>OU830596.1:85029154-85685256 GCA_917563855.2 Limnephilus lunatus | reverse complement strand
GTAAGAATCCAAAATTTCAGTCAGTTTGGTGCCATAGGGCCAAAGTTATGACCGAACCCAAGTATTAAAAACACCGAACCCAAGTACTTAAACGAGCGAACCCAAGTGTAAAAACGATGATATTTTTTTCAAAATCTTGTTTTGCTGATTTTTTTATGGACTCGGGTACAGACCATGATTCTTAGTATGAATACAAAATTTTAGTCGATTTGGTACTCTAGTGCCAAAGTTATGGCCGAACCAAAGTTTGACAAAGCGCTAACAAAACGATGAATATTTTGTATGAAGAAAATTATAATTCTTCTTTTGGCAGATTTTCTGATGGATTCGTGTACAGACCATGATTCTTAGTAAGAATCCAAAATTTCAGTCAGTTCGGTGCCATAGGGCCAAAGTTATGACCGAACCCAAGTATTAAAAACACCGAACCCAAGTACTTAAACGAGCGAACCCAAGTGTAAAAACGATGATATTTTTTTCAAAATCTTGTTTTGGCTGATTTTTTTATGGACTCGGGTACAGACCACGATTCTTGTATGAATACAAAATTTTAGTCGATTTGGTGCTCTAGGGCAAAAGTTATGGCCGAACCAAAGTTTGACAAAGCGCTAATAAAACGATGAATATTTTGTATGAAGAAAATTATAATTCTTCTTTTGGCAGATTTTCTGATGGATTCGTGTACAGACCATGATTCTTAGTAAGAATCCAAAATTTCAGTCAGTTTGGTGCCATAGGGCCAAAGTTATGACCGAACCCAAGTATTAAAAACACCGAACCCAAGTACTTAAACGAGCGAACCCAAGTGTAAAAACGATGATATTTTTTTCAAAATCTTGTTTTGCTGATTTTTTTATATACTCGGGTACAGACCATGATTCTTAGTATGAATACAAAATTTTAGTCGATTTGGTGCTCTAGTGCCAAAGTTATGGCCGAACCAAAGTTTGACAAAGCGCTAACAAAACGTTAAATATTTTGTATGAAGAAAATTATAATTCTTCTTTTGGCAGATTTTCTGATGGATTCGTGTACAGACCATGATTCTTAGTAAGAATCCAAAATTTCAGTCAGTTCGGTGCCATAGGGCCAAAGTTATGACCGAACCCAAGTATTAAAAACACCGAACCCAAGTACTTAAACGAGCGAACCCAAGTGTAAAAACGATGATATTTTTTTCAAAATCTTGTTTTGCTGATTTTTTTATGGACTCGGGTACAGACCATGATTCTTAGTATGAATACAAAATTTTAGTCGATTTGGTGCTCTAGTGCCAAAGTTATGGCCGAACCAAAGTTTGACAAAGCGCTAACAAAACGATAAATATTTTGAATGAAGAAAATTATAATTCTTCTTTTGGCAGATTTTCTGATGGATTCGTGTACAGACCATGATTCTTAGTAAGAATCCAAAATTTCAGTCAGTTCGGTGCCATAGGGCCAAAGTTATGACCGAACCCAAGTATTAAAAACACCGAACCCAAGTACTTAAACGAGCGAACCCAAGTGTAAAAACGATGATATTTTTTTCAAAATCTTGTTTTGGCTGATTTTTTTATGGACTCGGGTACAGACCATGATTCTTGTATGAATACAAAATTTTAGTCGATTTGGTGCTCTAGGGCAAAAGTTATGGCCGAACCAAATTTTGACAAAGCGCTAATAAAACGATGAATATTTTGTATGAAGAAAATTATAATTCTTCTTTTGGCAGATTTTCTGATGGATTCGTGTACAGACCATGATTCTTAGTAAGAATCCAAAATTTCAGTCAGTTCGGTGCCATAGGGCCAAAGTTATGACCGAACCCAAGTATTAAAAACACCGAACCCAAGTACTTAAACGAGCGAACCCAAGTGTAAAAACGATGATATTTTTTTCAAAATCTTGTTTTGCTGATTTTTTTATGGACTCGGGTACAGACCATGATTCTCAGTATGAATACAAAATTTTAGTCGATTTGGTGCTCTAGTGCCAAAGTTATGGCCGAACCAAAGTTTGACAAAGCGCTAACAAAACGATGAATATTTTGTATGAAGAAAATTATAATTCTTCTTTTGGCAGATTTTCTGATGGATTCGTGTACAGACCATGATTCTTAGTAAGAATCCAAAATTTCAGTCAGTTCGGTGCCATAGGGCCAAAGTTATGACCGAACCCAAGTATTAAAAACACCGAACCCAAGTACTTAAACGAGCGAACCCAAGTGTAAAAACGATGATATTTTTTTCAAAATCTTGTTTTGCTGATTTTTTTATGGACTCGGGTACAGACCATGATTCTCAGTATGAATACAAAATTTTAGTCGATTTGGTGCTCTAGTGCCAAAGTTATGGCCGAACCAAAGTTTGACAAAGCGCTAACAAAACGATGAATATTTTGTATGAAGAAAATTATAATTCTTCTTTTGGCAGATTTTCTGATGGATTCGTGTACAGACCATGATTCTTAGTAAGAATCCAAAATTTCAGTCAGTTCGGTGCCATAGGGCCAAAGTTATGACCGAACCCAAGTATTAAAAACACCGAACCCAAGAACTTAAACGAGCGAACCCAAGTGTAAAAACGATGATATTTTTTTCAAAATCTTGTTTTGGCTGATTTTTTTATGGACTCGGGTACAGTCCATGATTCTTAGTATGAATACAAAATTTTAGTCGATTTGGTGCTCTAGTGCCAAAGTTATGGCCGAACCAAAGTTTGACAAAGCGCTAACAAAACGTTAAATATTTTGTATGAAGAAAATTATAATTCTTCTTTTGGCAGATTTTCTGATGGATTCGTGTACAGACCATGATTCTTAGTAAGAATCCAAAATTTCAGTCAGTTCGGTGCCATAGGGCCAAAGTTATGACCGAACCCAAGTATTAAAAACACCGAACCCAAGTACTTAAACGAGCGAACCCAAGTGTAAAAACGATGATATTTTTTTCAAAATCTTGTTTTGGCTGATTTTTTTATGGACTCGGGTACAGATTTTCTGATGGATTCGTGTACAGACCATGATTCTTAGTAAGAATCCAAAATTTCAGTCAGTTCGGTGCCATAGGGCCAAAGTTATGACCGAACCCAAGTATTAAAAACACCGAACCCAAGTACTTAAACGAGCGAACCCAAGTGTAAAAACGATGATATTTTTTTCAAAATATTGTTTTGCTGATTTTTTTATGGACTCGGGTACAGACCATGATTCTTAGTATGAATACAAAATTTTAGTCGATTTGGTGCTCTAGTGCCAAAGTTATGGCGGAACCAAAGTTTGACAAAGCGCTAACAAAACGATGAATATTTTGTATGAAGAAAATTATAATTCTTCTTTTGGCAGATTTTCTGATGGATTCGTGTACAGACCATGATTCTTAGTAAGAATCCAAAATTTCAGTCAGTTCGGTGCCATAGGGCCAAAGTTATGACCGAACCCAAGTATTAAAAACACCGAACCCAAGTACTTAAACGAGCGAACCCAAGTGTAAAAACGATGATATTTTTTTCAAAATCTTGTTTTGCTGATTTTTTTATGGACTCGGGTACAGACCATGATTCTTAGTATGAATACAAAATTTTAGTCGATTTGGTACTCTAGTGCCAAAGTTATGGCCGAACCAAAGTTTGACAAAGCGCTAACAAAACGATGAATATTTTGTATGAAGAAAATTATAATTCTTCTTTTGGCAGATTTTCTGATGGATTCGTGTACAGACCATGATTCTTAGTAAGAATCCAAAATTTCAGTCAGTTCGGTGCCATAGGGCCAAAGTTATGACCGAACCCAAGTATTAAAAACACCGAACCCAAGTACTTAAACGAGCGAACCCAAGTGTAAAAACGATGATATTTTTTTCAAAATCTTGTTTTGCTGATTTTTTTATGGACTCGGGTACAGACCATGATTCTTAGTATGAATACAAAATTTTAAGTCGATTTGGTGCTCTAGTGCCAAAGTTATGGCCGAACCAAAGTTTGACAAAGCGCTAACAAAACGTTAAATATTTTGTATGAAGAAAATTATAATTCTTCTTTTGGCAGATTTTCTGATGGATTCGTGTACAGACCATGATTCTTAGTAAGAATCCAAAATTTCAGTCAGTTCGGTGCCATAGGGCCAAAGTTATGACCGAACCCAAGTATTAAAAACACCGAACCCAAGTACTTAAACGAGCGAACCCAAGTGTAAAAACGATGATATTTTTTTCAAAATCTTGTTTTGCTGATTTTTTATGGACTCGGGTACAGACCATGATTCTTAGTATGAATACAAAATTTTAGTCGATTTGGTGCTCTAGTGCCAAAGTTATGGCCGAACCAAAGTTTGACAAAGCGCTAATAAAACGATGAATATTTTGTATGAAGAAAATTATAATTCTTCTTTTGGCAGATTTTCTGATGGATTCGTGTACAGACCATGATTCTTAGTAAGAATCCAAAATTTCAGTCAGTTCGGTGCCATAGGGCCAAAGTTATGACCGAACCCAAGTATTAAAAACACCGAACCCAAGTACTTAAACGAGCGAACCCAAGTGTAAAAACGATGATATTTTTTTCAAAATCTTGTTTTGGCTGATTTTTTTATGGACTCGGGTACAGATTTTCTGATGGATTCGTGTACAGACCATGATTCTTAGTAAGAATCCAAAATTTCAGTCAGTTCGGTGCCATAGGGCCAAAGTTATGACCGAACCCAAGTATTAGTATTAAAAACACCGAACCCAAGTACTTAAACGAGCGAACCCAAGTGTAAAAACGATGATATTTTTTTCAAAATCTTGTTTTGCTGATTTTTTTATGGACTCGGGTACAGACCATGATTCTTAGTATGAATACAAAATTTTAGTCGATTTGGTGCTCTAGTGCCAAAGTTATGGCGGAACCAAAGTTTGACAAAGCGCTAACAAAACGATGAATATTTTGTATGAAGAAAATTATAATTCTTCTTTTGGCAGATTTTCTGATGGATTCGTGTACAGACCATGATTCTTAGTAAGAATCCAAAATTTCAGTCAGTTCGGTGCCAAAGGGCCAAAGTTATGACCGAACCCAAGTATTAAAAACACCGAACCCAAGTACTTAAACGAGCGAACCCAAGTGTAAAAACGATGATATTTTTTTCAAAATCTTGTTTTGCTGATTTTTTTATGGACTCGGGTACAGACCATGATTCTTAGTATGAATACAAAATTTTAGTCGATTTGGTGCTCTAGTGCCAAAGTTATGGCGGAACCAAAGTTTGACAAAGCGCTAACAAAACGATGAATATTTTGTATGAAGAAAATTATAATTCTTCTTTTGGCAGATTTTCTGATGGATTCGTGTACAGACCATGATTCTTAGTAAGAATCCAAAATTTCAGTCAGTTCGGTGCCATAGGGCCAAAGTTATGACCGAACCCAAGTATTAAAAACACCGAACCCAAGAACTTAAACGAGCGAACCCAAGTGTAAAAACGATGATATTTTTTTCAAAATCTTGTTTTGCTGATTTTTTTATGGACTCGGGTACAGACCATGATTCTTAGTATGAATACAAAATTTTAGTCGATTTGGTACTCTAGTGCCAAAGTTATGGCCGAACCAAAGTTTGACAAAGCGCTAACAAAACGATGAATATTTTGTATGAAGAAAATTATAATTTTTCTTTTGGCAGATTTTCTGATGGATTCGTGTACAGACCATGATTCTTAGTAAGAATCCAAAATTTCAGTCAGTTCGGTGCCATAGGGCCAAAGTTATGACCGAACCCAAGTATTAAAAACACCGAACCCAAGTACTTAAACGAGCGAACCCAAGTGTAAAAACGATGATATTTTTTTCAAAATCTTGTTTTGCTGATTTTTTTATGGACTCGGGTACAGACCATGATTCTTAGTATGAATACAAAATTTTAAGTCGATTTGGTGCTCTAGTGCCAAAGTTATGGCCGAACCAAAGTTTGACAAAGCGCTAACAAAACGTTAAATATTTTGTATGAAGAAAATTATAATTCTTCTTTTGGCAGATTTTCTGATGGATTCGTGTACAGACCATGATTCTTAGTAAGAATCCAAAATTTCAGTCAGTTCGGTGCCAAAGGGCCAAAGTTATGACCGAACCCAAGTATTAAAAACACCGAACCCAAGTACTTAAACGAGCGAACCCAAGTGTAAAAACGATGATATTTTTTTCAAAATCTTGTTTTGCTGATTTTTTATGGACTCGGGTACAGACCATGATTCTTAGAATGAATACAAAATTTTAGTCGATTTGGTGCTCTAGTGCCAAAGTTATGGCCGAACCAAAGTTTGACAAAGCGCTAACAAAACGATGAATATTTTGTATGAAGAAAATTATAATTCTTCTTTTGGCAGATTTTCTGATGGATTCGTGTACAGACCATGATTCTTAGTAAGAATCCAAAATTTCAGTCAGTTCGGTGCCATAGCGTCGCTTTAGTTCGTTTTACTCCAACAGACCATTTTTAGCGAAATTGAGTTAAGTATGCAGTAGTTCTCAGAATGTCTTTATGTTTACAATGCAAGTGAAAAAAAAAATTTAAAAAAATTATGTAAGGGGTTTTCAAAACGCAGTTTGTCTTACATCCTCTAAAATGAAACAACATTTCGAGCGTATTCCTCCAACATCCACACGTTGGCCAAAAAGACCCCCCGTTTTCAAACCGGCCGTTTAATTAAATTTCATACAAATTTCTCCAACATCCAAGCTGTATCTTAGCCTACGTGTGAAATTTGAACTCTCGGTTCCGGGCGTATCTCTCTTACAGACCAAAGAGCCAATAGCGTCGCAGCTGAGAACCACGTGACCGCTCTCATTTCAAATATTTGGTCATTAGCCCCACGGCAGTAAACATCTTTACTTGTGATTTTGCTATTTACAAAGTTATTTTAGTGGTTTTCTGGGAGATTTCTCCACACAAAGTGCCTTATGATGTACACTGTAGAAAAGGATAAAAATTTCCAAGAAAAATATAGCAGGTAATTAATTTTTCATTATTTTCTCAGCAAATTGTTTCAACTGGCCGTTCGTTACAGGGTGGTTATAATAACATTATACAATATATTATATTATTATTATATAATATATTATGTATACACTGTAATGAAATTAGGTTTTTTCAATTTTTCCTGTAATATTTCACTATATGTAATGTATTATGTATACAATTATCTATACATAATATATGTAGGTATACATAATTGTACACATAATATATAATCGAAATACCCAATGTTATTATAACCACTCTGTAACGAATATATTATGCTTACGTAATATAAGAATATATAATACGAATATATTATACATACGTAGTATAAGACATGCTAATTTCTAAAATGTGATAGTGAAATATTATAGGAAAAATTGAAAAAACCTAATTCCGTTACAGTTCGCGAAGCTGAAATTAATTACTTGAAATCAGCAAGATTTAATTAATTTTATTAAATTAAAATTTCATTTTATCCTGACGAAGAAACCATTGGTTGAAACATGTTGATAATATTTATAAATACGTGGTGCATACAAAGTCACATCACATTGTAACGTGGTGCATACAAAGTCACATCACATTGTAACACTCATATGTTTAACTACCTATAGGTAATTATTTAAATCTTTGTGTAAAATACCTATTTATGATATTTAAAACAATTATAAGAAAAAAAAAATTGAATGGGCTTTTGTTTTAAGCACATTTAATGCGTAGTATCGGTATTTTTATCTACCTATAGGTCCTATAGTTACGTGATTATTTAAATGTTTGTGCAAAATACCCATTTGTGATAGTTAAAAAACACAATTATTAGAATAATTTATTTACTATAAATTATTCTAATAAGGACTGATGTATTATAGTACCTAATATAATATATGTGACTATCTACCAAATCTTAGTGAAATCATTATTCTACTTTAGATACTTAAAACAAGCCAACAATTAGAAAAAGGTAATGAAGGAGTTCTAATTTTCGGTATATTTAGTTCCTAAAATATCTGTTTGTTTATCAACCTAATTTGTATGAAATTATTCTACTTATGATATTTAGAACAAGCCAATTATTAAAATAAGGAAATCAAATAGTTTTAATTTTCGGTTCATTTAGTTCCTAAAATATGTTTGTATGTTTATCAGCCAAATCTTTATGTAAAAATTCTACTTATGATATTTAAAACAAGGCAATTTTTAGAATAAGTACAATGAAGGAGTTTTTGTTTTGGGCACATTAATAGCTTCTTGTTTATCTACCTGTACCTAATTATTTAGATCTTCGTGTAAGAATGCCTACTTGTAATACAAAACACAATTATTAAAATAAAGGAGTATTAAAATAAAGGTGCATTTAGTACCTAATATTTATGTGTTTATCTAACAAACATTTGTGTCAGAATTCTAACTGAGATATTTAAAACATGTTTATTAGGTATTAGAATAAGGAAATGAAGAAGTTTTTGTTTTTGGTACATTCAGTATCTTATTTTAATCAACCAAATCTTCGTGTAACAATGAAAACATTTTTGGTATATTTAGTGCCTAAGATCAGTTGTATTTGTATACCTATAAATATCTTATTACTGAAATTAGAAATTGAAAGAATTGTACACTGAATGACAATGAAAGCATATCTATTATTTTATACATTGAGTTGCTAATATTTCTTATTTTTTTGTTTATTTCTTACCTATTCGAGTTTTATTTGGTTCAGAGCAATGAATTCAGAATGTCAATAAAAACTTTATTACTATTCGCACATTTTTAATGATTAGGAACCCCTTTCATTTGACTTTTTTACCTAGATCCATTCCCAGTCCCTTTATTACAGCCGCTTTTGTAACCCTTCTAATAATTTGGCCCAACTAGGTGGTACTTCAAATATCGGAACACATTTGTTATGAAGCTAAATGTGGTTAGTGGTTAGGAATATTTTATGACCTCTTTTTTTACAAGGTCTATATTGTGTAATAGACGTAAATCGCGTCCCATGTGTTCGAACATAGGATCATTTTTAAAAAGAAGTCGTCGTACATTGTTTTAAATATTTCTAAAGAACTTGTATTTATCTATTGTGTTTCAAAATCCTTTGAGTTATCTTTTTATTTTAAAATGTTGGATACTACACTTCTGTTATCACGTCATGACGGCCTCCTGTGGTCGAGGGGTAAGGCTCTCAACTAGCGATCCGGATGTCGTTAGTTTCAAACCCAGCGTGCACAAGTAATTTTTATTTTGGTAGATTTGTATAATTTGGGGGGGGGGGCGGGTATGGGTACTACCATCCCGGGAACCATTTATTGGTTAACCAACATCTCTGCCATAGGTCACTCCAAGTGGTTCGCTACGTTTGGTGACTTAGCAAGGGTGCCCGAGTTCATGGGATGAAGTTCGTACAGGTCTTGACGTCTGATACGACTGCCCACCTGCTGCGTGGCGAGAGAGAGACTGGTTAAGGGAGGCCTTTTGACCTTTCCAGCCGGAATCTCCCGACTCTCGCCTTGCACCGCGATTGGAGGGATGGATTCGTATATCCGTCACTCCCGGACACACTGACCTCCAGATTCCAGATTCTTATCCACCCCTCATACCCTTTTTCTTCCCAAACGTTCCAGTCCTTACCTTCCTTAAAAAGACCCTCCAAAGAGTAATTATTATCCTCTGGGCCGCCTGTGTGGAGCTAATCTAAAAAAAAATATATATTTCACAACTGAATCATTAAAAAAAGTATAATATGTAGGTATATGTGTTTTTTTTCTTTTTGTTTAAATAGTGAAATAACACAAATCAATACAAAAATATATATCATAAATATATATATATATATATATATATATATATATATGGTGTATTTGCGGCACGTTCCAGAGTGGAAGATACTCTCAGTATCACCCTGATGTAAGACCGCCATTTCGAATTGAAGCATTGCTTAGAATGGCTTTAGACGTGGTTGGTGACTAGATTTGAATAGCCAGGTAATTACTAACCTTCATAACTGCTTCCTCTTCCCACTAAATCCAGCCTCACAAAATGGGGTATGCCATAGCCTGCCTGGGTCCAGGCGGTTGGGAGCAGTTGTATTAACATAAAAATAAAATCACGTAAATCAATCCAACCTTTCGGGTCGGATCATACTAAAGCTCGGATTTATACGCCGATATATGATAAAAATTATATGTGGATAATTTGAATAGCATTGTTTTAGTGCAAAAACGCTTTACAATATACATATTTTTTACATTAGCTCCACACAGGAGGCCCTGAGGAAAATAATTTCCCTCAGGGCCTAAGTCATCTTAGGGTATGCTGTGTGGAGGGTATTTTTGAAGAAAGGAAGAATAGGAAGTCCTGGGATGGAAAAAGGAATAAGGGGTGGGTAGGAATCTGGGGGTTTGTGTGTATAGGAGTGACAGGCTTAAGAAACCATCCTTCAAACTGCGGTGCAAGGCAATGGGGTCGTGAGAGTCCGGCTGGAAAGGTTCAAAGGACTCCTTCACGCAGTCTCTCTTGATCCGGCCCGCACGCAGCAGGTGAGCAGACTCATCTGCCGCCAAGACCTGGACAAAGCTCACCCCATGAACCCGGGAACCTCTGCTAAGTCACCAAACGTAGCGAATCACTTAGAGATACCTTTTTTTCTTACCATAGCTCCACACAAGAGGCCCTGAGGAAAATAATTCTCCTCAGGGCCTATGTTATTTTTGGGAAGGAGGTAGAAGAAAGTTGTGGGAAGAAAAATCTGGGGGTCAGTGTGTCAAGGAATGACGGACGTAAGAATCCATCCCTCCCCACTGCGGGTAATGCAATGTTCCGAGAGTCCTGCTGGAGAGGTCTACAGAGCTTCCTCAACCAGTCTTTCCCGATCCGGCCTGCCATGCAGTTAGTGGGCAGACGCATCCACCGCCAAGATCCGGACAAAACTCACTAAGTCACCAAACGTAGCGAACCACTTGGGGTGACCTATGGCAGAGGTGTTGGTTATCCAATAAATGGTTCCCGGTGCGGTGGCACCCATACCCGCCACTCAAATAATAACGATGAATAAACGTAGGACCTTTCTTATAACTAACGGTTGATGACTTGATTCATGAACGATTGCATTTACTGTGCTGCTCGTCAATCAACAATCAAACATGCAATAAATTAATCGATGAGCATATTGCCACCTGAAACATTATTTAATAAGTATGATTGTCTGAAAACATACGTTTTCATTGATGATTTAACGATGTTATTATTTAACAAAAACTTACTCTTGAAATTTGGTTCCCAAACAAATAACATATTAGGTATTTCTAAAAAATTGTCGAATGCTCTAAGAAACTATTTAAAAATCACATCCGAATATTTAGGTCTCACCGCGAAAACATAGGACACATACATCCATAAGTATTAAAGTTCAATTAATTGAAATGCTTTCCGATCTCCCTGTAATACCAAGCACGTTAGATAAAGTAACTTCACGCAAGAGTACGCGCTCTTGTCTAACATCCAGTGTCCTTTGTCCAATATCCAACTTTCGCAAACAAGAATTCGTCACTTTGGCCAACATCCAAATTAAAAACGTGTTTTCTGCGTAATTTTATACATTTAGAACATATTGTACTTAAAAAAAACAATTTGTAATACTTTAACACATTTTAGTAGACTTACAATTTAGCTAATTTAATTTTATATGCCTTTTTCGTAAAAAAAACTTTAAAGCGCTGTTTCTCACGATTTACGTTTTGGTCTGTTGGAGTAATACGAACTAAAGCGACGATAGGGCCAAAGTTATGACCGAACCCAAGTATTAAAAACACCGAACCCAAGTACTTAAACGAGCGAACCCAAGTGTAAAAACGATGATATTTTTTTCAAAATCTTGTTTTGGCTGATTTTTTTATGGACTCGGGTACAGATTTTCTGATGGATTCGTGTACAGACCATGATTCTTAGTAAGAATCCAAAATTTCAGTCAGTTCGGTGCCATAGGGCCAAAGTTATGACCGAACCCAAGTATTAAAAACACCGAACCCAAGTACTTAAACGAGCGAACCCAAGTGTAAAAACGATGATATTTTTTTCAAAATCTTGTTTTGCTGATTTTTTTATGGACTCGGGTACAGACCATGATTCTTAGTATGAATACAAAATTTTAGTCGATTTGGTGCTCTAGTGCCAAAGTTATGGCGGAACCAAAGTTTGACAAAGCGCTAACAAAACGATGAATATTTTGTATGAAGAAAATTATAATTCTTCTTTTGGCAGATTTTCTGATGGATTCGTGTACAGACCATGATTCTTAGTAAGAATCCAAAATTTCAGTCAGTTCGGTGCCATAGGGCCAAAGTTATGACCGAACCCAAGTATTAAAAACACCGAACCCAAGTACTTAAACGAGCGAACCCAAGTGTAAAAACGATGATATTTTTTTCAAAATCTTGTTTTGCTGATTTTTTTATGGACTCGGGTACAGACCATGATTCTTAGTATGAATACAAAATTTTAGTCGATTTGGTGCTCTAGTGCCAAAGTTATGGCCGAACCAAAGTTTGACAAAGCGCTAACAAAACGTTAAATATTTTGTATGAAGAAAATTATAATTCTTCTTTTGGCAGATTTTCTGATGGATTCGTGTACAGACCATGATTCTTAGTAAGAATCCAAAATTTCAGTCAGTTCGGTGCCATTGGGCCAAAGTTATGACCGAACCCAAGTATTAAAAACACCGAACCCAAGTACTTAAACGAGCGAACCCAAGTGTAAAAACGATGATATTTTTTTCAAAATCTTGTTTTGCTGATTTTTTATGGACTCGGGTACAGACCATGATTCTTAGAATGAATACAAAATTTTAGTCGATTTGGTGCTCTAGTGCCAAAGTTATGGCCGAACCAAAGTTTGACAAAGCGCTAACAAAACGATGAATATTTTGTATGAAGAAAATTATAATTCTTCTTTTGGCAGATTTTCTGATGGATTCGTGTACAGACCATGATTCTTAGTAAGAATCCAAAATTTCAGTCAGTTCGGTGCCATAGGGCCAAAGTTATGACCGAACCCAAGTATTAAAAACACCGAACCCAAGTACTTAAACGAGCGAACCCAAGTGTAAAAACGATGATATTTTTTTCAAAATCTTGTTTTGCTGATTTTTTTATGGACTCGGGTACAGACCATGATTCTTAGTATGAATACAAAATTTTAGTCGATTTGGTACTCTAGTGCCAAAGTTATGGCCGAACCAAAGTTTGACAAAGCGCTAACAAAACGATGAATATTTTGTATGAAGAAAATTATAATTCTTCTTTTGGCAGATTTTCTGATGGATTCGTGGACAGACCATGATTCTTAGTAAGAATCCAAAATTTCAGTCAGTTCGGTGCCATAGGGCCAAAGTTATGACCGAACCCAAGTATTAAAAACACCGAACCCAAGTACTTAAACGAGCGAACCCAAGTGTAAAAACGATGATATTTTTTTCAAAATCTTGTTTTGGCTGATTTTTTTATGGACTCGGGGACAGACCATGATTCTTGTATGAATACAAAATTTAAGTCGATTTGGTGCTCTAGGGCAAAAGTTATGGCCGAACCAAAGTTTGACAAAGCGCTAATAAAACGATGAATATTTTGTATGAAGAAAATTATAATTCTTCTTTTGGCAGATTTTCTGATGGATTCGTGTACAGACCATGATTCTTAGTAAGAATCCAAAATTTCAGTCAGTTCGGTGCCATAGGGCCAAAGTTATGACCGAACCCAAGTATTAAAAACACCGAACCCAAGTACTTAAACGAGCGAACCCAAGTGTAAAAACGATGATATTTTTTTCAAAATCTTGTTTTGCTGATTTTTTTATGGACTCGGGTACAGACCATGATTCTTAGTATGAATACAAAATTTTAGTCGATTTGGTGCTCTAGTGCCAAAGTTATGGCCGAACCAAAGTTTGACAAAGCGCTAACAAAACGATGAATATTTTGTATGAAGAAAATTATAATTCTTCTTTTGGCAGATTTTCTGATGGATTCGTGTACAGACCATGATTCTTAGTAAGAATCCAAAATTTCAGTCAGTTCGGTGCCATAGGGCCAAAGTTATGACCGAACCCAGGTATTAAAAACACCGAACCCAAGTACTTAAACGAGCGAACCCAAGTGTAAAAACGATGATATTTTTTTCAAAATCTTGTTTTGGCTGATTTTTTTATGGACTCGGGTACAGACCATGATTCTTAGTATGAATACAAAATTTTAGTCGATTTGGTGCTCTAGGGCCAAAGTTATGGCCGAACCAAAGTTTGACAAAGCGCTAATAAAACGATGAATATTTTGTATGAAGAAAATTATAATTTTTCTTTTGGCAGATTTTCTGATGGATTCGTGTACAGACCATGATTCTTAGTAAGAATCCAAAATTTCAGTCAGTTCGGTGCCATAGGGCCAAAGTTATGACCGAACCCAAGTATTAAAAACACCGAACCCAAGTACTTAAACGAGCGAACCCAAGTGTAAAAACGATGATATTTTTTTCAAAATCTTGTTTTGCTGATTTTTTTATGGACTCGGGTACAGACCATGATTCTTAGTATGAATACAAAATTTTAGTCGATTTGGTGCTCTAGTGCCAAAGTTATGGCCGAACCAAAGTTTGACAAAGCGCTAACAAAACGATGAATATTTTGTATGAAGAAAATTATAATTCTTCTTTTGGCAGATTTTCTGATGGATTCGTGTACAGACCATGATTCTTAGTAAGAATCCAAAATTTCAGTCAGTTCGGTGCCATAGGGCCAAAGTTATGACCGAACCCAAGTATTAAAAACACCGAACCCAAGTACTTAAACGAGCGAACCCAAGTGTAAAAACAATGATATTTTTTTCAAAATCTTGTTTTGGCTGATTTTTTTATGGACTCGGGTACAGACCATGATTCTTAGTATGAATACAAAATTTTAGTCGATTTGGTGCTCTAGTGCCAAAGTTATGGCCGAACCAAAGTTTGACAAAGCGCTAACAAAACGTTAAATATTTTGTATGAAGAAAATTATAATTCTTCTTTTGGCAGATTTTCTGATGGATTCGTGTACAGACCATGATTCTTAGTAAGAATCCAAAATTTCAGTCAGTTCGGTGCCATAGGGCCAAAGTTATGACCGAACCCAAGTATTAAAAACACCGAACCCAAGTACATAAACGAGCGAACCCAAGTGTAAAAACGATGATATTTTTTTCAAAATCTTGTTTTGCTGATTTTTTATGGACTCGGGTACAGTCCATGATTCTTAGTATGAATACAAAATTTTAGTCGATTTGGTGCTCTAGTGCCAAAGTTATGGCCGAACCAAAGTTTGACAAAGCGCTAACAAAACGATGAATATTTTGTATGAAGAAAATTGTAATTCTTCTTTTGGCAGATTTTCTGATGGATTCGTGTACAGACCATGATTCTTAGTAAGAATCCAAAATTTCAGTCAGTTCGGTGCCATAGGGCCAAAGTTATGACCGAACCCAAGTATTAAAAACACCGAACCCAAGAACTTAAACGAGCGAACCCAAGTGTAAAAACGATGATATTTTTTTCAAAATCTTGTTTTGGCTGATTTTTTTATGGACTCGGGTACAGACCATGATTCTTAGTATGAATACAAAATTTTAGTCGATTTGGTGCTCTAGTGCCAAAGTTATGGCCGAACCAAAGTTTGACAAAGCGCTAACAAAACGTTAAATATTTTGTATGAAGAAAATTATAATTCTTCTTTTGGCAGATTTTCTGATGGATTCGTCTACAGACCATGATTCTTAGTAAGAATCCAAAATTTCAGTCAGTTCGGTGCCATAGGGCCAAAGTTATGACCGAACCCAAGTATTAAAAACACCGAACCCAAGTACTTAAACGAGCGAACCCAAGTGTAAAAACGATGATATTTTTTTCAAAATCTTGTTTTGCTGATTTTTTATGGACTCGGGTACAGACCATGATTCTTAGTATGAATACAAAATTTTAGTCGATTTGGTGCTCTAGTGCCAAAGTTATGGCCGAACCAAAGTTTGACAAAGCGCTAACAAAACGATGAATATTTTGTATGAAGAAAATTATAATTCTTCTTTTTGCAGATTTTCTGATGGATTCGTGTACAGACCATGATTCTTAGTAAGAATCCAAAATTTCAGTCAGTTCGGTGCCATAGGGCCAAAGTTATGACCGAACCCAAGTATTAAAAACACCGAACCCAAGTACTTAAACGAGCGAACCCAAGTGTAAAAACGATGATATTTTTTTCAAAATCTTGTTTTGGCTGATTTTTTTATGGACTCGGGTACAGACCATGATTCTTGTATGAATACAAAATTTTAGTCGATTTGGTGCTCTAGGGCAAAAGTTATGGCCGAACCAAAGTTTGACAAAGCGCTAATAAAACGATGAATATTTTGTATGAAAAAAATTATAATTCTTCTTTTGGCAGATTTTCTGATGGATTCGTGTACAGACCATGATTCTTAGTAAGAATCCAAAATTTCAGTCAGTTCGTTGCCATAGGGCCAAAGTTATGACCGAACCCAAGTATTAAAAACACCGAACCCAAGTACTTAAACGAGCGAACCCAAGTGTAAAAACGATGATATTTTTTTCAAAATCTTGTTTTGCTGATTTTTTTATGGACTCGGGTACAGACCATGATTCTTAGTATGAATACAAAATTTTAGTCGATTTGGTGCTCTAGTGCCAAAGTTATGGCCGAACCAAAGTTTGACAAAGCGCTAATAAAACGATGAATATTTTGTATGAAGAAAATTATAATTCTTCTTTTGGCAGATTTTCTGATGGATTCGTGGACAGACCATGATTCTTAGTAAGAATCCAAAATTTCAGTCAGTTCGGTGCCATAGGGCCAAAGTTATGACCGAACCCAAGTATTAAAAACACCGAACCCAAGTACTTAAACGAGCGAACCCAAGTGTAAAAACGATGATATTTTTTTCAAAATCTTGTTTTGGCTGATTTTTTTATGGACTCGGGGACAGACCATGATTCTTGTATGAATACAAAATTTTAGTCGATTTGGTGCTCTAGGGCAAAAGTTATGGCCGAACCAAAGTTTGACAAAGCGCTAATAAAACGATGAATATTTTGTATGAAGAAAATTATAATTCTTCTTTTGGCAGATTTTCTGATGGATTCGTGTACAGACCATGATTCTTAGTAAGAATCCAAAATTTCAGTCAGTTCGGTGCCATAGGGCCAAAGTTATGACCGAACCCAAGTATTAAAAACACCGAACCCAAGTACTTAAACGAGCGAACCCAAGTGTAAAAACGATGATATTTTTTTCTAAATCTTGTTTTGGCTGATTTTTTTATGGACTCGGGTACAGACCATGATTCTTAGTATGAATACAAAATTTTAGTCGATTTGGTGCTCTAGTGCCAAAGTTATGGCCGAACCAAAGTTTGACAAAGCGCTAACAAAACGATGAATATTTTGTATGAAGAAAATTATAATTCTTCTTTTGGCAGATTTTCTGATGGATTCGTGTACAGACCATGATTCTTAGTAAGAATCCAAAATTTCAGTCAGTTCGGTGCCATAGGGCCAAAGTTATGACCGAACCCAAGTATTAAAAACACCGAACCCAAGTACTTAAACGAGCGAACCCAAGTGTAAAAACGATGATATTTTTTTCAAAATCTTGTTTTGGCTGATTTTTTTATGGACTCGGATACAGACCATGATTCTTGTATGAATACAAAATTTTAGTCGATTTGGTGCTCTAGGGCAAAAGTTATGGCCGAACCAAAGTTTGACAAAGCGCTAATAAAACGATGAATATTTTGTATGAAGAAAATTATAATTCTTCTTTTGGCAGATTTTCTGATGGATTCGTGTACAGACCATGATTCTTAGTAAGAATCCAAAATTTCAGTCAGTTCGGTGCCATAGGGCCAAAGTTATGACCGAACCCAAGTATTAAAAACACCGAACCCAAGTACTTAAACGAGCGAACCCAAGTGTAAAAACGATGATATTTTTTCAAAATCTTGTTTTGCTGATTTTTTTATGGACTCGGGTACAGACCATGATTCTTAGTATGAATACAAAATTTTAGTCGATTTGGTACTCTAGTGCCAAAGTTATGGCCGAACCAAAGTTTGACAAAGCGCTAATAAAACGATGAATATTTTGTATGAAGAAAATTATAATTCTTCTTTTTGCAGATTTTCTGATGGATTCGTGTACAGACCATGATTCTTAGTAAGAATCCAAAATTTCAGTCAGTTCGGTGCCATAGGGCCAAAGTTATGACCGAACCCAAGTATTAAAAACACCGAACCCAAGTACTTAAACGAGCGAACCCAAGTGTAAAAACGATGATATTTTTTTCAAAATCTTGTTTTGCTGATTTTTTTATGGACTCGGGTACAGACCATGATTCTTAGTATGAATACAAAATTTTAGTCGATTTGGTGCTTTAGGGCCAAAGTTATGGCCGAACCAAAGTTTGACAAAGCGCTAATAAAACGATGAATATTTTGTATGAAGAAAATTATAATTCTTCTTTTGGCAGATTTTCTGATGGATTCGTGTACAGACCATGATTCTTAGTAAGAATCCAAAATTTCAGTCAGTTCGGTGCCATAGGGCCAAAGTTATGACCGAACCCAAGTATTAAAAACACCGAACCCAAGTACTTAAACGAGCGAACCCAAGTGTAAAAACGATGATATTTTTTTCAAAATCTTGTTTTGCTGATTTTTTTATGGACTCGGGTACAGACCATGATTCTTAGTATGAATACAAAATTTTAAGTCGATTTGGTGCTCTAGTGCCAAAGTTATGGCCGAACCAAAGTTTGACAAAGCGCTAACAAAACGTTAAATATTTTGTATGAAGAAAATTATAATTCTTCTTTTGGCAGATTTTCTGATGGATTCGTGTACAGACCATGATTCTTAGTAAGAATCCAAAATTTCAGTCAGTTCGGTGCCATAGGGCCAAAGTTATGACCGAACCCAAGTATTAAAAACACCGAACCCAAGTACTTAAACGAGCGAACCCAAGTGTAAAAACGATGATATTTTTTTCAAAATCTTGTTTTGCTGATTTTTTTATGGACTCGGGTACAGACCATGATTCTTAGTATGAATACAAAATTTTAGTCGATTTGGTGCTCTAGTGCCAAAGTTATGGCCGAACCAAAGTTTGACAAAGCGCTAACAAAACGATGAATATTTTGTATGAAGAAAATTATAATTCTTCTTTTGGCAGATTTTCTGATGGATTCGTGTACAGACCATGATTCTTAGTAAGAATCCAAAATTTCAGTCAGTTCGGTGCCATAGGGCCAAAGTTATGACCGAACCCAAGTATTAAAAACACCGAACCCAAGAACTTAAACGAGCGAACCCAAGTGTAAAAACGATGATATTTTTTTCAAAATCTTGTTTTGGCTGATTTTTTTATGGACTCGGGTACAGACCATGATTCTTAGTATTAATACAAAATTTTAGTCGATTTGGTGCTCTAGTGCCAAAGTTATGGCCGAACCAAAGTTTGACAAAGCGCTAACAAAACGTTAAATATTTTGTATGAAGAAAATTATAATTCTTCTTTTGGCAGATTTTCTGATGGATTCGTGTACAGACCATGATTCTTAGTAAGAATCCAAAATTTCAGTCAGTTCGGTGCCATAGGGCCAAAGTTATGACCGAACCCAAGTATTAAAAACACCGAACCCAAGTACTTAAACGAGCGAACCCAAGTGTAAAAACGATGATATTTTTTTCAAAATCTTGTTTTGCTGATTTTTTATGGACTCGGGTACAGACCATGATTCTTAGTATGAATACAAAATTTTAGTCGATTTGGTGCTCTAGGGCCAAAGTTATGGCCGAACCAAAGTTTGACAAAGCGCTAATAAAACGATGAATATTTTGTATGAAGAAAATTATAATTTTTCTTTTGGCAGATTTTCTGATGGATTCGTGTACAGACCATGATTCTTAGTAAGAATCCAAAATTTCAGTCAGTTCGGTGCCATAGGGCCAAAGTTATGACCGAACCCAAGTATTAAAAACACCGAACCCAAGTACTTAAACGAGCGAACCCAAGTGTAAAAACGATGATATTTTTTTCAAAATCTTGTTTTGCTGATTTTTTTATGGACTCGGGTACAGACCATGATTCTTAGTATGAATACAAAATTTTAGTCGATTTGATACTCTAGTGCCAAAGTTATGGCCGAACCAAAGTTTGACAAAGCGCTAACAAAACGATGAATATTTTGTATGAAGAAAATTATAATTCTTCTTTTGGCAGATTTTCTGATGGATTCGTGTACAGACCATGATTCTTAGTAAGAATCCAAAATTTCAGTCAGTTCGGTGCCATAGGGCCAAAGTTATGACCGAACCCAAGTATTAAAAACACCGAACCCAAGTACTTAAACGAGCGAACCTAAGTGTAAAAACGATGATATTTTTTTCAAAATCTTGTTTTGCTGATTTTTTTATGGATTCGTGTACAGACCATGATTCTTAGTAAGAATCCAAAATTTCAGTCAGTTCGTTGCCATAGGGCCAAAGTTATGACCGAACCCAAGTATTAAAAACACCGAACCCAAGTACTTAAACGAGCGAACCCAAGTGTAAAAACGATGATATTTTTTTCAAAATCTTGTTTTGCTGATTTTTTTATGGACTCGGGTACAGACCATGATTCTTAGTATGAATACAAAATTTTAGTCGATTTGGTGCTCTAGTGCCAAAGTTATGGCCGAACCAAAGTTTGACAAAGCGCTAACAAAACGATGAATATTTTGTATGAAGAAAATTATAATTCTTCTTTTGGCAGATTTTCTGATGGATTCGTGTACAGACCATGATTCTTAGTAAGAATCCAAAATTTCAGTCAGTTCGGTGCCATAGGGCCAAAGATATGACCGAACCCAAGTATTAAAAACACCGAACCCAAGTACTTAAACGAGCGAACCCAAGTGTAAAAACGATGATATTTTTTTCTAAATCTTGTTTTGGCTGATTTTTTTATGGACTCGGGTACAGACCATGATTCTTAGTATGAATACAAAATTTTAGTCGATTTGGTGCTCTAGTGCCAAAGTTATGGCCGAACCAAAGTTTGACAAAGCGCTAACAAAACGATGAATATTTTGTATGAAGAAAATTATAATTCTTCTTTTGGCAGATTTTCTGATGGATTCGTGTACAGACCATGATTCTTAGTAAGAATCCAAAATTTCAGTCAGTTCGGTGCCATAGGGCCAAAGTAATGACCGAACCCAAGTATTAAAAACACCGAACCCAAGTACTTAAACGAGCGAACCCAAGTGTAAAAACGATGATATTTTTTTCAAAATCTTGTTTTGGCTGATTTTTTTATGGACTCGGGTACAGACCATGATTCTTGTATGAATACAAAATTTTAGTCGATTTGGTGCTCTAGGGCAAAAGTTATGGCCGAACCAAAGTTTGACAAAGCGCTAATAAAACGATGAATATTTTGTATGAAGAAAATTATAATTCTTCTTTTGGCAGATTTTCTGATGGATTCGTGTACAGACCATGATTCTTAGTAAGAATCCAAAATTTCAGTCAGTTCGGTGCCATAGGGCCAAAGTTATGACCGAACCCAAGTATTAAAAACACCGAACCCAAGTACTTAAACGAGCGAACCCAAGTGTAAAAACGATGATATTTTTTCAAAATCTTGTTTTGCTGATTTTTTTATGGACTCGGGTACAGACCATGATTCTTAGTATGAATACAAAATTTTAGTCGATTTGGTACTCTAGTGCCAAAGTTATGGCCGAACCAAAGTTTGACAAAGCGCTATCAAAACGATGAATATTTTGTATGAAGAAAATTATAATACTTCTTTTGGCAGAATTTCTGATGGATTCGTGTACAGACCATGATTCTTAGTAAGAATCCAAAATTTCAGTCAGTTCGGTGCCATAGGGCCAAAGTTATGACCGAACCCAAGTATTAAAAACACCGAACCCAAGTACTTGAACGATCGAACCCAAGTGTAAAAACGATGATATTTTTTTCAAAATCTTGTTTTGCTGATTTTTTTATGGACTCGGGTACAGACCATGATTCTTAGTATGAATACAAAATTTTAGTCGATTTGGTGCTCTAGTGCCAAAGTTATGGCCGAACCAAAGTTTGACAAAGCGCTAACAAAACGTTAAATATTTTGTATGAAGAAAATTATAATTCTTCTTTTGGCAGATTTTCTGATGGATTCGTGTACAGACCATGATTCTTAGTAAGAATCCAAAATTTCAGTCAGTTCGGTGCCATAGGGCCAAAGTTATGACCGAACCCAAGTATTAAAAACACCGAACCCAAGTACTTAAACGAGCGAACCCAAGTGTAAAAACGATGATATTTTTTTCAAAATCTTGTTTTGCTGATTTTTTATGGACTCGGGTACAGACCATGATTCTTAGTATGAATACAAAATTTTAGTCGATTTGGTGCTCTAGGGCCAAAGTTATGGCCGAACCAAAGTTTGACAAAGCGCTAATAAAACGATGAATATTTTGTATGAAGAAAATTATAATTTTTCTTTTGGCAGATTTTCTGATGGATTCGTGTACAGACCATGATTCTTAGTAAGAATCCAAAATTTCAGTCAGTTCGGTGCCATAGGGCCAAAGTTATGACCGAACCCAAGTATTAAAAACACCGAACCCAAGTACTTAAACGAGCGAACCCAAGTGTAAAAACGATGATATTTTTTTCAAAATCTTGTTTTGCTGATTTTTTTATGGACTCGGGTACAGACCATGATTCTTAGTATGAATACAAAATTTTAGTCGATTTGGTACTCTAGTGCCAAAGTTATGGCCGAACCAAAGTTTGACAAAGCGCTAACAAAACGATGAATATTTTGTATGAAGAAAATTATAATTCTTCTTTTGGCAGATTTTCTGATGGATTCGTGTACAGACCATGATTCTTAGTAAGAATCCAAAATTTCAGTCAGTTCGGTGCCATAGGGCCAAAGTTATGATCGAACCCAAGTATTAAAAATACCGAGCCCAAGTACTTAAACGAGCGAACCTTAGTGTAAAAACGATGATATTTTTTTCAAAATCTTGTTTTGCTGATTTTTTTATGGATTCGTGTACAGACCATGATTCTTAGTAAGAATCCAAAATTTCAGTCAGTTCGTTGCCATAGGGCCAAAGTTATGACCGAACCCAAGTATTAAAAACACCGAACCCAAGTACTTAAACGAGCGAACCCAAGTGTAAAAACGATGATATTTTTTTCAAAATCTTGTTTTGCTGATTTTTTTATGGACTCGGGTACAGACCATGATTCTTAGTATGAATACAAAATTTTAGTCGATTTGGTGCTCTAGTGCCAAAGTTATGGCCGAACCAAAGTTTGACAAAGCGCTAACAAAACGATGAATATTTTGTATGAAGAAAATTATAATTCTTCTTTTGGCAGATTTTCTGATGGATTCGTGTACAGACCATGATTCTTAGTAAGAATCCAAAATTTCAGTCAGTTCGGTGCCATAGGGCCAAAGATATGACCGAACCCAAGTATTAAAAACACCGAACCCAAGTACTTAAACGAGCGAACCCAAGTGTAAAAACGATGATATTTTTTTCTAAATCTTGTTTTGGCTGATTTTTTTATGGACTCGGGTACAGACCATGATTCTTAGTATGAATACAAAATTTTAGTCGATTTGGTGCTCTAGTGCCAAAGTTATGGCCGAACCAAAGTTTGACAAAGCGCTAACAAAACGATGAATATTTTGTATGAAGAAAATTATAATTCTTCTTTTGGCAGATTTTCTGATGGATTCGTGTACAGACCATGATTCTTAGTAAGAATCCAAAATTTCAGTCAGTTCGGTGCCATAGGGCCAAAGTTATGACCGAACCCAAGTATTAAAAACACCGAACCCAAGTACTTAAACGAGCGAACCCAAGTGTAAAAACGATGATATTTTTTTCAAAATCTTGTTTTGGCTGATTTTTTTATGGACTCGGGTACAGACCATGATTCTTGTATGAATACAAAATTTTAGTCGATTTGGTGCTCTAGGGCAAAAGTTATGGCCGAACCAAAGTTTGACAAAGCGCTAATAAAACGATGAATATTTTGTATGAAGAAAATTATAATTCTTCTTTTGGCAGATTTTCTGATGGATTCGTGTACAGACCATGATTCTTAGTAAGAATCCAAAATTTCAGTCAGTTCGGTGCCATAGGGCCAAAGTTATGACCGAACCCAAGTATTAAAAACACCGAACCCAAGTACTTAAACGAGCGAACCCAAGTGTAAAAACGATGATATTTTTTCAAAATCTTGTTTTGCTGATTTTTTTATGGACTCGGGTACAGACCATGATTCTTAGTATGAATACAAAATTTTAGTCGATTTGGTACTCTAGTGCCAAAGTTATGGCCGAACCAAAGTTTGACAAAGCGCTATCAAAACGATGAATATTTTGTATGAAGAAAATTATAATTCTTCTTTTGGCAGATTTTCTGATGGATTCGTGTACAGACCATGATTCTTAGTAAGAATCCAAAATTTCAGTCAGTTCGGTGCCATAGGGCCAAAGTTATGACCGAACCCAAGTATTAAAAACACCGAACCCAAGTACTTGAACGATCGAACCCAAGTGTAAAAACGATGATATTTTTTTCAAAATCTTGTTTTGCTGATTTTTTTATGGACTCGGGTACAGACCATGATTCTTAGTATGAATACAAAATTTTAGTCGATTTGGTGCTCTAGTGCCAAAGTTATGGCCGAACCAAAGTTTGACAAAGCGCTAACAAAACGATGAATATTTTGTATGAAGAAAATTATAATTCTTCTTTTGGCAGATTTTCTGATGGATTCGTGTACAGACCATGATTCTTAGTAAGAATCCAAAATTTCAGTCAGTTCGGTGCCATAGGGCCAAAGTTATGACCGAACCCAAGTATTAAAAACACCGAACCCAAGAACTTGAACGAGCGAACCCAAGTGTAAAAACGATGATATTTTTTTCAAAATCTTGTTTTGCTGATTTTTTATGGACTCGGGTACAGACCATGATTCTTAGTATGAATGCAAAATTTAAGTCGATTTGGTGCTCTAGGGCAAAAGTTATGGCCGAACCAAAGTTTGACAAAGCGCTAATAAAACGATGAATATTTTGTATGAAGAAAATTATAATTCTTCTTTTGGCAGATTTTCTGATGGATTCGTGTACTGACCATGATTCTTAGTAAGAATCCAAAATTTCAGTCAGTTCGTTGCCATAGGGCCAAAGTTATGACCGAACCCAAGTATTAAAAACACCGAACCCAAGTACTTAAACGAGCGAACCCAAGTGTAAAAACGATGATATTTTTTTCAAAATCTTGTTTTGCTGATTTTTTTATGGACTCGGGTACAGACCATGATTCTTAGTATGAATACAAAATTTTAGTCGATTTGGTGCTCTAGGGCCAAAGTTATGGCCGAACCAAAGTTTGACAAAGCGCTAATAAAACGATGAATATTTTGTATGAAGAAAATTATAATTTTTCTTTTGGCAGATTTTCTGATGGATTCGTGTACAGACCATGATTCTTAGTAAGAATCCAAAATTTCAGTCAGTTCGGTGCCATAGGGCCAAAGTTATGACCGAACCCAAGTATTAAAAACACCGAACCCAAGTACTTAAACGAGCGAACCCAAGTGTAAAAACAATGATATTTTTTTCAAAATCTTGTTTTGGCTGATTTTTTTATGGACTCGGGTACAGACCATGATTCTTAGTATGAATACAAAATTTTAGTCGATTTGGTGCTCTAGGGCCAAAGTTATGGCCGAACCAAAGTTTGACAAAGCGCTAATAAAACGATGAATATTTTGTATGAAGAAAATTATAATTTTTCTTTTGGCAGATTTTCTGATGGATTCGTGTACAGACCATGATTCTTAGTAAGAATCCAAAATTTCAGTCAGTTCGGTGCCATAGGGCCAAAGTTATGACCGAACCCAAGTATTAAAAACACCGAACCCAAGTACTTAAAGGAGCGAACCCAAGTGTAAAAACGATGATATTTTTTTCAAAATCTTGTTTTGCTGATTTTTTATGGACTCGGGTACAGACCATGATTCTTAGTATGAATACAAAATTTTAGTCGATTTGGTGCTCTAGGGCCAAAGTTATGGCCGAACCAAAGTTTGACAAAGCGCTAATAAAACGATGAATATTTTGTATGAAGAAAATTATAATTTTTCTTTTGGCAGATTTTCTGATGGATTCGTGTACAGACCATGATTCTTCGTAAGAATCCAAAATTTCAGTCAGTTCGGTGCCATAGGGCCAAAGTTATGACCGAACCCAAGTATTAAAAACACCGAACCCAAGTACTTAAACGAGCGAACCCAAGTGTAAAAACGATGATATTTTTTTCAAAATCTTGTTTTGGCTGATTTTTTTATGGACTCGGGTACAGACCATGATTCTTGTATGAATACAAAATTTTAGTCGATTTGGTGCTCTAGGGCAAAAGTTATGGCCGAACCAAAGTTTGACAAAGCGCTAATAAAACGATGAATATTTTGTATGAAGAAAATTATAATTCTTCTTTTTGCAGATTTTCTGATGGATTCGTGTACAGACCATGATTCTTAGTAAGAATCCAAAATTTCAGTCAGTTCGGTGCCATAGGGCCAAAGTTATGACCGAACCCAAGTATTAAAAACACCGAACCCAAGTACTTAAACGAGCGAACCCAAGTGTAAAAACGATGATATTTTTTTCAAAATCTTGTTTTGCTGATTTTTTTATGGACTCGGGTACAGACCATGATTCTTAGTATGAATACAAAATTTTAGTCGATTTGGTGCTCTAGGGCCAAAGTTATGGCCGAACCAAAGTTTGACAAAGCGCTAATAAAACGATGAATATTTTGTATGAAGAAAATTATAATTTTTCTTTTGGCAGATTTTCTGATGGATTCGTGTACAGACCATGATTCTTAGTAAGAATCCAAAATTTCAGTCAGTTCGGTGCCATAGGGCCAAAGTTATGACCGATACCAAGTATTAAAAACACCGAACCCAAGTACTTAAACGAGCGAACCCAAGTGTAAAAACGATGATATTTTTTTCAAAATCTTGTTTTGGCTGATTTTTTTATGGACTCGGGTACAGACCATGATTCTTAGTATGAATACAAAATTTTAGTCGATTTGGTGCTCTAGGGCCAAAGTTATGGCCGAACCAAAGTTTGACAAAGCGCTAATAAAACGATGAATATTTTGTATGAAGAAAATTATAATTTTTCTTTTGGCAGATTTTCTGATGGATTCGTGTACAGACCATGATTCTTAGTAAGAATCCAAAATTTCAGTCAGTTCGGTGCCATAGGGCCAAAGTTATGACCGAACCCAAGTATTAAAAACACCGAACCCAAGTACTTAAACGAGCGAACCCAAGTGTAAAAACGATGATATTTTTTTCAAAATCTTGTTTTGCTGATTTTTTTATGGACTCGGGTACAGACCATGATTCTTAGTATGAATACAAAATTTTAGTCGATTTGGTGCTCTAGTGCCAAAGTTATGGCCGAACCAAAGTTTGACAAAGCGCTAACAAAACGTTAAATATTTTGTATGAAGAAAATTATAATTCTTCTTTTGGCAGATTTTCTGATGGATTCGTGTACAGACCATGATTCTTAGTAAGAATCCAAAATTTCAGTCAGTTCGGTGCCATAGGGCCAAAGTTATGACCGAACCCAAGTATTAAAAACACCGAACCCAAGTACTTAAACGAGCGAACCCAAGTGTAAAAACGATGATATTTTTTTCAAAATCTTGTTTTGCTGATTTTTTATGGACTCGGGTACAGACCATGATTCTTAGTATGAATACAAAATTTAAGTCGATTTGGTGCTCTAGGGCCAAAGTTATGACAAAGCGCTAATAAAACGATGAATATTTTGTATGAAGAAAATGATAATTTTTCTTTTGGCAGATTTTCTGATGGATTCGTGTACAGACCATGATTCTTAGTAAGAATCCAAAATTTCAGTCAGTTCGGTGCCATAGGGCCAAAGTTATGACCGAACCCAAGTATTAAAAACACCGAAACCAAGTACTTAAACGAGCGAACCCAAGTGTAAAAACGATGATATTTTTTTCAAAATCTTGTTTTGCTGATTTTTTTATGGACTCGGGTACAGACCATGATTCTTAGTATGAATACAAAATTTAAGTCGATTTGGTGCTCTAGGGCCAAAGTTATGACAAAGCGCTAATAAAACGATGAATATTTTGTATGAAGAAAATGATAATACTTCTTTTGGCAGATTTTCTGATGGATTCGTGTACAGACCATGATTCTTAGTAAGAATCCAAAATTTCAGTCAGTTCGGTGCCATAGGGCCAAAGTTATGACCGAACCCAAGTATTAAAAACACCGAACCCAAGTACTTAAACGAGCGAACCCAAGTGTAAAAACGATGATATTTTTTTCAAAATCTTGTTTTGGCTGATTTTTTTATGGACTCGGGTACAGACCATGATTCTTGAATGAATACAAAATTTTAGTCGATTTGGTGCTCTAGGGCAAAAGTTATGGCCGAACCAAAGTTTGACAAAGCGCTAATAAAACGATGAATATTTTGTATGAAGAAAATTATAATTTTTCTTTTGGCAGATTTTCTGATGGATTCGTGTACAGACCATGATTCTTAGTAAGAATCCAAAATTTCAGTCAGTTCGGTGCCATAGGGCCAAAGTTATGACCGAACCCAAGTATTAAAAACACCGAACCCAAGTACTTAAACGAGCGAACCCAAGTGTAAAAACGATGATATTTTTTTCAAAATCTTGTTTTGGCTGATTTTTTTATGGACTCGGGTACAGACCATGATTCTTGTATGAATACAAAATTTTAGTCGATTTGGTGCTCTAGGGCAAAAGTTATGGCCGAACCAAAGTTTGACAAAGCGCTAATAAAACGATGAATATTTTGTATGAAGAAAATTATAATTCTTCTTTTTGCAGATTTTCTGATGGATTCGTGTACAGACCATGATTCTTAGTAAGAATCCAAAATTTCAGTCAGTTCGGTGCCATAGGGCCAAAGTTATGACCGAACCCAAGTATTAAAAACACCGAACCCAAGTACTTAAACGAGCGAACCCAAGTGTAAAAACGATGATATTTTTTTCAAAATCTTGTTTTGCTGATTTTTTTATGGACTCGGGTACAGACCATGATTCTTAGTATGAATACAAAATTTTAGTCGATTTGGTGCTCTAGGGCCAAAGTTATGGCCGAACCAAAGTTTGACAAAGCGCTAATAAAACGATGAATATTTTGTATGAAGAAAATTATAATTTTTCTTTTGGCAGATTTTCTGATGGATTCGTGTACAGACCATGATTCTTAGTAAGAATCCAAAATTTCAGTCAGTTCGGTGCCATAGGGCCAAAGTTATGACCGATACCAAGTATTAAAAACACCGAACCCAAGTACTTAAACGAGCGAACCCAAGTGTAAAAACGATGATATTTTTTTCAAAATCTTGTTTTGGCTGATTTTTTTATGGACTCGGGTACAGACCATGATTCTTAGTATGAATACAAAATTTTAGTCGATTTGGTGCTCTAGGGCCAAAGTTATGGCCGAACCAAAGTTTGACAAAGCGCTAATAAAACGATGAATATTTTGTATGAAGAAAATTATAATTTTTCTTTTGGCAGATTTTCTGATGGATTCGTGTACAGACCATGATTCTTAGTAAGAATCCAAAATTTCAGTCAGTTCGGTGCCATAGGGCCAAAGTTATGACCGAACCCAAGTATTAAAAACACCGAACCCAAGTACTTAAACGAGCGAACCCAAGTGTAAAAACGATGATATTTTTTTCAAAATCTTGTTTTGCTGATTTTTTTATGGACTCGGGTACAGACCATGATTCTTAGTATGAATACAAAATTTTAGTCGATTTGGTGCTCTAGTGCCAAAGTTATGGCCGAACCAAAGTTTGACAAAGCGCTAACAAAACGTTAAATATTTTGTATGAAGAAAATTATAATTCTTCTTTTGGCAGATTTTCTGATGGATTCGTGTACAGACCATGATTCTTAGTAAGAATCCAAAATTTCAGTCAGTTCGGTGCCATAGGGCCAAAGTTATGACCGAACCCAAGTATTAAAAACACCGAACCCAAGTACTTAAACGAGCGAACCCAAGTGTAAAAACGATGATATTTTTTTCAAAATCTTGTTTTGCTGATTTTTTATGGACTCGGGTACAGACCATGATTCTTAGTATGAATACAAAATTTTAGTCGATTTGGTGCTCTAGGGCCAAAGTTATGGCCGAACCAAAGTTTGACAAAGCGCTAATAAAACGATGAATATTTTGTATGAAGAAAATTATAATTTTTCTTTTGGCAGATTTTCTGATGGATTCGTGTACAGACCATGATTCTTAGTAAGAATCCAAAATTTCAGTCAGTTCGGTGCCATAGGGCCAAAGTTATGACCGAACCCAAGTATTAAAAACACCGAAACCAAGTACTTAAACGAGCGAACCCAAGTGTAAAAACGATGATATTTTTTTCAAAATCTTGTTTTGCTGATTTTTTTATGGACTCGGGTACAGACCATGATTCTTAGTATGAATACAAAATTTTAGTCGATTTGGTGCTCTAGGGCCAAAGTTATGGCCGAACCAAAGTTTGACAAAGCGCTAATAAAACGATGAATATTTTGTATGAAGAAAATTATAATTTTTCTTTTGGCAGATTTTCTGATGGATTCGTGTACAGACCATGATTCTTAGTAAGAATCCAAAATTTCAGTCAGTTCGGTGCCATAGGGCCAAAGTTATGACCGAACCCAAGTATTAAAAACACCGAACCCAAGAACTTAAACGAGCGAACCCAAGTGTAAAAACGATGATATTTTTTTCAAAATCTTGTTTTGCTGATTTTTTTATGGACTCGGGTACAGACCATGATTCTTAGTATGAATACAAAATTTTAGTCGATTTGGTGCTCTAGTGCCAAAGTTATGGCCGAACCAAAGTTTGACAAAGCGCTAACAAAACGATGAATATTTTGTATGAAGAAAATTATAATTCTTCTTTTGGCAGATTTTCTGATGGATTCGTGTACAGACCATGATTCTTAGTAAGAATCCAAAATTTCAGTCAGTTCGGTGCCATAGGGCCAAAGTTATGACCGAACCCAAGTATTAAAAATACCGAACCCAAGTACTTAAACGAGCGAACCCAAGTGTAAAAACGATGATATTTTTTTCAAAATCTTGTTTTGCTGATTTTTTATGGACTCGGGTACAGACCATGATTCTTAGTATGAATGCAAAATTTTAGTCGATTTGGTGCTCTAGGGCAAAAGTTATGGCCGAACCAAAGTTTGACAAAGCGCTAATAAAACGATGAATATTTTGTATGAAGAAAATTATAATTCTTCTTTTGGCAGATTTTCTGATGGATTCGTGTACTGACCATGATTCTTAGTAAGAATCCAAAATTTCAGTCAGTTCGTTGCCATAGGGCCAAAGTTATGACCGAACCCAAGTATTAAAAACACCGAACCCAAGTACTTAAACGAGCGAACCCAAGTGTAAAAACGATGATATTTTTTTCAAAATCTTGTTTTGCTGATTTTTTTATGGACTCGGGTACAGACCATGATTCTTAGTATGAATACAAAATTTTAGTCGATTTGGTGCTCTAGGGCCAAAGTTATGGCCGAACCAAAGTTTGACAAAGCGCTAATAAAACGATGAATATTTTGTATGAAGAAAATTATAATTTTTCTTTTGGCAGATTTTCTGATGGATTCGTGTACAGACCATGATTCTTAGTAAGAATCCAAAATTTCAGTCAGTTCGGTGCCATAGGGCCGAAGTTATGACCGAACCCAAGTATTAAAAACACCGAACCCAAGTACTTAAACGAGCGAACCCAAGTGTAAAAACGATGATATTTTTTTCAAAATCTTGTTTTGGCTGATTTTTTTATGGACTCGGGTACAGACCATGATTCTTAGTATGAATACAAAATTTTAGTCGATTTGGTGCTCTAGGGCCAAAGTTATGGCCGAACCAAAGTTTGACAAAGCGCTAATAAAACGATGAATATTTTGTATGAAGAAAATTATAATTTTCTTTTGGCAGATTTTCTGATGGATTCGTGTACAGACCATGATTCTTAGTAAGAATCCAAAATTTCAGTCAGTTCGGTGCCATAGGGCCAAAGTTATGACCGAACCCAAGTATTAAAAACACCGAACCCAAGTACTTAAACGAGCGAACCCAAGTGTAAAAACGATGATATTTTTTTCAAAATCTTGTTTTGGCTGATTTTTTTATGGACTCGGGTACAGACCATGATTCTTAGTATGAATACAAAATTTTAGTCGATTTGGTACTCTAGTGCCAAAGTTATGGCAGGACCAAAGTTTGACAAAGCGCTAACAAAACGTTAAATATTTTGTATGAAGAAAATTATAATTCTTCTTTTGGCAGATTTTCTGATGGATTCGTGTACAGACCATGATTCTTAGTAAGAATCCAAAATTTCAGTCAGTTCGGTGCCATAGGGCCAAAGTTATGACCGAACCCAAGTATTAAAAACACCGAACCCAAGTACTTAAACGAGCGAACCCAAGTGTAAAAACGATGATATTTTTTTCAAAATCTTGTTTTGCTGATTTTTTTATGGACTCGGGTACAGACCATGATTCTTAGTATGAATACAAAATTTTAGTCGATTTGGTGCTCTAGTGCCAAAGTTATGGCCGAACCAAAGTTTGACAAAGCGCTAACAAAACGTTAAATATTTTGTATGAAGAAAATTATAATTCTTCTTTTGGCAGATTTTCTGATGGATTCGTGTACAGACCATGATTCTTAGTAAGAATCCAAAATTTCAGTCAGTTCGGTGCCATAGGGCCAAAGTTATGACCGAACCCAAGTATTAAAAACACCGAACCCAAGTACTTAAACGAGCGAACCCAAGTGTAAAAACGATGATATTTTTTTCAAAATCTTGTTTTGGCTGATTTTTTTATGGACTCGGGTACAGACCATGATTCTTAGTATGAATACAAAATTTTAGTCGATTTGGTGCTCTAGTGCCAAAGTTATGGCCGAACCAAAGTTTGACAAAGCGCTAACAAAACGATGAATATTTTGTATGAAGAAAATTATAATTCTTCTTTTGGCAGATTTTCTGATGGATTCGTGTACAGACCATGATTCTTAGTAAGAATCCAAAATTTCAGTCAGTTCGGTGCCATAGGGCCAAAGTTATGACCGAACCCAAGTATTAAAAACACCGAACCTAAGAACTGAAACGAGCGAACCCAAGTGAAAAACGATGATATTTTTTTCAAAATCTTGTTTTGGCTGATTTTTTTATGGACTCGGGTACAGACCATGATTCTTAGTATGAATACAAAATTTTAGTCGATTTGGTGCTCTAGTGCCAAAGTTATGGCCGAACCAAAGTTTGACAAAGCGCTAACAAAACGTTAAATATTTTGTATGAAGAAAATTATAATTCTTCTTTTGGCAGATTTTCTGATGGATTCGTGTACAGACCATGATTCTTAGTAAGAATCCAAAATTTCAGTCAGTTCGGTGCCATAGGGCCAAAGTTATGACCGAACCCAAGTATTAAAAACACCGAACCCAAGTACTTAAACGAGCGAACCCAAGTGTAAAAACGATGATATTTTTTTCAAAATCTTGTTTTGCTGATTTTTTATGGACTCGGGTACAGACCATGATTCTTAGTATGAATACAAAATTTTAGTCGATTTGGTGCTCTAGTGCCAAAGTTATGGCCGAACCAAAGTTTGACAAAGCGCTAACAAAACGATGAATATTTTGTATGAAGAAAATTATAATTCTTCTTTTTGCAGATTTTCTGATGGATTCGTGTACAGACCATGATTCTTAGTAAGAATCCAAAATTTCAGTCAGTTCGGTGCCATAGGGCCAAAGTTATGACCGAACCCAAGTATTAAAAACACCGAACCCAAGTACTTAAACGAGCGAACCCAAGTGTAAAAACGATGATATTTTTTTCAAAATCTTGTTTTGGCTGATTTTTTTATGGACTCGGGTACAGACCATGATTCTTGTATGAATACAAAATTTTAGTCGATTTGGTGCTCTAGGGCCAAAGTTATGGCCGAACCAAAGTTTGACAAAGCGCTAATAAAACGATGAATATTTTGTATGAAGAAAATTATAATTTTTCTTTTGGCAGATTTTCTGATGGATTCGTGTACAGACCATGATTCTTAGTAAGAATCCAAAATTTCAGTCAGTTCGGTGCCATAGGGCCAAAGTTATGACCGAACCCAAGTATTAAAAACACCGAACCCAAGTACTTAAACGAGCGAACCCAAGTGTAAAAACGATGATATTTTTTTCAAAATCTTGTTTTGCTGATTTTTTTATGGACTCGGGTACAGACCATGATTCTTAGTATGAATACAAAATTTTAGTCGATTTGGTGCTCTAGTGCCAAAGTTATGGCCGAACCAAAGTTTGACAAAGCGCTAACAAAACGATGAATATTTTGTATGAAGAAAATTATAATTCTTCTTTTGGCAGATTTTCTGATGGATTCATGTACAGACCATGATTCTTAGTAAGAATCCAAAATTTCAGTCAGTTCGGTGCCATAGGGCCAAAGTTATGACCGAACCCAAGTATTAAAAACACCGAACCCAAGTACTTAAACGAGCGAACCCAAGTGTAAAAACGATGATATTTTTTTCAAAATCTTGTTTTGGCTGATTTTTTTATGGACTCGGGTACAGACCATGATTCTTAGTATGAATACAAAATTTTAGTCGATTTGGTGCTCTAGGGCCAAAGTTATGGCCGAACCAAAGTTTGACAAAGCGCTAATAAAACGATGAATATTTTTTATGAAGAAAATTATAATTTTTCTTTTGGCAGATTTTCTGATGGATTCGTGTACAGACCATGATTCTTAGTAAGAATCCAAAATTTCAGTCAGTTCGGTGCCATAGGGCCAAAGTTATGACCGAACCCAAGTATTAAAAACACCGAAACCAAGTACTTAAACGAGCGAACCCAAGTGTAAAAACGATGATATTTTTTTCAAAATCTTGTTTTGCTGATTTTTTTATGGACTCGGGTACAGACCATGATTCTTAGTATGAATACAAAATTTTAGTCGATTTGGTGCTCTAGGGCCAAAGTTATGGCCGAACCAAAGTTTGACAAAGCGCTAATAAAACGATGAATATTTTGTATGAAGAAAATTATAATTTTTTTTTTGGCAGATTTTCTGATGGATTCGTGTACAGACCATGATTCTTAGTAAGAATCCAAAATTTCAGTCAGTTCGGTGCCATAGGGCCAAAGTTATGACCGAACCCAAGTATTAGAAACACCGAACCCAAGAACTTAAACGAGCGAACCCAAGTGTAAAAACGATGATATTTTTTTCAAAATCTTGTTTTGCTGATTTTTTTATGGACTCGGGTACAGACCATGATTCTTAGTATGAATACAAAATTTTAGTCGATTTGGTGCTCTAGTGCCAAAGTTATGGCCGAACCAAAGTTTGACAAAGCGCTAACAAAACGATGAATATTTTGTATGAAGAAAATTATAATTCTTCTTTTGGCAGATTTTCTGATGGATTCGTGTACAGACCATGATTCTTAGTAAGAATCCAAAATTTCAGTCAGTTCGGTGCCATAGGGCCAAAGTTATGACCGAACCCAAGTATTAAAAATACCGAACCCAAGTACTTAAACGAGCGAACCCAAGTGTAAAAACGATGATATTTTTTTCAAAATCTTGTTTTGCTGATTTTTTATGGACTCGGTTACAGACCATGATTCTTAGTATGAATGCAAAATTTTAGTCGATTTGGTGCTCTAGGGCAAAAGTTATGGCCGAACCAAAGTTTGACAAAGCGCTAATAAAACGATGAATATTTTGTATGAAGAAAATTATAATTCTTCTTTTGGCAGATTTTCTGATGGATTCGTGTACTGACCATGATTCTTAGTAAGAATCCAAAATTTCAGTCAGTTCGTTGCCATAGGGCCAAAGTTATGACCGAACCCAAGTATTAAAAACACCGAACCCAAGTACTTAAACGAGCGAACCCAAGTGTAAAAACGATGATATTTTTTTCAAAATCTTGTTTTGCTGATTTTTTTATGGACTCGGGTACAGACCATGATTCTTAGTATGAATACAAAATTTTAGTCGATTTGGTGCTCTAGGGCCAAAGTTATGGCCGAACCAAAGTTTGACAAAGCGCTAATAAAACGATGAATATTTTGTATGAAGAAAATTATAATTTTTCTTTTGGCAGATTTTCTGATGGATTCGTGTACAGACCATGATTCTTAGTAAGAATCCAAAATTTCAGTCAGTTCGGTGCCATAGGGCCAAAGTTATGACCGAACCCAAGTATTAAAAACACCGAACCCAAGTACTTAAACGAGCGAACCCAAGTGTAAAAACGATGATATTTTTTTCAAAATCTTGTTTTGGCTGATTTTTTTATGGACTCGGGTACAGACCATGATTCTTAGTATGAATACAAAATTTTAGTCGATTTGGTGCTCTAGGGCCAAAGTTATGGCCGAACCAAAGTTTGACAAAGCGCTAATAAAACGATGAATATTTTGTATGAAGAAAATTATAATTTTCTTTTGGCAGATTTTCTGATGGATTCGTGTACAGACCATGATTCTTAGTAAGAATCCAAAATTTCAGTCAGTTCGGTGCCATAGGGCCAAAGTTATGACCGAACCCAAGTATTAAAAACACCGAACCCAAGTACTTAAACGAGCGAACCCAAGTGTAAAAACGATGATATTTTTTTCAAAATCTTGTTTTGCTGATTTTTTTATGGACTCGGGTACAGACCATGATTCTTAGTATGAATACAAAATTTTAGTCGATTTGGTGCTCTAGTGCCAAAGTTATGGCCGAACCAAAGTTTGACAAAGCGCTAACAAAACGATGAATATTTTGTATGAAGAAAATTATAATTCTTCTTTTGGCAGATTTTCTGATGGATTCGTGTACAGACCATGATTCTTAGTAAGAATCCAAAATTTCAGTCAGTTTGGTGCCATAGGGCCAAAGTTATGACCGAACCCAAGTATTAAAAACACCGAACCCAAGAACTTAAACGAGCGAACCCAAGTGTAAAAACGATGATATTTTTTTCAAAATCTTGTTTTGGCTGATTTTTTTATGGACTCGGGTACAGACCATGATTCTTAGTATGAATACAAAATTTTAGTCGATTTGGTGCTCTAGTGCCAAAGTTATGGCCGAACCAAAGTTTGACAAAGCGCTAACAAAACGTTAAATATTTTGTATGAAGAAAATTATAATTCTTCTTTTGGCAGATTTTCTGATGGATTCGTGTACAGACCATGATTCTTAGTAAGAATCCAAAATTTCAGTCAGTTCGGTGCCATAGGGCCAAAGTTATGACCGAACCCAAGTATTAAAAACACCGAACCCAAGTACTTAAACGAGCGAACCCAAGTGTAAAAACGATGATATTTTTTTCAAAATCTTGTTTTGCTGATTTTTTATGGACTCGGGTACAGACCATGATTCTTAGTATGAATACAAAATTTTAGTCGATTTGGTGCTCTAGTGCCAAAGTTATGGCCGAACCAAAGTTTGACAAAGCGCTAACAAAACGATGAATATTTTGTATGAAGAAAATTATAATTCTTCTTTTTGCAGATTTTCTGATGGATTTGTGTACAGACCATGATTCTTAGTAAGAATCCAAAATTTCAGTCAGTTCGGTGCCATAGGGCCAAAGTTATGACCGAACCCAAGTATTAAAAACACCGAACCCAAGTACTTAAACGAGCGAACCCAAGTGTAAAAACGATGATATTTTTTTCAAAATCTTGTTTTGGCTGATTTTTTTATGGACTCGGGTACAGACCATGATTCTTGTATGAATACAAAATTTTAGTCGATTTGGTGCTCTAGGGCAAAAGTTATGGCCGAACCAAAGTTTGACAAAGCGCTAATAAAACGATGAATATTTTGTATGAAGAAAATTATAATTCTTCTTTTTGCAGATTTTCTGATGGATTCGTGTACAGACCATGATTCTTAGTAAGAATCCAAAATTTCAGTCAGTTCGGTGCCATAGGGCCAAAGTTATGACCGAACCCAAGTATTAAAAACACCGAACCCAAGTACTTAAACGAGCGAACCCAAGTGTAAAAACGATGATATTTTTTTCAAAATCTTGTTTTGCTGATTTTTTTATGGACTCGGGTACAGACCATGATTCTTAGTATGAATACAAAATTTTAGTCGATTTGGTGCTCTAGGGCCAAAGTTATGGCCGAACCAAAGTTTGACAAAGCGCTAATAAAACGATGAATATTTTGTATGAAGAAAATTATAATTTTTCTTTTGGCAGATTTTCTGATGGATTCGTGTACAGACCATGATTCTTAGTAAGAATCCAAAAATTCAGTCAGTTCGGTGCCATAGGGCCAAAGTTATGACCGAACCCAAGTATTAAAAACACCGAACCCAAGTACTTAAACGAGCGAACCCAAGTGTAAAAACGATGATATTTTTTTCAAAATCTTATTTTGGCTGATTTTTTTATGGACTCGGGTACAGACCATGATTCTTAGTATGAATACAAAATTTTAGTCGATTTGGTGCTCTAGGGCCAAAGTTATGGCCGAACCAAAGTTTGACAAAGCGCTAATAAAACGATGAATATTTTGTATGAAGAAAATTATAATTTTTCTTTTGGCAGATTTTCTGATGGATTCGTGTACAGACCATGATTCTTAGTAAGAATCCAAAATTTCAGTCAGTTCGGTGCCATAGGGCCAAAGTTATGACCGAACCCAAGTATTAAAAACACCGAACCCAAGTACTTAAACGAGCGAACCCAAGTGTAAAAACGATGATATTTTTTTCAAAATCTTGTTTTGCTGATTTTTTTATGGACTCGGGTACAGACCATGATTCTTAGTATGAATACAAAATTTTAGTCGATTTGGTGCTCTAGTGCCAAAGTTATGGCCGAACCAAAGTTTGACAAAGCGCTAACAAAACGATGAATATTTTGTATGAAGAAAATTATAATTCTTCTTTTGGCAGATTTTCTGATGGATTCGTGTACAGACCATGATTCTTAGTAAGAATCCAAAATTTCAGTCAGTTCGGTGCCATAGGGCCAAAGTTATGACCGAACCCAAGTATTAAAAACACCGAACCCAAGAACTTAAACGAGCGAACCCAAGTGTAAAAACGATGATATTTTTTTCAAAATCTTGTTTTGGCTGATTTTTTTATGGACTCGGGTACAGACCATGATTCTTAGTATGAATACAAAATTTTAGTCGATTTGGTGCTCTAGTGCCAAAGTTATGGCCGAACCAAAGTTTGACAAAGCGCTAACAAAACGTTAAATATTTTGTATGAAGAAAATTATAATTCTTCTTTTGGCAGATTTTCTGATGGATTCGTGTACAGACCATGATTCTTAGTAAGAATCCAAAATTTCAGTCAGTTCGGTGCCATAGGGCCAAAGTTATGACCGAACCCAAGTATTAAAAACACCGAACCCAAGTACTTAAACGAGCGAACCCAAGTGTAAAAACGATGATATTTTTTTCAAAATCTTGTTTTGCTGATTTTTTATGGACTCGGGTACAGACCATGATTCTTAGTATGAATACAAAATTTTAGTCGATTTGGTGCTCTAGTGCCAAAGTTATGGCCGAACCAAAGTTTGACAAAGCGCTAACAAAACGATGAATATTTTGTATGAAGAAAATTATAATTCTTCTTTTTGCAGATTTTCTGATGGATTCGTGTACAGACCATGATTCTTAGTAAGAATCCAAAATTTCAGTCAGTTCGGTGCCATAGGGCCAAAGTTATGACCGAACCCAAGTATTAAAAACACCGAACCCAAGTACTTAAACGAGCGAACCCAAGTGTAAAAACGATGATATTTTTTTCAAAATCTTGTTTTGGCTGATTTTTTTATGGACTCGGGTACAGACCATGATTCTTGTATGAATACAAAATTTTAGTCGATTTGGTGCTCTAGGGCCAAAGTTATGGCCGAACCAAAGTTTGACAAAGCGCTAATAAAACGATGAATATTTTGTATGAAGAAAATTATAATTTTTCTGTTGGCAGATTTTCTGATGGATTCGTGTACAGACCATGATTCTTAGTAAGAATCCAAAATTTCAGTCAGTTCGGTGCCATAGGGCCAAAGTTATGACCGAACCCAAGTATTAAAAACACCGAACCCAAGTACTTAAACGAGCGAACCCAAGTGTAAAAACGATGATATTTTTTTCAAAATCTTGTTTTGCTGATTTTTTTATGGACTCGGGTACAGACCATGATTCTTAGTATGAATACAAAATTTTAGTCGATTTGGTGCTCTAGTGCCAAAGTTATGGCCGAACCAAAGTTTGACAAAGCGCTAACAAAACGATGAATATTTTGTATGAAGAAAATTATAATTCTTCTTTTGGCAGATTTTCTGATGGATTCATGTACAGACCATGATTCTTAGTAAGAATCCAAAATTTCAGTCAGTTCGGTGCCATAGGGCCAAAGTTATGACCGAACCCAAGTATTAAAAACACCGAACCCAAGTACTTAAACGAGCGAACCCAAGTGTAAAAACGATGATATTTTTTTCAAAATCTTGTTTTGGCTGATTTTTTTATGGACTCGGGTACAGACCATGATTCTTAGTATGAATACAAAATTTTAGTCGATTTGGTGCTCTAGGGCCAAAGTTATGGCCGAACCAAAGTTTGACAAAGCGCTAATAAAACGATGAATATTTTGTATGAAGAAAATTATAATTTTTCTTTTGGCAGATTTTCTGATGGATTCGTGTACAGACCATGATTCTTAGTAAGAATCCAAAATTTCAGTCAGTTCGGTGCCATAGGGCCAAAGTTATGACCGAACCCAAGTATTAAAAACAACGAACCCAAGTACTTAAACGAGCGAACCCCAAGTGTAAAAACGATGATATTTTTTTCAAAATCTTGTTTTGCTGATTTTTTTATGGACTCGGGTACAGACCATGATTCTTAGTATGAATACAAAATTTTAGTCGATTTGGTGCTCTAGGGCCAAAGTTATGGCCGAACCAAAGTTTGACAAAGCGCTAATAAAACGATGAATATTTTGTATGAAGAAAATTATAATTTTTCTTTTGGCAGATTTTCTGATGGATTCGTGTACAGACCATGATTCTTAGTAAGAATCCAAAAATTCAGTCAGTTCGGTGCCATAGGGCCAAAGTTATGACCGAACCCAAGTATTAAAAACACCGAACCCAAGTACTTAAACGAGCGAACCCAAGTGTAAAAACGATGATATTTTTTTCAAAATCTTATTTTGCTGATTTTTTTATGGACTCGGGTACAGACCATGATTCTTAGTATGAATACAAAATTTTAGTCGATTTGGTGCTCTAGGGCCAAAGTTATGGCCGAACCAAAGTTTGACAAAGCGCTAATAAAACGATGAATATTTTGTATGAAGAAAATTATAATTCTTCTTTTGGCAGATTTTCTGATGGATTCGTGTACAGACCATGATTCTTAGTAAGAATCCAAAATTTCAGTCAGTTCGGTGCCATAGGGCCAAAGTTATGACCGAACCCAAGTATTAAAAACACCGAACCCAAGTACTTAAACGAGCGAACCCAAGTGTAAAAACGATGATATTTTTTTTCAAAATCTTGTTTTGCTGATTTTTTTATGGACTCGGGTACAGACCATGATTCTTAGTATGAATACAAAATTTTAGTCGATTTGGTGCTCTAGTGCCAAAGTTATGGCCGAACCAAAGTTTGACAAAGCGCTAACAAAACGATGAATATTTTGTATGAAGAAAATTATAATTCTTCTTTTGGCAGATTTTCTGATGGATTCGTGTACAGACCATGATTCTTAGTAAGAATCCAAAATTTCAGTCAGTTCGGTGCCATAGGGCCAAAGTTATGACCGAACCCAAGTATTAAAAACACCGAACCCAAGAACTTAAACGAGCGAACCCAAGTGTAAAAACGATGATATTTTTTTCAAAATCTTGTTTTGGCTGATTTTTTTTATGGACTCGGGTACAGACCATGATTCTTAGTATGAATACAAAATTTTAGTCGATTTGGTGCTCTAGTGCCAAAGTTATGGCCGAACCAAAGTTTGACAAAGCGCTAACAAAACGTTAAATATTTTGTATGAAGAAAATTATAATTCTTCTTTTGGCAGATTTTCTGATGGATTCGTGTACAGACCATGATTCTTAGTAAGAATCCAAAATTTCAGTCAGTTCGGTGCCATAGGGCCAAAGTTATGACCGAACCCAAGTATTAAAAACACCGAACCCAAGTACTTAAAACGAGCGAACCCAAGTGTAAAAAACGATGATATTTTTTTTCAAAATCTTGTTTTGCTGATTTTTTATGGACTCGGGTACAGACCATGATTCTTAGTATGAATACAAAATTTTAGTCGATTTGGTGCTCTAGTGCCAAAGTTATGGCCGAACCAAAGTTTGACAAAGCGCTAACAAAACGATGAATATTTTGTATGAAGAAAATTATAATTCTTCTTTTTGCAGATTTTCTGATGGATTCGTGTACAGACCATGATTCTTAGTAAGAATCCAAAATTTCAGTCAGTTCGGTGCCATAGGGCCAAAGTTATGACCGAACCCAAGTATTAAAAACACCGAACCCAAGTACTTAAACGAGCGAACCCAAGTGTAAAAACGATGATATTTTTTTCAAAATCTTGTTTTGGCTGATTTTTTTATGGACTCGGGTACAGACCATGATTCTTGTTTCTTGTATGAATACAAAATTTTAGTCGATTTGGTGCTCTAGGGCCAAAGTTATGGCCGAACCAAAGTTTGACAAAGCGCTAATAAAACGATGAATATTTTGTATGAAGAAAATTATAATTTTTCTTTTGGCAGATTTTCTGATGGATTCGTGTACAGACCATGATTCTTAGTAAGAATCCAAAATTTCAGTCAGTTCGGTGCCATAGGGCCAAAGTTATGACCGAACCCAAGTATTAAAAACACCGAACCCAAGTACTTAAACGAGCGAACCCAAGTGTAAAAACGATGATATTTTTTTCAAAATCTTGTTTTGCTGATTTTTTTATGGACTCGGGTACAGACCATGATTCTTAGTATGAATACAAAATTTTAGTCGATTTGGTGCTCTAGTGCCAAAGTTATGGCCGAACCAAAGTTTGACAAAGCGCTAACAAAACGATGAATATTTTGTATGAAGAAAATTATAATTCTTCTTTTGGCAGATTTTCTGATGGATTCATGTACAGACCATGATTCTTAGTAAGAATCCAAAATTTCAGTCAGTTCGGTGCCATAGGGCCAAAGTTATGACCGAACCCAAGTATTAAAAACACCGAACCCAAGTACTTAAACGAGCGAACCCAAGTGTAAAAACGATGATATTTTTTTCAAAATCTTGTTTTGGCTGATTTTTTTATGGACTCGGGTACAGACCATGATTCTTAGTATGAATACAAAATTTTAGTCGATTTGGTGCTCTAGGGCCAAAGTTATGGCCGAACCAAAGTTTGACAAAGCGCTAATAAAACGATGAATATTTTGTATGAAGAAAATTTAATTTTTCTTTGGCAGATTTTCTGATGGATTCGTGTACAGACCATGATTCTTAGTAAGAATCCAAAATTTCAGTCAGTTCGGTGCCATAGGGCCAAAGTTATGACCGAACCCAAGTATTAAAAACAACGAACCCAAGTACTTAAACGAGCGAACCCAAGTGTAAAAACGATGATATTTTTTTCAAAATCTTGTTTTGCTGATTTTTTTATGGACTCGGGTACAGACCATGATTCTTAGTATGAATACAAAATTTTAGTCGATTTGGTACTCTAGTGCCAAAGTTATGGCCGAACCAAAGTTTGACAAAGCGCTAACAAAACGATGAATATTTTGTATGAAGAAAATTATAATTCTTCTTTGGCAGATTTTCTGATGGATTCGTGTACAGACCATGATTCTTAGTAAGAATCCAAAATTTCAGTCAGTTCGGTGCCATAGGGCCAAAGTTATGACCGAACCCAAGTATTAAAAACACCGAACCCAAGTACTTAAACGAGCGAACCCAAGTGTAAAAACGATGATATTTTTTTCAAAATCTTGTTTTGCTGATTTTTTTATGGACTCGGGTACAGACCATGATTCTTAGTATGAATACAAAATTTAAGTCGATTTGGTGCTCTAGGGCCAAAGTTATGACAAAGCGCTAATAAAACGATGAATATTTTGTATGAAGAAAATTATAATTTTTCTTTTGGCAGATTTTCTGATGGATTCGTGTACAGACCATGATTCTTAGTAAGAATCCAAAATTTCAGTCAGTTCGGTGCCATAGGGCCAAAGTTATGACCGAACCCAAGTATTAAAAACACCGAAACCAAGTACTTAAACGAGCGAACCCAAGTGTAAAAACGATGATATTTTTTTCAAAATCTTGTTTTGGCTGATTTTTTTATGGACTCGGGTACAGACCATGATTCTTAGTATGAATACAAAATTTTAGTCGATTGGTGCTCTAGGGCCAAAGTTATGGCCGAACCAAAGTTTGACAAAGCGCTATAAAACGATGAATATTTTGTATGAAGAAAATTATAATTTTTCTTTTGGCAGATTTTCTGATGGATTCGTGTACAGACCATGATTCTTAGTAAGAATCCAAAATTTCAGTCAGTTCGGTGCCATAGGGCCAAAGTTATGACCGAACCCAAGTATTAAAAACACCGAACCCAAGTACTTAAACGAGCGAACCCAAGTGTAAAAACGATGATATTTTTTTCAAAATCTTGTTTTGCTGATTTTTTTATGGACTCGGGTACAGACCATGATTCTTAGTATGAATACAAAATTTTAGTCGATTTGGTGCTCTAGTGCCAAAGTTATGGCCGAACCAAAGTTTGACAAAGCGCTAACAAAACGATGAATATTTTGTATGAAGAAAATTATAATTCTTCTTTTGGCAGATTTTCTGATGGATTCGTGTACAGACCATGATTCTTAGTAAGAATCCAAAATTTCAGTCAGTTCGGTGCCATAGGGCCAAAGTTATGACCGAACCCAAGTATTAAAAACACCGAACCCAAGTACTTAAACGAGCGAACCCAAGTGTAAAAACGATGATATTTTTTTCAAAATCTTGTTTTGCTGATTTTTTTATTGACTCGGGTACAGACCATGATTCTTAGTATGAATACAAAATTTTAGTCGATTTGGTGCTCTAGGGCCAAAGTTATGGCCGAACCAAAGTTTGACAAAGCGCTAATAAAACGATGAATATTTTGTATGAAGAAAATTATAATTTTTCTTTTGGCAGATTTTCTGATGAATTCGTGTACAGACCATGATTCTTAGTAAGAATCCAAAATTTCAGTCAGTTCGGTGCCATAGGGCCAAAGTTATGACCGAACCCAAGTATTAAAAACACCGAAACCAAGTACTTAAACGAGCGAACCCAAGTGTAAAAACGATGATATTTTTTTCAAAATCTTGTTTTGGCTGATTTTTTTATGGACTCGGGTACAGACCATGATTCTTAGTATGAATACAAAATTTTAGTCGATTTGGTGCTCTAGTGCCAAAGTTATGGCCGAACCAAAGTTTGACAAAGCGCTAATAAAACGATGAATATTTTGTATGAAGAAAATTATAATTTTTCTTTTGGCAGATTTTCTGATGGATTCGTGTACAGACCATGATTCTTAGTAAGAATCCAAAATTTCAGTCAGTTCGGTGCCATAGGGCCAAAGTTATGACCGAACCCAAGTATTAAAAACACCGAACCCAAGTACTTAAACGAGCGAACCCAAGTGTAAAAACGATGATATTTTTTTCAAAATCTTGTTTTGCTGATTTTTTTATGGACTCGGGTACAGACCATGATTCTTAGTATGAATACAAAATTTTAGTCGATTTGGTGCTCTAGTGCCAAAGTTATGGCCGAACCAAAGTTTGACAAAGCGCTAACAAAACGATGAATATTTTGTATGAAGAAAATTATAATTCTTCTTTTGGCAGATTTTCTGATGGATTCGTGTACAGACCATGATTCTTAGTAAGAATCCAAAATTTCAGTCAGTTCGGTGCCATAGGGCCAAAGTTATGACCGAACCCAAGTATTAAAAACACCGAACCCAAGAACTTAAACGAGCGAACCCAAGTGTAAAAACGATGATATTTTTTTCAAAATCTTGTTTTGGCTGATTTTTTTATGGACTCGGGTACAGACCATGATTCTTAGTATGAATACAAAATTTTAGTCGATTTGGTGCTCTAGTGCCAAAGTTATGGCCGAACCAAAGTATGACAAAGCGCTAACAAAACGTTAAATATTTTGTATGAAGAAAATTATAATTCTTCTTTTGGCAGATTTTCTGATGGATTCGTGTACAGACCATGATTCTTAGTAAGAATCCAAAATTTCAGTCAGTTCGGTGCCATAGGGCCAAAGTTATGACCGAACCCAAGTATTAAAAACACCGAACCCAAGTACTTAAACGAGCGAACCCAAGTGTAAAAACTATGATATTTTTTTCAAAATCTTGTTTTGGCTGATTTTTTTATGGACTCGGGTACAGACCATGATTCTTAGTATGAATACAAAATTTTAGTCGATTTGGTGCTCTAGGGCCAAAGTTATGGCCGAACCAAAGTTTGACAAAGCGCTAATAAAAAGATGAATATTTTGTATGAAGAAAATTATAATTTTTCTTTTGGCAGATTTTCTGATGGATTCGTGTACAGACCATGATTCTTAGTAAGAATCCAAAATTTCAGTCAGTTCGGTGCCATAGGGCCAAAGTTATGACCGAACCCAAGTATTAAAAACACCGAACCCAAGTACTTAAACGAGCGAACCCAAGTGTAAAAACGATGATATTTTTTTCAAAATCTTGTTTTGCTGATTTTTTTATGGACTCGGGTACAGACCATGATTCTTAGTATGAATACAAAATTTTAGTCGATTTGGTGCTCTAGTGCCAAAGTTATGGCCGAACCAAAGTTTGACAAAGCGCTAACAAAACGATGAATATTTTGTATGAAGAAAATTATAATTCTTCTTTTGGCAGATTTTCTGATGGATTCGTGTACAGACCATGATTCTTAGTAAGAATCCAAAATTTCAGTCAGTTCGGTGCCATAGGGCCAAAGTTATGACCGAACCCAAGTATTAAAAACACCGAACCCAAGAACTTAAACGAGCGAACCCAAGTGTAAAAACGATGATATTTTTTTCAAAATCTTGTTTTGGCTGATTTTTTTATGGACTCGGGTACAGACCATGATTCTTAGTATGAATACAAAATTTTAGTCGATTTGGTGCTCTAGTGCCAAAGTTATGGCCGAACCAAAGTTTGACAAAGCGCTAACAAAACGTTAAATATTTTGTATGAAGAAAATTATAATTCTTCTTTTGGCAGATTTTCTGATGGATTCGTGTACAGACCATGATTCTTAGTAAGAATCCAAAATTTCAGTCAGTTCGGTGCCATAGGGCCAAAGATATGACCGAACCCAAGTATTAAAAACACCGAACCCAAGTACTTAAACGAGCGAACCCAAGTGTAAAAACGATGATATTTTTTTCAAAATCTTGTTTTGCTGATTTTTTATGGACTCGGGTACAGACCATGATTCTTGTATGAATACAAAATTTTAGTCGATTTGGTGCTCTAGGGCAAAAGTTATGGCCGAACCAAAGTTTGACAAAGCGCTAATAAAACGATGAATATTTTGTATGAAGAAAATTATAATTCTTCTTTTGGCAGATTTTCTGATGGATTCGTGTACAGACCATGATTCTTAGTAAGAATCCAAAATTTCAGTCAGTTCGTTGCCATAGGGCCAAAGTTATGACCGAACCCAAGTATTAAAAACACCGAACCCAAGTACTTAAACGAGCGAACCCAAGTGTAAAAACGATGATATTTTTTTCAAAATCTTGTTTTGCTGATTTTTTTATAAACTCGGGTACAGACCATGATTCTTAGTATGAATACAAAATTTTAGTCGATTTGGTGCTCTAGTGCCAAAGTTATGGCCGAACCAAAGTTTGACAAAGCGCTAACAAAACGATGAATATTTTGTATGAAGAAAATTATAATTCTTCTTTTGGCAGATTTTCTGATGGATTCATGTACAGACCATGATTCTTAGTAAGAATCCAAAATTTCAGTCAGTTCGGTGCCATAGGGCCAAAGTTATGACCGAACCCAAGTATTAAAAACACCGAACCCAAGTACTTAAACGAGCGAACCCAAGTGTAAAAACGATGATATTTTTTTCAAAATCTTGTTTTGGCTGATTTTTTTATGGACTCGGGTACAGACCATGATTCTTAGTATGAATACAAAATTTTAGTCGATTTGGTGCTCTAGGGCCAAAGTTATGGCCGAACCAAAGTTTGACAAAGCGCTAATAAAACGATGAATATTTTGTATGAAGAAAATTATAATTTTTCTTTTGGCAGATTTTCTGATGGATTCGTGTACAGACCATAATTCTTAGTAAGAATCCAAAATTTCAGTCAGTTCGGTGCCATAGGGCCAAAGTTATGACCGAACCCAAGTATTAAAAACAACGAACCCAAGTACTTAAACGAGCGAACCCAAGTGTAAAAACGATGATATTTTTTTCAAAATCTTGTTTTGCTGATTTTTTTATGGACTCGGGTACAGACCATGATTCTTAGTATGAATACAAAATTTTAGTCGATTTGGTACTCTAGTGCCAAAGTTATGGCCGAACCAAAGTTTGACAAAGCGCTAACAAAACGATGAATATTTTGTATGAAGAAAATTATAATTCTTCTTTTGGCAGATTTTCTGATGGATTCGTGTACAGACCATGATTCTTAGTAAGAATCCAAAATTTCAGTCAGTTCGGTGCCATAGGGCCAAAGTTATGACCGAACCCAAGTATTAAAAACACCGAACCCAAGTATTTAAACGAGCGAACCCAAGTGTAAAAACGATGATATTTTTTTCAAAATCTTGTTTTGCTGATTTTTTTATGGACTCGGGTACAGACCATGATTCTTAGTATGAATACAAAATTTTAGTCGATTTGGTGCTCTAGGGCCAAAGTTATGGCCGAACCAAAGTTTGACAAAGCGCTAATAAAACGATGAATATTTTGTATGAAGAAAATTATAATTTTTCTTTTGGCAGATTTTCTGATGGATTCGTGTACAGACCATAATTCTTAGTAAGAATCCAAAATTTCAGTCAGTTCGGTGCCATAGGGCCAAAGTTATGACCGAACCCAATTATTAAAAACACCGAAACCAAGTACTTAAACGAGCGAACCCAAGTGTAAAAACGATGATATTTTTTTCAAAATCTTGTTTTGGCTGATTTTTTTATGGACTCGGGTACAGACCATGATTCTTAGTATGAATACAAAATTTTAGTCGATTTGGTGCTCTAGGGCCAAAGTTATGGCCGAACCAAAGTTTGACAAAGCGCTAATAAAACGATGAATATTTTGTATGAAGAAAATTATAATTCTTCTGTTGGCAGATTTTCTGATGGATTCGTGTACAGACCATGATTCTTAGTAAGAATCCAAAATTTCAGTCAGTTCGGTGCCATAGGGCCAAAGTTATGACCGAACCCAAGTATTAAAAACACCGAACCCAAGTACTTAAACGAGCGAACCCAAGTGTAAAAACGATGAAATTTTTTTCAAAATCTTGTTTTGCTGATTTTTTTATGGACTCGGGTACAGACCATGATTCTTAGTATGAATACAAAATTTTAGTCGATTTGGTGCTCTAGTGCCAAAGTTATGGCCGAACCAAAGTTTGACAAAGCGCTAACAAACCGATGAATATTTTGTATGAAGAAAATTATAATTCTTCTTTTGGCAGATTTTCTGATGGATTCGTGTACAGACCATGATTCTTAGTAAGAATCCAAAATTTCAGTCAGTTCGGTGCCATAGGGCCAAAGTTATGACCGAACCCAAGTATTAAAAACACCGAACCCAAGAACTTAAACGAGCGAACCCAAGTGTAAAAACGATGATATTTTTTTCAAAATCTTGTTTTGGCTGGTTTTTTTATGGACTCGGGTACAGACCATGATTCTTAGTATGAATACAAAATTTTAAGTCGATTTGGTGCTCTAGTGCCAAAGTTATGGCCGAACCAAAGTTTGACAAAGCGCTAACAAAACGTTAAATATTTTGTATGAAGAAAATTATAATTCTTCTTTTGGCAGATTTTCTGATGGATTCGTGTACAGACCATGATTCTTAGTAAGAATCCAAAATTGCAGTCAGTTCGGTGCCATAGGGCCAAAGTTATGACCGAACCCAAGTATTAAAAACACCGAAACCAAGTACTTAAACGAGCGAACCCAAGTGTAAAAACGATGATATTTTTTTCAAAATCTTGTTTTGGCTGATTTTTTTATGGACTCGGGTACAGACCATGATTCTTGTATGAATACAAAATTTTAGTCGATTTGGTGCTCTAGGGCAAAAGTTATGGCCGAACCAAAGTTTGACAAAGCGCTAATAAAACGATGAATATTTTGTATGAAGAAAATTATAATTCTTCTTTTGGCAGATTTTCTGATGGATTCGTGTACAGACCATGATTCTTAGTAAGAATCCAAAATTTCAGTCAGTTCGGTGCCATAGGGCCAAAGTTATGACCGAACCCAAGTATTAAAAACACCGAACCCAAGTACTTAAACGAGCGAACCCAAGTGTAAAAACGATGATATTTTTTTCAAAATCTTGTTTTGGCTGATTTTTTTATGGAATCGGGTACAGACCATGATTCTTAGTATGAATACAAAATTTTAGTCGATTTGGTGCTCTAGGGCCAAAGTTATGGCCGAACCAAAGTTTGACAAAGCGCTAACAAAACGATGAATATTTTGTATGAAGAAAATTATAATTCTTCTTTTGGCAGATTTTCTGATGGATTCGTGTACAGACCATGATTCCTTAGTAAGAATCCAAAATTTCAGTCAGTTCGGTGCCATAGGGCCAAAGTTATGACCGAACCCAAGTATTAAAAACACCGAACCCAAGTACTTAAACGAGCGAACCCAAGTGTAAAAACGATGATATTTTTTTCAAAATCTTGTTTTGCTGATTTTTTTATGGACTCGGGTACAGACCATGATTCTTAGTATGAATACAAAATTTTAGTCGATTTGGTGCTCTAGGGCCAAAGTTATGGCCGAACCAAAGTTTGACAAAGCGCTAATAAAACGATGAATATTTTGTATGAAGAAAATTATAATTTTTCTTTTGGCAGATTTTCTGATGGATTCGTGTACAGACCATGATTCTTAGTAAGAATCCAAAATTTCAGTCAGTTCGGTGCCATAGGGCCAAAGTTATGACCGAACCCAAGTATTAAAAACACCGAACCCAAGTACTTAAACGAGCGAACCCAAGTGTAAAAACGATGATATTTTTTTCAAAATCTTGTTTTGGCTGATTTTTTTATGGACTCGGGTACAGACCATGATTCTTAGTATGAATACAAAATTTTAGTCGATTTGGTGCTCTAGGGCCAAAGTTATGGCCGAACCAAAGTTTGACAAAGCGCTAATAAAACGATGAATATTTTGTATGAAGAAAATTACAATTTTTCTTTTGGCAGATTTTCTGATGGATTCGTGTACAGACCATGATTCTTAGTAAGAATCCAAAATTTCAGTCAGTTCGGTGCCATAGGGCCAAAGTTATGACCGAACCCAAGTATTAAAAACAACGAACCCAAGTACTTAAACGAGCGAACCCAAGTGTAAAAACGATGATATTTTTTTCAAAATCTTGTTTTGCTGATTTTTTTATGGACTCGGGTACAGACCATGATTCTTAGTATGAATACAAAATTTTAGTCGATTTGGTGCTCTAGTGCCAAAGTTATGGCCGAACCAAAGTTTGACAAAGCGCTAACAAAACGATGAATATTTTGTATGAAGAAAATTATAATTCTTCTTTTGGCAGATTTTCTGATGGATTCGTGTACAGACCATGATTCTTAGTAAGAATCCAAAATTTCAGTCAGTTCGGTGCCATAGGGCCAAAGTTATGACCGAACCCAAGTATTAAAAACACCGAACCCAAGAACTTAAACGAGCGAACCCAAGTGTAAAAACGATGATATTTTTTTCAAAATCTTGTTTTGCTGATTTTTTTATGGACTCGGGTACAGACCATGATTCTTAGTATGAATACAAAATTTTAGTCGATTTGGTGCTCTAGTGCCAAAGTTATGGCCGAACCAAAGTTTGACAAAGCGCTAACAAAACGATGAATATTTTGTATGAAGAAAATTATAATTCTTCTTTTGGCAGATTTTCTGATGGATTCATGTACAGACCATGATTCTTAGTAAGAATCCAAAATTTCAGTCAGTTCGGTGCCATAGGGCCAAAGTTATGACCGAACCCAAGTATTAAAAACACCGAACCCAAGTACTTAAACGAGCGAACCCAAGTGTAAAAACGATGATATTTTTTTCAAAATCTTGTTTTGGCTGATTTTTTTATGGACTCGGGTACAGACCATGATTCTTAGTATGAATACAAAATTTTAGTCGATTTGGTGCTCTAGGGCCAAAGTTATGGCCTAACCAAAGTTTGACAAAGCGCTAATAAAACGATGAATATTTTGTATGAAGAAAATTATAATTTTTCTTTTGGCAGATTTTCTGATGGATTCGTGTACAGACCATGATTCTTAGTAAGAATCCAAAATTTCAGTCAGTTCGGTGCCATAGGGCCAAAGTTATGACCGAACCCAAGTATTAAAAACAACGAACCCAAGTACTTAAACGAGCGAACCCAAGTGTAAAAACGATGATATTTTTTTCAAAATCTTGTTTTGCTGATTTTTTTATGGACTCGGGTACAGACCATGATTCTTAGTATGAATACAAAATTTTAGTCGATTTGGTACTCTAGTGCCAAAGTTATGGCCGAACCAAAGTTTGACAAAGCGCTAACAAAACGATGAATATTTTGTATGAAGAAAATTATAATTCTTCTTTTGGCAGATTTTCTGATGGATTCGTGTACAGACCATGATTCTTAGTAAGAATCCAAAATTTCAGTCAGTTCGGTGCCATAGGGCCAAAGTTATGACCGAACCCAAGTATTAAAAACACCGAACCCAAGTATTTAAACGAGCGAACCCAAGTGTAAAAACGATGATATTTTTTTCAAAATCTTGTTTTGCTGATTTTTTTATGGACTCGGGTACAGACCATGATTCTTAGTATGAATACAAAATTTTAGTCGATTTGGTGCTCTAGGGCCAAAGTTATGGCCGAACCAAAGTTTGACAAAGCGCTAATAAAACGATGAATATTTTGTATGAAGAAAATTATAATTTTTCTTTTGGCAGATTTTCTGATGGATTCGTGTACAGACCATGATTCTTAGTAAGAATCCAAAATTTCAGTCAGTTCGGTGCCATAGGGCCAAAGTTATGACCGAACCCAAGTATTAAAAACACCGAAACCAAGTACTTAAACGAGCGAACCCAAGTGTAAAAACGATGATATTTTTTTCAAAATCTTGTTTTGGCTGATTTTTTTATGGACTCGGGTACAGACCATGATTCTTAGTATGAATACAAAATTTTAGTCGATTTGGTGCTCTAGGGCCAAAGTTATGGCCGAACCAAAGTTTGACAAAGCGCTAATAAAACGATGAATATTTTGTATGAAGAAAATTATAATTCTTCTTTTGGCAGATTTTCTGATGGATTCGTGTACAGACCATGATTCTTAGTAAGAATCCAAAATTTCAGTCAGTTCGGTGCCATAGGGCCAAAGTTATGACCGAACCCAAGTATTAAAAACACCGAACCCAAGTACTTAAACGAGCGAACCCAAGTGTAAAAACGATGAAATTTTTTTCAAAATCTTGTTTTGCTGATTTTTTTATGGACTCGGGTACAGACCATGATTCTTAGTATGAATACAAAATTTTAGTCGATTTGGTGCTCTAGTGCCAAAGTTATGGCCGAACCAAAGTTTGACAAAGCGCTAACAAACCGATGAATATTTTGTATGAAGAAAATTATAATTCTTCTTTTGGCAGATTTTCTGATGGATTCGTGTACAGACCATGATTCTTAGTAAGAATCCAAAATTTCAGTCAGTTCGGTGCCATAGGGCCAAAGTTATGACCGAACCCAAGTATTAAAAACACCGAACCCAAGAACTTAAACGAGCGAACCCAAGTGTAAAAACGATGATATTTTTTTCAAAATCTTGTTTTGGCTGGTTTTTTTATGGACTCGGGTACAGACCATGATTCTTAGTATGAATACAAAATTTTAAGTCGATTTGGTGCTCTAGTGCCAAAGTTATGGCCGAACCAAAGTTTGACAAAGCGCTAACAAAACGTTAAATATTTTGTATGAAGAAAATTATAATTCTTCTTTTGGCAGATTTTCTGATGGATTCGTGTACAGACCATGATTCTTAGTAAGAATCCAAAATTGCAGTCAGTTCGGTGCCATAGGGCCAAAGTTATGACCGAACCCAAGTATTAAAAACACCGAAACCAAGTACTTAAACGAGCGAACCCAAGTGTAAAAACGATGATATTTTTTTCAAAATCTTGTTTTGGCTGATTTTTTTATGGACTCGGGTACAGACCATGATTCTTGTATGAATACAAAATTTTAGTCGATTTGGTGCTCTAGGGCAAAAGTTATGGCCGAACCAAAGTTTGACAAAGCGCTAATAAAACGATGAATATTTTGTATGAAGAAAATTATAATTCTTCTTTTGGCAGATTTTCTGATGGATTCGTGTACAGACCATGATTCTTAGTAAGAATCCAAAATTTCAGTCAGTTCGGTGCCATAGGGCCAAAGTTATGACCGAACCCAAGTATTAAAAACACCGAACCCAAGTACTTAAACGAGCGAACCCAAGTGTAAAAACGATGATATTTTTTTCAAAATCTTGTTTTGGCTGATTTTTTTATGGAATCGGGTACAGACCATGATTCTTAGTATGAATACAAAATTTTAGTCGATTTGGTGCTCTAGGGCCAAAGTTATGGCCGAACCAAAGTTTGACAAAGCGCTAACAAAACGATGAATATTTTGTATGAAGAAAATTATAATTCTTCTTTTGGCAGATTTTCTGATGGATTCGTGTACAGACCATGATTCCTTAGTAAGAATCCAAAATTTCAGTCAGTTCGGTGCCATAGGGCCAAAGTTATGACCGAACCCAAGTATTAAAAACACCGAACCCAAGTACTTAAACGAGCGAACCCAAGTGTAAAAACGATGATATTTTTTTCAAAATCTTGTTTTGCTGATTTTTTTATGGACTCGGGTACAGACCATGATTCTTAGTATGAATACAAAATTTTAGTCGATTTGGTGCTCTGGGGCCAAAGTTATGGCCGAACCAAAGTTTGACAAAGCGCTAATAAAACGATGAATATTTTGTATGAAGAAAATTATAATTTTTCTTTTGGCAGATTTTCTGATGGATTCGTGTACAGACCATGATTCTTAGTAAGAATCCAAAATTTCAGTCAGTTCGGTGCCATAGGGCCAAAGTTATGACCGAACCCAAGTATTAAAAACACCGAACCCAAGTACTTAAACGAGCGAACCCAAGTGTAAAAACGATGATATTTTTTTCAAAATCTTGTTTTGGCTGATTTTTTTATGGACTCGGGTACAGACCATGATTCTTAGTATGAATACAAAATTTTAGTCGATTTGGTGCTCTAGGGCCAAAGTTATGGCCGAACCAAAGTTTGACAAAGCGCTAATAAAACGATGAATATTTTGTATGAAGAAAATTACAATTTTTCTTTTGGCAGATTTTCTGATGGATTCGTGTACAGACCATGATTCTTAGTAAGAATCCAAAATTTCAGTCAGTTCGGTGCCATAGGGCCAAAGTTATGACCGAACCCAAGTATTAAAAACAACGAACCCAAGTACTTAAACGAGCGAACCCAAGTGTAAAAACGATGATATTTTTTTCAAAATCTTGTTTTGCTGATTTTTTTATGGACTCGGGTACAGACCATGATTCTTAGTATGAATACAAAATTTTAGTCGATTTGGTGCTCTAGTGCCAAAGTTATGGCCGAACCAAAGTTTGACAAAGCGCTAACAAAACGATGAATATTTTGTATGAAGAAAATTATAATTCTTCTTTTGGCAGATTTTCTGATGGATTCGTGTACAGACCATGATTCTTAGTAAGAATCCAAAATTTCAGTCAGTTCGGTGCCATAGGGCCAAAGTTATGACCGAACCCAAGTATTAAAAACACCGAACCCAAGAACTTAAACGAGCGAACCCAAGTGTAAAAACGATGATATTTTTTTCAAAATCTTGTTTTGGCTGATTTTTTTATGGACTCGGGTACAGACCATGATTCTTAGTATGAATACAAAATTTTAGTCGATTTGGTGCTCTAGTGCCAAAGTTATGGCCGAACCAAAGTTTGACAAAGCGCTAACAAAACGTTAAATATTTTGTATGAAGAAAATTATAATTCTTCTTTTGGCAGATTTTCTGATGGATTCGTGTACAGACCATGATTCTTAGTAAGAATCCAAAATTTCAGTCAGTTCGGTGCCATAGGGCCAAAGTTATGACCGAACCCAAGTATTAAAAACACCGAAACCAAGTACTTAAACGAGCGAACCCAAGTGTAAAAACGATGATATTTTTTTCAAAATCTTGTTTTGGCTGATTTTTTTATGGACTCGGGTACAGACCATGATTCTTGTATGAATACAAAATTTTAGTCGATTTGGTGCTCTAGGGCAAAAGTTATGGCCGAACCAAAGTTTGATAAAGCGCTAATAAAACGATGAATATTTTGTATGAAGAAAATTATAATTCTTCTTTTGGCAGATTTTCTGATGGATTCGTGTACAGACCATGATTCTTAGTAAGAATCCAAAATTTCAGACAGTTCGTTGCCATAGGGCCAAAGTTATGACCGAACCCAAGTATTAAAAACACCGAACCCAAGTACTTAAACGAGCGAACCCAAGTGTAAAAACGATGATATTTTTTTCAAAATCTTGTTTTGCTGATTTTTTTATGGACTCGGGTACAGACCATGATTCTTAGTATGAATACAAAATTTTAGTCGATTTGGTGCTCTAGGGCCAAAGTTATGGCCGAACCAAAGTTTGACAAAGCGCTAATAAAACGATGAATATTTTGTATGAAGAAAATTATAATTTTTCTTTTGGCAGATTTTCTGATGGATTCGTGTACAGACCATGATTCTTAGTAAGAATCCAAAATTTCAGTCAGTTCGGTGCCATAGGGCCAAAGTTATGACCGAACCCAAGTATTAAAAACACCGAACCCAAGTACTTAAACGAGCGAACCCAAGTGTAAAAACGATGATATTTTTTTCAAAATCTTGTTTTGCTGATTTTTTTATGGACTCGGGTACAGACCATGATTCTTAGTATGAATACAAAATTTTAGTCGATTTGGTGCTCTAGTGCCAAAGTTATGGCCGAACCAAAGTTTGACAAAGCGCTAACAAAACGATGAATATTTTGTATGAAGAAAATTATAATTCTTCTTTTGGCAGATTTTCTGATGGATTCGTGTACAGACCATGATTCTTAGTAAGAATCCAAAATTTCAGTCAGTTCGGTGCCATAGGGCCAAAGTTATGACCGAACCCAAGTATTAAAAACACCGAACCCAAGTACTTAAACGAGCGAACCCAAGTGTAAAAACGATGATATTTTTTTCAAAATCTTGTTTTGGCTGATTTTTTTATGGACTCGGGTACAGACCATGATTCTTGTATGAATACAAAATTTTAGTCGATTTGGTGCTCTAGGGCAAAAGTTATGGCCGAACCAAAGTTTGACAAAGCGCTAATAAAACGATGAATATTTTGTATGAAGAAAATTATAATTCTTCTTTTGGCAGATTTTCTGATGGATTCGTGTACAGACCATGATTCTTAGTAAGAATCCAAAATTTCAGTCAGTTCGTTGCCATAGGGCCAAAGTTATGACCGAACCCAAGTATTAAAAACACCGAACCCAAGTACTTAAACGAGCGAACCCAAGTGTAAAAACGATGATATTTTTTTCAAAATCTTGTTTTGCTGATTTTTTTATGGACTCGGGTACAGACCATGATTCTTAGTATGAATACAAAATTTTAGTCGATTTGGTGCTCTAGTGCCAAAGTTATGGCCGAACCAAAGTTTGACAAAGCGCTAACAAAACGATGAATATTTTGTATGAAGAAAATTATAATTCTTCTTTTGGCAGATTTTCTGATGGATTCGTGTACAGACCATGATTCTTAGTAAGAATCCAAAATTTCAGTCAGTTCGGTGCCATAGGGCCAAAGTTATGACCGAACCCAAGTATTAAAAACACCGAACCCAAGTACTTAAACGAGCGAACCCAAGTGTAAAAACGATGATATTTTTTTCAAAATCTTGTTTTGGCTGATTTTTTTATGGACTCGGGTACAGACCATGATTCTTAGTATGAATACAAAATTTTAGTCGATTTGGTGCTCTAGGGCCAAAGTTATGGCCGAACCAAAGTTTGACAAAGCGCTAATAAAACGATGAATATTTTGTATGAAGAAAATTATAATTTTTCTTTTGGCAGATTTTCTGATGGATTCGTGTACAGACCATGATTCTTAGTAAGAATCCAAAATTTCAGTCAGTTCGGTGCCATAGGGCCAAAGTTATGACCGAACCCAAGTATTAAAAACACCGAACCCAAGTACTTAAACGAGCGAACCCAAGTGTAAAAACGATGATATTTTTTTCAAAATCTTGTTTTGCTGATTTTTTTATGGACTCGGGTACAGACCATGATTCTTAGTATGAATACAAAATTTTAGTCGATTTGGTGCTCTATTGCCAAAGTTATGGCCGAACCAAAGTTTGACAAAGCGCTAACAAAACGATGAATATTTTGTATGAAGAAAATTATAATTCTTCTTTTGGCAGATTTTCTGATGGATTCGTGTACAGACCATGATTCTTAGTAAGAATCCAAAATTTCAGTCAGTTCGGTGCCATAGGGCCAAAGTTATGACCGAACCCAAGTATTAAAAACACCGAACCCAAGTACTTAAACGAGCGAACCCAAGTGTAAAAACGATGATATTTTTTTCAAAATCTTGTTTTGGCTGATTTTTTTATGGACTCGGGTACAGACCATGATTCTTAGTATGAATACAAAATTTTAGTCGATTTGGTGCTCTAGGGCCAAAGTTATGGCCGAACCAAAGTTTGACAAAGCGCTAATAAAACGATGAATATTTTGTATGAAGAAAATTATAATTTTTCTTTTGGCAGATTTTCTGATGGATTCGTGTACAGACCATGATTCTTAGTAAGAATCCAAAATTTCAGTCAGTTCGGTGCCATAGGGCCAAAGTTATGACCGAACCCAAGTATTAAAAACACCGAACCCAAGTACTTAAACGAGCGAACCCAAGTGTAAAAACGATGATATTTTTTTCAAAATCTTGTTTTGCTGATTTTTTTATGGACTCGGGTACAGACCATGATTCTTAGTATGAATACAAAATTTTAGTCGATTTGGTGCTCTAGTGCCAAAGTTATGGCCGAACCAAAGTTTGACAAAGCGCTAACAAAACGATGAATATTTTGTATGAAGAAAATTATAATTCTTCTTTTGGCAGATTTTCTGATGGATTCGTGTACAGACCATGATTCTTAGTAAGAATCCAAAATTTCAGTCAGTTCGGTGCCATAGGGCCAAAGTTATGACCGAACCCAAGTATTAAATATTTATTACGTTCCGCGAAAGAGTTCAAAATTGCTAATAACTTTAATTTTTTATGGGTGCGAAACTCCAAGATATATTTAAGAAAGAACGAAACATCTCCCGCAATCCTGATATCTTACCCTGCTCAATTATTAAACCTGGTGTAACTACAAAAATTTGTATACTTCCTATTCATTTCACTCACATTTCATTAATTTATTATTATCCTTCCTTTTATCCCGCGCAAACAACACATCATAACAACACACTCATTCTACCCATATCAACAGCTAAAATGTTCAACAACCGTACCTACACATTCGCACATTTAGCATATTATCCAGCGACACGCTCGCCGAATGCATATTCCAGTGGACTTGTGGCAGACAATAATAAATCGGTAATTTACTTCTTTCTCCAATGTTGGAAAAATTAATCATTTTTTACCAAAACGCACGTGGCCTTTGCACTAAAACGAACGAGTTTTATCACAATGTTCTTATAAATGAATTCGACATAATTTTAATTACTGAAACATGGTTAGTAGACAGTATATCTGACAACGAGCTCTTCGATTCCAGGTATATTATTTATAGAAAAGACAGAGACACGTCCCTCACGGGTAAAACCAAAGGAGGCGGTGTCGCAATTGGTATAAAAAAAGAATTTACTGTACATTCACGCGAGTCGTGGAGCTCGGAGGCTGAGGACATTTGGATTTCACTAGTATTAAGAGACCCAAAACGACGTATATTTAATATTCACATCTGTTGTTCGTACTTACCGGGAGTCGGTCCAAAGCTATCAAACACTCAGCGATTATCTTTTTTCAACAGTCATACGTCTAGAATATCCGATCTAACCACAAACTATCCAAACGATATCTTCCTACTAATCGGAGATTACAACATGCCTAATATAAATTGGAACACCACACATCATCCCCGCGGTACTGACCTTTGCTCCACCACCCTCCTAAACTGCCTATCTTACTCGGACTTAAAACAATACAACCACATTCCAAATAGGCACGGTAGAACACTTGACCTAGTGCTCTGTAACACCACAGTCTGCGTCTCTCCTGCCGACTCCCCTCTGGTTCAGGAGGATACACATCACACATCCTTAATAGTCGAACTCAATATTCACTCCCCCACAACCACTTCCTCACCCCAGACGATCAAATTATTCAATAAAGTCAACTATGACCTAGTCAACGACGCTCTGTCAGAAACTGACTGGTCTTCTGTCATAAACGCACAGGACGTCAACACGGCGGTTAACAGCTTTTATTTAATCATTGACGCCTTAATAGATAACTTTGTTCCAAAAAAAATTCTGAAACCAAACAAATTCCCAACGTGGTATTCTTCGGCTCTTATCAACATTACAAAAGAAAAGCTCAAATTCTTTCGAGCCTGGAAACGCCACAAGAATCCACTAGATTACCAAACCTTTTCACTGCTCCGAAAACGACAAAAGAAAATCGCTACTCTCACATACCACAAATATATTTCACATTTAGAATACGCCGTACAAAATAATGTTAAAAAAATATGGAGCTTTGTCAAAACGCAAAGAAAATCTCCTTCCATACCTGAACACCTAACATACGGCCCGAGAATCGCACACAATAGTAAGGAGATTACAGATCTGTTTGCTGACTATTTCTCTACCGTCTTCACTGATCATACCCAAAATTTTGTATCCGATGTTCACGAACCTGATCCACTGAATAATATATCTATAACTTCAATTACAATTAATGACGACATCACCTACAAGTATCTTTCATCCATTGACATTAACAAAGGACCCGGTTTAGATAGTTTGCCTGGTATCTTCATACGTAACTGTAGTAAATATATCACTCCTCCGGTCAGTGCAATTTTCAAAAAATCATTAAGTGAAGGAACTTTTCCTCATAAGTGGAAGTCTGCCGTAATAACTCCGATTTTTAAAAAGGGCGACAAACATGACGTTACAAACTATAGACCTATCTCTCAACTTCCCATCTTAAGTAAAATTCTCGAAAAAATCGTTTACGACCAACTTTACCCGACTATCACAACAATAATTACACAGAACCAACACGGATTCATGAAAAATCGGTCTACAACATCTAACCTGGCCCTTTTCGTCAACTATTTGCACAGCAATATGGACGAAAGGGTGCAGGTCGATGCTATGTATACCGACTTTTCAAAGGCCTTCGACCGCGTTATCCACTCAATTCTGTTAAATAAACTCACTCGTCTTGGAATACACGGTGACTTGTTTAGATGGATCAAATCATACATCAGCAATCGTAGTCAAGTTATTTCAATAAATGGAGTTTTATCCAAAATTATCAAAGCAACCTCGGGTGTCCCTCAGGGTTCCCATCTTGGTCCGCTCCTCTTTAATATATACATAAATGACATAGGCTCATGCTTCCAACACTCTAAATTTTTAATGTATGCAGATGATATGAAAATTTATAAAACGGTTCGCTCTCTATCGGACTGTAAAGAGCTACAAAGTGACTTAGATAGGCTCTGCAACTACTGCACAGCTAACTACTTGGATCTCAATGTTTCTAAATGCCACACTATGTCCTTTACTAGAAACAAGCATATAATTAACTACCGCTATTCACTCTGCGATGAACCCGTGATCTCAAAAAATGAATGTAAGGACCTAGGAGTATATTTAGACAGTAAACTTATATTTAATACGCACATTGATTCAATCACTGATAGATCCTACAAAATGTTGGGTTTCATACTACGTCTGAGTAAATTATTTAAAAATCCAAATACGCTAGTAATGCTTTACTCCTCACTAGTCAGAAGTACACTGGAATTTGCATCGCCTGTCTGGAATCCCAAATACACCCAATACGTCAATAATATAGAGCGCATACAAAATAAATTTATTAAGTATCTCGGTTATAAATACAACAATAATTATATCTGCACTCTCCAATCCCTGAAATCCAGGCGAACGGTAGCCGACATGACATTTCTTCATAAAATAATACATAACGAAATAGACTGCCCAGAACTCCTATCCCAAATAAATTTTAACATCCCATCTAAACGAACTCGCTACACGAACCTTTTTTACACAACCAGTAATAATACGAACGCTGCAGCCAACTCCCCCATATCCCGCATCCTTCAAAGATTCAACTCAATTCAAACAAGTACAAATATCGATATTTTTTTTGATTCCCTTCCTTTATTTAAGAAAAACATTTTTAGCACACTGAACTTGCACACATAACACACACATCCACACACACACACACACACCCTCACACACCCTTACCCCTCTCCCTCAATAATTAATTAATTAAATATAGGTAAAATGCATCATTTGTCACATAAAAACATATATATACTATATAACAGCGACATGTCATTGGTACCAATTACTGTATTAATTCTATAACTTGTAACTACTTTCTAATATGTAATTATGTACTGTTTGTTTCTGCAAAAATAAAAAATAAAAAATAAAAAAAATAAAAATTAAAAACACCGAACCCAAGTACTTAAACGAGCGAACCCAAGTGTAAAAACGATGATATTTTTTTCCAAATCTTGTTTTGCTGATTTTTTTATGGACTCGGGTACAGACCATGATTCTTAGTATGAATACAAAATTATAGTCGATTTGGTACTCTAGTGCCAAAGTTATGGCCGAACCAAAGTTTGACAAAGCGCTAACAAAACGATGAATATTTTGTATGAAGAAAATTATAATTCTTCTTTTGGCAGATTTTCTGATGGATTCGTGTACAGACCATGATTCTTAGTAAGAATCCAAAATTTCAGTCAGTTCGGTGCCATAGGGCCAAAGTTATGACCGAACCCAAGTATTAAAAACACCGAACCCAAGTACTTAAACGAGCGAACCCATGTGTAAAAACGATGATATTTTTTTCAAAATCTTGTTTTGGCTGATTTTTTTATGGACTCGGGTACAGACCATGATTCTTAGTAAGAATCCAAAATTTCAGTCAGTTCGGTGCCATAGGGCCAAAGTTATGACCGAACCCAAGTATTAAAAACACCGAACCCAAGTACTTAAACGAGCAAACCTAAGTTTAAAAACGATGATATTTTTTTCAAAATCTTGTTTTGCTGATTTTTTTATGGATTCGTGTACAGACCATGATTCTTAGTAAGAATCCAAAATTTCAGTCAGTTCGGTGCCATAGGGCCAAAGTTATGACCGAACCCAAGTATTAAAAACACCGAACCCAAGTACTTAAACGAGCGAACCCAAGTGTAAAAACGATGATATTTTTTTCTAAATCTTGTTTTGCTGATTTTTTTATGGACTCGGGTACAGACCATGATTCTTAGTATGAATACAAAATTTTAGTCGATTTGGTGCTCTAGTGCCAAAGTTATGGCCGAACCAAAGTTTGACAAAGCGCTAACAAACCGATGAATATTTTGTATGAAGAAAATTATAATTCTTCTTTTGGCAGATTTTCTGATGGATTCGTGTACAGACCATGATTCTTAGTAAGAATCCAAAATTTCAGTCAGTTCGGTGCCATAGGGCCAAAGTTATGACCGAACCCAAGTATTAAAAACACCGAACCCAAGAACTTAAACGAGCGAATCCAAGTGTAAAAACGATGATATTTTTTTCAAAATCTTGTTTTGGCTGGTTTTTTTATGGACTCGGGTACAGACCATGATTCTTAGTATGAATACAAAATTTTAGTCGATTTGGTGCTCTAGTGCCAAAGTTATGGCCGAACCAAAGTTTGACAAAGCGCTAACAAAACGTTAAATATTTTGTATGAAGAAAATTATAATTCTTCTTTTGGCAGATTTTCTGATGGATTCGTGTACAGACCATGATTCTTAGTAAGAATCCAAAATTGCAGTCAGTTCGGTGCCATAGGGCCAAAGTTATGACCGAACCCAAGTATTAAAAACACCGAACCCAAGTACTTAAACGAGCGAACCCAAGTGTAAAAACGATGATATTTTTTTCAAAATCTTGTTTTGGCTGATTTTTTTATGGAATCGGGTACAGACCATGATTCTTAGTATGAATACAAAATTTTAGTCGATTTGGTGCTCTAGGGCCAAAGTTATGGCCGAACCAAAGTTTGACAAAGCGCTAACAAAACGATGAATATTTTGTATGAAGAAACTTATAATTCTTCTTTTGGCAGATTTTCTGATGGATTCGTGTACAGACCATGATTCCTTAGTAAGAATCCAAAATTTCAGTCAGTTCGGTGCCATAGGGCCAAAGTTATGACCGAACCCAAGTATTAAAAACACCGAACCCAAGTACTTAAACGAGCGAACCCAAGTGTAAAAACGATGATATTTTTTTCAAAATCTTGTTTTGCTGATTTTTTTATGGACTCGGGTACAGACCATGATTCTTAGTATGAATACAAAATTTTAGTCGATTTGGTGCTCTAGGGCCAAAGTTATGGCCGAACCAAAGTTTGACAAAGCGCTAATAAAACGATGAATATTTTGTATGAAGAAAATTATAATTTTTCTTTTGGGAGATTTTCTGATGGATTCGTGTACAGACCATGATTCTTAGTAAGAATCCAAAATTTCAGTCAGTTCGGTGCCATAGGGCCAAAGTTATGACCGAACCCAAGTATTAAAAACACCGAACCCAAGTACTTAAACGAGCGAACCCAAGTGTAAAAACGATGATATTTTTTTCAAAATCTTGTTTTGGCTGATTTTTTTATGGACTCGGGTACAGACCATGATTCTTAGTATGAATACAAAATTTTAGTCGATTTGGTGCTCTAGGGCCAAAGTTATGGCCGAACCAAAGTTTGACAAAGCGCTAATAAAACGATGAATATTTTGTATGAAGAAAATTACAATTTTTCTTTTGGCAGATTTTCTGATGGATTCGTGTACAGACCATGATTCTTAGTAAGAATCCAAAATTTCAGTCAGTTCGGTGCCATAGGGCCAAAGTTATGACCGAACCCAAGTATTAAAAACAACGAACCCAAGTACTTAAACGAGCGAACCCAAGTGTAAAAACGATGATATTTTTTTCAAAATCTTGTTTTGCTGATTTTTTTATGGACTCGGGTACAGACCATGATTCTTAGTATGAATACAAAATTTTAGTCGATTTGGTGCTCTAGTGCCAAAGTTATGGCCGAACCAAAGTTTGACAAAGCGCTAACAAAACGATGAATATTTTGTATGAAGAAAATTATAATTCTTCTTTTGGCAGATTTTCTGATGGATTCGTGTACAGACCATGATTCTTAGTAAGAATCCAAAATTTCAGTCAGTTCGGTGCCATAGGGCCAAAGTTATGACCGAACCCAAGTATTAAAAACACCGAACCCAAGAACTTAAACGAGCGAACCCAAGTGTAAAAACGATGATATTTTTTTCAAAATCTTGTTTTGGCTGATTTTTTTATGGACTCGGGTACAGACCATGATTCTTAGTATGAATACAAAATTTTAGTCGATTTGGTGCTCTAGTGCCAAAGTTATGGCCGAACCAAAGTTTGACAAAGCGCTAACAAAACGTTAAATATTTTGTATGAAGAAAATTATAATTCTTCTTTTGGCAGATTTTCTGATGGATTCGTGTACAGACCATGATTCTTAGTAAGAATCCAAAATTTCAGTCAGTTCGGTGCCATAGGGCCAAAGTTATGACCGAACCCAAGTATTAAAAACACCGAAACCAAGTACTTAAACGAGCGAACCCAAGTGTAAAAACGATGATATTTTTTTCAAAATCTTGTTTTGGCTGATTTTTTTATGGACTCGGGTACAGACCATGATTCTTGTATGAATACAAAATTTTAGTCGATTTGGTGCTCTAGGGCAAAAGTTATGGCCGAACCAAAGTTTGATAAAGCGCTAATAAAACGATGAATATTTTGTATGAAGAAAATTATAATTCTTCTTTTGGCAGATTTTCTGATGGATTCGTGTACAGACCATGATTCTTAGTAAGAATCCAAAATTTCAGTCAGTTCGTTGCCATAGGGCCAAAGTTATGACCGAACCCAAGTATTAAAAACACCGAACCCAAGTACTTAAACGAGCGAACCCAAGTGTAAAAACGATGATATTTTTTTCAAAATCTTGTTTTGCTGATTTTTTTATGGACTCGGGTACAGACCATGATTCTTAGTATGAATACAAAATTTTAGTCGATTTGGTGCTCTAGGGCCAAAGTTATGGCCGAACCAAAGTTTGACAAAGCGCTAATAAAACGATGAATATTTTGTATGAAGAAAATTATAATTTTTCTTTTGGCAGATTTTCTGATGGATTCGTGTACAGACCATGATTCTTAGTAAGAATCCAAAATTTCAGTCAGTTCGGTGCCATAGGGCCAAAGTTATGACCGAACCCAAGTATTAAAAACACCGAACCCAAGTACTTAAACGAGCGAACCCAAGTGTAAAAACGATGATATTTTTTTCAAAATCTTGTTTTGCTGATTTTTTTATGGACTCGGGTACAGACCATGATTCTTAGTATGAATACAAAATTTTAGTCGATTTGGTGCTCTAGTGCCAAAGTTATGGCCGAACCAAAGTTTGACAAAGCGCTAACAAAACGATGAATATTTTGTATGAAGAAAATTATAATTCTTCTTTTGGCAGATTTTCTGATGGATTCGTGTACAGACCATGATTCTTAGTAAGAATCCAAAATTTCAGTCAGTTCGGTGCCATAGGGCCAAAGTTATGACCGAACCCAAGTATTAAAAACACCGAACCCAAGTACTTAAACGAGCGAACCCAAGTGTAAAAACGATGATATTTTTTTCAAAATCTTGTTTTGGCTGATTTTTTTATGGACTCGGGTACAGACCATGATTCTTGTATGAATACAAAATTTAAGTCGATTTGGTGCTCTAGGGCCAAAGTTATGGCCGAACCAAAGTTTGACAAAGCGCTAATAAAACGATGAATATTTTGTATGAAGAAAATTATAATTCTTCTTTTGGCAGATTTTCTGATGGATTCGTGTACAGACCATGATTCTTAGTAAGAATCCAAAATTTCAGTCAGTTCGTTGCCATAGGGCCAAAGTTATGACCGAACCCAAGTATTAAAAACACCGAACCCAAGTACTTAAACGAGCGAACCCAAGTGTAAAAACGATGATATTTTTTTCAAAATCTTGTTTTGCTGATTTTTTTATGGACTCGGGTACAGACCATGATTCTTAGTATGAATACAAAATTTTAGTCGATTTGGTGCTCTAGTGCCAAAGTTATGGCCGAACCAAAGTTTGACAAAGCGCTAACAAAACGATGAATATTTTGTATGAAGAAAATTATAATTCTTCTTTTGGCAGATTTTCTGATGGATTCGTGTACAGACCATGATTCTTAGTAAGAATCCAAAATTTCAGTCAGTTCGGTGCCATAGGGCCAAAGTTATGACCGAACCCAAGTATTAAAAACACCGAACCCAAGTACTTAAACGAGCGAACCCAAGTGTAAAAACGATGATATTTTTTTCAAAATCTTGTTTTGGCTGATTTTTTTATGGACTCGGGTACAGACCATGATTCTTAGTATGAATACAAAATTTTAGTCGATTTGGTGCTCTGGGGCCAAAGTTATGGCCGAAGCAAAGTTTGACAAAGAGCTAATAAAACGATGAATATTTTTTATGAAGAAAATTATAATTTTTCTTTTGGCAGATTTTCTGATGGATTCGTGTACAGACCATGATTCTTAGTAAGAATCCAAAATTTCAGTCAGTTCGGTGCCATAGGGCCAAAGTTATGACCGAACCCAAGTATTAAAAACACCGAACCCAAGTACTTAAACGAGCGAACCCAAGTGTAAAAACGATGATATTTTTTTCAAAATCTTGTTTTGCTGATTTTTTTATGGACTCGGGTACAGACCATGATTCTTAGTATGAATACAAAATTTTAGTCGATTTGGTGCTCTAGTGCCAAAGTTATGGCCGAACCAAAGTTTGACAAAGCGCTAACAAAACGATGAATATTTTGTATGAAGAAAATTATAATTCTTCTTTTGGCAGATTTTCTGATGGATTCGTGTACAGACCATGATTCTTAGTAAGAATCCAAAATTTCAGTCAGTTCGGTGCCATAGGGCCAAAGTTATGACCGAACCCAAGTATTAAAAACACCGAACCCAAGTACTTAAACGAGCGAACCCAAGTGTAAAAACGATGATATTTTTTTCCAAATCTTGTTTTGCTGATTTTTTTATGGACTCGGGTACAGACCATGATTCTTAGTATGAATACAAAATTATAGTCGATTTGGTACTCTAGTGCCAAAGTTATGGCCGAACCAAAGTTTGACAAAGCGCTAACAAAACGATGAATATTTTGTATGAAGAAAATTATAATTCTTCTTTTGGCAGATTTTCTGATGGATTCGTGTACAGACCATGATTCTTAGTAAGAATCCAAAATTTCAGTCAGTTCGGTGCCATAGGGCCAAAGTTATGACCGAACCCAAGTATTAAAAACACCGAACCCAAGTACTTAAACGAGCGAACCTAAGTGTAAAAACGATGATATTTTTTTCAAAATCTTGTTTTGCTGATTTTTTTATGGATTCGTGTACAGACCATGATTCTTAGTAAGAATCCAAAATTTCAGTCAGTTCGTTGCCATAGGGCCAAAGTTATGACCGAACCCAAGTATTAAAAACACCGAACCCAAGTACTTAAACGAGCGAACCCACGTGTAAAAACGATGATATTTTTTTCAAAATCTTGTTTTGCTGATTTTTTTATGGACTCGGGTACAGACCATGATTCTTAGTATGAATACAAAATTTTAGTCGATTTGGTGCTCTAGTGCCAAAGTTATGGCCGAACCAAAGTTTGACAAAGCGCTAACAAAACGATGAATATTTTGTATGAAGAAAATTATAATTCTTCTTTTGGCAGATTTTCTGATGGATTCGTGTACAGACCATGATTCTTAGTAAGAATCCAAAATTTCAGTCAGTTCGGTGCCATAGGGCCAAAGTTATGACCGAACCCAAGTATTAAAAACACCGAACCCAAGTACTTAAACGAGCAAACCCAAGTGTAAAAACGATGATATTTTTTTCAAAATCTTGTTTTGGCTGATTTTTTTATGGACTCGGGGACAGACCATGATTCTTGTATGAATACAAAATTTAAGTCGATTTGGTGCTCTAGGGCAAAAGTTATGGCCGAACCAAAGTTTGACAAAGTGCTAATAAAACGATGAATATTTTGAATGAAGAAAATTATAATTCTTCTTTTGGCAGATTTTCTGATGGATTCGTGTACAGACCATGATTCTTAGTAAGAATCCAAAATTTCAGTCAGTTCGGTGCCATAGGGCCAAAGTTATGACCGAACCCAAGTATTAAAAACATCGAACCCAAGTACTTAAACGAGCGAACCCAAGTGTAAAAACGATGATATTTTTTTCTAAATCTTGTTTTGCTGATTTTTTTATGGACTCGGGTACAGACCATGATTCTTAGTATGAATACAAAATTTTAGTCGATTTGGTGCTCTAGTGCCAAAGTTATGGCCGAACCAAAGTTTGACAAAGCGCTAACAAAACGATGAATATTTTGTATGAAGAAAATTATAATTCTTCTTTTGGCAGATTTTCTGATGGATTCGTGTACAGACCATGATTCTTAGTAAGAATCCAAAATTTCAGTCAGTTCGGTGCCATAGGGCCAAAGTTATGACCGAACCCAAGTATTAAAAACACCGAACCCAAGTACTTAAACGAGCGAACCCATGTGTAAAAACGATGATATTTTTTTCAAAATCTTGTTTTGGCTGATTTTTTTATGGACTCGGGTACAGACCATGATTCTTAGTAAGAATCCAAAATTTCAGTCAGTTCGGTGCCATAGGGCCAAAGTTATGACCGAACCCAAGTATTAAAAACACCGAACCCAAGTACTTAAACGAGCAAACCTAAGTTTAAAAACGATGATATTTTTTTCAAAATCTTGTTTTGCTGATTTTTTTATGGATTCGTGTACAGACCATGATTCTTAGTAAGAATCCAAAATTTCAGTCAGTTCGGTGCCATAGGGCCAAAGTTATGACCGAACCCAAGTATTAAAAACACCGAACCCAAGTACTTAAACGAGCGAACCCAAGTGTAAAAACGATGATATTTTTTTCTAAATCTTGTTTTGCTGATTTTTTTATGGACTCGGGTACAGACCATGATTCTTAGTATGAATACAAAATTTTAGTCGATTTGGTGCTCTAGTGCCAAAGTTATGGCCGAACCAAAGTTTGACAAAGCGCTAACAAAACGATGAATATTTTGTATGAAGAAAATTATAATTCTTCTTTTGGCAGATTTTCTGATGGATTCGTGTACAGACCATGATTCTTAGTAAGAATCCAAAATTTCAGTCAGTTCGGTGGCATAGGGCCAAAGTTATGACCGAACCCAAGTATTAAAAACACCGAACCCAAGTACTTAAACGAGCGAACCCAAGTGTAAAAACGATGATATTTTTTTCAAAATCTTGTTTTGGCTGATTTTTTTATGGACTCGGGTACAGACCATGATTCTTGTATGAATACAAAATTTTAGTCGATTTGGTGCTCTAGGGCAAAAGTTATGGCCGAACCAAAGTTTGACAAAGCGCTAATAAAACGATGAATATTTTGTATGAAGAAAATTATAATTCTTCTTTTGGCAGATTTTCTGATGGATTCGTGTACAGACCATGATTCTTAGTAAGAATCCAAAATTTCAGTCAGTTCGTTGCCGTAGGGCCAAAGTTATGACCGAACCCAAGTATTAAAAACACCGAACCCAAGTACTTAAACGAGCGAACCCAAGTGTAAAAACGATGATATTTTTTTCAAAATCTTGTTTTGCTGATTTTTTTATGGACTCGGGTACAGACCATGATTCTTAGTATGAATACAAAATTTTAGTCGATTTGGTGCTCTAGTGCCAAAGTTATGGCCGAACCAAAGTTTCACAAAGCGCTAACAAAACGATGAATATTTTGTATGAAGAAAATTATAATTCTTCTTTTGGCAGATTTTCTGATGGATTCGTGTACAGACCATGATTCTTAGTAAGAATCCAAAATTTCAGTCAGTTCGGTGCCATAGGGCCAAAGTTATGACCGAACCCAAGTATTAAAAACACCGAACCCAAGTACTTAAACGAGCGAACCCAAGTGTAAAAACGATGATATTTTTTTCAAAATCTTGTTTTGGCTGATTTTTTTATGGACTCGGGTACAGACCATGATTCTTGTATGAATACAAAATTTTAGTCGATTTGGTGCTCTAGGGCAAAAGTTATGGCCGAACCAAAGTTTGACAAAGCGCTAATAAAACGATGAATATTTTGTATGAAGAAAATTATAATTCTTCTTTTGGCAGATTTTCTGATGGATTCGTGTACAGACCATGATTCTTAGTAAGAATCCAAAATTTCAGTCAGTTCGGTGCCATAGGGCCAAAGTTATGACCGAACCCAAGTATTAAAAACACCGAACCCAAGTACTTAAACGAGCGAACCCAAGTGTAAAAACGATGATATTTTTTTCTAAATCTTGTTTTGCTGATTTTTTTATGGACTCGGGTACAGACCATGATTCTTAGTATGAATACAAAATTTTAGTCGATTTGGTGCTCTAGTGCCAAAGTTATGGCCGAACCAAAGTTTGACAAAGCGCTAACAAAACGATGAATATTTTGTATGAAGAAAATTATAATTCTTCTTTTGGCAGATTTTCTGATGGATTCGTGTACAGACCATGATTCTTAGTAAGAATCCAAAATTTCAGTCAGTTCGGTGCCATAGGGCCAAAGTTATGACCGAACCCAAGTATTAAAAACACCGAACCCAAGTACTTAAACGAGCGAACCCAAGTGTAAAAACGATGATATTTTTTTCAAAATCTTGTTTTGCTGATTTTTTTATGGACTCGGGTACAGACCATGATTCTTAGTATGAATACAAAATTTTAGTCGATTTGGTGCTCTAGTGCCAAAGTTATGGCCGAACCAAAGTTTGACAAAGCGCTAACAAAACGATGAATATTTTGTATGAAGAAAATTATAATTCTTCTTTTGGCAGATTTTCTGATGGATTCGTGTACAGACCATGATTCTTAGTAAGAATCCAAAATTTCAGTCAGTTCGGTGCCATAGGGCCAAAGTTATGACCGAACCCAAGTATTAAAAACACCGAACCCAAGTACTTAAACGAGCGAACCCAAGTGTAAAAACGATGATATTTTTTTCTAAATCTTGTTTTGCTGATTTTTTTATGGACTCGGGTACAGACCATGATTCTTAGTATGAATACAAAATTTTAGTCGATTTGGTGCTCTAGTGCCAAAGTTATGGCAAAACCAAAGTTTGACAAAGCGCTAACAAAACGATGAATATTTTGTATGAAGAAAATTATAATTCTTCTTTTGGCAGATTTTCTGATGGATTCGTGTACAGACCATGATTCTTAGTAAGAATCCAAAATTTCAGTCAGTTCGGTGCCATAGGGCCAAAGTTATGACCGAACCCAAGTATTAAAAACACCGAACCCAAGTACTTAAACGAGCGAACCCAAGTGTAAAAACGATGATATTTTTTTCAAAATCTTGTTTTGCTGATTTTTTTATGGACTCGGGTACAGACCATGATTCTTAGTATGAATACAAAATTTTAGTCGATTTGTTGCTCTAGTGCCAAAGTTATGGCCGAACCAAAGTTTGACAAAGCGCTAACAAAACGATGAATATTTTGTATGAAGAAAATTATAATTCTTCTTTTGGCAGATTTTCTGATGGATTCGTGTACAGACCATGATTCTTAGTAAGAATCCAAAATTTCAGTCAGTTCGGTGCCATAGGGCCAAAGTTATGACCGAACCCAAGTATTAAAAACACCGAACCCAAGTACTTAAACGAGCGAACCCAAGTGTAAAAACGATAATATTTTTTTCAAAATCTTGTTTTGGCTGATTTTTTTATGGACTCGGGTACAGACCATGATTCTTGTATGAATACAAAATTTTAGTCGATTTGGTGCTCTAGGGCAAAAGTTATGGCCGAACCAAAGTTTGACAAAGTGCTAATAAAACGATGAATATTTTGTATGAAGAAAATTATAATTCTTCTTTTGGCAGATTTTCTGATGGATTCGTGTACAGACCATGATTCTTAGTAAGAATCCAAAATTTCAGTCAGTTCGTTGCCATAGGGCCAAAGTTATGACCGAACCCAAGTATTAAAAACACCGAACCCAAGTACTTAAACGAGCGAACCCAAGTGTAAAAACGATGATATTTTTTTCAAAATCTTGTTTTGCTGATTTTTTTATGGACTCGGGTACAGACCATGATTCTTAGTATGAATACAAAATTTTAGTCGATTTGGTGTTCTAGTGCCAAAGTTATGGCCGAACCAAAGTTTGACAAAGCGCTAACAAAACGATGAATATTTTGTATGAAGAAAATTATAATTCTTCTTTTGGCAGATTTTCTGATGGATTCGTGTACAGACCATGATTCTTAGTAAGAATCCAAAATTTCAGTCAGTTCGGTGCCATAGGGCCAAAGTTATGACCGAACCCAAGTATTAAAAACACCGAACCCAAGTACTTAAACGAGCAAACCCAAGTGTAAAAACGATGATATTTTTTTCAAAATCTTGTTTTGCTGATTTTTTTATGGACTCGGGTACAGACCATGATTCTTAGTATGAATACAAAATTTTAGTCGATTTGGTGCTCTAGTGCCAAAGTTATGGCCGAACCAAAGTTTGACAAAGCGCTAACAAAACGATGAATATTTTGTATGAAGAAAATTATAATTCTTCTTTTGGCAGATTTTCTGATGGATTCGTGTACAGACCATGATTCTTAGTAAGAATCCAAAATTTCAGTCAGTTCGGTGCCATAGGGCCAAAGTTATGGCCGAACCCAAGTATTAAAAACACCGAACCCAAGTACTTAAACGAGCGAACCCAAGTGTAAAAACGATGATATTTTTTTCAAAATCTTGTTTTGGCTGATTTTTTTATGGACTCGGGTACAGACCATGATTCTTAGTATGAATACAAAATTTTAGTCGATTTGGTGCTCTAGGGCCAAAGTTATGGCCGAACCAAAGTTTGACAAAGCGCTAATAAAACGATGAATATTTTGTATGAAGAAAATTATAATTTTTCTTTTGGCAGATTTTCTGATGGATTCGTGTACAGACCATGATTCTTAGTAAGAATCCAAAATTTCAGTCAGTTCGGTGCCATAGGGCCAAAGTTATGACCGAACCCAAGTATTAAAAACACCGAACCCAAGTACTTAAACGAGCGAACCCAAGTGTAAAAACGATGATATTTTTTTCAAAATCTTGTTTTGCTGATTTTTTTATGGACTCGGGTACAGACCATGATTCTTAGTATGAATACAAAATTTTAGTCGATTTGGTACTCTAGTGCCAAAGTTATGGCCGAACCAAAGTTTGACAAAGCGCTAACAAAACGATGAATATTTTGTATGAAGAAAATTATAATTCTTCTTTTGGCAGATTTTCTGATGGATTCGTGTACAGACCATGATTCTTAGTAAGAATCCAAAATTTCAGTCAGTTCGGTGCCATAGGGCCAAAGTTATGACCGAACCCAAGTATTAAAAACACCGAACCCAAGTACTTAAACGAGCGAACCTAAGTGTAAAAACGATGATATTTTTTTCAAAATCTTGTTTTGCTGATTTTTTTATGGATTCGTGTACAGACCATGATTCTTAGTAAGAATCCAAAATTTCAGTCAGTTCGTTGCCATAGGGCCAAAGTTATGACCGAACCCAAGTATTAAAAACACCGAACCCAAGTACTTAAACGAGCGAACCCAAGTGTAAAAACGATGATATTTTTTTCAAAATCTTGTTTTGCTGATTTTTTTATGGACTCGGGTACAGACCATGATTCTTAGTATGAATACAAAATTTTAGTCGATTTGGTGCTCTAGTGCCAAAGTTATGGCCGAACCAAAGTTTGACAAAGCGCTAACAAAACGATGAATATTTTGTATGAAGAAAATTATAATTCTTCTTTTGGCAGATTTTCTGATGGATTCGTGTACAGACCATGATTCTTAGTAAGAATCCAAAATTTCAGTCAGTTCGGTGCCATAGGGCCAAAGTTATGACCGAACCCAAGTATTAAAAACACCGAACCCAAGTACTTAAACGAGCAAACCCAAGTGTAAAAACGATGATATTTTTTTCAAAATCTTGTTTTGGCTGATTTTTTTATGGACTCGGGGACAGACCATGATTCTTGTATGAATACAAAATTTAAGTCGATTTGGTGCTCTAGGGCAAAAGTTATGGCCGAACCAAAGTTTGACAAAGTGCTAATAAAACGATGAATATTTTGAATGAAGAAAATTATAATTCTTCTTTTGGCAGATTTTCTGATGGATTCGTGTACAGACCATGATTCTTAGTAAGAATCCAAAATTTCAGTCAGTTCGGTGCCATAGGGCCAAAGTTATGACCGAACCCAAGTATTAAAAACACCGAACCCAAGTACTTAAACGAGCGAACCTAAGTGTAAAAACGATGATATTTTTTTCAAAATCTTGTTTTGCTGATTTTTTTATGGATTCGTGTACAGACCATGATTCTTAGTAAGAATCCAAAATTTCAGTCAGTTCGGTGCCATAGGGCCAAAGTTATGACCGAACCCAAGTATTAAAAACACCGAACCCAAGTACTTAAACGAGCGAACCCAAGTGTAAAAACGATGATATTTTTTTCTAAATCTTGTTTTGCTGATTTTTTTATGGACTCGGGTACAGACCATGATTCTTAGTATGAATACAAAATTTTAGTCGATTTGGTGCTCTAGTGCCAAAGTTATGGCCGAACCAAAGTTTGACAAAGCGCTAACAAAACGATGAATATTTTGTATGAAGAAAATTATAATTCTTCTTTTGGCAGATTTTCTGATGGATTCGTGTACAGACCATGATTCTTAGTAAGAATCCAAAATTTCAGTCAGTTCGGTGCCATAGGGCCAAAGTTATGACCGAACCCAAGTATTAAAAACACCGAACCCAAGTACTTAAACGAGCGAACCCAAGTGTAAAAACGATGATATTTTTTTCAAAATCTTGTTTTGGCTGATTTTTTTATGGACTCGGGTACAGACCATGATTCTTGTATGAATACAAAATTTTAGTCGATTTGGTGCTCTAGGGCAAAAGTTATGGCCGAACCAAAGTTTGACAAAGCGCTAATAAAACGATGAATATTTTGTATGAAGAAAATTATAATTCTTCTTTTGGCAGATTTTCTGATGGATTCGTGTACAGACCATGATTCTTAGTAAGAATCCAAAATTTCAGTCAGTTCGTTGCCATAGGGCCAAAGTTATGACCGAACCCAAGTATTAAAAACACCGAACCCAAGTACTTAAACGAGCGAACCCAAGTGTAAAAACGATGATATTTTTTTCAAAATCTTGTTTTGCTGATTTTTTTATGGACTCGGGTACAGACCATGATTCTTAGTATGAATACAAAATTTTAGTCGATTTGGTGCTCTAGTGCCAAAGTTATGGCCGAACCAAAGTTTGACAAAGCGCTAACAAAACGATGAATATTTTGTATGAAGAAAATGATAATACTTCTTTTGGCAGATTTTCTGATGGATTCGTGTACAGACCATGATTCTTAGTATGAATCCAAAATTTCAGTCAGTTCGGTGCCATAGGGCCAAAGTTATGACCGAACCCAAGTATTAAAAACACCGAACCCAAGTACTTAAACGAGCGAACCCAAGTGTAAAAACGATGATATTTTTTTCAAAATCTTGTTTTGGCTGATTTTTTTATGGACTCGGGTACAGACCATGATTCTTGTATGAATACAAAATTTTAGTCGATTTGGTGCTCTAGGGCAAAAGTTATGGCCGAACCAAAGTTTGACAAAGCGCTAATAAAACGATGAATATTTTGTATGAAGAAAATTATAATTCTTCTTTTGGCAGATTTTCTGATGGATTCGTGTACAGACCATGATTCTTAGTAAGAATCCAAAATTTCAGTCAGTTCGGTGCCATAGGGCCAAAGTTATGACCGAACCCAAGTATTAAAAACACCGAACCCAAGTACTTAAACGAGCGAACCCAAGTGTAAAAACGATGATATTTTTTTCTAAATCTTGTTTTGCTGATTTTTTTATGGACTCGGGTACAGACCATGATTCTTAGTATGAATACAAAATTTTAGTCGATTTGGTGCTCTAGTGCCAAAGTTATGGCCGAACCAAAGTTTAACAAAGCGCTAACAAAACGATGAATATTTTGTATGAAGAAAATTATAATTCTTCTTTTGGCAGATTTTCTGATGGATTCGTGTACAGACCATGATTCTTAGTAAGAATCCAAAATTTCAGTCAGTTCGGTGCCATAGGGCCAAAGTTATGACGGAACCCAAGTATTAAAAACACCGAACCCAAGTACTTAAACGAGCGAACCCAAGTGTAAAAACGATGATATTTTTTTCAAAATCTTGTTTTGGCTGATTTTTTTATGGACTCGGGTACAGACCATGATTCTTGTATGAATACAAAATTTTAGTCGATTTGGTGCTCTAGGGCAAAAGTTATGGCCGAACCAAAGTTTGACAAAGCGCTAATAAAACGATGAATATTTTGTATGAAGAAAATTATAATTCTTCTTTTGGCAGATTTTCTGATGGATTCGTGTACAGACCATGATTCTTAGTAAGAATCCAAAATTTCAGTCAGTTCGTTGCCATAGGGCCAAAGTTATGACCGAACCCAAGTATTAAAAACACCGAACCCAAGTACTTAAACGAGCGAACCCAAGTGTAAAAACGATGATATTTTTTTCAAAATCTTGTTTTGCTGATTTTTTTATGGACTCGGGTACAGACCATGATTCTTAGTATGAATACAAAATTTTAGTCGATTTGGTGCTCTAGTGCCAAAGTTATGGCCGAACCAAAGTTTGACAAAGCGCTAACAAAACGATGAATATTTTGTATGAAGAAAATTATAATTCTTCTTTTGGCAGATTTTCTGATGGATTCGTGTACAGACCATGATTCTTAGTATGAATCCAAAATTTCAGTCAGTTCGGTGCCATAGGGCCAAAGTTATGACCGAACCCAAGTATTAAAAACACCGAACCCAAGTACTTAAACGAGCGAACCCAAGTGTAAAAACGATGATATTTTTTTCAAAATCTTGTTTTGGCTGATTTTTTTATGGACTCGGGTACAGACCATGATTCTTGTATGAATACAAAATTTTAGTCGATTTGGTGCTCTAGGGCAAAAGTTATGGCCGAACCAAAGTTTGACAAAGCGCTAATAAAACGATGAATATTTTGTATGAAGAAAATTATAATTCTTCTTTTGGCAGATTTTCTGATGGATTCGTGTACTGACCATGATTCTTAGTAAGAATCCAAAATTTCAGTCAGTTCGTTGCCATAGGGCCAAAGTTATGACCGAACCCAAGTATTAAAAACACCGAACCCAAGTACTTAAACGAGCGAACCCAAGTGTAAAAACGATGATATTTTTTTCAAAATCTTGTTTTGCTGATTTTTTTATGGACTCGGGTACAGACCATGATTCTTAGTATGAATACAAAATTTTAGTCGATTTGGTGCTCTAGGGCCAAAGTTATGGCCGAACCAAAGTATGACAAAGCGCTAATAAAACGATGAATATTTTGTATGAAGAAAATCATAATTTTTCTTTTGGCAGATTTTCTGATGGATTCGTGTACAGACCATGATTCTTAGTAAGAATCCAAAATTTCAGTCAGTTCGGTGCCATAGGGCCAAAGTTATGACCGAACCCAAGTATTAAAAACACCGAACCCAAGTACTTGAACGATCGAACCCAAGTGTAAAAACGATGATATTTTTTTCAAAATCTTGTTTTGCTGATTTTTTTATGGACTCGGGTACAGACCATGATTCTTAGTATGAATACAAAATTTTAGTCGATTTGGTGCTCTAGTGCCAAAGTTATGGCCGAACCAAAGTTTGACAAAGCGCTAACAAAACGATGAATATTTTGTATGAAGAAAATTATAATTCTTCTTTTGGCAGATTTTCTGATGGATTCGTGTACAGACCATGATTCTTAGTAAGAATCCAAAATTTCAGTCAGTTCGGTGCCATAGGGCCAAAGTTATGACCGAACCCAAGTATTAAAAACACCGAACCCAAGAACTTAAACGAGCGAACCCAAGTGTAAAAACGATGATATTTTTTTCAAAATCTTGTTTTGGCTGATTTTTTTATGGACTCGGGTACAGACCATGATTCTTAGTATGAATACAAAATTTTAGTCGATTTGGTGCTCTAGTGCCAAAGTTATGGCCGAACCAAAGTTTGACAAAGCGCTAACAAAACGTTAAATATTTTGTATGAAGAAAATTATAATTCTTCTTTTGGCAGATTTTCTGATGGATTCGTGTACAGACCATGATTCTTAGTAAGAATCCAAAATTTCAGTCAGTTCGGTGCCATAGGGCCAAAGTTATGACCGAACCCAAGTATTAAAAACACCGAACCCAAGTACTTAAACGAGCGAACCCAAGTGTAAAAACGATGATATTTTTTTCAAAATCTTGTTTTGGCTGATTTTTTTATGGACTCGGGTACAGACCATGATTCTTGTATGAATACAAAATTTTAGTCGATTTGGTGCTCTAGGGCAAAAGTTATGGCCGAACCAAAGTTTGACAAAGCGCTAATAAATCGATGAATATTTTGTATGAAGAAAATTATAATTCTTCTTTTGGCAGATTTTCTGATGGATTCGTGTACAGACCATGATTCTTAGTAAGAATCCAAAATTTCAGTCAGTTCGTTGCCATAGGGCCAAAGTTATGACCGAACCCAAGTATGGCAGTACTTATTCACATTACTTATTTCACGCGTATGGTATCCCAGATGACCAACACTAAATGACACCGATTGCCCCGAGATAGGATCATATTATTATTCCGTTTCTAGTACTCGATCCGTCCGGTTGCACGGCAATTTTACCTCACTACCAGTTTGTACACGAATGTATATTCGTTGTAAATAATATTTTAAATAAAACTTAATATCGTGGATAACCAAGTGTTTTCAATTAAACATCATCATTATTATAAGTCTGAACACAAGATCACGGCTTGGAAGTGCCGTGATCTCAAGGAGCATTTTAACCTCAATATCGGTAAAGTATGAAGGCAATCCTGCCTGACGTGGAGAGGACCTCTTCATCAAATACTCTCCATCCACTCATACATCTACTAATAAACACTTCCAACATTGGTGACCCCGAGAATTTCTAATGATAATGATGAATACTGCCAATACGGAGGATTGAGTACTGGAATGCGGAATCCTGGACACCCCAATCTTGTGAGTAACATTTCAATTTTTTAAACTTAAATTCAGTAGGTCCAGTATGTACATTAGAATCATATGAAGATAAATCAGTAAAGAACATTATTGTCCAACATAGTTCATTGGTTATTGTCCACCAAATTCAGTAGCGTACGAAAATACCTACATCCCGCTACTACTTTATTAATAATGCTTCCCCCGCAACTCATTACTTGTTTATGTGGATAGTATATTGCCGGTAAATATCAATTTCAGATAAACAAGAAGCCCAGCAGCTAAGGCAGAGTATCCTAACCAACAGACGCGATTTTGCAGACAGACTCAGGTACCCGGATGCCAAATACCCAGATGCCATATACCTGGAGATCCTACACCACCCCACAGCATCCACCGCAGATCGGAGTAAAGCAAGTAACGCAAATTCAACTTCTCACAGTGATCCTTGTTAATAATTGATAATCCGAACATTTCAACGAAATTTAGCAACCCAGCGAGAATATGCAAATATTGTTACACGGTATAAATTTTTAAACTGCACTTCATCAAAGCATTATTACAATTACAATATATTTGTACTAACATTTCAACGCAAAGATAAGAGATTTGTAAAAGATTTTGGATATCATCAACTTAACTTTTCAGACCTGGATTAGATTTATTGTTATTTTGTTTTATGCACAATTTTGATAATTTTATCTGCATACCTACACGGTCTATCAGTACTACTACTGCTTTCGCCATTGCCTATCACTTGCCATATTACAACGACAATATGCCGCTAGAAGAAACAGCATCAGGAACCAGCGCTAATTACACAATAATGGATCCAGTCATAAACTCCGTATCAGTTAAGCTACCCCCCGTCTGGTGCGACAACATACAGCTCTGGATTGCCCAGGCAGAAAGCCAGTTCTCCAACTCAAGAATCAAAGATGACACCACGAAGTACAACACTATTGTCGCCTCCCTGGACATCGAAACCCTCAGGACCGTCAGCGATGTCGTCATCAAGCCACCAGCAACGGACAAGTACCCTACCCTAAAATCTGCACTCATCACGAGGTTGCAAGATTCCGAAGGAAAACGTCTCACACGACTACTAACCGGATTACAGTTGGAAGACAGGAAACCATCCGGACTACTTCGATTGATGCACGAACTCGCCGGCCCCGAGCTTGCTGAAAGCGCAATCATACGCACGTTATGGCTACAAAGACTTCCCCAACATGTACAAGCTATATTGACCGCACGGCCAGACGACAATCTGCTACAACTTGCGTCAGCAGCCGATAAAATCCTGGAAATCTACCAGACGACCGAGTGCGGAGCGATAAACAAAAATCAACGTAGAGATAACAATTACAGAGAAGATCCCGACATCACTTCCGTTCTTCAGAGCCTACGTGAACAAATTTCTGGACTATCTCTAGAAGTCAAACAACTAAAGTCAAGTCGCAGAGACAGTCATAGCGACGTACATCATTTTTAATCGGCGTAATCCTAGCCCCCGCCGAGAATGGCGTCATCCACCGACATCGTACTCCAATACCGACCGCCAACATCGATCCCGGTCGAACGATCGAACGGACAATAACAATGAACTTCACAAAACAAACGACTACTGCATATACCATAAAAAATTCGGGCAGAGATCATTCAACTGCATTCCACCATGCACATTTCACAGGGATAATTCAAAAAACAACGGCAACGCCACACAATAAGTGTGATTTTGCTAAAAATTGCAGTCCATCGTAACTTTCCTTACTTACGCACAAGTAACAAAAACACTTGTAGCTATTTAACAAGCACAGACAACAGATATCACCAGATAACAAGAAACATGCGACTGGACGAGATCCAGTAAACGGGCAACGAGCAACTGGGAACTGTCAACATATATCACCAGATAACAAGAAACATGCGACTGGACGAGATCCAGTAAACGGGCAACGAGCAACTGGGAACAACAAATCACCAGATAACAAGAAACATGCGACTGGACGAGATCCAGTAAACGGGCAACGAGCAACTGGGAACAACAGGAATACTAATGGACTCACGAATATCTACTGAATAGCTAAGATCTCGAATTTTTTTTAAAGAAACAAATCGTTTTTTCACCATCTTTTCAACTTCAACATCTCCAATAATGCATATATACAGTAGCTGACACAATATCTCAATCTGAAGAGACTAACTGTCCTACTACAAACAACCAAGGATTGCAGGGAAAGCGCAGAGTCAACCTGACGATTATATTAAGGCAAAAGATGACTCCGCCCTCGTCCTATGTTAAATTAATGTTTCCAACTGTGACCGACTCAAATCTACATTTTTCCAAAAGTCGGAGGAAATACCGCAAAAAACGGCAAGCACACTGCCCACAATAACAACAAGAAAAACACGCTGTGGAAGACACGTACATTTTCCTGAAAGGTACCAGTCGTAAAAGTAATACTTGGCAATACTTCAATTAAAAAAGCTATCGTTTAAACAAATTAATTAGAAAACTTATATTGATGTATCCAAAATTTATTATACGATTTGTATCACTGTACCTCATAATTAATTAAAATTCTAACTAACTACTGTGAAATAAAATTAAGTTTATTTAGGTATTTAGCTAGCGAAACACCGCCATATAAATTATTGTATTATTACGTAGTCAGTATTTCTAACAAATAATAATATTATATCAATTCATTTTCGTATCCCGAATTCTGAACAGTATACAGACTACATTTTATTTGTAAATAACTAATTAATAAGATTAGCAAGGTATATCAAATTTAGCAAATAAGTTATCCAACCTGTAAATAATTTCTGTTAATTTCCGATATCTATTAATTTTACGTAGTGTTTGTTATCTTATTAAAAAGAAGCCACATATTAGATCGGACCGTCATAAATGCTAACCAAACTGTATTTGTTTAACAATAACAATATAATAAATAATAATTCGACATTCCAATACCACTGCGGAGGTACTTACGTACCTAAAGTCAGGTAGTAAACAAAGACAGCACTTGGAATTCGAATTATTATTTGCCCTCGATTAAAAACGAATTCACTCCTTAGTCTAAGATTTATAAAGTTAATTTTGAATAATATGGTTCATGTATTTTATTTATATTTTAATATTACGTATAGTTAGTTATGTTTACTTTAGTTGAAATTGTATAAACGCATAATAAGTATGTACCGAGTCAGCCAGCAGCTACTCGCCTTTGTAAATAATCACCGTTATGCATTCTAGCAGTACCTACCTACCTCAACACTATATGTCTAGCCGTAAGAAGGAACAAGTAATAATAATTTTAATCGGTCAATACCGACTGAGAAATAGGTACTTACTTCTATTACTAATGATAATTAGGACTTGTAAATAAATAACATTATAATTTTAAAACATTTTGTAACTTTGGTTATTTTTTCTTTTTATAGGCATGTTATGTTCTAAGTTATTGATGTAAATTTAGAATTGTTCACAAAACTACTTATGTAAAAATTATATTTTCAACTATGAAAAACATTGTATATAGATATGTATATCTCAATAACATACTAAACCCTATTTAGGTGTATATAATTATTTTCTTTTCGTATGCCATATTTTGTTATTCGCGTGCAACGCTGGTGGGGAGGTATATGGCAGTACTTATTCACATTACTTATTTCACGCGTATGGTATCCCAGATGACCAACACTAAATGACACCGATTGCCCCGAGATAGGATCATATTATTATTCCGTTTCTAGTACTCGATCCGTCCGGTTGCACGGCAATTTTACCTCACTACCAGTTTGTACACGAATGTATATTCGTTGTAAATAATATTTTAAATAAAACTTAATATCGTGGATAACCAAGTGTTTTCAATTAAACATCATCATTATTATAAGTCTGAACACAAGATCACGGCTTGGAAGTGCCGTGATCTCAAGGAGCATTTTAACCTCAATATCGGTAAAGTATGAAGGCAATCCTGCCTGACGTGGAGAGGACCTCTTCATCAAATACTCTCCATCCACTCATACATCTACTAATAAACACTTCCAACACAAGTATTAAAAACACCGAACCCAAGTACTTAAACGAGCGAACCCATGTGTAAAAACGATGATATTTTTTTCAAAATCTTGTTTTGCTGATTTTTTTATGGACTCGGGTACAGACCATGATTCTTAGTATGAATACAAAATTTTAGTCGATTTGGTGCTCTAGGGCCAAAGTTATGGCCGAACCAAAGTTTGACAAAGCGCTTATAAAACGATGAATATTTTGTATGAAGAAAATAATAATTTTTCTTTTGGCAGATTTTCTGATGGATTCGTGTACAGACCATGATTCTTAGTAAGAATCCAAAATTTCAGTCAGTTCGGTGCCATAGGGCCAAAGTTATGACCGAACCCAAGTATTAAAAACACCGAACCCAAGTACTTAAACGAGCGAACCCAAGTGTAAAAACGATGATATTTTTTTCAAAATCTTGTTTTGCTGATTTTTTTATGGACTCGGGTACAGACCATGATTCTTAGTATGAATACAAAATTTTAGTCGATTTGGTACTCTAGTGCCAAAGTTATGGCCGAACCAAAGTTTGACAAAGCGCTAACAAAACGATGAATATTTTGTATGAAGAAAATTATAATTCTTCTTTTGGCAGATTTTCTGATGGATTCGTGTACAGACCATGATTCTTAGTAAGAATCCAAAATTTCAGTCAGTTCGGTGCCATAGGGCCAAAGTTATGACCGAACCCAAGTATTAAAAACACCGAACCCAAGAACTTAAACGAGCGAACCCAAGTGTAAAAACGATGATATTTTTTTCAAAATCTTGTTTTGCTGATTTTTTATGGACTCGGGTACAGACCATGATTCTTAGTATGAATACAAAATTTTAGTCGATTTGGTGCTCTAGTGCCAAAGTTATGGCCGAACCAAAGTTTGACAAAGCGCTAACAAAACGATGAATATTTTGTATGAAGAAAATTATAATTCTTCTTTTGGCAGATTTTCTGATGGATTCGTGTACAGACCATGATTCTTAGTATGAATCCAAAATTTCAGTCAGTTCGGTGCCATAGGGCCAAAGTTATGACCGAACCCAAGTATTAAAAACACCGAACCCCAAGTACTTAAACGAGCGAACCCAAGTGTAAAAACGATGATATTTTTTTTCAAAATCTTGTTTTGGCTGATTTTTTTATGGACTCGGGTACAGACCATGATTCTTGTATGAATACAAAATTTTAGTCGATTTGGTGCTCTAGGGCAAAAGTTATGGCCGAACCAAAGTTTGACAAAGCGCTAATAAAACGATGAATATTTTGTATGAAGAAAATTATAATTCTTCTTTTGGCAGATTTTCTGATGGATTCGTGTACAGACCATGATTCTTAGTATGAATCCAAAATTTCATTCAGTTCGGTGCCATAGGGCCAAAGTTATGACCGAACCCAAGTATTAAAAACACCGAACCCAAGTACTTAAACGAGCGAACCCAAGTGTAAAAACGATGATATTTTTTTCAAAATCTTGTTTTGGCTGATTTTTTTATGGACTCGGGTACAGACCATGATTCTTGTATGAATACAAAATTTTAGTCGATTTGGTGCTCTAGGGCAAAAGTTATGGCCGAACCAAAGTTTGACAAAGCGCTAATAAAACGATGAATATTTTGTATGAAGAAAATTATAATTCTTCTTTTGGCAGATTTTCTGATGGATTCGTGTACTGACCATGATTCTTAGTAAGAATCCAAAATTTCAGTCAGTTCGTTGCCATAGGGCCAAAGTTATGACCGAACCCAAGTATTAAAAACACCGAACCCAAGTACTTAAACGAGCGAACCCAAGTGTAAAAACGATGATATTTTTTTCAAAATCTTGTTTTGCTGATTTTTTTATGGACTCGGGTACAGACCATGATTCTTAGTATGAATACAAAATTTTAGTCGATTTGGTGCTCTAGGGCCAAAGTTATGGCCGAACCAAAGTTTGACAAAGCGCTAATAAAACGATGAATATTTTGTATGAAGAAAATTATAATTTTTCTTTTGGCAGATTTTCTGATGGATTCGTGTACAGACCATGATTCTTAGTAAGAATCCAAAATTTCAGTCAGTTCGGTGCCATAGGGCCAAAGTTATGACCGAACCCAAGTATTAAAAACACCGAACCCAAGTACTTAAACGAGCGAACCCAAGTGTAAAAACGATGATATTTTTTCAAAATCTTGTTTTGCTGATTTTTTTATGGACTCGGGTACAGACCATGATTCTTAGTATGAATACAAAATTTTAGTCGATTTGGTACTCTAGTGCCAAAGTTATGGCCGAACCAAAGTTTGACAAAGCGCTATCAAAACGATGAATATTTTGTATGAAGAAAATTATAATACTTCTTTTGGCAGAATTTCTGATGGATTCGTGTACAGACCATGATTCTTAGTAAGAATCCAAAATTTCAGTCAGTTCGGTGCCATAGGGCCAAAGTTATGACCGAACCCAAGTATTAAAACACCGAACCCAAGTACTTGAACGATCGAACCCAAGTGTAAAAACGATGATATTTTTTTCAAAATCTTGTTTTGCTGATTTTTTTATGGACTCGGGTACAGACCATGATTCTTAGTATGAATACAAAATTTTAGTCGATTTGGTGCTCTAGTGCCAAAGTTATGGCCGAACCAAAGTTTGACAAAGCGCTAACAAAACGATGAATATTTTGTATGAAGAAAATTATAATTCTTCTTTTGGCAGATTTTCTGATGGATTCGTGTACAGACCATGATTCTTAGTAAGAATCCAAAATTTCAGTCAGTTCGGTGCCATAGGGCCAAAGTTATGACCGAACCCAAGTATTAAAAACACCGAACCCAAGTACTTAAACGAGCGAACCCAAGTGTAAAAACGATGATATTTTTTTCAAAATCTTGTTTTGGCTGATTTTTTTATGGGACTCGGGTACAGACCATGATTCTTGTATGAATACAAAATTTTAGTCGATTTGGTGCTCTAGGGCAAAAGTTATGGCCGAACCAAAGTTTGACAAAGCGCTAATAAAACGATGAATATTTTGTATGAAGAAAATTATAATTCTTCTTTTGGCAGATTTTCTGATGGATTCGTGTACTGACCATGATTTTTAGTAAGAATCCAAAATTTCAGTCAGTTCGTTGCCATAGGGCCAAAGTTATGACCGAACCCAAGTATTAAAAACACCGAACCCAAGTACTTAAACGAGCGAACCCAAGTGTAAAAACGATGATATTTTTTCAAAATCTTGTTTTGCTGATTTTTTTATGGACTCGGGTACAGACCATGATTCTTAGTATGAATACAAAATTTTAGTCGATTTGGTACTCTAGTGCCAAAGTTATGGCCGAACCAAAGTTTGACAAAGCGCTATCAAAACGATGAATATTTTGTATGAAGAAAATTATAATTCTTCTTTTGGCAGATTTTCTGATGGATTCGTGTACAGACCATGATTCTTAGTAAGAATCCAAAATTTCAGTCAGTTCGATGCCATAGGGCCAAATTTATGACCGAACCCAAGTATTAAAAACACCGAACCCAAGTACTTAAACGAGCGAACCCAAGTGTAAAAAACGATGATATTTTTTTCAAAATCTTGTTTTGCTGATTTTTTTATGGACTCGGGTACAGACCATGATTCTTAGTATGAATACAAAATTTTAGTCGATTTGGTGCTCTAGTGCCAAAGTTATGGCCGAACCAAAGTTTGACAAAGCGCTAACAAAACGATGAATATTTTGTATGAAGAAAATTATAATTCTTCTTTTGGCAGATTTTCTGATGGATTCGTGTACAGACCATGATTCTTAGTAAGAATCCAACATTTCAGTCAGTTCGGTGCCATAGGGCCAAAGTTATGACCGAACCCAAGTATTAAAAACACCGAACCCAAGTACTTAAACGAGCGAACCCAAGTGTAAAAACGATGATATTTTTTTCAAAATCTTGTTTTGGCTGATTTTTTTATGGACTCGGGTACAGACCATGATTCTTAGTATGAATACAAAATTTTAGTCGATTTGGTACTCTAGTGCCAAAGTTATGGCCGAACCAAAGTTTGACAAAGCGCTAAATATTTTGTATGAAGAAAATTATAATTCTTCTTTTGGCAGATTTTCTGATGGATTCGTGTACAGACCATGATTCTTAGTAAGAATCCAAAATTTCAGTCAGTTCGGTGCCATAGGGCCAAAGTTTCATGACCGAACCCAAGTATAAAAACACCGAATCCAAGTACTTAAACGAGCGAACCCAAGTGTAAAAAACGATGATATTTTTTTCAAAATCTTGTTTTGGCTGATTTTTTTATGGACTCGGGTACAGACCATGATTCTTGTATGAATACAAAATTTTAGTCGATTTGGTGCTCTAGGGCAAAAGTTATGGCCGAACCAAAGTTTGACAAAGCGCTAATAAATCGATGAATATTTTGTATGAAGAAAATTATAATTCTTCTTTTGGCAGATTTTCTGATGGATTTCGTGTACAGACCATGATTCTTAGTAAGAATCCAAAATTTCAGTCAGTTCGTTGCCATAGGGCCAAAGTTATGACCGAACCCAAGTATTAAAAACACCGAACCCAAGTACTTAAACGAGCGAACCCAAGTGTAAAAACGATGATATTTTTTTTCAAAATCTTGTTTTGCTGATTTTTTTATGGACTCGGGTACAGACCATGATTCTTAGTATGAATACAAAATTTTTAGTCGATTTGGTGCTCTAGGGCCAAAGTTATGGCCGAACCAAAGTTTGACAAAGCGCTTATAAAAGATGAATATTTTTGTATGAAGAAAATTATAATTTTTCTTTTGGCAGATTTTCTGATGGATTCGTGTACAGACCATGATTCTTAGTAAGAATCCAAAATTTCAGTCAGTTCGGTGCCATAGGGCCAAAGTTATGACCGAATCCAAGTATTAAAAACACCGAACCCAAGTACTTAAACGAGCGAACCCAAGTGTAAAAACGATGATATTTTTTTCAAAATCTTGTTTTGCTGATTTTTTTATGGACTCGGGTACAGACCATGATTCTTAGTATGAATACAAAATTTTAGTCGATTTGGTGCTCTAGTGCCAAAGTTATGGCCGAACCAAAGTTTGACAAAGCGCTAACAAAACGATGGAATATTTTGTATGAAGAAAATTATAATTCTTCTTTTGGCAGATTTTTCTGATGGATTCATGTACAGACCATGATTCTTAGTAAGAATCCAAAATTTCAGTCCAGTTCGGTGCCATAGGGCCAAAGTTATGACCGAACCCAAGTATTAAAAACACCGAACCCAAGTACTTAAACGAGCGAACCCAAGTGTAAAAACGATGATATTTTTTTCAAAATCTTGTTTTGGCTGATTTTTTTATGGACTCGGGTACAGACCATGATTCTTGTATGAATACAAAATTTTAGTCGATTTGGTGCTCTAGGGCAAAAGTTATGGCCGAACCAAAGTTTGACAAAGCGCTAATAAAACGATGAATATTTTGTATGAAGAAAATTATAATTCTTCTTTTGGCAGATTTTCTGATGGATTCGTGTACAGACCATGATTCTTAGTAAGAATCCAAAATTTCAGTCAGTTCGTTGCCATAGGGCCAAAGTTATGACCGAACCCAAGTATTAAAAACACCGAACCCCAAGTACTAAAACGAGCGAACCCAAGTGTAAAAACGATGATATTTTTTTCAAAATCTTGTTTTGCTGATTTTTTTATGGACTCGGGTACAGACCATGATTCTTAGTATGAATACAAAATTTTAGTCGATTTGGTACTCTAGTGCCAAAGTTATGGCCGAACCAAAGTTTGACAAAGCGCTAACAAAACGATGAATATTTTGTATGAAGAAAATTATAATTTTTCTTTTGGCAGATTTTCTGATGGATTCGTGTACAGACCATGATTCTTAGTAAGAATCCAAAATTTCAGTCAGTTCGGTGCCATAGGGCCAAAGTTATGACCGAACCCAAGTATTAAAAACACCGAACCCAAGTACTTAAACGATCGAACCCAAGTGTAAAAACGATGATATTTTTTTCAAAATCTTGTTTTGCTGATTTTTTTATGGACTCAGGTACAGACCATGATTCTTAGTATGAATACAAAATTTTAGTCGATTTGGTGCTCTAGTGCCAAAGTTATGGCCGAACCAAAGTTTGACAAAGCGCTTACAAAACGATGAATATTTTGTATGAAGAAAATTATAATTCTTCTTTTGGCAGATTTTCTGATGGATTCGTGTAGCAGACCATGATTCTTAGTAAGAATCCAAAATTTCAGTCAGTTCGGTGCCATAGGGCCAAATTTATGACCGAACCCAAGTATTAAAAACACCGAACCCAAGTACTTAAACGAGCGAACCCAAGTGTAAAAACGATGATATTTTTTTCAAAATCTTGTTTTGCTGATTTTTTTTATGGACTCGGGTACAGACCATGATTCTTAGTATGAATACAAAATTTTAGTCGATTTGGTGCTCTAGTGCCAAAGTTATGGCCGAACCAAAGTTTGACAAAGCGCTAACAAAACGATGAATATTTTGTATGAAGAAAATTATAATTCTTCTTTTGGCAGATTTTCTGATGGATTCATGTACAGACCATGATTCTTAGTAAGAATCCAAAATTTCAGTCAGTTCGGTGCCATAGGGCCAAAGTTATGACCGAACCCAAGTATTAAAAACACCGAACCCAAGTACTTAAACGAGCGAACCCAAGTGTAAAAACGATGATATTTTTTTCAAAATCTTGTTTTGGCTGATTTTTTTATGGACTCGGGTACAGACCATGATTCTTGTATGAATACAAAATTTTAGTCGATTTGGTGCTCTAGGGCAAAAGTTATGGCCGAACCAAAGTTTGACAAAGCGCTAATAAAACGATGAATATTTTGTATGAAGAAAAATTATAATTCTTCTTTTGGCAGATTTTCTGATGGGATTCGTGGTACCAGACCATGATTCTTAGTAAGAATCCAAAATTTCAGTCAGTTCGTTTGCCATAGGGCCAAAGTTATGACCGAACCCAAGTATTAAAAACACCGAACCCAAGTACTTAAACGAGCGAACCCAAGTGTAAAAACGTGGATATTTTTTTCAATATCTTGTTTTGCTGATTTTTTTATGGACTCGGGTACAGACCATGATTCTTAGTATGAATACAAAATTTTAGTCGATTTGGTGCTCTAGTGCCAAAGTTATGGCCGAACCAAAGTTTGACAAAGCGCTAACAAAACGATGAATATTTTGTATGAAGAAAATTATAATTCTTCTTTTGGCAGATTTTCTGATGGATTCGTGTACAGACCATGATTCTTAGTAAGAATCCAAAATTTCAGTCAGTTCGGTGCCATAGGGCCAAAGTTATGACCGAACCCAAGTATTAAAAACACCGAACCCAAGTACTTAAACGAGCGAACCCAAGTGTAAAAACGATGATATTTTTTTCAAAATCTTGTTTTGGCTGATTTTTTTATGGACTCGGGTACAGACCATGATTCTTGTATGAATACAAAATTTTAGTCGATTTGGTGCTCTAGGGCAAAAGTTATGGCCGAACCAAAGTTTGACAAAGCGCTAATAAAACGATGAATATTTTGTATGAAGAAAATTATAATTCTTCTTTTGGCAGATTTTCTGATGGATTCGTGTACAGACCATGATTCTTAGTAAGAATCCAAAATTTCAGTCAGTTCGTTGCCATAGGGCCAAAGTTATGACCGAACCCAAGTATTAAAAACACCGAACCCAAGTACTTAAACGAGCGAACCCAAGTGTAAAAACGATGATATTTTTTTCAAAATCTTGTTTTGCTGATTTTTTTATGGACTCGGGTACAGACCATGATTCTTAGTATGAATACAAAATTTAAGTCGATTTGGTGCTCTAGGGCCAAAGTTATGGCCGAACCAAAGTTTGACAAAGCGCTTATAAAACGATGAATATTTTGTATGAAGAAAATTATAATTTTTCTTTTGGCAGATTTTCTGATGGATTCGTGTACAGACCATGATTCTTAGTAAGAATCCAAAATTCCAGTCAGTTCGGTGCCATAGGGCCAAAGAAATGACCGAACCCAAGTATTAAAAACACCGAACCCAAGTACTTAAACGAGCGAACCCAAGTGTAAAAACGATGATATTTTTTTCAAAATCTTGTTTTGCTGATTTTTTTATGGACTCGGGTACAGACCATGATTCTTAGTATGAATACAAAATTTTAGTCGATTTGGTACTCAAGTGCCAAAGTTATGGCCGAACCAAAGTTTGACAAAGCGCTAACAAAACGTTAAATATTTTGTATGAAGAAAATTATAATTCTTCTTTTGGCAGATTTTCTGATGGATTCGTGTACAGACCATGATTCTTAGTAAGAATCCAAAATTTCAGTCAGTTCGTTGCCATAGGGCCAAAGTTATGACCGAACCCAAGTATTAAAAACACCGAACCCAAGTACTTAAACGAGCGAACCCAAGTGTAAAAACGATGATATTTTTTTCAAAATCTTGTTTTGCTGATTTTTTTATGGACTCGGGTACAGACCATGATTCTTAGTATGAATACAAAATTTAAGTCGATTTGGTGCTCTAGGGCCAAAGTTATGGCCGAACCAAAGTTTGACAAAGCGCTTATAAAACGATGAATATTTTGTATGAAGAAAATTATAATTTTTCTTTTGGCAGATTTTCTGATGGATTCGTGTACAGACCATGATTCTTAGTAAGAATCCAAAATTTCAGTCAGTTCGGTGCCATAGGGCCAAAGTAATGACCGAACCCAAGTATTAAAAACACCGAACCCAAGTACTTAAACGAGCGAACCCAAGTGTAAAAACGATGATATTTTTTTCAAAATCTTGTTTTGCTGATTTTTTTATGGACTCGGGTACAGACCATGATTCTTAGTATGAATACAAAATTTTAGTCGATTTGGTACTCTAGTGCCAAAGTTATGGCCGAACCAAAGTTTGACAAAGCGCTAACAAAACGATGAATATTTTGTATGAAGAAAATTATAATTCTTCTTTTGGCAGATTTTCTGATGGATTCGTGTACAGACCATGATTCTTAGTAAGAATCCAAAATTTCAGTCAGTTCGGTGCCATAGGGCCAAAGTTATGACCGAACCCAAGAATTAAAAACACCGAACCCAAGTACTTAAACGAGCGAACCCAAGTGTAAAAACGATGATATTTTTTTCAAAATCTTGTTTTGCTGATTTTTTTATGGACTCGGGTACAGACCATGATTCTTAGTATGAACACAAAATTTTAGTCGATTTGGTGCTCTAGGGCCAAAGTTATGGCCGAACCAAAGTTTGACAAAGCGCTTATAAAACGATGAATATTTTGTATGAAGAAAATAATAATTTTTCTTTTGGCAGATTTTCTGATGGATTCGTGTACAGACCATGATTCTTAGTAAGAATCCAAAATTTCAGTCAGTTCGGTGCCATAGGGCCAAAGTTATGACCGAACCCAAGTATTAAAAACACCGAACCCAAGTACTTAAACGAGCGAACCCAAGTGTAAAAACGATGATATTTTTTTCAAAATCTTGTTTTGCTGATTTTTTTATGGACTCGGGTACAGACCATGATTCTTAGTATGAATACAAAATTTTAGTCGATTTGGTACTCTAGTGCCAAAGTTATGGCCGAACCAAAGTTTGACAAAGCGCTAACAAAACGATGAATATTTTGTATGAAGAAAATTATAATTCTTCTTTTGGCAGATTTTCTGATAGATTCGTGTACAGACCATGATTCTTAGTAAGAATCCAAAATTTCAGTCAGTTCGGTGCCATAGGGCCAAAGTTATGACCGAACCCAAGTATTAAAAACACCGAACCCAAGTACTTAAACGAGCGAACCCAAGTGTAAAAACGATGATATTTTTTTCAAAATCTTGTTTTGCTGATTTTTTTATGGACTCGGGTACAGACCATGATTCTTAGTATGAATACAAAATTTTAGTCGATTTGGTACTCTAGTGCCAAAGTTATGGCCGAACCAAAGTTTGACAAAGCGCTAACAAAACGATGAATATTTTGTATGAAGAAAATTATAATTCTTCTTTTGGCAGATTTTCTGATGGATTCGTGTACAGACCATGATTCTTAGTAAGAATCCAAAATTTCAGTCAGTTCGGTGCCATAGGGCCAAAGTTATGACCGAACCCAAGTATTAAAAACACCGAACCCAAGAACTTAAACGAGCGAACCCAAGTGTAAAAACGATGATATTTTTTTCAAAATCTTGTTTTGGCTGATTTTTTTATGGACTCGGGTACAGACCATGATTCTTAGTATGAATACAAAATTTTAGTCGATTTGGTGCTCTAGTGCCAAAGTTATGGCCGAACCAAAGTTTGACAAAGCGCTAACAAAACGTTAAATATTTTGTATGAAGAAAATTATAATTCTTCTTTTGGCAGATTTTCTGATGGATTCGTGTACAGACCATGATTCTTAGTAAGAATCCAAAATTTCAGTCAGTTCGTTGCCATAGGGCCAAAGTTATGACCGAACCCAAGTATTAAAAACACCGAACCCAAGTACTTAAACGAGCGAACCCAAGTGAAAAACGATGATATTTTTTTCAAAATCTTGTTTTGCTGATTTTTTTATGGACTCGGGTACAGACCATGATTCTTAGTATGAATACAAAATTTTAGTCGATTTGGTGCTCTAGGGCCAAAGTTATGGCCGAACCAAAGTTTGACAAAGCGCTTATAAAACGATGAATATTTTGTATGAAGAAAATTATAATTTTTCTTTTGGCAGATTTTCTGATGGATTCGTGTACAGACCATGATTCTTAGTAAGAATCCAAAATTTCAGTCAGTTCGGTGCCATAGGGCCAAAGTTATGACCGAACCCAAGTATTAAAAACACCGAACCCAAGTACTTAAACGAGCGAACCCAAGTGTAAAAACGATGATATTTTTTTCAAAATCTTGTTTTGCTGATTTTTTTATGGACTCGGGTACAGACCATGATTCTTAGTATGAATACAAAATTTTAGTCGATTTGGTACTCTAGTGCCAAAGTTATGGCCGAACCAAAGTTTGACAAAGCGCTAACAAAACGATGAATATTTTGTATGAAGAAAATTATAATTCTTCTTTTGGCAGATTTTCTGATGGATTCGTGTACAGACCATGATTCTTAGTAAGAATCCAAAATTTCAGTCAGTTCGGTGCCATAGGGCCAAAGTTATGACCGAACCCAAGTATTAAAAACACCGAACCCAAGTACTTAAACGAGCGAACCCAAGTGTAAAAACGATGATATTTTTTTCAAAATCTTGTTTTGCTGATTTTTTTTATGGACTCGGGTACAGACCATGATTCTTAGTATGAATACAAAATTTTAGTCGATTTGGTGCTCTAGTGCCAAAGTTATGGCCGAACCAAAGTTTGACAAAGCGCTTACAAAACGATGAATATTTTGTATGAAGAAAATTATAATTCTTCTTTTGGCAGATTTTCTGATGGATTCGTGTACAGACCATGATTCTTAGTAAGAATCCAAAATTTCAGTCAGTTCGGTGCCATAGGGCCAAAGTTATGACCGAACCCAAGTATTAAAAACACCGAACCCAAGTACTTAAACGATCGAACCCAAGTGTAAAAACGATGATATTTTTTTCAAAATCTTGTTTTGCTGATTTTTTTATGGACTCGGGTACAGACCATGATTCTTAGTATGAATACAAAATTTTAGTCGATTTGGTGCTCTAGTGCCAAAGTTATGGCCGAACCAAAGTTTGACAAAGCGCTAACAAAACGTTAAATATTTTGTATGAAGAAAATTATAATTCTTCTTTTGGCAGATTTTCTGATGGATTCGTGTACAGACCATGATTCTTAGTAAGAATCCAAAATTTCGGTCAGTTCGGTGCCATAGGGCCAAAGTTATGACCGAACCCAAGTATTAAAAACACCGAACCCAAGTACTTAAACGAGCGAACCCAAGTGTAAAAACGATGATATTTTTTTCAAAATCTTGTTTTGCTGATTTTTTTATGGACTCGGGTACAGACCATGATTCTTAGTATGAATACAAAATTTTAGTCGATTTGGTGCTCTAGTGCCAAAGTTATGGCCGAACCAAAGTTTGACAAAGCGCTAACAAAACGATGAATATTTTGTATGAAGAAAATTATAATTCTTCTTTTGGCAGATTTTCTGATGGATTCGTGTACAGACCATGATTCTTAGTAAGAATCCAAAATTTCAGTCAGTTCGGTGCCATAGGGCCAAAGTTATGACCGAACCCAAGTATTAAAAACACCGAACCCAAGTACTTAAACGAGCGAACCCAAGTGTAAAAACGATGATATTTTTTTCAAAATCTTGTTTTGCTGATTTTTTTATGGACTCGGGTACAGACCATGATTCTTAGTATGAATACAAAATTTTAGTCGATTTGGTGCTCTAGTGCCAAAGTTATGGCCGAACCAAAGTTTGACAAAGCGCTAACAAAACGATGAATATTTTGTATGAAGAAAATTATAATTCTTCTTTTGGCAGATTTTCTGATGGATTCGTGTACAGACCATGATTCTTAGTAAGAATCCAAAATTTCAGTCAGTTCGGTGCCATAGGGCCAAAGTTATGACCGAACCCAAGTATTAAAAACACCGAACCCAAGTACTTAAACGAGCGAACCCAAGTGTAAAAACGATGATATTTTTTTCAAAATCTTGTTTTGCTGATTTTTTTATGGACTCGGGTACAGACCATGATTCTTAGTATGAATACAAAATTTTAGTCGATTTGGTGCTCTAGTGCCAAAGTTATGGCCGAACCAAAGTTTGACAAAGCGCTAACAAAACGATGAATATTTTGTATGAAGAAAATTATAATTCTTCTTTTGGCAGATTTTCTGATGGATTCGTGTACAGACCATGATTCTTAGTAAGAATCCAAAATTTCAGTCAGTTCGGTGCCATAGGGCCAAAGTTATGACCGAACCCAAGTATTAAAAACACCGAACCCAAGTACTTAAACGATCGAACCCAAGTGTAAAAACGATGATATTTTTTTCAAAATCTTGTTTTGCTGATTTTTTTATGGACTCGGGTACAGACCATGATTCTTAGTATGAATACAAAATTTTAGTCGATTTGGTGCTCTAGTGCCAAAGTTATGGCCGAACCAAAGTTTGACAAAGCGCTTACAAAACGATGAATATTTTGTATGAAGAAAATTATAATTCTTCTTTTGGCAGATTTTCTGATGGATTCGTGTACAGACCATGATTCTTAGTAAGAATCCAAAATTTCAGTCAGTTCGGTGCCATAGGGCCAAAGTTATGATCGAACCCAAGTATTAAAAACACCGAGCCCAAGTACTTAAACGAGCGAACCCAAGTGTAAAAACGATGATATTTTTTTCAAAATCTTGTTTTGCTGATTTTTTTATGGACTCGGGTACAGACCATGATTCTTAGTATGAATACAAAATTTTAGTCGATTTGGTGCTCTAGTGCCAAAGTTATGGCCGAACCAAAGTTTGACAAAGCGCTTACAAAACGATGAATATTTTGTATGAAGAAAATTATAATTCTTCTTTTGGCAGATTTTCTGATGGATTCGTGTACAGACCATGATTCTTAGTAAGAATCCAAAATTTCAGTCAGTTCGGTGCCATAGGGCCAAAGTTATGACCGAACCCAAGTATTAAAAACACCGAACCCAAGTACTTAAACGATCGAACCCAAGTGTAAAAACGATGATATTTTTTTCAAAATCTTGTTTTGCTGATTTTTTTATGGACTCGGGTACAGACCATGATTCTTAGTATGAATACAAAATTTTAGTCGATTTGGTGCTCTAGTGCCAAAGTTATGGCCGAACCAAAGTTTGACAAAGCGCTAACAAAACGTTAAATATTTTGTATGAAGAAAATTATAATTCTTCTTTTGGCAGATTTTCTGATGGATTCGTGTACAGACCATGATTCTTAGTGAGAATCCAAAATTTCAGTCAGTTCGGTGCCATAGGGCCAAAGTTATGACCGAACCCAAGTATTAAAAACACCGAACCCAAGTACTTAAACGAGCGAACCCAAGTGTAAAAACGATGATATTTTTTTCAAAATCTTGTTTTGCTGATTTTTTTATGGACTCGGGTACAGACCATGATTCTTAGTATGAATACAAAATTTTAGTCGATTTGGTGCTGTAGTGCCAAAGTTATGGCCGAACCAAAGTTTGACAAAGCGCTAACAAAACGATGAATATTTTGTATGAAGAAAATTATAATTCTTCTGTTGGCAGATTGTCTGATGGATTCGTGTACAGACCATGATTCTTAGTAAGAATCCAAAATTTCAGTCAGTTCGGTGCCATAGGGCCAAAGTTATGACCGAACCCAAGTATTAAAAACACCGAACCCAAGTACTTAAACGATCGAACCCAAGTGTAAAAACGATGATATTTTTTTCAAAATCTTGTTTTGCTGATTTTTTTATGGACTCGGGTACAGACCATGATTCTTAGTATGAATACAAAATTTTAGTCGATTTGGTGCTCTAGTGCCAAAGTTATGGCCGAACCAAAGTTTGACAAAGCGCTTACAAAACGATGAATATTTTGTATGAAGAAAATTATAATTCTTCTTTTGGCAGATTTTCTGATGGATTCGTGTACAGACCATGATTCTTAGTAAGAATCCAAAATTTCAGTCAGTTCGGTGCCATAGGGCCAAAGTTATGACCGAACCCAAGTATTAAAAACACCGAACCCAAGTACTTAAACGAGCGAACCCAAGTGTAAAAACGATGATATTTTTTTCAAAATCTTGTTTTGCTGATTTTTTTATGGACTCGGGTACAGACCATGATTCTTAGTATGAATACAAAATTTTAGTCGATTTGGTGCTCTAGTGCCAAAGTTATGGCCGAACCAAAGTTTGACAAAGCGCTAACAAAACGATGAATATTTTGTATGAAGAAAATTATAATTCTTCTTTTGGCAGATTTTCTGATGGATTCGTGTACAGACCATGATTCTTAGTAAGAATCCAAAATTTCAGTCAGTTCGGTGCCATAGGGCCAAAGTTATGACCGAACCCAAGTATTAAAAACACCGAACCCAAGTACTTAAACGATCGAACCCAAGTGTAAAAACGATGATATTTTTTTCAAAATCTTGTTTTGCTGATTTTTTTATGGACTCGGGTACAGACCATGATTCTTAGTATGAATACAAAATTTTAGTCGATTTGGTGCTCTAGTGCCAAAGTTATGGCCGAACCAAAGTTTGACAAAGCGCTAACAAAACGTTAAATATTTTGTATGAAGAAAATTATAATTCTTCTTTTGGCAGATTTTCTGATGGATTCGTGTACAGACCATGATTCTTAGTAAGAATCCAAAATTTCGGTCAGTTCGGTGCCATAGGGCCAAAGTTATGACCGAACCCAAGTATTAAAAACACCGAACCCAAGTACTTAAACGAGCGAACCCAAGTGTAAAAACGATGATATTTTTTTCAAAATCTTGTTTTGCTGATTTTTTTATGGACTCGGGTACAGACCATGATTCTTAGTATGAATACAAAATTTTAGTCGATTTGGTGCTCTAGTGCCAAAGTTATGGCCGAACCAAAGTTTGACAAAGCGCTAACAAAACGATGAATATTTTGTATGAAGAAAATTATAATTCTTCTTTTGGCAGATTTTCTGATGGATTCGTGTACAGACCATGATTCTTAGTAAGAATCCAAAATTTCAGTCAGTTCGGTGCCATAGGGCCAAAGTTATGACCGAACCCAAGTATTAAAAACACCGAACCCAAGTACTTAAACGAGCGAACCCAAGTGTAAAAACGATGATATTTTTTTCAAAATCTTGTTTTGCTGATTTTTTTATGGACTCGGGTACAGACCATGATTCTTAGTATGAATACAAAATTTTAGTCGATTTGGTGCTCTAGTGCCAAAGTTATGGCCGAACCAAAGTTTGACAAAGCGCTAACAAAACGATGAATATTTTGTATGAAGAAAATTATAATTCTTCTTTTGGCAGATTTTCTGATGGATTCGTGTACAGACCATGATTCTTAGTAAGAATCCAAAATTTCAGTCAGTTCGGTGCCATAGGGCCAAAGTTATGACCGAACCCAAGTATTAAAAACACCGAACCCAAGTACTTAAACGAGCGAACCCAAGTGTAAAAACGATGATATTTTTTTCAAAATCTTGTTTTGCTGATTTTTTTATGGACTCGGGTACAGACCATGATTCTTAGTATGAATACAAAATTTTAGTCGATTTGGTGCTCTAGTGCCAAAGTTATGGCCGAACCAAAGTTTGACAAAGCGCTAACAAAACGATGAATATTTTGTATGAAGAAAATTATAATTCTTCTTTTGGCAGATTTTCTGATGGATTCGTGTACAGACCATGATTCTTAGTAAGAATCCAAAATTTCAGTCAGTTCGGTGCCATAGGGCCAAAGTTATGACCGAACCCAAGTATTAAAAACACCGAACCCAAGTACTTAAACGATCGAACCCAAGTGTAAAAACGATGATATTTTTTTCAAAATCTTGTTTTGCTGATTTTTTTATGGACTCGGGTACAGACCATGATTCTTAGTATGAATACAAAATTTTAGTCGATTTGGTGCTCTAGTGCCAAAGTTATGGCCGAACCAAAGTTTGACAAAGCGCTTACAAAACGATGAATATTTTGTATGAAGAAAATTATAATTCTTCTTTTGGCAGATTTTCTGATGGATTCGTGTACAGACCATGATTCTTAGTAAGAATCCAAAATTTCAGTCAGTTCGGTGCCATAGGGCCAAAGTTATGATCGAACCCAAGTATTAAAAACACCGAGCCCAAGTACTTAAACGAGCGAACCTTAGTGTGAAAACGATGATATTTTTTTCAAAATCTTGTTTTGCTGATTTTTTTATGGACTCGGGTACAGACCATGATTCTTAGTATGAATACAAAATTTTAGTCGATTTGGTGCTCTAGTGCCAAAGTTATGGCCGAACCAAAGTTTGACAAAGCGCTTACAAAACGATGAATATTTTGTATGAAGAAAATTATAATTCTTCTTTTGGCAGATTTTCTGATGGATTCGTGTACAGACCATGATTCTTAGTAAGAATCCAAAATTTCAGTCAGTTCGGTGCCATAGGGCCAAAGTTATGACCGAACCCAAGTATTAAAAACACCGAACCCAAGTACTTAAACGATCGAACCCAAGTGTAAAAACGATGATATTTTTTTCAAAATCTTGTTTTGCTGATTTTTTTATGGACTCGGGTACAGACCATGATTCTTAGTATGAATACAAAATTTTAGTCGATTTGGTGCTCTAGTGCCAAAGTTATGGCCGAACCAAAGTTTGACAAAGCGCTAACAAAACGTTAAATATTTTGTATGAAGAAAATTATAATTCTTCTTTTGGCAGATTTTCTGATGGATTCGTGTACAGACCATGATTCTTAGTGAGAATCCAAAATTTCAGTCAGTTCGGTGCCATAGGGCCAAAGTTATGACCGAACCCAAGTATTAAAAACACCGAACCCAAGTACTTAAACGAGCGAACCCAAGTGTAAAAACGATGATATTTTTTTCAAAATCTTGTTTTGCTGATTTTTTTATGGACTCGGGTACAGACCATGATTCTTAGTATGAATACAAAATTTTAGTCGATTTGGTGCTCTAGTGCCAAAGTTATGGCCGAACCAAAGTTTGACAAAGCGCTAACAAAACGATGAATATTTTGTATGAAGAAAATTATAATTCTTCTGTTGGCAGATTGTCTGATGGATTCGTGTACAGACCATGATTCTTAGTAAGAATCCAAAATTTCAGTCAGTTCGGTGCCATAGGGCCAAAGTTATGACCAAACCCAAGTATTAAAAACACCGAACCCAAGTACTTAAACGAGCGAACCCAAGTGTAAAAACGATGATATTTTTTTCAAAATCTTGTTTTGGCTGATTTTTTTATGGACTCGGGTACAGACCATGATTCTTAGTAAGAATACAAAATTTAAGTCGATTTGGTGCTCTAGTGCCAAAGTTATGGCCGAACTAAAGTTTGACAAAGCGCTAACAAAACGATGAATATTTTGTATGAAGAAAATTATAATTCTTCTTTTGGCAGAATTTCTGATGGATTCGTGTACAGACCATGATTCTTAGTAAGAATCCTAAATTTCAGTCAGTTCGGTGCCATAGGGCCAAAGTTGTGACCGAACCCAAGTATTAAAAACACCGACCCCAAGTACTAAAACGAGCGAACCCAAGTGTAAAAATGTTTTTTTTTTTTTCAAAATATTTTTTTTGCTGATTTTTTTTATTGACTCGGGTACAGACCATGATTCTTAGTAAGAATCCAAAATTTTAGTCGATCTTGTACTATAGTGCCAAAGTTATGGCCGAACCAAAGTTTGACAAAGCGCTAATAAAACGATGAATATTTTGTATGCAGAAAATTATAATTCTTCTTTTGGCAGATTTTCTGATGGATTCGTGTACAGACCATGATTTTTAGTAAGAATCCAAAATTTCAGTCAGTTCGGTGCAATAGGGCCAAAGTTATGACCGAACCCAAGTATTAAAAACACCGAACCCAAGTACTAAAACGAGCGAACCCAAGTGTTAAAACGATGATATTTTTTTTTAAATCTTGTTTTGGCTGATTTTTTTATGGACTCGGGTACAGACCATGATTCTTAGTATGAATACAAAATTTTAGTCGATTTGGTGCTCTAGGGCCAAAGTTATGGCCGAACCAAAGTTTGACAAAGCGCTAATAAAACGATGAATATTTTGTATGAAGAAAATTATAATTTTTCTTTTGGCAGATTTTCTGATGGATTCGTGTACAGACCATGATTCTTAGTAAGAATCCAAAATTTCAGTCAGTTCGGTGCCATAGGGCCAAAGTTATGACCGAACCCAAGTATTAAAAACACCGAACCCAAGTACTTAAACGAGCGAACCCAAGTGTAAAAACGATGATATTTTTTTCAAAATCTTGTTTGGCTGATTTTTTTATGGACTCGGGTACAGACCATGATTCTTAGTATGAATACAAAATTTTAGTCGATTTGGTGCTCTAGTGCCAAAGTTATGGCCGAACCAAAGTTTGACAAAGCGCTTACAAAACGATGAATATTTTGTATGAAGAAAATTATAATTCTTCTTTTGGCAGATTTTCTGATGGATTCGTGTACAGACCATGATTCTTAGTAAGAATCCAAAATTTCAGTCAGTTCGGTGCCATAGGGCCAAAGTTATGACCGAACCCAAGTATTAAAAACACCGAACCCAAGTACTTAAACGATCGAACCCAAGTGTAAAAACGATGATATTTTTTTCAAAATCTTGTTTTGCTGATTTTTTTATGGACTCGGGTACAGACCATGATTCTTAGTATGAATACAAAATTTTAGTCGATTTGGTGCTCTAGTGCCAAAGTTATGGCCGAACCAAAGTTTGACAAAGCGCTAACAAAACGTTAAATATTTTGTATGAAGAAAATTATAATTCTTCTTTTGGCAGATTTTCTGATGGATTCGTGTACAGACCATGATTCTTAGTGAGAATCCAAAATTTCAGTCAGTTCGGTGCCATAGGGCCAAAGTTATGACCGAACCCAAGTATTAAAAACACCGAACCCAAGTACTTAAACGAGCGAACCCAAGTGTAAAAACGATGATATTTTTTTCAAAATCTTGTTTTGCTGATTTTTTTATGGACTCGGGTACAGACCATGATTCTTAGTATGAATACAAAATTTTAGTCGATTTGGTGCTCTAGTGCCAAAGTTATGGCCGAACCAAAGTTTGACAAAGCGCTAACAAAACGATGAATATTTTGTATGAAGAAAATTATAATTCTTCTGTTGGCAGATTGTCTGATGGATTCGTGTACAGACCATGATTCTTAGTAAGAATCCAAAATTTCAGTCAGTTCGGTGCCATAGGGCCAAAGTTATGACCGAACCCAAGTATTAAAAACACCGAACCCAAGTACTTAAACGATCGAACCCAAGTGTAAAAACGATGATATTTTTTTCAAAATCTTGTTTTGCTGATTTTTTTATGGACTCGGGTACAGACCATGATTCTTAGTATGAATACAAAATTTTAGTCGATTTGGTGCTCTAGTGCCAAAGTTATGGCCGAACCAAAGTTTGACAAAGCGCTTACAAAACGATGAATATTTTGTATGAAGAAAATTATAATTCTTCTTTTGGCAGATTTTCTGATGGATTCGTGTACAGACCATGATTCTTAGTAAGAATCCAAAATTTCAGTCAGTTCGGTGCCATAGGGCCAAAGTTATGACCGAACCCAAGTATTAAAAACACCGAACCCAAGTACTTAAACGAGCGAACCCAAGTGTAAAAACGATGATATTTTTTTCAAAATCTTGTTTTGCTGATTTTTTTATGGACTCGGGTACAGACCATGATTCTTAGTATGAATACAAAATTTTAGTCGATTTGGTGCTCTAGTGCCAAAGTTATGGCCGAACCAAAGTTTGACAAAGCGCTAACAAAACGATGAATATTTTGTATGAAGAAAATTATAATTCTTCTTTTGGCAGATTTTCTGATGGATTCGTGTACAGACCATGATTCTTAGTAAGAATCCAAAATTTCAGTCAGTTCGGTGCCATAGGGCCAAAGTTATGACCGAACCCAAGTATTAAAAACACCGAACCCAAGTACTTAAACGATCGAACCCAAGTGTAAAAACGATGATATTTTTTTCAAAATCTTGTTTTGCTGATTTTTTTATGGACTCGGGTACAGACCATGATTCTTAGTATGAATACAAAATTTTAGTCGATTTGGTGCTCTAGTGCCAAAGTTATGGCCGAACCAAAGTTTGACAAAGCGCTAACAAAACGTTAAATATTTTGTATGAAGAAAATTATAATTCTTCTTTTGGCAGATTTTCTGATGGATTCGTGTACAGACCATGATTCTTAGTAAGAATCCAAAATTTCGGTCAGTTCGGTGCCATAGGGCCAAAGTTATGACCGAACCCAAGTATTAAAAACACCGAACCCAAGTACTTAAACGAGCGAACCCAAGTGTAAAAACGATGATATTTTTTTCAAAATCTTGTTTTGCTGATTTTTTTATGGACTCGGGTACAGACCATGATTCTTAGTATGAATACAAAATTTTAGTCGATTTGGTGCTCTAGTGCCAAAGTTATGGCCGAACCAAAGTTTGACAAAGCGCTAACAAAACGATGAATATTTTGTATGAAGAAAATTATAATTCTTCTTTTGGCAGATTTTCTGATGGATTCGTGTACAGACCATGATTCTTAGTAAGAATCCAAAATTTCAGTCAGTTCGGTGCCATAGGGCCAAAGTTATGACCGAACCCAAGTATTAAAAACACCGAACCCAAGTACTTAAACGAGCGAACCCAAGTGTAAAAACGATGATATTTTTTTCAAAATCTTGTTTTGCTGATTTTTTTATGGACTCGGGTACAGACCATGATTCTTAGTATGAATACAAAATTTTAGTCGATTTGGTGCTCTAGTGCCAAAGTTATGGCCGAACCAAAGTTTGACAAAGCGCTAACAAAACGATGAATATTTTGTATGAAGAAAATTATAATTCTTCTTTTGGCAGATTTTCTGATGGATTCGTGTACAGACCATGATTCTTAGTAAGAATCCAAAATTTCAGTCAGTTCGGTGCCATAGGGCCAAAGTTATGACCGAACCCAAGTATTAAAAACACCGAACCCAAGTACTTAAACGAGCGAACCCAAGTGTAAAAACGATGATATTTTTTTCAAAATCTTGTTTTGCTGATTTTTTTATGGACTCGGGTACAGACCATGATTCTTAGTATGAATACAAAATTTTAGTCGATTTGGTGCTCTAGTGCCAAAGTTATGGCCGAACCAAAGTTTGACAAAGCGCTAACAAAACGATGAATATTTTGTATGAAGAAAATTATAATTCTTCTTTTGGCAGATTTTCTGATGGATTCGTGTACAGACCATGATTCTTAGTAAGAATCCAAAATTTCAGTCAGTTCGGTGCCATAGGGCCAAAGTTATGACCGAACCCAAGTATTAAAAACACCGAACCCAAGTACTTAAACGATCGAACCCAAGTGTAAAAACGATGATATTTTTTTCAAAATCTTGTTTTGCTGATTTTTTTATGGACTCGGGTACAGACCATGATTCTTAGTATGAATACAAAATTTTAGTCGATTTGGTGCTCTAGTGCCAAAGTTATGGCCGAACCAAAGTTTGACAAAGCGCTTACAAAACGATGAATATTTTGTATGAAGAAAATTATAATTCTTCTTTTGGCAGATTTTCTGATGGATTCGTGTACAGACCATGATTCTTAGTAAGAATCCAAAATATCAGTCAGTTCGGTGCCATAGGGCCAAAGTTATGATCGAACCCAAGTATTAAAAACACCGAACCCAAGTACTTAAACGAGCGAACCCAAGTGTAAAAACGATGATATTTTTTTCAAAATCTTGTTTTGCTGATTTTTTTATGGACTCGGGTACAGACCATGATTCTTAGTATGAATACAAAATTTTAGTCGATTTGGTGCTCTAGTGCCAAAGTTATGGCCGAACCAAAGTTTGACAAAGCGCTTACAAAACGATGAATATTTTGTATGAAGAAAATTATAATTCTTCTTTTGGCAGATTTTCTGATGGATTCGTGTACAGACCATGATTCTTAGTAAGAATCCAAAATTTCAGTCAGTTCGGTGCCATAGGGCCAAAGTTATGACCGAACCCAAGTATTAAAAACACCGAACCCAAGTACTTAAACGATCGAACCCAAGTGTAAAAACGATGATATTTTTTTCAAAATCTTGTTTTGCTGATTTTTTTATGGACTCGGGTACAGACCATGATTCTTAGTATGAATACAAAATTTTAGTCGATTTGGTGCTCTAGTGCCAAAGTTATGGCCGAACCAAAGTTTGACAAAGCGCTAACAAAACGTTAAATATTTTGTATGAAGAAAATTATAATTCTTCTTTTGGCAGATTTTCTGATGGATTCGTGTACAGACCATGATTCTTAGTGAGAATCCAAAATTTCAGTCAGTTCGGTGCCATAGGGCCAAAGTTATGACCGAACCCAAGTATTAAAAACACCGAACCCAAGTACTTAAACGAGCGAACCCAAGTGTAAAAACGATGATATTTTTTTCAAAATCTTGTTTTGCTGATTTTTTTATGGACTCGGGTACAGACCATGATTCTTAGTATGAATACAAAATTTTAGTCGATTTGGTGCTCTAGTGCCAAAGTTATGGCCGAACCAAAGTTTGACAAAGCGCTAACAAAACGATGAATATTTTGTATGAAGAAAATTATAATTCTTCTGTTGGCAGATTGTCTGATGGATTCGTGTACAGACCATGATTCTTAGTAAGAATCCAAAATTTCAGTCAGTTCGGTGCCATAGGGCCAAAGTTATGACCGAACCCAAGTATTAAAAACACCGAACCCAAGTACTTAAACGAGCGAACCCAAGTGTAAAAACGATGATATTTTTTTCAAAATCTTGTTTTGGCTGATTTTTTTATGGACTCGGGTACAGACCATGATTCTTAGTAAGAATACAAAATTTAAGTCGATTTGGTGCTCTAGTGCCAAAGTTATGGCCGAACTAAAGTTTGACAAAGCGCTAACAAAACGATGAATATTTTGTATGAAGAAAATTATAATTCTTCTTTTGGCAGAATTTCTGATGGATTCGTGTACAGACCATGATTCTTAGTAAGAATCCTAAATTTCAGTCAGTTCGGTGCCATAGGGCCAAAGTTGTGACCGAACCCAAGTATTAAAAACACCGACCCCAAGTACTAAAACGAGCGAACCCAAGTGTAAAAATGTTTTTTTTTTTTTTCAAAATATTTTTTTTGCTGATTTTTTTTATTGACTCGGGTACAGACCATGATTCTTAGTAAGAATCCAAAATTTTAGTCGATCTTGTACTATAGTGCCAAAGTTATGGCCGAACCAAAGTTTGACAAAGCGCTAATAAAACGATGAATATTTTGTATGCAGAAAATTATAATTCTTCTTTTGGCAGATTTTCTGATGGATTCGTGTACAGACCATGATTTTTAGTAAGAATCCAAAATTTCAGTCAGTTCGGTGCAATAGGGCCAAAGTTATGACCGAACCCAAGTATTAAAAACACCGAACCCAAGTACTAAAACGAGCGAACCCAAGTGTTAAAACGATGATATTTTTTTTTAAATCTTGTTTTGGCTGATTTTTTTATGGACTCGGGTACAGACCATGATTCTTAGTATGAATACAAAATTTTAGTCGATTTGGTGCTCTAGGGCCAAAGTTATGGCCGAACCAAAGTTTGACAAAGCGCTAATAAAACGATGAATATTTTGTATGAAGAAAATTATAATTTTTCTTTTGGCAGATTTTCTGATGGATTCGTGTACAGACCATGATTCTTAGTAAGAATCCAAAATTTCAGTCAGTTCGGTGCCATAGGGCCAAAGTTATGACCGAACCCAAGTATTAAAAACACCGAACCCAAGTACTTAAACGAGCGAACCCAAGTGTAAAAACGATGATATTTTTTTCAAAATCTTGTTTGGCTGATTTTTTTATGGACTCGGGTACAGACCATGATTCTTAGTATGAATACAAAATTTTAGTCGATTTGGTGCTCTAGTGCCAAAGTTATGGCTGAACCAAAGTTTGACAAAGCGCTAACAAAACGATGAATATTTTGTATGAAGAAAATTATAATTCTTCTTTTGGCAGATTTTCTGATGGATTCGTGTACAGACCATGATTATTAGTAAGAATCCAAAATTTCAGTCAGTTCGGTGCCATAGGGCCAAAGTTATGACCGAACCCAAGTATTAAAAACACCGAACCCAAGTACTAAAACGAGCGAACCCAAGTGTAAAAACGATGATCTTGTTTGGCTGATTTTTTTATGGACTCGGGTACAGACCATGATTCTTAGTAAGAATCCAAAATTTTAGTCGATCTTGTACTATAGTGCCAAAGTTATGGCCGAACCAAAGTTTGACAAAGCGCTAACAAAACGATGAATATTTTGTATGAAGAAAATTATAATTCTTCTTTTGGCAGATTTTCTGATGGATTCGTGTACAGACCATGATTCTTAGTAAGAATCCAAAATTTCAGTCAGTTCGGTGCCATAGGGCCAAAGTTTTGACCGAACCCAAGTATTAAAAACACCGAACCCAAGTACTTAAACGAGCGAACCCAAGTGTCAAAACGATGATATTTTTTTCAAAATCTTGTTTTGCTGATTTTTTTATGGACTCGGGTACAGACCATGATTCTTAGTATGAATACAAAATTTTAGTCGATTTGGTGCTCTAGTGCCAAAGTTATGGCCGAACCAAAGTTTGACAAAGCGCTAACAAAACGATGAGTATTTTGTATGAAGAAAATTATAATTCTTCTTTTGGCAGATTTTCTGATGGATTCGTGTACAGACCATGATTTTTAGTAAGAATCCAAAATTTCAGTCAGTTCGGTGCAATAGGGCCAAAGTTATGACCGAACCCAAGTATTAAAAACACCGAACCCAAGTACTAAAACGAGCGAACCCAAGTGTTAAAACGATGATATTTTTTTTTAAATCTTGTTTTGGCTGATTTTTTTATGGACTCGGGTACAGACCATGATTCTTAGTATGAATACAAAATTTTAGTCGATTTGGTGCTCTAGGGCCAAAGTTATGGCCGAACCAAAGTTTGACAAAGCGCTAATAAAACGATGAATATTTTGTATGAAGAAAATTATAATTTTTCTTTTGGCAGATTTTCTGATATATTCGTGTACAGACCATGATTCTTAGTAAGAATCCAAAATTTCAGTCAGTTCGGTGCCATAGGGCCAAAGTAATGACCGAACCCAAGTATTAAAAACACCGAACCCAAGTACTAAAACGAGCGAACCCAAGTGTAAAAACGATGATCTTGTTTGGCTGATTTTTTTATGGACTCGGGTACAGACCATGATTCTTAGTAAGAATCCAAAATTTTAGTCGATCTTGTACTATAGTGCCAAAGTTATGGCCGAACCAAAGTTTGACAAAGCGCTAATAAAACGATGAATATTTTGTATGCAGAAAATTATAATTGTCTGATGGATTCGTGTACAGACCATGATTCTTAGTAAGAATCCAAAATTTCAGTCAGTTCGGTGCCACAGGGCCAAAGTTATGACCGAACCCAAGTATTAAAAACCCCGAACCCAAGTACTTAAACGAGCGAACCCAATTGTAAAAACGATGATATTTTTTTCAAAATCTTTTTTTGCTGATTTTTTTATTGACTTGGGTACAGACCATGATTCTTAGTAAGAATCCAAAATTTTAGTCGATCTTGTACTATAGTGCCAAAGTTATGGCCGAACCAAAGTTTGACAAAGCGCTAATAAAACGATGAATATTTTGTATGCAGAAAATTATAATTCTTCTTTTGGCAGATTTTCTGATGGATTCGTGTACAGACCATGATTTTTAGTAAGAATCCAAAATTTCAGTCAGTTCGGTGCAATAGGGCCAAAGTTATGACCGAACCCAAGTATTAAAAACACCGAACCCAAGTACTAAAACGAGCGAACCCAAGTGTTAAAACGATGATATTTTTTTTTAAATCTTGTTTTGGCTGATTTTTTTATGGACTCGGGTACAGACCATGATTCTTAGTATGAATACAAAATTTTAGTCGATTTGGTGCTCTAGGGCCAAAGTTATGGCCGAACCAAAGTTTGACAAAGCGCTAATAAAACGATGAATATTTTGTATGAAGAAAATTATAATTTTTCTTTTGGCAGATTTTCTGATGGATTCGTGTACAGACCATGATTCTTAGTAAGAATCCAAAATTTCAGTCAGTTCGGTGCCATAGGGCCAAAGTTATGACCGAACCCAAGTATTAAAAACACCGAACCCAAGTACTTAAACGAGCGAACCCAAGTGTAAAAACGATGATATTTTTTTCAAAATCTTGTTTGGCTGATTTTTTTATGGACTCGGGTACAGACCATGATTCTTAGTAAGAATCCAAAATTTCAGTCAGTTCGGTGCCATAGGGCCAAAGTTATGACCGAACCCAAGTATTAAAAACACCGAACCCAAGTACTTAAACGAGCGAACCCAAGTGTAAAAACGATGATATTTTTTTCAAAATCTTGTTTTGGCTGATTTTTTTATGGACTCGGGTACAGACCATGATTCTTGTATGAATACAAAATTTTAGTCAATTTGGTGCTCTAGGGCAAAAGTTATGGCCGAACCAAAGTTTGACAAAGCGCTAATAAAACGATGAATATTTTGTATGAAGAAAATTATAATTCTTCTTTTGGCAGATTTTCTGATGGATTCGTGTACAGACCATGATTCTTAGTAAGAATCCAAAATTTCAGTCAGTTCGGTGCCATAGGGCCAAAGTTATGACCGAACCCAAGTATTAAAAACACCGATCCCAAGTACTTAAACGAGCGAACCCAATTGTAAAAACGATGATATTTTTTTCAAAATCTTTTTTTGCTGATTTTTTTATTGACTTGGGTACAGACCATGATTCTTAGTAAGAATCCAAAATTTTAGTCGATCTTGTACTATAGTGCCAAAGTTATGGCCGAACCAAAGTTTGACAAAGCGCTAATAAAACGATGAATATTTTGTATGCAGAAAATTATAATTCTTCTGTTGGCAGATTTTCTGATGGATTCGTGTACAGACCATGATTCTTAGTAAGAATCCAAAATTTCAGTCAGTTCGGTGCCACAGGGCCAAAGTTATGACCGAACCCAAGTATTAAAAACCCCGAACCCAAGTACTTAAACGAGCGAACCCAATTGTAAAAACGATGATATTTTTTTCAAAATCTTCTTTTTGCTGATTTTTTTATTGACTTGGGTACAGACCATGATTCTTAGTAAGAATCCAAAATTTTAGTCGATCTTGTACTATAGGGCCAAAGTTATGGCCGAACCAAAGTTTGACAAAGCGCTAATAAAACGATGAATATTTTGTATGAAGAAAATTATAATTCTTCTGTTGGCAGATTGTCTGATGGATTCGTGTACAGACCATGATTCTTAGTAAGAATCCAAAATTTCAGTCAGTTCGGTGCCACAGGGCCAAAGTTATGACCGCACCCAAGTATTAAAAACCCCGAACCCAAGTACTTATCGAGCGAACCCAATTGTAAAAACGATGATATTTTTTTCAAAATCTTTTTTTGCTGATTTTTTTATTGACTTGGGTACAGACCATGATTCTTAGTAAGAATCCAAAATTTTAGTCGATCTTGTACTATAGTGCCAAAGTTATGGCCGAACCAAAGTTTGACAAAGCGCTAATAAAACGATGAATATTTTGTATAAAGAAAATTATAATTCTTCTATTGGCAGATTGTCTGATGGATTCGTGTACAGACCATGATTCTTAGTAAGAATCCAAAATTTCAGTCAGTTCGGTGCCACAGGGCCAAAGTTATGACCGAACCCAAGTATTAAAAACCCCGAACCCAAGTACTTAAACGAGCGAACCCAATTGTAAAAACGATGATATTTTTTTCAAAATCTTTTTTTGCTGATTTTTTTATTGACTTGGGTACAGACCATGATTCTTAGTAAGAATCCAAAATTTTAGTCGATCTTGTACTATAGTGCCAAAGTTATGGCCGAACCAAAGTTTGACAAAGCGCTAACAAAACGATGAATATTTTGTATGAAGAAAATTATAATTCTTCTTTTGGCAGATTTTCTGATGGATTCGTGTACAGACCATGATTCTTAGTAAGAATCCAAAATTTCAGTCAGTTCGGTGCCATAGGGCCAAAGTTATGACCGAACCCAAGTATTAAAAACACCGAACCCAAGTACTTAAACGAGCGAACCCAAGTGTAAAAACGATGATATTTTTTTCAAAATCTTGTTTTGGCTGATTTTTTTATGGACTCGGGTACAGACCATGATTCTTGTATGAATACAAAATTTTAGTCAATTTGGTGCTCTAGGGCAAAAGTTATGGCCGAACCAAAGTTTGACAAAGCGCTAATAAAACGATGAATATTTTGTATGAAGAAAATTATAATTCTTCTTTTGGCAGATTTTCTGATGGATTCGTGTACAGACCATGATTCTTAGTAAGAATCCAAAATTTCAGTCAGTTCGGTGCCATAGGGCCAAAGTTATGACCGAACCCAAGTATTAAAAACACCGAACCCAAGTACTTAAACGAGCGAACCCAATTGTAAAAACGATGATATTTTTTTCAAAATCTTTTTTTGCTGATTTTTTTATTGACTTGGGTACAGACCATGATTCTTAGTAAGAATCCAAAATTTTAGTCGATCTTGTACTATAGTGCCAAAGTTATGGCCGAACCAAAGTTTGACAAAGCGCTAATAAAACGATGAATATTTTGTATGCAGAAAATTATAATTCTTCTGTTGGCAGATTTTCTGATGGATTCGTGTACAGACCATGATTCTTAGTAAGAATCCAAAATTTCAGTCAGTTCGGTGCCACAGGGCCAAAGTTATGACCGAACCCAAGTATTAAAAACCCCGAACCCAAGTACTTAAACGAGCGAACCCAATTGTAAAAACGATGATATTTTTTTCAAAATCTTCTTTTTGCTGATTTTTTTATTGACTTGGGTACAGACCATGATTCTTAGTAAGAATCCAAAATTTTAGTCGATCTTGTACTATAGGGCCAAAGTTATGGCCGAACCAAAGTTTGACAAAGCGCTAATAAAACGATGAATATTTTGTATGAAGAAAATTATAATTCTTCTGTTGGCAGATTGTCTGATGGATTCGTGTACAGACCATGATTCTTAGTAAGAATCCAAAATTTCAGTCAGTTCGGTGCCACAGGGCCAAAGTTATGACCGCACCCAAGTATTAAAAACCCCGAACCCAAGTACTTAAACGAGCGAACCCAATTGTAAAAACGATGATATTTTTTTCAAAATCTTTTTTTGCTGATTTTTTTATTGACTTGGGTACAGACCATGATTCTTAGTAAGAATCCAAAATTTTAGTCGATCTTGTACTATAGTGCCAAAGTTATGGCCGAACCAAAGTTTGACAAAGCGCTAATAAAACGATGAATATTTTGTATAAAGAAAATTATAATTCTTCTATTGGCAGATTGTCTGATGGATTCGTGTACAGACCATGATTCTTAGTAAGAATCCAAAATTTCAGTCAGTTCGGTGCCACAGGGCCAAAGTTATGACCGAACCCAAGTATTAAAAACCCCGAACCCAAGTACTTAAACGAGCGAACCCAATTGTAAAAACGATGATATTTTTTTCAAAATCTTTTTTTGCTGATTTTTTTATTGACTTGGGTACAGACCATGATTCTTAGTAAGAATCCAAAATTTTAGTCGATCTTGTACTATAGTGCCAAAGTTATGGCCGAACCAAAGTTTGACAAAGCGCTAATAAAACGATGAATATTTTGTATGAAGAAAATTATAATTCTTCTGTTGGCAGATTTTCTGATGGATTCGTGTACAGACCATGATTCTTAGTAAGAATCCAAAATTTCAGTCAGTTCGGTGCTACAGGGCCAAAGTTATGACCGAACCCAAGTATTAAAAACCCCGAACCCAAGTACTTAAACGAGCGAACCCAATTGTAAAAACGATGATATTTTTTTCAAAATCTTCTTTTTGCTGATTTTTTTATTGACTTGGGTACAGACCATGATTCTTAGTAAGAATCCAAAATTTTAGTCGATCTTGTACTATAGGGCCAAAGTTATGGCCGAACCAAAGTTTGACAAAGCGCTAATAAAACGATGAATATTTTGTATGAAGAAAATTATAATTCTTCTGTTGGCAGATTGTCTGATGGATTCGTGTACAGACCATGATTCTTAGTAAGAATCCAAAATTTCAGTCAGTTCGGTGCCACAGGGCCAAAGTTATGACCGAACCCAAGTATTAAAAACCCCGAACCCAAGTACTTAAACGAGCGAACCCAATTGTAAAAACGATGATATTTTTTTCAAAATCTTTTTTTGCTGATTTTTTTATTGACTTGGGTACAGACCATGATTCTTAGTAAGAATCCAAAATTTTAGTCGATCTTGTACTATAGTGCCAAAGTTATGGCCGAACCAAAGTTTGACAAAGCGCTAATAAAACCATGAATATTTTGTATGAAGAAAATTATAATTCTTCTGTTGGCAAATTGTCTGATGGATTCGTGTACAGACCATGATTCTTAGTAAGAATCCAAAATTTCAGTCAGTTCGGTGCCAAAGGGCCAAAGTTATGACCGAACCCAAGTATTAAAAACCCCGAACCCAAGTACTTAAACGAGCGAACCCAATTGTAAAAACGAAGATATTTTTTTCAAAATCTTTTTTTGCTGATTTTTTTATTGACTTGGGTACAGACCATGATTCTTAGTAAGAATCCAAAATTTTAGTCGATCTTGTACTATAGTGCCAAAGTTATGGCCGAACCAAAGTTTGACAAAGCGCTAATAAAACCATGAATATTTTGTATGAAGAAAATTATAATTCTTCTGTTGGCAGATTGTCTGATGGATTCGTGTACAGACCATGATTCTTAGTAAGAATCCAAAATTTCAGTCAGTTCGGTGCCACAGGGCCAAAGTTATGACCGAACCCAAGTATTAAAAACCCCGAACCCAAGTACTTAAACGAGCGAACCCAATTGTAAAAACGATGATATTTTTTTCAAAATCTTTTTTTGCTGATTTTTTTATTGACTTGGGTACAGACCATGATTCTTAGTAAGATTCCAAAATTTTAGTCGATTTTGTACTATAGTGCCAAAGTTATGGCCGAACCAAAGTTTGACAAAGCGCTAATAAAACAATGAATATTTTGTATGAAGAAAATTATAATTCTTCTGTTGGCAGATTTTCTAATGGATTCGTGTACAGACCATGATTCTTAGTAAGAATCCAAAATTTCAGTCAGTTTGGTGCCATAGGGCCAAAGTTTTGACCGAACCCAAGTATTAAAAACACCGACCCCAAGTACTAAAACGAGCGAACCCAAGTGTAAAAACGATGATATTTTTTTCAAAATCTTTTTTTTGCTGAGTTTTTTATTGACTCGGGTACAGACCATGATTCTTAGTAAGAATCCAAAATTTTAGTCGATCTTGTACTATAGTGCCAAAGTTATGGCCGAACCAAAGTTTGACAAAGCGCTAATAAAACGATGAATATTTTGTATGCAGAAAATTATAATTCTTCTGTTGGCAGATTTTCTGATGGATTCTTGTACAGACCATGATTCTTAGTAAGAATCCAAAATTTCAGTCAGTTCAGTGCCACAGGGCCAAAGTTATGACAGAACCCAAGTATTAAAAACCCCGAACCCAAGTACTTAAACGAGCGAACCCAATTGTAAAAACGATGATATTTTTTTCAAAATCTTTTTTTGCTGATTTTTTTATTGACTTGGGTACAGACCATGATTCTTAGTAAGAATCCAAAATTTTAGTCGATCTTGTACTATAGTGCCAAAGTTATGGCCGAACCAAAGTTTGACAAAGCGCTAATAAAACGATGAATATTTTGTATGAAGAAAATTATAATTCTTCTGTTGGCAGATTGTCTGATGGATTCGTGTACAGACCATGATTCTTAGTAAGAATCCAAAATTTCAGTCAGTTCGGTGCCACAGGGCCAAAGTTATGACCGAACCCAAGTATTAAAAACCCCGAACCCAAGTACTTAAACGAGCGAACCCAATTGTAAAAACGATGATATTTTTTTCAAAATCTTTTTTTGCTGATTTTTTTATTGACTTGGGTACAGACCATGATTCTTAGTAAGAATCCAAAATTTTAGTCGATCTTGTACTAAAGTGCCAAAGTTATGGCCGAACCAAAGTTTGACAAAGCGCTAATAAAACGATGAATATTTTGTATGAAGAAAATTATAATTCTTCTGTTGGCAGATTTTCTGATGGATTCGTGTACAGACCATGATTCAAGTATTAAAAACACCGATCCCAAGTAATAAAACGAGCGAACCCAAGTGTAAAAACGATGATATTTTTTTCAAAATCTTTTTTTTGCTGAGTTTTTTATTGACTCGGGTACAGACCATGATTCTTAGTAAGAATCCAAAATTTTAGTCGATCTTGTACTATAGTGCCAAATTTATGGCCGAACCAAAGTTTGACAAAGCGCTAATAAAACGATGAATATTTTGTATGAAGAAAATTATAATTCTTCTGTTGGCAGATTTTCTGATGGATTCGTGTACAGACCATGATTTTTAGTAAGAATCCAAAATTTCAGTCAGTTCGGTGCCACAGGGCCAAAGTTATGACCGAACCCAAGTATTAAAAACCCTGAACCCAAGTACTTAAACGAGCGAACCCAATTGTAAAAACGATGATATTTTTTTCAAAATCTTTTTTTTGCTGATTTTTTTATTGACTTGGGTACAGACCATGATTCTTAGTAAGAATCCAAAATTTTAGTCGATCTTGTACTATAGGGCCAAAGTTATGGCCGAACCAAAGTTTGACAAAGCGCTAATAAAACGATGAATATTTTGTATGAAGAAAATTATAATTCTTCTGTTGGCAGATTGTCTGATGGATTCGTGTACAGACCATGATTCTTAGTAAGAATCCAAAATTTCGGTCAGTTCGGTGCCACAGGGCCAAAGTTATGACCGAACCCAAGTATTAAAAACCCCGAACCCAAGTACTTAAACGAGCGAACCCAATTGTAAAAACGATGATATTTTTTTCAAAATCTTTTTTTGCTGATTTTTTTATTGACTTGGGTACAGACCATGATTCTTAGTAAGAATCCAAAATTTTAGTCGATCTTGTACTATAGTGCCAAAGTTATGGCCGAACCAAAGTTTGACAAAGCGCTAATAAAACGATGAATATTTTGTATGAAGAAAATTATAATTCTTCTGTTGGCAGATTGTCTGATGGATTCGGGTACAGACCATGATTCTTAGTAAGAATCCAAAATTTCAGTCAGTTCGGTGCCACAGGGCCAAAGTTATGACCGAACCCAAGTATTAAAAACCCCGAACCCAAGTACTTAAACGAGCGAACCCAATTGTAAAAACGATGATATTTTTTTCAAAATCTTTTTTTGCTGATTTTTTTATTGACTTGGGTACAGACCATGATTCTTAGTAAGAATTCAAAATTTTAGTCGATCTTGTACTAAAGTGCCAAAGTTATGGCCGAACCAAAGTTTGACAAAGCGCTAATAAAACGATGAATATTTTGTATGAAGAAAATTATAATTCTTCTGTTGGCAGATTTTCTGATGGATTCGTGTACAGACCATGATTCTTAGTAAGAATCCAAAATTTCAGTCAGTTCGGTGCCATAGGGCCAAAGTTGTGACCGAACCCAAGTATTAAAAACACCGATCCCAAGTAATAAAACGAGCGAACCCAAGTGTAAAAACGATGATATTTTTTTCAAAATCTTTTTTTTGCTGAGTTTTTTATTGACTCGGGTACAGACCATGATTCTTAGTAAGAATCCAAAATTTTAGTCGATCTTGTACTATAGTGCCAAAGTTATGGCCGAACCAAAGTTTGACAAAGCGCTAATAAAACGATGAATATTTTGTATGAAGAAAATTATAATTCTTCTGTTGGCAGATTTTCTGATGGATTCGTGTACAGACCATGATTTTTAGTAAGAATCCAAAATTTCAGTCAGTTCGGTGCCACAGGGCCAAAGTTATGACCGAACCCAAGTATTAAAAACCCCGAACCCAAGTACTTAAACGAGCGAACCCAATTGTAAAAACGATGATATTTTTTTCAAAATCTTCTTTTTGCTGATTTTTTTATTGACTTGGGTACAGACCATAATTCTTAGTAAGAATCCAAAATTTTAGTCGATCTTGTACTATAGTGCCAAAGTTATGGCCGAACCAAAGTTTGACAAAGCGCTAATAAAACGATGAATATTTTGTATGAAGAAAATTATAATTCTTCTGTTGGCAGATTTTCTGATGGATTCGTGTACAGACCATGATTCTTAGTAAGAATCGAAAATTTCAGTCAGTTCGGTGCCATAGGGCCAAAGTTGTGACCGAACACAAGTATTAAAAACACCGATCCCAAGTACTAAAACGAGCGAACCCAAGTGTAAAAACGATGATATTTTTTTCAAATTCTTTTTTTTGCTGAGTTTTTTATTGACTCGGGTACAGACCATGATTCTTAGTAAGAATCCAAAATTTTAGTCGATCTTGTACTATAGTGCCAAAGTTATGGCCGAACCAAAGTTTGACAAAGCGCCAATAAAACGATGAATATTTTGTATGAAGAAAATTATAATTCTTCTGTTGGCAGATTTTCTGATGGATTCGTGTACAGACCATGATTCTTAGTAAGAATCCAAAATTTCAGTCAGTTCGGTGCCATAGAGCCAAAGTTGTGACCGAACCCAAGTATTAAAAACACCGACCCCAAGTACTAAAACGATCGAACCCAAGTGTAAAAACGATGATATTTTTTTTTTTTAATATTTTTTTTTGCTGATTTTTTTATTGACTCGGGTACAGACCATGATTCTTAGTAAGAATCCAAAATTTTAGTCGATCTTGTACTATAGTGCCAAAGTTATGGCCGAACCAAAGTTTGACAAAGCGCTATCAAAACGATGAATATTTTGTATGAAAAAATTATAATTCTTCTGTTGGCAGAATTTCTGATGGATTCGTGTACAGACCATGATTCTTAGTAAGAATCCAAAATTTCAGTCAGTTCGGTGCCATAGGGCCGAAGTCATGACCGAACCCAAGTATTAAAAAAAACCGAACCCAAGTACTTAAACGAGCGAACCCAAGTGTAAAAACGATGATATTTTTTTCAAAATCTTGTTTTGGCTGATTTAATATGGACTCGGGTACAGACCATGATTCTTAGTATGAATACAAAATTTTAGTCGATTTGGTGCTCTAGGGCCAAAGTTATGGCCGAACAAAAGTTTGACAAAGCGCTAATGAAACTATGAATATTTTGTATGAAGAAAATTATAATTCTTCTGTTGGCAGATTTTCTGATGGATTCGTGTACAGACCATGATTCTTAGTAAGAATCCAAAATTTCAGTCAGTTCAGTGCCATAGGGCCAAAGTTATGACCGAACCCAAGTATTAAAAACACCGAACCCAAGTACTTAAACGAGCGAACCCAAGTGTAAAAACGATGATATTTTTTTCAAAATCTTGTTTTGGCTGATTTAATATGGACTCGGGTACAGCCCATGATTCTTAGTATGAATACAAAATTTTAGTCGAATTGGTGCTCTAGGGCCAAAGTTATGGCCGAACCAAAGTTTGACAAAGCGCTAACAAAACGATGAATATTTTGTATGAAGAAAATTATAATACTTCTTTTGGCAGATTTTCTGATGGATTCGTGTACAGACCATGATTCTTAGTAAGAATCCAAAATTTCAGTCAGTTCGGTGCCATAGGGCCAAAGTTATGACCGAACCCAAGTATTAAAAACACCGAACCCAAGTACTTAAACGAGCGAACCCAAGTGTAAAAACGATGATATTTTTTTCAAAATCTTGTTTTGGCTGATTTAATATGGACTCGGGTACAGACCATGATTCTTAGTATGAATACAAAATTTTAGTCGATTTGGTGCTCTAGGGCCAAAGTTATGGCCGAACCAAAGTTTGACAAAGCGCTAATAAAACGATGAATATTTTGTATGAAGAAAAGTATCATACTTCTTTTGGCAGATTTTCTGAATGATTCGTGTACAGACCATGATTCTTAGTAAGAATCCAAAATTTCAGTCAGTTAAGTGCCATAGGGCCAAAGTTGTGACCGAACCCAAGTATTAAAAACACCGACCCCAAGTACTAAAACGAGCGAACCCAAGTGTAAAAACGATGATATTTTTTTCAAAATCTTGTTTTGGCTGATTTAATATGGACTCGGGAACAGACCATGTTTCTTAGTATGAATACAAAATTTAAGTCGATTTGGTGCTGTAGGGCCAAAGTTATGGCCGAACCAAAGTTTGACAAAGCGCTAATAAAACGATGAATATTTTGTATGAAGAAAATTATTATTCTTCTGTTGGCAGATTTTCTGATGGATTCGTGTACAGACCATGATTCTTAGTAAGAATCCAAAATTTCAGTCAGTTCGGTGCCATAGGGCCAAAGTTATGACCGAACCCAAGTATTAAAAACACCGAACCCAAGTACTTAAACGAGCGAACCCAAGTGTAAAAACGATGATATTTTTTTCAAAATCTTGTTTTGGCTGATTTAATATGGACTCGGGTACAGACCATGATTCTTAGTATGAATACAAAATTTTAGTCGATTTGGTGCTCTAGGGCCAAAGTTATGGCCGAACCAAAGTTTGACAAAGCGCTAATAAAACGATGAATATTTTGTATGAAGAAAAGTATCATACTTCTTTTGGCAGATTTTCTGAATGATTCGTGTACAGACCATGATTCTTAGTAAGAATCCAAAATTTCAGTCAGTTAAGTGCCATCGGGCCAAAGTTGTGACCGAACCCAAGTATTAAAAACACCGACCCCAAGTACTAAAACGAGCGAACCCAAGTGTAAAAACGATGATATTTTTTTCAAAATCTTATTTTGGCTGATTTAATATGGACTCGGGAACAGACCATGATTCTTAGTATGAATACAAAATTTAAGTCGATTTGGTGCTCTAGGGCCAAAGTTATGGCCGAACCATAGTTTGACAAGGCGCTAATAAAACGATGAATATTTTGTATGAAGAAAATTATAATTCTTCTGTTGGCAGATTTTCTGATGGATTCGTGTACAGACCATGATTCTTAGTAAGAATCCAAAATTTCAGTCAGTTCGTTGCCATAGGGCCAAAGTTATGACCGAACCCAAGTATTAAAAACACCGAACCCAAGTACTTAAACGAGCGAACCCAAGTGTAAAAACGATGATATTTTTTTCAAAATCTTGTTTTGGCTGATTTTTTTATGGAATATGGTACAGACCATGATTCTTAGTATGAATACAAAATTTTAGTCGATTTGGTGCTCTAGGGCCAAAAATATGGCCGAACCAAAGTTTGACAAAGCGCTAATAAAACGATGAATATTTTGTATGAAGAAAATTATAATTCTTCTGTTGGCAGATTTTCTGATGGATTCGTGTACAGACCATGATTCTTAGTAAGAATCGAAAATTTCAGTCAGTTCGGTGCCATAGGGCCAAAGTTGTGACCGAACCCAAGTATTAAAAACACCGATCCCAAGTACTAAAACGAGCGAACCCAAGTGTAAAAACGATGATATTTTTTTCAAATTCTTTTTTTTGCTGAGTTTTTTATTGACTCGGGTACAGACCATGATTCTTAGTAAGAATCCAAAATTTTAGTCGATCTTGTACTATAGTGCCAAAGTTATGGCCGAACCAAAGTTTGACAAAGCGCTAATAAAACGATGAATATTTTGTATGAAGAAAATTATAATTCTTCTGTTGGCAGATTTTCTGATGGATTCGTGTACAGACCATGATTCTTAGTAAGAATCCAAAATTTCAGTCAGTTCGGTGCCATAGAGCCAAAGTTGTGACCGAACCCAAGTATTTAAAACACCGACCCCAAGTACTAAAACGATCGAACCCAAGTGTAAAAACGATGATATTTTTTTCAAAATATTTTTTTTTGCTGATTTTTTTATTGACTCGGGTACAGACCATGATTCTTAGTAAGAATCCAAAATTTTAGTCGATCTTGTACTATAGTGCCAAAGTTATGGCCGAACCAAAGTTTGACAAAGCGCTATCAAAACGATGAATATTTTGTATGAAAAAATTATAATTCTTCTGTTGGCAGAATTTCTGATGGATTTGTGTACAGACCATGATTCTTAGTAAGAATCCAAAATTTCAGTCAGTTCGGTGTCATAGGGCCGAAGTCATGACCGAACCCAAGTATTAAAAAAAACCGAACCCAAGTACTTAAACGAGCGAGCCCAAGTGTAAAAACGATGATATTTTTTTCAAAATCTTGTTTTGGCTGATTTAATATGGACTCGGGTACAGACCATGATTTTTAGTAAGAATCCAAAATTTTAGTCGATCTTGTGCTATAGGGCCAAAGTTATAGCTGAGCCAAAGTTTGACAAAGCGCTAATGAAACGATGAATATTTTGTATGAAGAAAATTATAATTCTTCTGTTGGCAGATTTTCTGATGAATTCGTGTACAGACCATGATTAGTAAGAATCCAAAATTTCAGTCAGTTCGCTGCCATAGGGCCGAAGTTATGACCGAACCCAAGTATTAAAAACACCGAACCCAAGTAATTAAACGAGCGAACCCAAGTGTAAAAACGATGATATTTTTTTCAAAATCTTGTTTTGGCTGATTTAATATGGACTCGGGTACAGACCATGATTCTTAGTAAGAATCCAAAATTTTAGTCGATCTTGTACTATGGTGCCAAAGTTATGGCCGAACCAAAGTTTGACAAAGCGCTAATAAAACGATGAATATTTTGTATGAAGAAAATTATAATTCTTCTGTTGGCAGATTTTCTGATGGATTCGTGTACAGACCATGATTCTTAGTAAGAATCCAAAATTTCAGTCAGTTCGGTGCCATAGGGCCAAAGTTATGACCGAACCCAAGTATTAAAAACACCGAACCCAAGTAATTAAACGAGCGAACCCAAGTGTAAAAACGATGATATTTTTTCAAAATCTTGTTTTGGCTGATTTTTTTATGAACTCGGGTACAGACCATGATTCTTAGTATGAATACAAAATTTTAGTCGATTTGGTGCTCTAGGGCCAAAGTTATGGCCGAACCAAAGTTTGACAAAGCGCTAATAAAACGATGAATATTTTCTATGAATAAAATTATAATTCTTCTTTTGGCAGATTTTCTTAATGATTCGTGTACAGACCATGAATCTTAGTAAGAATCCAAAATTTCCGTCAGTTCGGTGCCATAGGGCCAAAGTTATGACCGAACCCAAGTATTAAAAACACCAACCCCAAGTACTTAAACGAGCGAACCCAAGTGTAAAAACGATGATATTTTTTTCAAAATCTTGTTTTGGCTGATTTAATATGGACTCGGGTACAGACCATGATTCTTAGTATGAATACAAAATTTAAGTCAATCTTGTACTCTAGGGCCAAAGTTATGGCCGAACCAAAGTTTGACAAAGCGCTAATAAAACGATGAATATTTTGTATGAAGAAAATTATAATTCTTCTGTTGGCAGATTTTCTGATGGATTCGTGTACAGACCATGATTCTTAGTAAGAATCCAAAATTTCAGTCAGTTCGGTGCCATAGGGCCAAAGTTATGACCGAACCCAAGTATTAAAAACACCGAACCCAAGTTCTTAAACGAGCGAACCCAAGTGTAAAAACGATGATATTTTTTTCAAAATCTTGTTTTGGCTGATTTTTTTATGGACTCGGGTACAGACCATGATTCTTAGTATGAATACAAAATTTTAGTCGATTTGGTGCTCTAGGGCCAAAGTTATGGCCGAACCAAAGTTTGACAAAGCGCTAATAAAACGATGAATATTTTGTATGAAGAAAATTATAATACTTCTTTTGGCAGATTTTCTGAATGATTCGTGTACAGACCATGATTCTTAGTAAGAATCCAAAATTTCAGTCAGTTCGGTGCCATAGGGCCAAAGTTGTGACCGAACCCAAGTATTAAAAACACCGACCCCAAGTACTAAAACGAGCGAACCCAAGTGTAAAAACGATGATATTTTTTTCAAAATCTTTTTTTTGCTGATTTTTTTATTGACTCGGGTACAGACCATGATTCTTAGTAAGAATCCAAAATTTTAGTCGATCTTGTACTATAGGGCCAAAGTTATGGCCGAACCAAAGTTTGACAAAGCGCTAATAAAACGATGAATATTTTGTATGAAGAAAATTATAATTCTTCTGTTGGCAGATTTTCTGATGGATTCGTGTACAGACCATGATTCTTAGTAAGAATCCAAAATTTCAGTCAGTTCGGTGCCATAGGGCCAAAGTTATGACCGAACCCAAGTATTAAAAACACCGAACCCAAGTACTTAAACGAGCGAACCCAAGTGTAAAAACGATGATATTTTTTTCAAAATCTTGTTTTGGCTGATTTAATATGGACTCGGGTACAGACCATGATTCTTAGTAAGAATCCAAAATTTTAGTCGATCTTGTACTATGGTGCCAAAGTTATGGCCGAACCAAAGTTTGACAAAGCGCTAATAAAACGATGAATATTTTGTATGAAGAAAATTATAATTCTTCTGTTGGCAGATTTTCTGATGGATTCGTGTACAGACCATGATTCTTAGTAAGAATCCAAAATTTCAGTCAGTTCGGTGCCATAGGGCCAAAGTTATGACCGAACCCAAGTATTAAAAACACCGAACCCAAGTAATTAAACGAGCGAACCCAAGTGTAAAAACGATGATATTTTTTCAAAATCTTGTTTTGGCTGATTTTTTTATGGACTCGGGTACAGACCATGATTCTTAGTATGAATACAAAATTTTAGTCGATTTGGTGCTCTAGGGCCAAAGTTATGGCCGAACCAAAGTTTGACAAAGCGCTAATAAAACGATGAATATTTTCTATGAATAAAATTATAATTCTTCTTTTGGCAGATTTTCTTAATGATTCGTGTACAGACCATGAATCTTAGTAAGAATCCAAAATTTCCGTCAGTTCGGTGCCATAGGGCCAAAGTTATGACCGAACCCAAGTATTAAAAACACCAACCCCAAGTACTTAAACGAGCGAACCCAAGTGTAAAAACGATGATATTTTTTTCAAAATCTTGTTTTGGCTGATTTAATATGGACTCGGGTACCGACCATGATTCTTAGTATGAATACAAAATTTAAGTCGATCTTGTACTCTAGGGCCAAAGTTATGGCCGAACCAAAGTTTGACAAAGCGCTAATAAAACGATGAATATTTTGTATGAAGAAAATTATAATTCTTCTGTTGGCAGATTTTCTGATGGATTCGTGTACAGACCATGATTCTTAGTAAGAATCCAAAATTTCAGTCAGTTCGGTGCCATAGGGCCAAAGTTATGACCGAACCCAAGTATTAAAAACACCGAACCCAAGTTCTTAAACGAGCGAACCCAAGTGTAAAAACGATGATATTTTTTTCAAAATCTTGTTTTGGCTGATTTTTTTATGGACTCGGGTACAGACCATGATTCTTAGTATGAATACAAAATTTTAGTCGATTTGGTGCTCTAGGGCCAAAGATATGGCCGAACCAAAGTTTGACAAAGCGCTAATAAAACGATGAATATTTTGTATGAAGAAAATTATAATACTTTTTTTGGCAGATTTTCAGAATGATTCGTGACCAGACCATGATTCTTAGTAAGAATCCAAAATTTCAGTCAGTTCGGTGCCATAGGGCCAAAGTTGTGACCGAACCCAAGTATTAAAAACACCGACCCCAAGTACTAAAACGAGCGAACCCAAGTGTAAAAACGATGATATTTTTTTCAAAATCTTTTTTTTGCTGATTTTTTTATTGACTCGGGTACAGACCATGATTCTTAGTTAGAATCCAAAATTTTAGTCGATCTTGTACTATATTGCCAAAGTTATGGCCGAACCAAAGTTTGACAAAGCGCTAATAAAACGATGAATATTTTGTATGAAGAAAATTATAATTCTTCTGTTGGCAGATTTTCTGATGGATTCGTGTACAGACCATGATTCTTAGTAAGAATCCAAAATTTCAGTCAATTCGGTGCCATAGGGCCAAAGTTATGACCGAACCCAAGTATTAAAAACACCGAACCCAAGTACTTAAACGAGCGAACCCAAGTGTAAAAACGATGATATTTTTTTCAAAATCTTGTTTTGGCTGATTTAATATGGACTCGGGTACAGACCATGATTCTTAGTATGAATACAAAATTTTAGTCGATTTGGTGCTCTAGGGCCAAAGTTATGGCCGAACCAAAGTTTGACAAAGCGCTAATAAAACGATGAATATTTTGTATGAAGAAAATTATAATTCTTCTGTTGGCAGATTTTCTGATGGATTCGTGTACAGACCATGATTCTTAGTAAGAATCCAAAATTTCAGTCAGTTCGGTGCCATAGGGCCAAAGTTATGACCGAACCCAAGTATTAAAAACACCGAACCCAAGTAATTAAACGAGCGAACCCAAGTGTAAAAACGATGATATTTTTTCAAAATCTTGTTTTGGCTGATTTTTTTATGGACTCGGGTACAGACCATGATTCTTAGTATGAATACAAAATTTTAGTCGATTTGGTGCTCTAGGGCCAAAGTTATGGCCGAACCAAAGTTTGACAAAGCGCTAATAAAACGATGAATATTTTCTATGAATAAAATTATAATTCTTCTTTTGGCAGATTTTCTTAATGATTCGTGTACAGACCATGAATCTTAGTAAGAATCCAAAATTTCCGTCAGTTCGGTGCCATAGGGCCAAAGTTATGACCGAACCCAAGTATTAAAAACACCAACCCCAAGTACTTAAACGAGCGAACCCAAGTGTAAAAACGATGATATTTTTTTCAAAATCTTGTTTTGGCTGATTTAATATGGACTCGGGTACAGACCATGATTCTTAGTATGAATACAAAATTTAAGTCGATCTTGTACTCTAGGGCCAAAGTTATGGCCGAACCAAAGTTTGACAAAGCGCTAATAAAACGATGAATATTTTGTATGAAGAAAATTATAATTCTTCTGTTGGCAGATTTTCTGATGGATTCGTGTACAGACCATATCTTAGTAAGAATCCAAAATTTCAGTCAGTTCGGTGCCATAGGGCCAAAGTTATGACCGAACCCAAGTATTAAAAACACCGACCCCAAGTACTTAAACGAGCGAACCCAAGTGTAAAAACGATGATATTTTTTTCAAAATCTTCTTTTTGCTGATTTTTTAATTGACTCGGGTACAGACCATGATTCTTAGTAAGAATCCAAAATTTTAGTCGATCTTGTGCTATAGGGCCAAAGTTATAGCCGAACCAAAGTTTGACAAAGCGCTAATGAAACGATGAATATTTTGTTTGAAGAAAATTATAATTCTTCTGTTGGCAGATTTTCTGATGAATTCGTGTACAGACCATGATAAGTAAGAATCCAAAATTTCAGTCAGTTCGCTGCCATAGGGCCGAAGTTATGACCGAACCCAAGTTTTAAAAACACCGAACCCAATTACTTAAACGAGCGAACCCAAGTGTAAAAACGATGATATTTTTTTCAAAATCTTTTTTTTGCTGATTTTTTTATTGACTTGGGTACAGACCATGATTCTTAGTAAGAATCCAAAATTTTAGTCGATCTTGTACTATTGGGCCAAAGTTATGGCCGAACCAAAGTTTGACAAAGCGCTAATAAAACGATGAAAATTTTGTATGAAAAAATTATAATTCTTCTGTTGGCAGAATTTCTGATGGATTCGTGTACAGACCATGATTCTTAGTAAGAATCCAAAATTTCAGTCAGTTCGGTGCCATAGGGCCGAAGTTATGACCGAACCCAAGTATTAAAAACACCGACCCCAAGTACTTAAACGAGCGAAACCAAGTGTGAAAACGATGATATTTTTTTCAAAATCTTGTTTTGGCCTATTTTTTTATTGACTCGGGTACAGACCATGATTCTTAGTAAGAATCCAAAATTTTAGTTAATTTTGTGCTATAGGTCCAAAGTTATGGCCGAACCAAAAATTGACAAAGCGCTAATAAAACGATGAATATTTTGTATGAAGAAAATCATAATTCTTCTGTTGGCAGATTTTCTGAATGATTCGTGTACAGACCATGATTCTTAGTAAGAATCCAAAATTTCAGTCAGTTTGGTACGATGAAAATTTTGTATGAAAAAATTATAATTCTTCTGTTGGCAGAATTTCTGATGGATTCGTGTACAGACCATGATTCTTAGTAAGAATCCAAAATTTCCGTCAGTTCGGTGCCATAGGGCCAAAGTTATGACCGAACCCAAGTATTAAAAACACCGACCCCAAGTACTTAAACGAGCGAACCCAAGTGTAAAAACGATGATATTTTTTTCAAAATCTTCTTTTTGCTGATTTTTTAATTGACTCGGGTACAGACCATGATTCTTAGTAAGAATCCAAAATTTTAGTCGATCTTGTGCTATAGGGCCAAAGTTATAGCCGAACCAAAGTTTGACAAAGCGCTAATGAAACGATGAATATTTTGTTTGAAGAAAATTATAATTCTTCTGTTGGCAGATTTTCTGATGAATTCGTGTACAGACCATGATAAGTAAGAATCCAAAATTTCAGTCAGTTCGCTGCCATAGGGCCGAAGTTATGACCGAACCCAAGTTTTAAAAACACCGAACCCAATTACTTAAACGAGCGAACCCAAGTGTAAAAACGATGATATTTTTTTCAAAATCTTTTTTTTGCTGATTTTTTTATTGACTTGGGTACAGACCATGATTCTTAGTAAGAATCCAAAATTTCCGTCAGTTCGGTGCCATAGGGCCAAAGTTATGACCGAACCCAAGTATTAAAAACACCGACCCCAAGTACTTAAACGAGCGAACCCAAGTGTAAAAACGATGATATTTTTTTCAAAATCTTCTTTTTGCTGATTTTTTAATTGACTCGGGTACAGACCATGATTCTTAGTAAGAATCCAAAATTTTAGTCGATCTTGTGCTATAGGGCCAAAGTTATAGCCGAACCAAAGTTTGACAAAGCGCTAATGAAACGATGAATATTTTGTATGAAGAAAATTATAATTCTTCTGTTGGCAGATTTTCTGATGAATTCGTGTACAGACCATGATAAGTAAGAATCCAAAATTTCAGTCAGTTCGCTGCCATAGGGCCGAAGTTATGACCGAACCCAAGTTTTAAAAACACCGAACCCAATTACTTAAACGAGCGAACCCAAGTGTAAAAACGATGATATTTTTTTCAAAATCTTTTTTTTGCTGATTTTTTTATTGACTTGGGTACAGACCATGATTCTTAGTAAGAATCCAAAATTTTAGTCGATCTTGTACTATTGGGCCAAAGTTATGGCCGAACCAAAGTTTGACAAAGCGCTAATAAAACGATGAAAATTTTGTATGAAAAAATTATAATTCTTCTGTTGGCAGATTTTCTGAATGATTCGTGTACAGACCATGATTCTTAGTAAGAATCCAAAATTTCAGTCAGTTCGGTGCCATAGGGCCGAAGTTATGACCGAACCCAAGTATTAAAAACACCGACCCCAAGTACTTAAACGAGCGAAACCAAGTGTGAAAACGATGATATTTTTTTCAAAATCTTGTTTTGGCCTATTTTTTTATTGACTCGGGTACAGACCATGATTCTTAGTAAGAATCCAAAATTTTAGTTAATTTTGTGCTATAGGGCCAAAGTTATAGCCGAACCAAAGTTTGACAAAGCGCTAATAAAACGATGAAAATTTTGTATGAAAAAATTATAATTCTTCTGTTGGCAGATTTTCTGAATGATTCGTGTACAGACCATGATTCTTAGTAAGAATCCAAAATTTCAGTCAGTTCGGTGCCATAGGGCCGAAGTTATGACCGAACCCAAGTATTAAAAACACCGACCCCAAGTACTTAAACGAGCGAAACCAAGTGTGAAAACGATGATATTTTTTTCAAAATCTTGTTTTGGCCTATTTTTTTATTGACTCGGGTACAGACCATGATTCTTAGTAAGAATCCAAAATTTTAGTTAATTTTGTGCTATAGGTCCAAAGTTATGGCCGAACCAAAAATTTACAAAGCGCTAATAAAATGATGAAAATTTTGTATGAAAAAATTATAATTCTTCTGTTGGCAGATTTTCTGAATGATTCGTGTACATACCATGATTCATAGTAAGAATCCAAAATTTCAGTCAGTTTGGTACGATGAAAATTTTGTATGAAAAAATTATAATTCTTCTGTTGGCAGAATTTCTGATGGATTCGTGTACAGACCATGATTCTTAGTAAGAATCCAAAATTTCAGTCAGTTCGGTGCCATAGGGCCGAAGTTATGACCGAACCCAAGTATTAAAAACACCGAACCCAAGTACTTAAACGAGCGAACCCAAGTGTAAAAACGATGATATTTTTTTCAAAATCTTTTTTTTGCTGATTTTTTTATTGACTTGGGTACAGACCATGATTCTAAGTAAGAATCCAAAATTTTAGTCGATCTTGTACTATTGGGCCAAAGTTATGGCCGAACCAAAGTTTGACAAAGCGCTAATAAAACGATGAATATTTTGTATGAAGAAAATTATAATTCTTCTGTTTGCAGAATTTCTGATTGATTCGTGTACAGACCATGATTCTTAGTAAGAATCCAAAATTTCAGTCAGTTCGGTGCCATAGGGCCGAAGTTATGATCGAATCCAAGTATTAAAAACACCGACCCCAAGTACTTAAACGAGCGAAACCAAGTGTGAAAACGATGAAAGTTTTTTCAAAATCTTGTTTTGGCCTATTTTTTTATTGACTCGGGTACAGACCATGATTCTTAGTAAGAATCCAAAATTTTAGTCAATCTTGTGCTATAGGTCCAAAGTTATGGCCGAACCAAAAATTGACAAAGCGCTAATAAAACGATGAATATTTTGTATGAAGAAAATCATAATTCTTCTGTTGGCAGATTTTCTGAATGATTCGTGTACAGACCATGATTCTTAGTAAGAATCCAAAATTTCAGTCAGTTCGGTGCCATAGGGCCAAAGTTATGACCGAACCCAAGTATTAAAAACACCGACCCCAAGTACTTAAACGAGCGAACCCAAGTGTAAAAGCGATGATATTTTCTTCAAAATCTTCTTTTTGCTGATTTTTAATTGTTTTTGGTACAGACCATGATTCTTAGTAAGAATCCAAAATTTTAGTCGATCTTGTGCTATAGGGCCAAAGTTATAGCCGAACCAAAGTTTGACAAAGCGCTAATGAAACGATGAATATTTTGTATGAAGAAAATTATAATTCTTCTGTTGGCAGATTTTCTGATGAATTCGTGTACAGACCATGATTAGTAAGAATCCAAAATTTCAGTCAGTTCGCTGCCATAGGGCCGAAGTTATGACCGAACCCAAGTATTAAAAACACCGAACCCAAGTACTTAAACGAGCGAACCCAAGTGTAAAAACGATGATATTTTTTTCAAAATCTTTTTTTGCTGATTTTTTTATTGACTTGGGTACAGACCATGATTCTTAGTAAGAATCCAAAATTTTAGTCGATCTTGTACTATAGGGCCAAAGTTATGGCCGAACCAAAGTTTGACAAAGCGCTAATAAAACGATGAATATTTTGTATGAAGAAAATTATAATTCTTCTGTTGGCAGAATTTCTGAATGATTCGTGTACAGACCATGATTCTTAGTAAAAATCCAAAATTTTAGTCGATCTTGTGCTATAGGGCCAAAGTTATGGCCGAACCAAAGTTTGACAAAGCGCTAATAAAACGATGAATATTTTGTATGAAGAAAATTATAATTCTTCTGTTGGCAGAATTTCTGATGGATTCGTGTACAGACCATGATTCTTAGTAAGAATCCAAAATTTCAGTCAGTTCGGTGCCATAGGGCCGAAGTTATGACCGAACCCAAGTATTAAAAACACCGAACCCAAGTACTTAAACGAGCGAACCCAAGTGTAAAAACGATGATATTTTTTTCAAAATCTTTTTTTGCTGATTTTTTTATTGACTTGGGTACAGACCATGATTCTTAGTAAGAATCCAAAATTTTAGTCGATCTTGTACTATAGGGCCAAAGTTATGGCCGAACCAAAGTTTGACAAAGCGCTAATAAAACTATGAATATTTTGTATGAAGAAAATTATAATTCTTCTGTTGGCAGATTTTCTGATGGATTCGTGTACAGACCATGATTCTTAGTAAGAATCCAAAATTTCAGTCAGTTCGGTGCCATAGGGCCAAAGTTATGACCGAACCCAAGTATTAAAAACACCGAACCCAAGTTCTTAAACGAGCGAACCCAAGTGTAAAAACGATGATATTTTTTTCAAAATCTTGTTTGGCTGATTTTTTTATGGACTCGGGTACAGACCATGATTCTTAGTAAGAATCCAAAATTTTAGTCGATCTTGTACTATTGGGCCAAAGTTATGGCCGAACCAAAGTTTGACAAAGCGCTTATAAAACGAAACTTTGGTTCGGCCATATCTTTGGCCCTAGAGCACCAAATCGACTAAAATTTTGTATTCATACTAAGAATCATGGTCTGTACCCGAGTCCATAAAAAAATCAGCCAAAACAAGATTTTGAAAAAAATATCATCGTTTTTACACTTGGGTTCGCTCGTTTAAGAACTTGGGTTCGGTGTTTTTAATACTTGGGTTCGGTCATAACTTTGGCCCTATGGCACCGAACTGACTGAAATTTTGGATTCTTACTAAGAATCATGGTCTGTACACGAATCCATCAGAAAATCTGCCAACAGAAGAATTATAATTTTCTTCATACAAAATATTCATCGTTTTATTAGCGCTTTGTCAAACTTTGGTTCGGCCATAACTTTGGCCCTAGAGCACAAGATCGACTTAAATTTTGTATTCATACTAAGAATCATGGTCTGTACCCGAGTCCATATTAAATCAGCCAAAACAAGATTTTGAAAAAAATATCATCGTTTTTACACTTGGGTTCGCTCGTTTAAGTACTTGGGGTTGGTGTTTTTAATACTTGGGTTCGGTCATAACTTTGGCCCTATGGCACCGAACTGACGGAAATTTTGGATTCTTACTAAGATTCATGGTCTGTACACGAATCATTAAGAAAATCTGCCAAAAGAAGAATTATAATTTTATTCATAGAAAATATTCATCGTTTTATTAGCGCTTTGACAAACTTTGGTTCGGCCATAACTTTGGCCCTATAGCACCAAATCGACTAAAATTTTGTATTCTTACTATAATCATACTACTTATCATGGTCTGTACCCGAGTCCATAAAAAAATCAGCCAAAACAAGATTTTGAAAAAATATCATCGTTTTTACACTTGGGTTCGCTCGTTTAATTACTTGGGTTCGGTGTTTTTAATACTTGGGTTCGGTCATAACTTTGGCCCTATGGCACCGAACTGACTGAAATTTTGGATTCTTACTAAGAATCATGGTCTGTACACGAATCCATCAGAAAATCTGCCAACAGAAGAATTATAATTTTCTTCATACAAAATATTCATCGTTTTATTAGCGCTTTGTCAAACTTTGGTTCGGCCATAACTTTGGCACCATAGTACAAGATCGACTAAAATTTTGGATTCTTACTAAGAATCATGGTCTGTACCCGAGTCCATATTAAATCAGCCAAAACAAGATTTTGAAAAAAATATCATCGTTTTTACCTTTGGGTTCGCTCGTTTAAGTACTTGGGTTCGGTGTTTTTAATACTTGGGTTCGGTCATAACTTTGGCCCTATGGCACCGAACTGACTGAAATTTTGGATTCTTACTAAGAATCATGGTCTGTACACGAATCCATCAGAAAATCTGCCAACAGAAGAATTATAATTTTCTTCATACAAAATATTCATCGTTTTATTAGCGCTTTGTCAAACTTTGGTTCGGCCATAACTTTGGCACTATAGTACAAGATCGACTAAAATTTTGGATTCTTACTAAGAATCATGGTCTGTACCCGAGTCAATAAAAAAATCAGCAAAAAAAAGATTTTGAAAAAAATATCATCGTTTTTACACTTGGGTTCGCTCGTTTTAGTACTTGGGGTCGGTGTTTTTAATACTTGGGTTCGGTCACAACTTTGGCCCTATGGCACCGAACTGACTGAAATTTTGGATTCTTACTAAGAATCATGGTCTGTACACGAATCATTCAGAAAATCTGCCAAAAAAAGTATTATAATTTTCTTCATACAAAATATTCATCGTTTTATTAGCGCTTTGTCAAACTTTGGTTCGGCCATATCTTTGGCCCTAGAGCACCAAATCGACTAAAATTTTGTATTCATACTAAGAATCATGGTCTGTACCCGAGTCCATAAAAAAATCAGCCAAAACAAGATTTTGAAAAAAATATCATCGTTTTTACACTTGGGTTCGCTCGTTTAAGAACTTGGGTTCGGTGTTTTTAATACTTGGGTTCGGTCATAACTTTGGCCCTATGGCACCGAACTGACTGAAATTTTGGATTCTTACTAAGAATCATGGTCTGTACACGAATCCATCAGAAAATCTGCCAACAGAAGAATTATAATTTTCTTCATACAAAATATTCATCGTTTTATTAGCGCTTTGTCAAACTTTGGTTCGGCCATAACTTTGGCCCTAGAGTACAAGATTGACTTAAATTTTGTATTCATACTAAGAATCACAAGATCCTAAAAATAATAAATAATTACCATGACTGCCTTCTTTTCCAATCAGATATTGACTCATTCAATAACTGGTGTAAAATTAATTGCTTGGAACTAAATGTCGATAAGTGCAAAATTATGTCCTTCTACAGATCTAAAAATCCGATCGTTTTCGAATACAAACTAAATAATAATTGCCTAACAACTGTTCAATATATTAAAGACCTTGGTGTCACTCTTGATAGCAAGCTTTCTTTTCGGGAACATTTAAATGTGATTATTAATAAATCTCTCAAACTACTTGGTTTCATCACTAGAATCACTTCCGACTTCAAAAACATAAATACCTTAAGAACTCTTTACTGCTCCTTGGTTCGCCCCCATCTTGAATATGCTTGTGTTATATGGTCTCCTTTTTATGCTGTCTATATTCGTCATATTGAATCCGTTCAACATAGGTTCCTAAAAGGGATTGCTAGGAGGCTAGGATTAGAGCGAGGCAATTATTCGTATGCTGAAATTGAAAAAACTCTAAACCTTTCTCCTTTAGAAGACCGTCGGAAAAAATCCGATCTCATCTGTTTCTTCAAAATTATTAATTACATAATCGATTCAACTACATTACTACAACTCATCCCATTCAATATACCTTCTCGTAGACTCAGAAATAAAGACCTACTCTTCCTCAATCAGCACTCCACTAATTATGGTTACAACTCACCACTGTCCAGAATGTGTAGAATGGTCAACTCACGACAAGACCTTGATTTTTTTGGTATAAGCTTGAATGAATTCTGTCGCTCTTTAAATAAATGATGATATTTTATATTTACTGTAATTTTTGCAAAGTCTTGACTTGACTTGACACTTCTATTTTCTGTTTGTCTTTGCTCTCATGTACCATTTTCACCCTTACAATGTACATTCCCAAATTTTCGTTATACCATGTTGTAAATTGGACGTAAGTCCGTAAATAAATTAAAAAAAAAAAAAAAAAAAAAAAAACAAAAAAATTACAAATCATACATAGATCCTCACACACATCAGACCAGCCTTTAATTCAGACATATACCAGCGCAAAACACGATCCCAAAATCAAATACACTTAGCGTCATCTACCCACACAACTAAATTTGGTATTAACTCATTACAATATATTGCATATAGACAATACAATCCATTACCTAATGAATAAATCAGTAGCCAACAAAAAAAATAGTTAAAACGCTTAAAGAATATTTCCTGAAAATGTTTTCAAACCAGTGAATATTGGCTCGCCTTCAAACGTTTGTTTTTTATGTTTTATGTGTATGGATGTCTCTCAGTATTTCTAAATCTCTATTCTTTACAATGCATTTTTTTTCCTTTTCAATATGTTGTATTTTTTAAACGTGTAATATCTGTGTAAAATGTACTTACTTATCTGTCCTTCCCGTAATGAGTTTTTTCTCAACTCATTGGGAATAATGTGTTATTTGCCATGTTTTTGTAATACATTATAATTAAATAAATAAATAACTTCAACAAAACGATTAGCTCCAAATTAGCCTCCTGGGATATATAAAACAACATTAAGGAGGCTTGGAACTACTTCTCCACCTACCTACCAGACACCCTTGGCCAAAACACCAATATCACCACAAAAACCATTCCTAGAGCGATCAAACCATGGTTAAACCATACCATTATCAACCACATTCGGAAACGCAACTCTACATAAAAAATCTACCACGAATCCATATGATATCACACTCCGTAATTTCTATAAAAGATACCGAAATATTTGCACACAAGTCATAATAGGAAAGCGAATAATCTATACTACAATAAAAAAAATTCGAATCCAATAATGACCCTAAAAAAATTATGAAAATTCCTCAAGGAAGCTACTAACTCAAATGAAGCCACCGACACTGATATATCACTGTGGACTTTACATTCAACCCCAACACAATTGTCAATTACATAAATAATTATTTTGCAAATAGGTTCAGAACTAGCAAAAAAATCCAAGTAAATAACCTTGCTTTAATTAAATGAAGACGATATTAGCGAAACTCAATCGAAAATTTGGAAACTGAAAAATCAGAAAAAAATATTTGTACATCTGGGTTAGAGACTCAGAGGTGCCAATATCTTTTTATGATTTTTCTGTCTCCAGATTATTGATTGGGTTTCGCATTAGTATTGTATTGATTTAATTAAATATTACAATTTGAGGTTTTACTCATAAAGTTGAAAATAAAATTCATCAGCAAATGAATCCACAACTGGAATTTTCATTATGAACACAGGAGTGGTTTTAATTTAGGAATGGATCTGCGTTGGAGCCCACCAGTCCACCAGCTTCAATTATAATGTACTAAAAACACGTACATGGTTTTCTTGCATTTTACAGCAAATTTATTGACTGCAATAAAATTTTTAAAATTCTATATATTTTTAAAACTATTTACAATAATTTATCCGGAATGATTTTAATTGTATTTTAACTATTTTTTATGGCAGAAGTGTTTGTCAATACTGATTTTTTTTCAATATTGATTTCCCTATCGCATAACAATAATAAATAAAAATAAAACTAAAAAAGTATGTTGGATCACATATATATTTGTGTATAAACTAATTTCCAGTGAACACGTAAGCACACACCTGTCGTCTATGTTATAACTTTTTTTGGGTTTAAAATTAAAAATGCAGCTGAAATACCGTGAAAGAAAACCGTTCTCGTTTTCTGAGTGTAATTTTTTTATAGTGCTATCAGCAGGCCACACCAAAACCGTTCGCAGGCGGCACTAAAAATCTTGGCGGGCCGCAGATTCCTTACCCCAGATCTATAAAATAACTCTCTTTAAGCCTTGGCAACCCGAATTTCTACCGATTTCTTACATATCTCCCTTATAAATATTTGAAGTTTTTAAGCTCTTTAAAAAAATGTATGTTTTTTTTTAAGATAATTTCTAGATGCTGCCAATGCCGAAACGCAAATTATATGAAATTCCCTCTACAGAAAAAAATCGCAAAGTATGCTCCAAAAATTATTAAAAACAAGTCTGTTTCTATTATCTTTGAATTATATTTGTGAAAAAATTCACACTGTTTCTTTAAATGATACTTACACACGAGATTTTTGCTCTATTTTTAGCGTGTCGCTGTCGATTTTGTCGCTGTAAATGTTAGCGCGGTCCTCTAATATTCGTAATTTCGTATCTCTTCACCGTCTTCTTTTCGAACCCGGTTGCGGAGCCTAAGGGATTTGTTCACACTCCAATCATGTTTCTGTTTTAATTGTATTCAAATTACTATGTAAATACATAGTAATTTGAATACAATTAAACCATAAATATTCTTGTAACAACGATAAATATTTTAGTACCTCTACGCCTGTCTCGACAGGTATATTCCAGTGAGACAGGCATTAAAAAACCCAATGTAAACATACTTTATATAGATAAATAATAAATAAAAAATAATAGTTAAGGCTTACCTGGCTAGTTGGAATGAGCAGCACAATAGCGCCAGAAGCAGACAAAGCCTGCTGGGGGACTCCGCCATAACACTCCTCTGAAACAAAACACCTAATCTGCTTACATTCGTTTAATTCGATCTCGGTAGAAAAAATGAACTCGTATACGAGGATCAATCAGCCGAATCCGATAGAGTGGGTTCTTCTTTCGCGAAAATGGGAAAATAAGGCTTGGAAAATTGTTCGAAAAATTTGTCGGAAAATGGGTCGGGAAATGGTATAAAAGCAAACCGAGAACTCCCAAGTATTGTAAATTGTCTTTTTGACATTTTACCATCGGGGATGCTGTTTGAAAACAATGGTCCCTTTTGAAAATAACATACATTAGCGTAATAATACTCTTAGGTATATTTAGCAGTAAGTAAATTACCCTAGAAAAATATAGAAGTAAAAAGTTATTTCCTCAACCGAGATTATTTAAATGCACTCACCTTCCGGTATCCGAGGATTTCTTATTATAACTGAACTTTTACGAATGCCTTTAAGCCAAAATAAACAACAATTACTTTAAGAAAAACTTTGAAGTTTGGAAAATGTTCGCCTTCATCAATAATTTCAATTCAACAATCACAACATTTACGTAGAATTCAAGTAGGTATCACGAACAAATTCATCCACTCAAGGATATAATCATTACGAAAACACGCACAGAACCCCAAGCAAGATTTAAACTTTTTCGAATAATTGGAAAATAAAAACTCACAGAACCACCGTACAAGAAAAACAAACTCAAAGAATTTGGTGAAACTTCAAAATCTAACTCCTAATTACAAGAAAAGCCAACTCAATAAATGTTATGAAAATTCAAAATTCGAACACCCAAGTTTAGCACGTTAAATTAGATCGAAGCTGTCATAGATGTGAGTAACCTTCTCTCAGATAATTTGATGTAATTTATCTGTTTGGCTAGAATTTGACTGAATTAATGTCTTATTGACAGAGCCGTGATCGTAACACCTACTGAACAGAATCCTCTGTTCCAAATAGATTTAAACCCCTACGTTCATTTGAAGCAATAAAGTCTTTCTCACTTACGTACATTCTATAAGAGAACGTCTCCTTGATAACAAGTGTTTGTTTATGTCATGCTACATACGAGCGCATTCAACATTCACTTACTAAAAATGCCAGAGATTCAGTTTTCATTGGTGAAATTTCTTTCTATATATGTGTAATCAATTTCTTCTTGTTTACTTTTAATAGGTCATATAGAAGTGTATATGTTGCAGGCAAATTGTAAAATCAGGCCGTTCATGATGCGCCTGAGGCACTTCATGATCTGCCGCCAGGCACTTGGCGAAGCAGATAGGCGCATCATGATCTGCCTGATTTTACGATCGGCTGCCGACATATTCAAGAAGAACACTTCTATAATATGTAAAGGAAATATATTTGAATCCTGTAGTGTCAGTTAGAATGTAATTATCAATTGTCACTTGTTTTATTGTTCTATTATTTTCTTATAAAATATTAATTTTAGTTAGAAGAAACCATTCAAAGAAAAATCATATAAATAAACATAAATGTCGTTTGTTTGTTAAACTTTGCAACACAAGTGTTTTATTTATAAATTAATAGAAAGGAATTAAACCTCTCAGCTTATAAAGATGCACATAGTACCTACTCAATACTCGTTACAAAATAAATTTTATAAAAAAAAATAATATAACATGAAAGGAAAGTTACAAAAAACTTATTTTTGGTAATTTGTCAATGGGTGCTTTCAACGTTTAAAAATTATCATGCTTAGTTAGTTTTAGGTTTTAATATACACAAATGAATACATAAGTTGTACACGCACATTATACAAATGCATAAACGCATTTTAGAATCTAGAAAAAAGTAATTTAAATATTACATAAGTCGTCTCCCAAAAATTTATTTTCACATTAATACTTATATGTAATATAATTTTTTATTTTTTTATTTAGACGTCTTGGTAACTCTTTGATTATTTTGTGTTATTATATAAAAGTTTTTAATACATCCATAAACGCAAAATTACCTATCTATATTATATACTAGGGCTGTCCGTAAAATAAGGTCTCCAAGGTGCTGCGGTGGCGAGGAACGATTTTACGCGAGATCCTGCAAAACAGGCGTGTAGCCTGGTTTCCCCTTGCCAAATCCCCACCAAGTTGCACCCTCTGGGACGCTTAGTCTTGGCGTGGCAGCTGTTCGCGATGGAGCTTCCACTCGTCGCCCCCGCCAGGTATGATTTACGCTCTGCAATTCGTTTTTAAACTTTGCTTCGGCGAATCTGAATAACGCCACTGGGATTGTTTTTGTTTGCCTATGGTGTCGTGTAGTATATCCGGGCCTCATCCCCAATCACAATTGAGTCCAAGAATTGACCCACCTTGGGTAGACTTTGTGGTCTCCCAAATTTTATGTGAAAATCTTGTCAATAGTGGTCTTACTGACATCAGGGATTATATCACAGAGCTCCCGAACCGTTACCCGTAGATCTGCAATGTTTTTTCCACTTTGGTAATTTTTTCGTCTGAAACTGATGGCCGTCCGGCACACTTTTAAATTCTCTGCACCATTTCCGCACGTTATCGCACTCTTACACTGTTTTCCGTATACTTCAAATAGCTGAGAATGAATTTCTATCTGGGTTTTGGTTATTTGCACAAAAAAACTAATTATAGAGCGTAATTCATATCTGGCCGGTGCGAAAAGCGGAAGCTCCATCGCAAACGGCTGCCACGCCGAGACTGAATGTTGCAGAGGGTGCAGCGTGGTGGGGATTTGGCGTAGGGAAACCAGGCTACACACCAGTGTTGCCGGATCTCACGTTAAAATTTTCCTCGCGATCGCAGCACCTTGGAGACCAAAGATATTGAAGTTGGAGACTTTGTTTTACGGACAGCACTCGTTCCAATCAAAATACGATTGCTTCTGTCTATATAGTATGTATGTATGCTATACGTTGCTAAACCATTCAGGGGAACACAGGGGGGGGGGATTGTGGAAGGGAGAGGGGAACTTGGGAGAGGTGAGGGGAACTCAGGAGGGGGATTCGCGTGACGGGACGGTAAGATGGCGAGGGGGGTTGGAAGAGGAAAGGCGGAGTGGGTACGCGAGAGGGGAAGGGGACGCAGGAGAGGGGGAGGTGGAAGGGGAACGGAACGAATGGGAAAAGACACGCAAGGAGCAACAATTTCCTAATCACCACTCATTATTGTAATGTTTTTTTTGTTAATGGTTACTTATTTTCTATAGTTTCCTAGGGGATCTCATTTTTAAAGCAGTCATTTTCATTTCCATCATTTCTTGTGCCAGATTTATCTCTCACTGCCATATTATATATCAGGGTTTGTATCAGCACTCCATGTGGACTATTGACTAAATACTAAATATTATCTAGCCTCTCAAGAAGTTTAATTCCTTTGTAATTAACAGATAAATCAATAGGACCAGTTAGTGACATCTATTGAATATTACGAAAAGAGTTATAAATAATAATATGATGTAGTCAGCTGTACTAAGTTGTTCAGTAAATAGTTACATCATTTCTCCAATAGATGGCAGTAATAAAGTCTCACCTCATTTGTAAAGGGTTCTAACCTCACTTCACCTTTTTCTGAGATAAGAGGTGTCAAGGTCGCAACAATAACATTTGGCTGTCAACAGTTTTTTTGTTTTGCTCTTTCAAAAATCATCTTGAACCAATCTTTTAATTGTTTTTTGGCTGTAAAAAGTGTACTGTGTTGTGTCTTGAGGACTCTTCTCCCCCTGATCTTCCAGGAGTCACTTCTTGCTGCTCATTTTCAGATATTTATATACTTTTCTTTCTACTTTTACTTCTGTCACTTTTTGTACTTCCTGTAACTTGAACAATGGAGGAGTATTTCCCTCCTTTACCTCCTACAAAGCCCCCAGATCCCCCTCCTGACCCTCCAGATGGAGACATTTCGGACATTTCAGAACCCTCAAACATTTCAGACCCTTCAAACATTTCAGACAGTGAATCTGTCATCCTAACCTCAATAAAAAAAAGAAAATTCAATCCCTCTTCCCCAAAAAAACATGATTCGCCTTCGTCTTCACAGTCCCCACCAGCTCTTCCTCAACCTTCTCCAACAAACTTTTACTCTACTCATTCCCGTGGCCCCTTCATTGTATATGCGCAAAAAACTGAACAAGGTAAAACCATACATCCTCTTGAATTTGGTAAATTCCTTTCAACCAACAAGAACCTTTCGATTAAGCCCGGAGGTGTAAAAGCCGAGGGTCGCTTCCGAATCTCTATTGAATTCCTCTCAGGTTCAGCCGCCAACAACTTCATCAAAAACATTTTTATTACATCTAATTCTAAATTCAAGGCGTACATCCCAACTTTCAATGTCACTCGAATGGGCCTGGTCAGGGGTATCTCGACCGATCTGTCCATTCCAGAAATTCTGTCCTCTCTTTCAACCCCCCAACATATCGGCAATCCCATAAAAGCCAGGAGGCTAAATTATAAGGACACCTATGAGGGCATAGTTTCCTGGAAGCCCTCCCAATCTGTTGTGATCACATTCGAAGGACAATCTCTTCCCTCTCATATCTATTTATTTTTCAACTCCTTACCAGTTGAAATGTAACTTACCCCACCACCCAATGTTACAATTGCTGCCGTTTTGGTCATACCAAAGCTGCATGCAGATCCCCTCCCAGATGCTTCAAATGTGGAGAAAACCACACGGCTGACCAATGTTCTTCTCTCTCTTCACCTAAATGTTTTAACTGCTCAGGCGCTCATTCCGCCATTCACTCTTCTTGCCCTGAACAATCTCGCCAAAAAAATATAAAAAATTCCATGGCCTCTGAGAACTTGTCTTTTCTGCAGGCTTCTAAACTATTCCCGCCTGTCAAAAAATCTTTTGCCGAGGTTTTATCCAGTAACTCTCCATCCAACCCTCTCCCCTTCTCCTCAACATCTTCTCGTTCAACTAAATTTATGTACAAAAACCCTGTCTCTAAACCGGCTCCTGGATACGATCGGCAACAACACAACTCACTTCTCTTAAATCCTAATGGTTCTCCTCTTTCAAATGCCACAAATGGGTGCGCAAACAACTATAATTCGTCCTCAACAAACCATCAAAAACTTTCTGAACAACTCTCACAAGATAATTCTTCATTTATACAAACTCTTATTATGCTTCTAATTGACCTAATTTCTTCTCAAACTAATCTACCGTCCAACGCTGCTTCTATTATTACCACGTTAAAATCATTTGTTCAAAATGGCACTTCAAGATGTCAGAATACTTCAGTGGAATAGCCGCAGTGCTATTTCTAACAAATCGAACCTTCTTAACCTATTAAATTCAAACCTTGTTTCTGTGGCTGCTGTCTCGGAGACATGGTTTACTCCATCCACCCACTTTAATGTGGGAGGGTACTCCTGTCTCCGTGATGATCGCCCGGAAGGTACGGGCGGCGGTGCTGCCCTTTTTATTAAAAAATCCCTTCCGTTTTCCCCAATAAATAATATCAAACCCCTCAATGCTGACTTTCAAATGGTTGCAGCTAAAATAAAGGACACATCCTTTGTTTCTATCTATATTCCCCCATCATCGCACTTCAATAAGCAAGCTTGGTTACAAATTGTCCGTCATCTAAGCCCTCCATTCTTTTTATTGGGCGATTTTAATGCCCATTCCCCCGTCTGGGGTTCTGCTTTCTCTGATCGAGATGGTCGAAATGTTATGGATTTTTTAGATGAATCCAACCTTTTCCTTTTGAACGACGGATCTCCTACGAGAATCTCTCGCCCCAACACAAACCCCAGTGCAGTGGATCTCTCCATATGCTCTACAAATCTGGCACCTCTCTCCTCGTGGGTGGTGTCCCCTGATCCTTGCTCCAGTGATCATTTCCCGATCACCATCACTTATCAAACTTCTTTCCATTCAGATAAGTCCCATATTTCGACGAAGATTAAAACAAAACACACCAAATGGGACAAATTTAACTTGCATATGGATAAATTTATACAAAATTTATCCTCTTCCGATATATTATCTGTCAAAGATGACTACGATAACTTCAAATCGATGCTCATAACTGCAATAAATAAATCAAATCCTCCCCCTAAAACCAAATCTCTTAAAAAACTCCCTCCGACTCCCTGGTGGGATGAGGAATGTTCTAAGGTAGTGAGAATTCGGAAAGCTAAATCTCTTTCGTATCGTCACAATATGACTATGGAGAACTATCTTATATACAAAAATGCCGAAGCCAATGCCAAAAGGGTATTGAGGTCAAAAAAAAGATCCGGGTGGTTCAACTTCTGCAGTTCAGTATCTCCGAATACTCCAATTTCGGAAGTTTGGTCTATGATTCGAAGATTTCGATCCTCCTTCAGTTCAACATCTCCTCGAGCGTCTCATTCTAAATGGATAGATGAGTTCTTGGACAAAATTGCCCCACCTTCTGTACCTAACTTAGATGAAATAACTCCCATCCACAACACTCCTATGTCTGATCATTGGCTAGACTCTCCATTCACTTTAATTGAATTAAAAAATTGTTTATCAACAGTCAAAGACTCATCTCCAGGCAGAGATGGTATTCTTTATAGCATTATCAAAAATAGTAATGATAATGTTCTAAATCACTTCCTAAGCATCTTAAATAAAATCTTCCAGTCTGGCATAATGCCTGATGACTGGAGTTCTCAAATAATCATCCCAATCCTAAAATCAAACAAATCACCCAATTCTGGATCCAACTACAGGCCAATTGCTCTTTCATCTACCCTCAGTAAAATTTATGAAAAATTAATTAAAAACCGGTTAGAATTTTTTGTCGAAAGTAATCAGCTTCTCTCTCCATCTCAATTTGGATTTAGGAAAAAAAAATCTACGCAAGATAACCTTGCCATCATCAGCACTGATATTAATTTATCCATTTCTAACCATGAAGTATGTCTTGCAGTCTTTATAGACATAGAAGGTGCCTTTGACAATGTTTCCATCCCAATCCTGAAAAAAAAACTTTTAGGCCTTGGCCTACCCCCCATGTTTGTCCAATCTATTATTAATCTATTTCTTGATAGAAAAATTTTCATTGAACTACCAGATGTTACTCCTCAGAGTAGATCAATTTGGAAAGGTTTACCCCAAGGCGATGTATTATCCCCTATACTGTATAATATATACACGTACGATATGCATGTCTCTATTCCCCCTCAAGTAAAAGTTATTGAGTTCGCAGATGATTTAGCTTTCTTCGTATCATCCAAAATCATCCCACTTGCCGTCAAATATCTTAATGAAGCCATGGATGCCCTTTGCACATGGCTCACTTTAAATGGTCTGGAACTTTCAGTTCAAAAGAGTCAGTGTGTCACCTTCTCAAACCGTCATAAAAATCCTCCTGTTCAAATTTTATTTAAAAACTCTCCAATCCCCAACGTCTCTGAAGTAAAATTTTTGGGAGTAACATTTGATAGGAAACTTAAATGGTCTTCCCATATTCACAATATAGTTACTAAATGTGAAAAAAATTTAAATATCATCAGATCATTGACTGGCGTTTGGTAGGGTGCTCACCCTACCTGCATTAAGTTGCTTTACAATGCACTTATTCGAAGTCATCTCGACTATGCCTGCCCACTTTTTAGTACTGCCTCCAAAAATGCACTCAGTAAATTAGACAAAATTCAATCGAAGTCATTGCGAATAATAACTGGAGCGATGCAGTCGTCACCCATCAATTCCTTTCAAGTGGAATGTTCTGATCCCCCACTTTTTTTAAGGCGACAACTGTTTGCTGACAAATTTGTTCTTAAATGTTTAAATTCTAAATGTCATCAGGTTATTCCCAGAGTTTCGTTGTTCAAAGACTCAACACATTCATCTACAATCAGAGCTCGAACTAAACCTCTTCCTGCCATCTGTAAAAATTTTCGCTCTCTCTCAGAGATTCAAATTATCCAAAATGATCTTCTTCCACTATACAAATTAAAATATAGTCATGTCACCCTATCCCCAACAATTTTGGAAGGGATCGGCATCCTTAAAAGTCATTCCAATCTCCCAGCCCGTACTGTTAATAATATGTTCAATGACATTATTTCTTCTAAATGGCCCAATTCTTCTCTTTTATTTACTGATGGCTCCAAATCTCCTGACTCTCCTAACTGTGGTATAGGTATTAACGTTTACCACAATAATTCTAATGATAGAATATTTTATTCAATTTCAAACCAATTTTCAATATTCTCTGCTGAGTGCATTGCAATAATTGAAGCACTCAAATATATAATCAAAAATAATTGTGAACATTCCCTTGTTCTCTCTGACTCTCTTAGTACCCTCAAAAAACTTAAATCCTGTCCTCTTCTTCATCCTGATGATCACTTTGTATGTCTCATTAGAGTGCTGATAGCTTCCATTCAAAGCTCTGGAAAAACCGTAATTCTTGTTTGGATCCCTGGACACATTGGCATAGTGGGTAACGATATTGCAGATTCTTTGGCAAAACAAGGAGCGTCCAACCCTATTGTTACCCTCGTAAACCATATTCCCCTATCTGATATTTTTTCCATCATCAAAGATAGATCCCGCAATGTTTGGACAGAGCATTGGAACATTGCCAGTCAATCCAAGGGAGCTCGCTACGCTTCAATACAAAGGACTATCCCATCAAAACCGTGGTTTCAAAAATTTCCCCATTTTTCCAAAAAAGAAATTTCATCACTTATTCGAATGAGAATCGGTCATTGTTCCGTTCCTTCTCACCTTTTTAAAATTCACATCCTTGACTCCCCAGATTGTACGTTCTGTGGTCTAGATGTGGGCACTTTAGATCACATATTTTTTGGTTGTCCCTCTCTAAATAAATATCCTCTCTTCTATCAAGCGTTATCTAAAATTGCCTCCCCTCCATTCAACATTTCATCTCTTCTAAGTCTGAACTCGACTCCAATCTTCCATATAATTCTGAAATTTGTACATTTAAATAAAATTAATATATAAATTCACCTTTCCCTTTCTCTGTAATTTTAAATGATGGCCTAGAACACCCTTGAAGGGTGAAAGCCAGAAATAATTGAAAAAAAAAAAAAAAAGAGGTGTCAAAGTTTACAAAGACATGCACTCATTATCTATCTACCAATTTCTGATTTTGAGGTTGAATCTTGTGTAAAGTATTTTAATTGAACGTATTTTAAAGAAAAGTATTGAAATAGGATATATACTTACCATTTTAGAACATAGTTATAGAACCTTGTAAAATAAATGATAATATAAAATGCTTCAACTTTGAACTTTTTCATACATATATCTACGAAAATACAACAAGATTCCTGCAGATATATCTAAGTATATCGATTTTGGTTGTAACACCGTGTAGGTAGGTATCCTCTTTGCATACTTACTTGAAGAAAAATACTATTTCGGGGGATCAATTGTCCGAGGTATCAACTGTCCGCCGGAACGGGGGTATCGGAGAGAGATACCTTCAGTTAGCAGTTAGCACACACCTTCTTGTTGACAGTCTCACCAACTGCAACTAGTGTGGAAGTACACTAGTGTGGCTGCACCGCACAAATGTCCATTACATCATTATATGGGTGACAGGACTCTCCATAGTCTCCATACTCTTTGTTTTGTATAATTTTTCTTTCTCGAAGTCTTCTTAAAAATATAATTCATATTATGTTTCCTTTTCAATATCTTTTTATGATATTACTAATACGAAAGATGATTAATACGAAAAGTTCCCTTAAATGATAATACTAAGTAATTTTTTAATGTCTTTTTCTAATAATATACTAGCAAGAAAAATCATTGATACTAAATGATAAAAAATGTTGATTTTATGTCAATTTAATAGCCCTTAGTTAAAATCCCGCAGGATCCCGTTTTGAAAAATGTGCGGGATTTGAAAACCCTAATAATAATAACAACAACAAAAGGAAGGGGTTGGATTTGGACAAAATAACTTAAGTCTGGAGAAATTAAAGAGTTATTTTATTTTTAATTTAAAACAGACTGGTTCAGTTCAATGACAGTGTTACAACTAGAACACACACTAGTGTACTTTTGTACACAATTTTTTTTAAATTTCTTAGTTTTATTATAGTACATTGCTGAAATAATCAAATTAAAATTTCCACAACGAAAAAAAGTATTCATAATTACATGAAAATCAGGATTTAAAAAACGTATGTTAAAAAATCAAACATTTTTTGTTAGAAGGACAAGGATGGGAAGAACTAGATTTCCCGATTTACTAATTAAAATTCTAAACTTTTGTGAAATGGTGTAAATGATCTTTCACCATGCCATGGCGATATTAACAGTATCTACCACTCTACTGGCACGACATGTTCAAAACTTACATTTATTAATCACAACAAATTATTTTTAATATTTACAAACTACAACACAATAAAGACTTCCATACAAGTCGAAAATAAAATATCAAACTAAATAAATGAACAAAACAAAAATATAAAATGGTTTACTGTATAAAAGAATCCAAATACATGACCTAGTTCCTAGTGACATTAAAAAGTACCGAGTTTAAGAATATTTGAGGAAAAAGGAAAATTACTTAAAAAACCCTAGTTTATATTAAGGCCATACGAAGTGGATCTGTTTTAAATGTAATAAATAAATTAAAATAAAAAATGAGAAGCAAATTCATTATTAATAAATCACCTCATGTTGTTACATTAATACATTCCTATATCTACATTTATTTATTTATTTCTGCTGGTTTTATGACAAATGATATCACTTTTGTGTGAACATTATTCAATCCAGTTACAATAACTCAGTTAGAACACAGATTAGTTTCATACATAAAAATACAAAACTCATTAAAGGGTACATAATCAAACATACTTATTGAGATTGTCTGTGATGTCTGTTGTACTGCATGAAATATGATTCAATAAAATAAAATTTTCTTTGAATTTAAGTATAATTTTCAAGACTGGAACAGGTCGTTATAAATAATTCAGATTTATAGAAGAAATAAAGTACATACCTACAGTAGGTATAATATTTTAAAATAAAATTATTGTTTTCATTAATTTAATAACCCAGTCGATTATCGAGATAAAATATTCTGTTAAAGCTTGTAAGTTACTAACCTCACTAGACGGTAGACGTGGGCAAAATTGAATGATTGAATTAAATGAATAAATTCAATCTTGTAACACACTTGATCTGATTCTCATTTTCAAAAGGAATTAAATCTTTATTCCTTACTCTTGGCCTTGCATCCTACGATTTTTTAACTGCACCATATTTATTTTTATTTGTATTAATATATTTTACAGTTAAATTATTTCATGTTATATTGAGGTAAGAAAATAATAATGTACTCTTTAAATATTGTAGTGTTTCGTAGGAATTTATTTAAATATTATTCTGCATATTTGTTGCGCGGATAGGTACAAGTATCTACACCTACTACAGGCGGCGCGCCGCGAAATTGTCTATCACGTGTAGTAAGTATCCCGCACCCCGCGCAGTAAATCCACACAACAAAACCCCGTCGGCCATAGAGTCACTAATCCAAGCGACATAACCGCCAACCGAATCAGCCAAGAGCCAAGAGGCAAGGAGTCAAATAATTCTGAGATTCGAGTGTAGCGTGCCGGTCCCACTATTCATCATAGTCATACAGGTCTACGCGGACCGTAGCGTTCAATTCTCAACTTCAATCAATGTTTCATTTTTATTCAAGGAATCAAAACATTTGTTTCTTGTTCATTTGTGACGTCGTTGTCCCAATTCCCATGTCCCACGTATCGAGTTGATTCGGCCGACAATTCAATTCCCATAAATATGTTGTATCGAGGCTATGGTCCGCGGAATGCAATTTATTCAAGTCACAGCAAGACAAACAGCACATATTAGTCAGAAGTTCCTAATTTATTCCTTGATATGCCCGCAGAGAATCGGTTCGTCGTTAGTCCTCGCGCGCCAAGCCTCATATTAGGGCGAAACTTCTCACTTCGGACTCTGAACTTCTGCTAATAAAAAGCCGAAAGTTAATCCTATATTTTTCTCCCTCACACGTGCGTAAATTATGCAATGCGTTTAGCAACAAAACGATGTTTATGTATTATTGTTTTTTTTATGATATTGTCTATCTAGCCGATAGCCGTAAACAAAACAAACATCAGTCGCTGTCGTACCGTGATAAATGATAATCGAGTGATTTGTTCCTTTATTTTTGGAATAAATTGTATGACGCGTGTCGCTCAGACTTTTAATTTTATATTTGACGCATGGTTTTTACTTCACCATTGAGGTAGGTGCATTTAAAAATATATTTATTTATACTGGGTTTTACAGATGTTCGCACTTACGCGAGAACAATCCAGTTATAAAACTCAGTTATATATTTGAGTGGAGCTTATTCCAGGTGACCGGATCGGATATACGAAAGCGTGATAATAGTATATATATATTTTTTTATGTGAATACCGCACAAGTTCCAACTTCTCCCGTCTGGAGCTAATGAGACTATGGCATCCCCAATTGGGATATTTTGTGAGGCTGAAGGTAGTGGGAAGTTTAGATCACGTAAAGTGAAACAATTTTAAGTTTAATAAATAAAACAAAATTGGTGAAACTGTAGGGTGAACCATAAAAATTGTTGAATTTTAAGATTTAATTGCTAGCCTTTATAAATATATTTTTCTGATCAAAAAAATTTTTTTTTGCAAAATAATAATATTTTTGGTACCTACAATTTTTCAGAACGACAAAATTCACCCTATACGTAGTGAAAACTTCTTTAACACCGTTGTGATTTGAAACGCGATGAAACGAAAAATATACACATTCATCTAAAGGATGTAATCTGCGATATAATGAGATCGTATCATCAATTTCCTCTTAGTGATTTATTTATTTATTTATTTATTTATTTATTTATTTTTTTATTTTTTTTTTTATTTTTTTTTTTTTTTTTTGAATTAAAGGAATGAATAAAAGGAATCAATTCAAAAGGCCGGGGGAATCAGACTGAATCGATTCAGTTCTAGGAATGAATCTGCCCATGTCTACTAGACGGTGTCTGTTCTGAGACGGGTGATGTTACAAAAAAATTAAAATATAATAAATAAAGGAAAATATTCCGTTATTGAGTCCACGCTCAAAACACACTTTAAAAAATTAAAATAAATTGTACAGGTAGATAATAGTTACTAATAAGTAATTCAGTAAGCGGAATTTAAAAAAAAAGTGTTTTAATAATTATTTTGTTAATTTCAAAAATGCGAAATGTCATTTTTCAAGGACAGCCATGTTATTAATTACGACGATGAAATATGCACTTTTAAAAGGAAAAATCACTCTCTGTCAGTTACACAAAATAAGTACGAATTTCAATCTTCGAAAATGACAAATAATGCGTATTAATCATTACTTTGTTAGGTTTCGTAAATACGAAAAATCATCACTTATTACGCGTGCATGACGCGAGACGTAAGCCTATATGAAATGTGAAACTGTTCCTTAAATATACCAAACCACCCACAACTGTTCCATGTGAAACATGTTTTACATGCAATTTGCAAATGAGCCAACCTAAAAATAAAAAAAGCATTCACGAAACGAGTAGCTAGAAGCGATACATAGACGATATTATTACGAAAGTACCTGATTTGCCAAATTACGTATGTAATTATTTTAATACCTAAAACGGAAATAAATAAAAGAACACGCACGCGTTTTTCTTTTCAATAACATCCAAGTTTTGAAAGGTTTGTTCTGCAAGTAGGATTAGTATTATAGACAAGTTTGTACCTGTATTTATAACAGAAGAACATGGAAAGAAATGTATTAGAATTATTACACATACCCGCTAGACAAACCCTGCTTTGCCAAACAAACCAGTCAAAATCTGGGATGTTTTTTTTAAATTATGATGTCATGCGAGTTTATTTTAGAGAATTTATTTTATAAGCACTATATTATAAAGTACTTATAAAATAAATTCTCTAAAATAAACTCTAAACAATTTCGGTAATTATTTTTTATAAATAATACACTCACTTTTGTATCAAAACCGTGTTACACAAACCTAGCGTAGCCGTTAAACTACTTGAAAACTGGGATGTTTTTCTTGCCTTGACGCGAGTAGGCGTTATAAAGGGGCACTTTCTTTTGAATCACAAACCATGTTACACAAACCTAGCGTAGCCGCTAAACTACTTGAAAACTGGGATGTTTTTCTTGCCTTGACGCGAGCAGGCGGTGTAAAGGGGGCACTTTCTTTTGTATCATAAACCATATCACACAAACTTAGCGTACGTAGCCGCTCAACGTCGCAGTAGCCGTAGCCGCTCAGCCGCCCAGCAGTAGCGTAGCCGCTCAGCATCGCACAGTAACAAGAATACCAACATAACAAATTGACATTTGAAAATAATGTTTGAAAATGGACGCTCTCGTTTCAACGAAAGCTAATTTTAATTTTACGTAATCGAAATTTAGAATGAAATATTTTCCACTTCCCCCAATGCAAATACGTGTCTTTTAATGTAATTAAGGTGAATCAAAAGATTTTTTCAAAAAAAGTGCGTATTAACCATTGCCAGCGATCTCAAAAATTTACCAAAATGGCATTACAAAACCGTGTTGAGTTCGATGCATGGTTACTTCGTATTGAACACGGAAAATGAAATACGCGCCACGCGCCACTTCAGACCGCCGCGGCCGCACAGAAAAGTCTCACAGTGAATTGTGTTGTAAACCATTATTCGATCTTTGAACCTGAAGTGCCGTGGAGCACAGTCGCTCCGAACTCTACGTATGACGGGTGAAATAATTCAAATTAAGTACTTCGTTATAGTAATTAAATTGACTGTATTTTATTTCTAGCCACTCGTTTATAGGTTGGTAGTATCTATTTGCGATTTGTTTTAAAGCAATTTGCAATTTGTTTCAGTTTCACACGGCAGAATCTAATACAGCATGCATACTGAGTAATAATTTTTCGTTTTTATGAAACCGAACAAAATAATAATTAATACGCATTATTTATCATTTACGAAGATTGAAATATGAACTTCTTATTATTATCTAACTGAAACAAAGTGATTTTTCCTAAAAGTGCGTATGTACCGTCGTAATTATAACATGGCGGTCCTTGAAAAATGACACTTCGCGTATTTAATTTAACAAAATAACCATTAAAACGCAATATTTTTCAATTCCGCTTACTGAATTACTTATTACTAAATATTATCTACCTAGTACAATTTATTTTAATTTTTTAAAGTGTGTTTTGAGCGTGGACTCAATAGCGGAACAATTACCCAATAATTTTATTATAAAATTAATTAAAACAGTTTATTTATAAAAAAGTTCTGCTGGTAATTATTATTACGCGTGACAGCTGTTTCGCCTTCTGAGGGCATTATCAAACTGTCAAACAGTTATTTTTTCGGGCATTACATAAATAAAATAATTTTGTAAACTCATGTCCTCACCACCATGAGGTAAAGAGAATGGCGCATTTCTTTAGCGTGGTATCCACAGTAGGTTTTCTTCCCCTTCAATGGCGCTACAACCCATTTTGAGCCTTGGCCTCCTTCAACATAAGTCTCCACCGCCCTCTGTCCTCGGCTGTCGTCTTCCAATCTCCGACATGGAGTGGTCCTCTTGCATCCTTCCTGACATTATCCTCCCATCTCAGCCTAGGTCTGCCCGCCTTTCGTTTACCTCCCGGGTGTCCTGTTAGAATCTTCTTCGGTACTCGTGTGTTTGGCATTCGATGCACATGTCCGGCTCAACCTCTGGATAGAGGCCCATGAGCCTTGGATGGATTGAGAGTCTGGGAGCTTGGTTAATATCAACAGAGCTTTGTTAAGGCGGATGCCTCTCCCTCTCGCATCGCTCCTAAGATTCTATGAAGTACCTTTCTTTCAAAGGTGTCCAGCTGTTCCGCAGACTTTGCTGTCAAGTGTTCCCGCCTCATATTCGTAGGCCAAGACCGTTCTAATAATTGTTATAATATAGGGTTTTCCTATAGACGTTGCGGGATTTGAATACTGGAAACAATTCGAAGTAAGTGTTGTTAGCGTCTGTGATGCGCTTTCTTACTTCTACTGGATCTTCGTTGTCCTGCGTTATGATGGAGCCCAGGTATGTAAACTCTTCGATCACTTTAAAATTATAAGTTTCCTTAAATTTTATTTTATCTTTTATTTTGCGATGTGGGGTTCTGGTTTGCATAATGATTTTAGTTTTGTTCTCATTGATTTGCAAACCCACCTCTCTTGCCACAGTCTCCAAACACCTCTCTTACAACTAGGGATCTACCGAAAATGTTAAGTAGTAAGTAGTTAAGTTTCAGTAGGTCTATTCCACAGATATTCCAGCGATAGTAGATTTCGAAATGGCGCTTGGGCCGCACAGAGTTCCACTAGTATTCGTAATTATTAATTTTGTAACATATTTGCTATTGCGTAATAATATTTTTTTGTTGATCCCGGTTGATCTTCACAATAGTCTTCGTTATCAATGTCATGATCTAACTCATTGCCTGTGGTACTGAAATTCTGGGCTTCCATTGAAAAAAATCTCTTCATATTCAATTGCATGAAATAAATTTTAATGAATTAATTTTAATTTTGGTTCCTTTGTCATTCTTATAGAAACAAGCCCATTGGTGCCACGTTTCAAGGCCCAGTTTTTTGGATTTTTTTGGATTCCATACCATTTTCGGACTTGATGGTATGTCCTAAATGCATTGTACCGTACAGAACCATTCGTTGGTGGCAAAGGCGCAAGATTGAATTTGCTTTTTTTGTCGACTTTGCGAAACGAAAGGCTTATTAAACGTTCGTTATCACTACAAAGTAGTTTCATCCGTGCACTCGATGACGTAGGGTTTGTCATAGTGGGATCCTAGCCTGTAGTAATAATATAAGCTGGCAAGGCTACAGTCAAGACTGCAGGCACGCGTTATATTGCCGTCTCTTTATCTCCTCTATGTAACACAAAAAAATACTGTTATTTGAAATAGATTGTGCTATATAATTATATTGTGTTGCAAGCTTCTTTTCTTTAGAGTCCCAATGTAAAAAACATTTATCAAAATCGCTACTACATGACCTTTTGCAAGCTAAATGCCTTTTTTATCCCCCACTGACTGGACTATAGGTGAACAGGCGGATAGAGGGAGCTAAGGGCCACACCACTCTTTCCATTCAGGGGATGTAGGAGGACAGGTGGACAGAGGGAGCTCAGAGCCACACCACACTCTTCACCCAGGGGATGTAGGAAGACAGACGGACAGAAGGAGCTCGGGACTACACAACACTCTCCACCCAGGGGATATAGACCAGTCAATAAAGGCTCAAAATGAGGCTAACCCAAACATTAATTCCTCCGTCGATGAAACTTTGCAGTTACGTGGAGTATCATTTAGGGATGACGAATGACAAAAGATCCAACAAAATATTTAACGGGAAGTTAGTTATTTTGAGCAAAAACTGAAAAAAAATTATAACTCTCGCTGGAAAAGTATTTCTTTCGAAAAATCTTCACATATTGTTAGTATTAATTTATATCCACCTGATTAAATAGAAATCCAACAATATTTTTGTAGGGAAAGTGTTTTTTTAAAAAGAGATTTGTTTTTTAATTCTATTGTTGCCGGGAAAATTCCTCCCTCCAATTTTTGGTCACGGAGTGCCTTTATATTGGTGTTTGCTTTATTTAATCAAAAGATCCAACATTTTTTTCTTTTGGAACATGCTTTTTTGATATCAGTGAAAAATATCACTCCGGAAAAATCCTCCGTCCAATTTTTTTTCGTCAAGTTGTTAGGATAGCTACGTTAAAACGATTACTGCAAAGATCCAACAAAATTTTGAACGGCAACCTATTTTTTTAAATTAATTTAGATCGCACGCACACTTCACGTGACTTTAGTATGAACAGGTGCCCGCGGGGTAAGGAAAGGGGTGGGGCAAGTCGCATTCGGGACTCGTGACACGGCCGCGTAGACTGTGTCTGCTGTGTAAAATTAACGAAGGGCATTGTTGGCATGGTTGATTGACAACGCTTCATTTGTCAGTGTTGTGTTTTTAGTTTAGTTATTTCATTTGCGCTTTGGCTGATAATTTGTGTAGTTATTGTTAAAGAACGAGGGCTCAAAATCATTTTTTTTTAATTGTAATATAAAACACGAGTTACACATATATTTTACAAAATATTATAATAAAGGTCGTTATTAGTCATGTATACCTTATCAGAAAAGAGGAGCTCTTGTGCCTGATAAGGGAGCCACGATTCTTACTTAGGTTCTAAGTTATAATAATATTAGGCCAGTGCAATTAGCGCAAAAAAAGGGCTCGCGATCGGAATTATTCCGGTAGTCCCAATTTTTTTATATGTCTTATATACTCATCTCCTGATGAAAAATCTGAGTTTTCGACCTTGGGTCACTTGAGCTTTCGCCGCCATTTTGAAAAAACTAGCCGAAATCGAGCCCAAATCTAGTTTTCCTCAAATATCTCGTTCCCAATAAAAATTTCGGCTAAATTAGAGGTACAATTTTAGTAGAACATACAATTACCTACAATTTTTGTGTAAAAAGTTTTCTTCTGTCTCTAATAAATATCGAGATATGCAGTCGTAAATATGTGTGTAATTTAATAAAAACAGGTAAATTGCTCTACATGGTTTGGTTTTTTGTGTGTATCTCTTTTCCAGTACAATTTTGTAAAAACATTATTGATGTCAATTTTGTAGAAAATAAATTTTTTAAAATGCATTGTAATTTTTATGTTTTTTTGTAATTTTTTTTTACTTATATAAAGTACTAGCTGGGTTACCCGGCTTCGCTCAGGACAATAAGATAGTGTTCTGGAATGTTGCACAATGATGTTCCCGATTCCCTATTCCTGATCATTCCACGACATACTCCGCCACTCCTTCCACAACTTTCTACAGCTCTATGGAACCTTCTAGAACTTTCCGGAAGACTGTTCTAGAAATTTCAATAGGGCGAAACTTTCAACCCTTATATCTTTAAAAGCACGCCCTTTAGGTAAAAACGGATACCCTTATTCCCTAGGGGGATAGGGATCTACCACACCATATAACTCCCTTGATCGAACCGGGACTCGTTTCTGAGTTTTTGCGAGCTGCAAGTTTTTTTGGACTTTCTTTTATAATATTTGCCATATTCAAATAAATAAAATGTTACTCCTCACATGTCCTTTCCCGTGCGTTCCCCTCCAGCATTCCACTTCCACCTTCCCCACCACCGCTCTCCCGCTCACCCGTCCCGCCAACCCCCCTGGCACTGCATTTCTTGACTCTTCTTCCGCCCGGCCCGTAGCCGAAACTTTTTTCTAATACTAACAATTTTAAACTCGTGATATCTTTCTAATTAAATATCCGAATTGAAAAATTCAAAAAGTTAAATAAAGGTATTGAAGCTGTCTTGAATATGAAGTAATTTATTTTGATGAGGATTAAAACCAAGATACAAATAAAGAGCCTTTTCAAGCAGCGACATTTAAATTAAATTTTTAAAATAAAAGAATACTTATTGTGGCATAACCATAATAGTTAGACATATGCTGTCGCAACAATTTTTGTAAATAATGATGTGTTCTATAAAGTCGTACTACATTATTTTATTGTATCATCAATAGTTTTCGCAGCGCACGCGATTTAAAGAATATTTAGGTAATTTTTTTACACCCTGGGTTACATTATTAAAGTTTTAGTAAGGATCCCTAATTTTTTTGAAAATATAATATAGCCTATGTCACCCGGGGATAGTGTAGCTTCCCAACAGTGAAAGAATTTTTCAAATCGGTTCAGTAGTTTCGGAGCCTATTCGATGCAAACAAACACACAAACAAACAAACAAATCTTTCCTCTTTATATAGTGTGTTAGATAAACAAATATCGGAGTGAAAATTGGACTTTTTTATTTATTTTTTTATGTTTGTTACCTCAGAACTTTCGATTGGGTGAACCAATATTGATGATTTTTTTTATTAGATAGCTGGTGCTTCCCGTGTGTTCCCATTTTAATTTGGTCCAACATTCTGACAATGGGATCTATGAGAAAAACCATATATGTCTTAAATTTGCAATAAGTATGTGCGTGACAAATGGACGAATAACTCAATATTAAGCCAACAGATTTCGATGATTCTTTTAATGAAGTGAAACTTATTTACGCACGCTCGTCACTAAAAATCAAAAAATAAACAAAAATTTTAACAAAACAAAAAACGACTTAAAAAAATGCACTAAAAAGTAAAAAAATAATTTCGTACGATTGTTATTTTTGGAGTCGGTGTCAGCCAAGGTCTCCACATCTCACCTATAACTAACTACCTATGTATGTAGTTACCTTGGCTGACACCGACTCCAAAAATAACAATCGTACGAAATAATTTTTTTTACTTTTTAGTGCATTTTTTGAAGTCGTTTTTTGTTTTTAACTGTAAATTATTTTTGAAAAATTGTTTAATTTTATTTATTTGTTCTGATTGGTTGATGATACAGCGTAATTCAGAAAGGAGGTTATTACAGTATTTTATGGTCTGGAAAATATAATGATTTTGCATTTCTCATTAGTTTGTATAATTCTTGATTATCTTTGTTATTTTTTTCTTTGCACATTTTTATAATGGAAACTTGCTTGAATATGTCATCGACATTTGGCACTGGAAACAATTTAAAAAGTGATTGTGTTGAGAAGGTAGATTTTTTTAAAAATATTACTTTAATGATGATTCTTTGCGAAATTTTTACTGAGTTTAGATTGTTTTTGTAAGGTCCTCCCCAACCTATAATTCCGTAGATAAGTAAAGAATGAACAAGGGCATAGTACACATTTTTCATTATTTTTGAACGACTTTGAAAAGGAGGAGGTTATCGATTCGATGAGTTTTTTTTACATTTCTTAACCTAACAAATATATATATACATGTCCTTATTCTTTTCACTACCTCTGAAATGTGACTATTCCACTTCAGGTTTTGATCAATGATCACACCGAGATATTTAATTTCGGAAGAAGAGTTAATTACAGTATCAACAAATAGGATTATGTTGTTTACAGAGAACATTATCACATTTTATGTTGTGAATAACAATATTAACTTTATGATCAGTTATTTTCTGTAAGGAAAATAAGATATATGTTGTTTTTTTAGCATTAAGTGTGAGTAAGTTTTTGTCGAACCATGTTTTTATGAAGGTAATATCTTCATTTGCCAATTTGTTAACTAGTTCCCATGTTTGACCTTTTATTACAAAGCAATATCATCAGCATTAGAGATTAATTCACCTTTAATTTCCTGTTGGAAAATGTCATTCACATATTATATTAGAAATAATAATGGTCCGAGGACGGTACCTTGAGGGATGCCAAATTTACTTGTGAGAGATGTACTAAATGATTGGTTTAATTTTACTACTTGAGGTCTCTCTGTTAATTAGCTCACTATCCATTTTAGGGCTATGCGGTCGATGCTGCCAAGTTGCCAAGTTGAATATAAAAGGTGCTCAGAATATCGATATTGATCAAATTGATGAATCAGATATAGAAATTTCAATTAGAAAAATGAAAAATACACATTCCCTTGGTCCAGATTTTCTTCCTGTATTCTTCTTTAAAGGTTGTGCTGAATTTTTAAAAAAGCCACTAAGTTTCATGTTTAACCTTTCCTTAGAAACCGGTGTATTTCCTGATTCCTGGAAAATTTCGAAGATTTGTCCGATTTATAAAAGCGGTACAAAGACTTCTGTAGAAAATTTTAGGCCGGTAGCAATACTATCTGCACCGGCTAAATTGTTTGAATCGATTATTCATAAATACACACTGCCACAAGTGGAGCCGTACTTAGTTTCGGAACAGCACGGATTTAGAAAAGGTCGATCTACTGAAACCAACTTATTAGTGTTTACTGATTATGTATCAAAATCTTTAGATAAAGGCTATCAGGTAGATTGTTCTAATAACGACTTTTCAAAAGCCTTCGATAGAGTTAATCACGACGTCTTACTCAATAAACTGGCTGAAATAGGATTCTCCATGCGACTTCTCATATTTTTTGCTAGCTATCTTGCAAACAGGAAACAGTTTGTATCTCATGGACTATTCCAGTCTATTCTATTTTTTGTACGATCAGGAGTACCCCAGGGTTCTAATTTAGGCCCACTCCTTTTTTCCATATTTATTAATGATATCTCAGAAGTAATTCTGCACTCCAGGTTTCTTCTTTTTGCTGATGACCTGAAACTATTCTTAGAAATACTAACCCCAGAAGACTGCAATCGACTGCAGTCAGATATTGATAGAATTATTGACTGGAGTATAAGAAATCGGATTGAGTTCAATATATCTAAATGTTTAATTTTGTCATTCACTAGGGCGTGTCATACCTGGTATTACCGGTATACTATGAACGCCCGAAATCTAAAACGTGTCTCCATCATGAAGGACCTTGGAATCATGTTTGATAGTAGGCTGACATTTCATACTCATATTCAGATGGCTTGTAGCACTTCATTGAGAATGCTGGGTTTTGTTCTGCGTACTGCAAGAAATTTTAGAGATACCCGGGTTCTCATAATCCTATTCAATTCCTTAGTAAGGAGTAGACTTGAGAGTGGGTCGGTGATTTGGAGTCCACACCAAGTAAAATATTCCCTCATGTTAGAGAGAGTTCAGAAAAAATTTCTGAGATTTTTGTACATGAGGGAGTATGGCTATTACCCGTGGCTCTATCCTACCGACTTTCTTTTGAGTATGCTCGAAATGAACCATCTACGGGTCAGAAGGGATGTACACATTGCTACGCATTTCTTCAGATTGATTCGTGGATGGTTTGAAAATACAGCTATCTTGGAGAGCATTCACTTCTATGTTCCCGATGGTTATCTTCGTCACCGACAGCATAGACTGTTCTATCTTCCGGCTTGCAGGACTAACTTGCCAATGGTCATGCCGATCGGGAGAGCAATCTTGCTGTTGAACAAAATTAATTCGGATATCGACATATTTAGCGTTAGTGAAGCTGCTTTTAAAAGGCAAGCTCTATTAATGCTTGTATAGTTTTTGCCTGCCATTTGTTTTATATTTATATTTATGTTTAATGTAATACTTTTACAATTGTATTTTAAAAACTCATTAAAATGTTTAATTTTGTAATGTTTTTAAAAGAATAAATAAATTGAATTGAATTGAATTGAATTGAATGCCGTTTTCTTTTAATTTTAACGCAAGTTTTTCATGGGAAATGCTGTCGAAGGCTTTCTTTAAGTCTTTAAAATATATGAGTGTAGTCTAAAAAGAGACGAAAAAATCGCAACAGTGATAGAGGGGGTGAACGACTTATCTATGCACAATAAGTGTAGAAAACAGTATATTAATTCTAGAGTTATCAATGCTTTTATAAGGAGAAAAAAACTACTTCAAAAAAATCGAAGTATGGAGCGTAATAGTTTCATCCGAATTAAGTCAACAAACCTTTTTTCAAACACAGAATTTTTTTTATATTAACAGCAAATTTTTTTTTTTCTTGCACACAACACATTTTTTGAGGGGCATGCTATTTGTTTTATCCATAGAGATATACTAGTTTTATCTAGATTCTAGATATTATTCTAGATAAATATTAAAGATATTAAATATAGGTACTAAATATTATTCTAGATTCTATAAAAATATTTCTTATGATCTTATTGTGAAAAAAATGTGTATTTTAAAAATGTAGTTCTATTTTAATATTTTTTCTATCTTCTATTTCTATATTAACAAAAATAAAACCAACCTTTATACCTTATTTTATTGTATTTTTGTTTTATTTGTATGGTCAGTTAGTAAATGATCTTTGATGTTAGTTCCGCAAAGTAATGTTAGTAAAATGTTAAACTTTTTTCATTTAATAATATATTTTGATTCCACAATAAAACGATAAAAATAAAAACTGCTCCCAATTGTTGTCATTTGTAGATACATAAATGTCTTATAATTAATATTATTATTCAACGACAGTAACTAATTTTCGGTCAAATAAATAGACATTTGTCAAAATAATTAATTGGTTAAAATAACATTGTATTACGTAGATAAGTATTTTAAAATTAAAATGAATATACAGAAGCTTACGTCTATTTCATTGATTAACAACGCTTTCGGAATTGCCTGTTTGTGTTGCTTTCTATTGAGAATTTGAGTTACGAAAAAACCTCATTTACAATGCCACAATAATTTAAAAATAGACATTGAGTTATTTTATATTGCACTTCGCATAATACATATAAACCATTAGTAAAATTTAATATAATTCAACGATTATTAAAAAACTCTTTTACAGTAATCAAAGCAATTTTTGTTTAAAACATTCATTCTTTCATTGACGTATAATATTCAATGCATTCTTCACACTTTCGGACACCCATAAAACACAAAAAACATCAAGTCGGCTTGCCACCCCACCCCGCCGCGGCTTACCCCTCGTGCAGCTATATCCCGCGCCGATCGGCTCGCTAGTCGCTTGTCCCCTGTGCGACTAGCCCCACCCCTTTCCTTACCCCGCGGGCACCTATTCATACTAAAGTCACGTGAAATGTGCGTGCCATCTAAATTAATTAAAAAAAATAGGTTGCCGTTCAAAATTTTGTTGGATCTTTGCAGTAATCGTTTTAACATAGCTATCCTAACAACTTGACGAAAAAAAATTGGACGGAGGATTTTTCCGGAGCGATATTTTTCACTGATATCAAAAAAGCATGTTCCAAAAGAAAAAAATGTTGGATCTTTTGATTAAATAAAGCAAACACCAATATAAAGGCACTCCGTGATCAAAAATTGGAGGGAGGAATTTTCCCGGCAACAATAGAATTAAAAAACAAATCTCTTTTTAAAAAAACACTTTCCCTACAAAAATATTGTTGGATTTCTATTTAATCAGGTGGATATAAATTAATACTAACAATATGTGAAGATTTTTCGAAAGAAATACTTTTCCAGCGAGAGTTATAATTTTTTTTCAGTTTTTGCTCAAAATAACTAACTTCCCGTTAAATATTTTGTTGGATCTTTTGTCATTCGTCATCCCTAAATGATACTCCACGTAACTGCAAAGTTTCATCGACGGAGGAATTTTTGCATACCTCAAACTCTTTATTGATTGGCCTAATATAGGAGGACAGGCGGACAGAGGGAGCTCAGGGCCACACAACAATCTCCACCCAGGGAATCCAGGAAGATACGCGGATTAACAGCTCCGTGCAGGTGTAATCCTCATCCTTGCCACCCAAGATGAGCCCCATCAGCAGCTGTGTGCACCCACCCACCTTGTCCTCATTGCTGGCTGTGAGGAAGTTCCAAGAGCTGCCCTGTAATGCGCACATTAGAGTCAGTCAATGCGAAAAGTAAGCTATGTCTTTGTGCAGATTGCAGCTCTTGGCTGCACGGCGCAAGAGCCTTTGTCATAGCCGTGGGACTACACCAATACACAAACTAGCCATCAAATATCCGTTTACTAAGGGAGAGGTGTTTCTATCATCTTAGCGTCTATTTGTGATGTTGTCAGACGGGACGGTTAAACCAACTAGGCCTTATTACACTATTTTACATCAAACAATCATTACAAATTACTAACTTCATTTTAATTAATTCGTGTGTGAAAGAGGTTCTTACGATCATACAGGGCGGTTCCAATGAGAAAGATTAATTGCTCTCCATACAAGCTTTTTAAAATTATAACTCAATATGGATTTTATTGCATTCCAAAATTGCTTTAATTTATACCTACATCCAAAAATGCTGAAAGGCGTGTTGATAAATCTATTAAAATTATGTACTTTTTGTAATTATTTTTTGATTATAAGTATATTATTTTTTTTTAATTTCTCAGCAAAATAAGAATGTAAAAAAAAAATTAAATGTATTAGTCTGTAAGTGCGCAAATAAATTCACAAACTGACCAATTTTCGTCAAGAAACACATGTATTATATACTTGTTTATGATTTTATTTAAACTAAAATTAATATTCTGTTACATACGTTTACCAGATAATGTATTGATTTATTTTACTGCATGATTATATGATTTGAAATGGGTGTTGTATAATAAATGTACTTTTTTGAAAATTTAACAAATCCGCCAATGACCTATGGTATAACTTTATTATATTAAAAATTATTATTTTTTCTGAAAATTTAAAACATACGTTTACTAGATAAAAGTACAATCTTTCGAAACCAATTTATATTTTTTTGTAGAAAAGAGTCAATACGTCTATACACTGATTTAAAAATGACATATTTCTGGTGTTCTCTGGTTATATGCTCTTAACAAAATTTATAATTATGACAATATGAAACAATTTATTTTAATAATGTACCGATAAATTAGAATAAGAAAAAATCTAAGAAGTAATGGTGTACTGAATCGTGGGGCCATTTCGGGGTAAGAGGGGAGTACGGGAGGGGTCCAAAACTAATAAAATCGTAAAAATGTACGCTCTTTTAAAATATATTAGATGTCAAAAACCAAATTTTCTAGTACACGGCGTCCAGAAACTCATAGTTCAAACGTGAAATTTGTAAATCCACATCAAATAAACGAATAGAGGCACCAAACTAAGTAATACATCTCAGTTAGAACTTTTTTTTTTGCTATGCCATATTTTTTTCTGAGTGGTTTATATAAAACTTTAGGAGCCGGGTCTACACTTCGACGTATTTTAGAACAGCTGGTATTAACCTCCTGGTGACCGATTTTTTGAAATGGGATTTACTGGGATATTGAAATAGAATAAATGAATGATTTAACAAAATGACAGAATAGCCCGCAAGGCCCATCGAGCAGTGCATTCAATTCATTAGCAGTTGCGCTATTATTACTTACACATATCCTCCTACTGCTGCTGGTGATGACACACAGGTGACTGTCCGTCACTCCGCCCGGTGCGCCTCTACTACCAGGAGGGAACTCTCTGCGGCACTGTTCTTGGGAGAGCAGGGTCGCTGGTTCCTGTAGCAATATATACACAGTTACACAGGAACAATAACAACTAATTATTATAGGTATTGTGAATTTACTTTCGTACTTAAGACATGCTGGAGGCCAAAAATAACATTCATAAATACGTATATATAATATGCTTTGTACGAACACCGCCCAAGGGTCCCAACTGTTCAGAACCAGTGCGAATAAAACAATAATTTTTTTTTTATTATTTATTCTGGAATGTTAGTGCATTCCTATACATCCGACATGTGCCATTGATAAAACAGCGGCGTAGCTTTAGGAAGGGGAGGGGGGGGGGATTTTTAGCAAGTTTTCGAAAACATTAGAATTTTTTTTTTACATTAGCTCCACACAGAAGAACCCGAGGAAAATAATTCCCCTAACAGCCTATGTCATCTTTGTGGATGCTGTGTGGAGGACCTTTCAAGGAAAAGAAGGAGAAGAAGTTCTGAGAAGGAAAGGTGTATTTCGGGTGAGTAGGAATCTGGGGGTCAGTACGTGTAGGAGTGACGGACGTATGAATCCATCCCTCACACTGCGGTGCAAGGCGACCTTCCGAGAGAGTAAGGCTGCAGAAGTCAAAGGGACTTCCTCAACCATTCTCTCCCGATCCGGCCTGCTATGGAGCTGATGGGCAGACGCATCCGCCGCCAAGACCCGCACAAACCTCAGTCTGTAAACCCGGGCACCCCTGCTACGTCACCGAACATAGCGAGCTACTTGGGGTGATCTATGGCAGAGATGTTGGTAGTCCAATAAATGAATCCCGGGGCGGCGGTACCCATACCCGACTGCCAAATTGATCAAAACATTTAAACTTTAAAATAATTATAACAATTCACAATACCGCTATTATTTTTTTGAATAGTGTATTACACAATGTCCAAAATTAAATATTCTTGTAAATATTTTGTCGCATTTATAAAGCTTTTAAAAACATAAATAGGTAGTAATAGTATCTAACTTCCATATATATATTAAAATACTTGTAGAATTATTGTGAATACCACACATTAGTCCAAATTCCCAATAATTTCGGAGCCTGTAGGATTGTGGCATCCCCAACTGGTTCATTTTGTGTATGGGTACCGCTGCCCCGGAAACAATTATTGGGTAACCAACACCTCTGCCATAGGTCACCCCAAGTGATTCGGTACATTTGGTGATTTAGCAGGGGTGCCCGGGAACATGGGATGAGGTTTGTCTGGGTCTTAGCGGCAGATGCGTCTGCCCATCAGCTGTATGGCAGGCCGGATCGAGAGAGACTGGTTGAGAGAGATCTTTTGACCTCTCACACCACATTGCCTTACACCACAGTGGTAAGGGTAGATTCATTCGTCCGTCATTCTTGGATACATCGACCCCAGATTCCTAACCACTCCTCATACCTTTTTTCCTTCCCAGAACTTGCTCTCCTTCCTTTTCCTGCAAAGGAAAGAAATTTTTTCCCTGGTATTCGCAATTGGAGTCCCTACATGGGCGGATTATTACTTTCATAAATACACATTTTCCAGGTGGGAGGGTAAACCAATAAATAGTAAAGTCATATACCGACAATATTTAGACGGAAATCCTTTAGCATTTACTTAAATTGAAATCTTTTTGGGTTGTGTAAAATGGAAACCTCAAAAGTATATCAGATTCCAATCAAGAACAGGCACCGTGAGTTCAACTCTCTAATAGCTAAGTTCTCCATCAATGAACGAGCAACAATTTTTTACTACTTTAATGCAAATATGAAAGATTTTTTCCGATTCCTGTGTCTTCATTGTGTTCCATTTTCACTGTATCCCCTGTGTGAAAATGGAACACATAGAGGACACAGGAATCGGAAAAAATCTTTCACATTTACGGAAGATGATAAAATATACCCTCAGGAACTTATTTCCTATCTCCTCCTCCTGTGTGGAGTAAATCCTTGGACAAGGCTTCCCGGGCCTAGGCGGAAGTCCGGCCCTGATCGAGGTAGGGGCCCTAGGACGGGGCCTCCCGGGCCTAGGCGGAAGTCTGGCCCTGACCGAGGTAGGAGCCCTAGGACGGGGCCTCCTGGGCCAAGGTGGAAATCCGGCCCTGGCCGAGACGCCGCGTTACTTCTGTACCTGCCACTAAACTTGTTACCTTTATTTTATTAATAAATGGAAGGTTCAGTCGTATTTCTAATAAGTCGGTACCTATTTACCACGTTACTGTAAATATGATGAAAACAATAATGGGTGCATGATTTGGGTGTGGGAGGTGAGGAAGGAGGGGGAGGGGTATGTTTAGAAAGTTTTTGCACTTGTACTTACCGCAACTTAATACCTACAAACCATACTAACATGAATATACAAAATAAATACCTTACAAATATTATTATACAGTTTATGAGGCAAATCCACTGCTAATCTATTCATTTATCTATCTATCTATCTATATAAATAAAAATGAATCGCCAAAATTTATGTACGCACATAACTTCCAAGTGACTGCATCAAATTGGATGATTATTTTGTTTTGTGTTCGTTATTGTCAGGTCAAGGTTTGTATAAAACTACTGGTAAACTCTGGCATTATGAATTTTGTATAAAGAAATTGCAATGGGTAGCACGCGAGCTGTTTGTACCGGTACTGAATGTATAGAATTTGGGAGGGGCTAGAGGGGAGTGGGGAGTTAGGGAAGGGGGGAAAGGAACTCAGGGGGAGGGGGGGGGTTCGGGAGAGGGGGGAGGGGAACCAGAGAGGGGCGAGTAGAACCTGGGAGAGGTGGAGGAGGCGGATTGGTAACGCGAGAGGAAGGTAAGGCGGAAGTGGAACGGGACAAATGAGAAAGGACACGCAGGAAGAAATAATTTCTTTATTAAATGGCATAGCAACGCATGCCGGGTACCAGCTAGTAACATATAATACACATTATGACACACAATGCTCAGTACTAATAATTATTATAATTGGTGTCATTTACTCACCTCTCACCTCACACTTTGGGAGGCATGTATGGGTACCGCCGCCCCAGGAACCAATTATAAGATAACCAACACCTCTCTTACAGGTCACCCTTTGCTACGTCTGATGACTAAGCAGGGTGCCCGGGTTCATATGGTGAGGTCCTTTTGATCTTTCTGGCCAGACTCTTGACCCATCGCCTTGCACAGAGGGATGGATTGATAAGTCCGCCACTCCTCGATACACTGAACCCCAGATTCCTACCCACCACTCATACATTTTTCCTTCTCAAAACTTCTTATCCTTCCCTTCCTTAAAAAGACTCTCCACATCTCCTAAGATGACATAGGTCCTGAGGGATTTTTTTTCTCAGGGCCTCCTGTGTGGAACTAATGAAAAAAAAATACCTCCCAGGTGAGACATCACATAGGTGAGACACCTCACAGGTGAGACACCTCACAGGTGAGACACCTCACAGGTGAAAAACCTCAACACCTTATTTCAGTATTTGAGTACTTCATACAAATTCATTCTGAAATGGTGTCCTACCCAACACTAATCGCAAGCTTCATATTTTATTCGGCAAATAGCTCGGAGTGGACAGGAAATGTTATAATATTGGACCAATGATGGTAAACTCACCATATAACCCCCGTAGTCCCACTTAGTCAGTGTCAGTCCTCCCAAAGAGTCCTGGGCTGTGTGCAGACAGACAGGCCGATAACTCCTACTGAAGGGGACCCTGAAACACCACCACAGAGTTACTCTATCATTCATTATACAAGGTGTCCGGAAACTCGTAGTACAAGCGGGAAACTGGGGATTCCCCATCACATTTGGAGTCGATTTTGTGGTATAACTTTTTTTGATTTAAGTTTTCGTTTTCGAGAAAATCGAGTCAGTTTTTCTTTTAATATCATAGTACCTAACTAATAAAAATAATTTAAAAGAAAACCAAACAAAGAAATCGGTATTTAAAGCATAATTTTGAAATTGCCCATCAATTAATTCAACATAAAAATAAAATGTTCGCTCGTTTCACGGATAAAACACAGCTGTTACTACTCAACACCTCTTTGAAAAGTTATTAAAAGCTATGATTTTTTTTTAAATAGCCCATAATTTTAACCTAACGTAACCTTTTAAACCAATTTTTAATATATTTTTTTCATCACTCTTAATGACATTTTTTAAAAGAGATTTTGAGTTGTCCGGTCACCTTAGAAAAAATAGCTCTTTATAGAGCTAGTGGGCCGCTGTTTTTTCGACCCCTTCTCGTCGGTACAAAACAGTGTAGAATCTATTTACGTAACGAACACGGTGAAACGGAACGCGATAAAACAGAACAATAAAAGACCGAGTTGACAGGAAAAAGCTATGGAAGGTATTGTCCAAGTATGGAGTGAATACAAATCTCATACAGGCAATTGCGTCTCTATATGAGGGAAGCGTTACATGTATTAGGGTGAACGGTGATTTTACGGGGTGGTTTGACATCACAAAAGGTGTTAAACAAGGCTGCGTAATGTCGCCGTGGTTATTCAATCTATACATGGATAATTGTATACAAGAATTGAAAGAGATGGGATTGGGCGCGAAATTGAGTAATCTGAAAGTATGTTGCCTGTTGTATACTGATGATGCGGTGCTAATATCTAACAGTATGGAAGATCTACAGTCTCTGGTGTCAAGGATAAACGAAGTATGTATGATGAATGTAAGTAAGTCTAAAGTCATGGTGTTTGAAAGAGAGAGTACGAAAACGTTATGCAATATAATTGTGAACGATAAATGCTTGGAGAAGGTGGATGAGTTTGTTTATTTGGGAAGTATGTTTACGAGAGATGGGAAGGCTGAAAGAGATATTGAAAGAAGGGTGAATGCAGGTAACTCTATTAACGGAGGACTGAACGCCGTTGGCACCAAAAAAAACTGTCCAAAGACGCGAAACTAGCCGTTCATAATGGAGTACTGGCACCTACCCTGATGTATGGCAGTGAGGCATGGAACTGGCAGATGAAGGATGAAAGTAGACTGAATGCTGTAGAAATGAGATCCCTGAGGAGTATGTGTGATAAAACCATGTATGATCGTGTCAGAAACGCGGAGATCCGCAAAGAATGCAAGGCTGATGTAAGCGTAATGAGTAAGATCAAGAAAGGAACGCTCCGATGGTTCGGGCATGTAGAGAGAATGAACCAGGAAAGGAGTGTAAGGAGAATATATGACGCAAATGTGAATGGTAGAAGAAGTGGGGATGCCCGAGAAAGACATGGCACGACCAAGTGAATCAGATACTTGATCGGGCCATGTCAAGAGTCAGAATAATAGAAGAGAATGTATGAGACGATGTATGAATGTTAACGAGGCAAGGAGTGTGTGCCAAGACCGAGTTGTTTGGCGGTCCGTCCTCTCTGCCTACCCCTGCGGGGAAACGGCGTGATGGTTAGTTAGTTAGTTAGTTAGTCTGAAGGGATAAAGGGAGGGGTAATAGTTGAAGAGGAAGGTGGAGTAGTAACTGACTTATTTTTTACATTCACTCCACACATGAGGCCCTGAGGAAAATAGTTTCCTGAGATTTCCACCTGAGATGCCATGTGGAGGGTCTTTTTGAGGAGAGGAAGGAATGAACATTGGTCTTGAAGAGACCCATTTTGTAGGAAGGAGGAAACACAGAGGCCGGCAAATCGTTCCACAGCCAAGTCGTTGAAAGTCGTTCAAGAAAAAGTCGAAGAAACGACCCGTTCTCATGTGACAAATGTCAATCGTATTCATATGTTGGACGGGCTTTTGGCGTGGTTCCCGACCATCCACCGGTGCCGATGAGATCAATGACGCTATTTCCTCTGAGCACCTTACATTGAAATACCGGTAGAACAAGGATAGTATTCCCACAACCTGACGACTCCACGACCCCACGACCATTCCCATTACCTGACGCCTGTTCTCTAAAGATGTTTGTTGAGATAGGAAAGAACATTATTCAGAATAGAATCATTATTTAAAATGGCTTTAGCCGTATTTGATTATCAGATGTGAACAGCCACACTGAATTGGAATAATGGGCGTACTGTACAGGGCCCGCAGATACTTTAATAGTACACAACTGCTTTCTCTGTACAAATCGCAAGTGCGCCAAGGTTGAATTTGACAAAATACCTGAAAAAAACCCTCGGCTCTGTACAGAAACGGGCGGTCCGTTTGATAGTTCATCCTAACTTAACAAACGGATTGTAATCTTTAGAGTACAGGCATCGGGTGGGAATGCTATCATTGTTCTACCGGTATTTCAATGGAAGATGCTCTGAGGAACTAGCGTCATTGATCCCCTCGGCACCGGTGCATACTCGGGAAACACGCCAAACGCGTGACCAACACGTGTACACGGTTGACATTTGTCACTTGAGAACAGGTCGCTTCTTCGACTCGCTCTTGTATTCAAAAGCACGGATGTGAAAAGATTTGCCGGCCTCTATATTTCCTCCTTCCTACAACATGGGTCTCTTCAAGATTAATGTTCATTCCTTCCTCTCCTCAAAAAGACCCTCCACGTGGCATCTCAGATGAAAATCTCAGGAAATTATTTTCCTCAGGGCCTCCTGTGTGAAGTGAATGTAAAAAATGGCATTACTGAGTAATCGAGTATCGTAAAATTTATAAATTTTGATAAATTATATACAGGGTGTAACAGCATGTACCCGAGGAGGAGTAAAAACTATAAATGTTTTTTTGCTGTCCAATGATTTTTTTTTCAATAAAAAAATACTAATACTTTTTATACTCTAAATATGCTCAGGAACCACTTGTTAAAATCCTTCGGGTACATGCTGTTCAGACTTATGCAATTATTTTTCAACCAAAAAATGCTCACAACGAGATTCGAACCCGCAAGCTCTACCACGGAGGTCATCAAAATTAATATGTTAATTGATTATAAGTATATAATTTATTATTGATGTTTGTGATGCTTACGGTCTGTCCATCTCCACAAGAAGAAAATTATAAGTGTTGTTCCCGGGGATGTAGTAAGGGTGGGGCACTGTCCTGTGGGAGGAGAATATGACCTCTGGTGGGGGGGTGATATTAAGAGCAGGCCTCCTGCAACCAATCAACGTTCAATCAACAGAATTATTAACATTTTATTGGAATTAGTAACCTACCACGGTAGACACAATAATAATTTGCCCTTTGCAAAAACATTGTTGTATTTTCAATAAGAAATTGCAAGAAAAAGTTTTATGCATGATTTATATAGTCATCGATTATAACAACTTACTCTCCTGCTTCGTCCCCAACTTTCAATTTTAGTCTCATCAAATTGGACCCTTGAAAAGTATGAGAAAACATTTTCTAATATTCATTAAGTAATAAAAAACTTCTCATTGTCAATAAAATTTTAATAGCGCACAAGCGTCCCAACTGCTGCTATTTGAAGTCAGTAAGACTATGGTATCCCTAATTAGGGTATGTTGTAAGGCTGAAGAAAGAGGGGAGGGGAAGGAGATGGGAAGAGGAAGATGGGGAAGTACCTGGGTATTCAGATACATATAATATATGTAGTCACAAACACGGCTAAAAGCCATTAAATAGCAGAACTTATTTATAAATAAACTGTTTTATATTATTTAATAAATAAAAGAAATTAAAATTAAAGTGAAGTTCTAAAAATTAAACTTAGTAACAATAATGAAAAAAGGCTAAACATTGTTTCAATTCTGATTGGAGGTCTTACAACAGGGCGATACTGAGAGTATCTTCCACTCTCAACGAGTTTGTAAAGAAAGGAAGACAATAATAAAACGATGCTCCAGATTTTATGTCCGGGTTAAATCTTTCTCAAATGAAAGACTAAACCCTTCCACACACTTTTCCACAAATGATTATCTAGTAAATTCACGCAAAGTAAGTGCACTATATAAGAATAATAAATACAAAACAATACAAGAACAATACTTCAATCCACCAGAAAAATTAATGGGAAAATATTTCACCGACTCCAGATATTTTCATATCAGAGGGTTCGGCTCTGATGAAATCCTAACTGGTCCAATAAATCATACTGATCCCTCAATACAAATATTTAAAAAATCTTTCGTAATCCTACATGTATTTAAAATGACTGCCTTTTGCATTTTTATATATAAATTCTTTGACAAATCTAATACGCCTAAATTTTGAATGAGAGAGCTAGGTATAATGCCAGTAGCCGAAATAACAAATGGTAATATTTTTATAGTCTGAGAATGCCAAATTCTTTTTATCTCATTTCCTAAATCTGTATATTTTCTTATTTTTTCAGAAACATTTTTCTGAATATTGCAAGAATTTGGAATAGCAACATCAATGATATAAGTTATTTTTTAAATTTTAAAACTATATCACGTATATTATGACTAATTGTTCTGTCTGTTAGAATAGTTTTATCATAATAAATTTTATAAAATTCATTTTCTAAAAATGAATTTGGTTCATATTCATAATATGGTACATTACGGCACTCAATCAAGTTATGTTTTATTACCAAACTTTGGTGAATTATTTTTAAAACTTGATTTTGCCTAAATGTATACTCGGACGGCGCTAATACAGAACATCCCGATATAATATGTTCTATAGTTTCCGGAAAAGCCAAACATTTTCTAAATAAATCATCAATTTGATTTGTATCTTTGATGATATGCTTCCTATAATTTTTAGTATTAATGACTCTATCTTGAATTGTAAGCATAAAGCCTTCTATTTCTGCGCTCAAATCTCCAATACTCAACCATTTGTTTGACGAAAGTTGTCAACATATGTTTGGTTGAGATAATTGAAGTGTTTTGCGTGAAGAATTTTATTTGACCAGGAATCTAATAATTCCTGGTTGGTATTTATAAGAATGCTGGCATTCTCGTCTTATAAATTTAATGGAGAAATATTTCTATCTGCCTTGCAAATTATTTTATGCATTTCTGAACTATCGGCTTTCCTATGGAAAAAATTTCAATATTATTATTATTATTAGATATTATTATCATCTAGCTTCAAATATACTCCATTATAATTTAAAATTAATTAATTACAAAACAACACAAATAATCTGCAATTTGGAAGGCGGGTATGGGTACCGCCACTCCGAGAACCATTTATCGGATAAGCAGGGGTGAGGTTTGTCCGGATTTATTTATTTATTTAAGGAACATAAACAGTCATAGTAATAAAATATACATAAGAGGATGGCAAAAAACAGACCAATTATTAATGTTCACAGATAGGTATTTAGAAACTTAAAAGTAACTGAATGTAAACTAGAAATTTTAAGAAAAACAGAAAAATAAAAACAGAACAGCAGCAATTTAAAAAAAATAAGATTAAAGGATCATAGAGAGAAGGGTTAAGGGAGTCCCTTTGACTTCTCCAGCCGTATTCTCTCGGAACATTGCCTTGCACCGCAGTGGGAGTACATACGCCCGTCACTCGAGGACACACTTACTCCCAGATTCCCACCCACCTCTCGTACCCTTTTCCTTCCCAGAACTTCCTCTCCTTCCTTTCCTAGAAATGCCCTACACACAGTATCCCCAAAGATGACATAGGCCCAGAGGGGAATTATCTTCTTCAGGGCCTACGTCCAAAAAAAATTCAAATTCGATTTTAACCCGCGAAAGGAAGGAGAACAAATTCTGGGAAGGAAAAAGGGTACGAGGGGTGGGAAGGAATCTGAGGTTCAGTATGTTCAGGCCATCGACCGCTAAGACCTAGATAAATCTCACCACAAGAACCCGGGCATCCTATTAACTCACCAAACGTAGCGAACCACTTGGGGTGACCTATGACACTATGACAGAGGTGTTGGTTATCTAATAAATGGTTACAGGACGGTGGTACCTACCCATCCGCCTCCCAAATTGTAATTGTTCAGTGGCTAGATCTGAATAGCCAGGATCTTCACCACCTTCCTCCCACATCCTTCACTTCCCCACTTACCTCCAGCCTCACAACAAACCCCAATCGGGGATGCCATAGTCTCACTGGCTCCAGAGGGAAGCAGCTGTGACTCTTGTGGGGTAACTGCAAGTTACTAGTGGAACTTACCCCAACAGAAAGTCCCAGTCTGATACTCTGGTAAGGAGCCAGCGCTCACTTATCAGGTAGACTTGTATCTTCCCCCTCCAGTCAGACACAAGTCCCTGAAAAACACACAATATTATATAATAACTATGCTGTAATAATATTATATTATATTAAAAAGTTTAAATTATCTTTAATATGAATTATGAATATAATTTATAATTTGTTCATAACTAGCACAATCACAGGATAATTATAGAGGAGCTATTGCGTACTAATATCTCGTCGAAATGTGTTCCACTATTAGAACTCAAGTAGAAGTATGCGGGGACCGGATTTGGTAGATTACAGTTGTTCGGCGTTAGAGCGATGGGAGCGTTGGAGGTCAAATTGGAATAATGGGAAGTAAAAAAGTGAAAGTACATCAATGGGTATTTTCTATTAAAAACGTAATTTCAATTCAATTCAGGAGGCGGGTATGGGTACCGCCGCCCCGGGTACCATTTATTGGATAACCAACGCCTCTGCCGTAGGTCACCCCAAGTGGTTCTCTACTTTTGGTGACTTAGCAGGGGTGCCCGGATTCATAGGGTAAGGTTTGTCCAGGTCTTGACAGCTGATGCGTCTGCCCACCTGCCGCGTGTGTGGTGGGCAGCATCGAGAGAGACTGGTTGAAAGAGGTCTTTTATCCTCGTCAGCCGGGATCACCTTCTCCCTTTCCTTAAAAAAAAATTATCCACACAGCATCCGCTAAGATGCATGTGAAGCTAATGTAGAAAAAAATAATATTGTCTCAATTTGCCAAACAAACCAAATGACACATTAATTCATAGCAATAGTTCATTGAACCGGAATTACAGATTGACAGGGTCACGGCTGAAACTAGAATAAGATTTCCCCAGAACAATATATTAAGCAATATTTTAACTTTATAAATATTCGGATTGCTATTCGGGAGCCTTGCCGCTCGACCATGGAGGACATCAATGCTATCAATCTACGAATGACTGTTACAAGCTGAGTGGCAAGTTTTGGGTGGATGAGATGTATCCTCCATCACTGCACAAGCAACGTTTACCACTTCTAATAATAGAAAAAGTTATTATTCAAAATTTGTAACAAGGAACCGGTTTTCTATCTTAAAAAAATAATCTGGATAAATAATTACTTCCCGTCACATTTGGTTTATGGTTATCAGTTCCAATTTAGAAAATTAATAGTTAAGGTATGCGCAGGAATTTATCACATCACGTAACGCACATCATCACAGACAACCGAAAATAGTATGTTTAATATTTGTCATGTAAAACAAACTGTTATTTCTCTCTTGTCTGTTGTCATAATATTATATTAAATTATTGTCTTTCAATGACATTATAATAATCTTCTATTATATTCATTATTTTTGTACAAGTAATTGACTCACATATTGCTGGATCTCTGAGATATTGGCTTTAGTAAGGGGAGCCACCCTGTACTGTGGGTTGTGCTCCTCTGGCTCGGGTCCGCAGAGGTCCCCCCTACTCCAGCTGGACCCGTTCTGCTGGCACGGGTACAGCCTCACGGGATCAACACAATCTGCAAACAATGAGGATACATTGTTATTTACATATATTTATAATTTGGGAGGCGGGAATGGGTACCGCCGGCCCGGGAACCTTTATTGGATAACCTACACGTCTGTCATAGGTCGTCCCAATTGGTTTAATACGCTAGCTACGTTTAGTGATTTAGTAGGGGTGCCCGGGTTCTAGGGATGAAGTTTGGATGTCTAGGTCTTGGACGCGGATTTCTACAAACCCCTTAAACCCTTTTCCTTCCCAGAACTCTTCTCTCCTTCTTTTCCTTAAAAAAACCTCCACACAGCATCCCCATTGATGACATAGGCCCTGAGGGAAATTTCCTTAGGGCCTCCTGTGTGGAACTCATGTAAAAAAAAGTATAATTCCGACGGCAGTTTTCTTTGTGTAGAGAATTTTAATATTTTATAATTAACCCTTAAAGCCTAAAGCTTCTGTCATTTTGCAACGTTTGTCTCAAATTAAGATAACTTTTTCCAATATTTTTTTTATTGTTATTAAGTTTAATTTGTAAAATTCCATATTTATTTATTTTTCATTTGTATTTAGTTATAATATTTTAATATTTTTTTAATTAAAAAAAACTCTCTTTTTATACATAAATTTTGAAGGGTATTACGAGAGGTCTGGGATCGAGTCCCAGTTGCGACCATTGTCTTTTTCTATTTTTCTGTGTTTTGTTCTCTTTCATTTTTTCGGTTAGATTATTATTGTCATCTTCTTCTTCAATAAAATAATATTTCCTTTATAAAAACAGTTTACTTATTAACAAGCTCTGTTGTGTAATTACAAAACAGAGCTTGTAACATCCAACTATAAACAGCTGTCACAGTTTGATCGTGCCTTCAGAAGGCGAAACAGCTATCACGTGTAATAATATTTATGTTTAATTTCCTTGGGTTAATTAAGTTAAGTTTCAAACCAATTATAGTTCATAATTAGTGATAATCATTATCAACTAGTTTGCTAATTTAGTTGTAGATGTCGTGTAATAATTTTGTGTACCTCCTCCCTCCCCAACATACAAAGGAATTTAGCTATAAAAAACGTTTGCCTGTTAAAAACTTTCTCTTCTTCGAAACTGGCGTCGAAAATATGAAGTATTGTTAAACCTTTGTCCGTTGGGTGGGGAAAACATTGTGTATCGGTAACTTGGTACATTAAATAGCAATAAAAAACGATTGATTTAAATTCCCAAAAAAGGGTGCTTTATTTAAAACAAAAAAACCACTTCGTCTTCTGTTAAGTAATAATAATTTTACAAATTATAAATAATAATAACTTCTTTATAAATAAACTGTTTTTATAAATGAAATAATTTTGTTAGCAGCATATTTAAATATTGCCGCTTCACACGTTTGGTTTGCTCATCTGCCGCCAGAGGTACTGCTATCGGCTCTGGCGGCCAACAAGGAAACTACACCAGCAATGGCGGCCGGTAAAGAAGGGAACAACTAACACTTCCTGACTGGCACGGGACGGTCAGCGAATGGCTGGATTTACAAATGGCGGTAGCGGAACATAATCTTGCTGATTCTTGAATGTTGTTATTGTCAGTTAACGTGGAGACAATATATATCATCATAAATATTAACTTAGCGATTTATTATTGCTAACATCAGAAGTGGGATTCGTAAAATTAAGGGTCCATTGGCTTTTGTTTCGTTCACCTGACCAAAACAATCATATATACAAACAATCATCGTTTGTATACATCAATCATGTATACAAACGGCGGCCGTCATGGCGTCTCTCGAGTTTGTTTACGTTTGTTGTTTGATGCCGGTGATTTATTGACAATCTGTGTATCGGACTTCTGAATATATGTGAAATGTTTGGACTTCTGTTGTGAATTTGCGTAAAAATGCTGCGTAATTACAGTGATGACTGATGACAGATGCATTGATGCCCGATATCGGAAGAATGCGTGGATCGTGTTCCCGCCGAAAGGACGCATTGAAAATTTTAAGCTTGAAAACTCATTTGTGGTTCAATGGATTTGTCAAAAAGAATTTTCCCTTTCGTGTTTATCATCGTGAGCCTAATTTGATGATCGAAGACATTTGTCCAAAATGTCAACAAACGGCTGTCAAATAAGGTCGCTAGCATTATGCTGAGCGCATAAACTGAAATACAAGGTGAATCAGGGAAGCTGACTTCAGGTCCAGAAGATAGCAGATGGATATGATCTCTTGATGGCAATTGGTGAAATTTTCGGAACCTCAAAATGTTTCAAAATTACGATGCTGAAAGTTTACGCGGCGATGACAGTCTGATCTTGTAGCCGTCAAGCGGTCTAGCTGACAAAAAGAGGATCAATTTGATGATTTGTTTTGTGTATGGACATCGCAATAACTAAATTTTTGCAATAACTAAAAGGAAATATGTTTGTGAAAATTAAGCCCATTTATGTGTGGCGAAAAGGAGTTGTAATCATGTTGAATTACAATTATGCCGACTATCTATGTCGAAACCTTATATTATGGAATGGTTCGAAGTTGTATGAAATAGTTTGGAGTTAATCAAAATGATTCAAAGTGGTTTAAATGATTCGGAGGTAATCAAAATGATTCGATTTTGAATGGTTCGAAGATATTCGAAATGGTGAAAACCTAGAAATGTCAGGTGTGGCGTTCTTTGGATTCTTCATGATGAGATTGGACATCAAGGTGTTTATCAAATACTGGCTGTCGTCCGGGACAAATATTTTTTTCATGGAAGAGGAATGTTATCACAAAATATGTGAAAAACTATTTTAAATGTTGGTTGGAAAATGAGATACTGGGCGATGTGATATGTGGACTATGCCCAAAAAAATTATAAATTTTTGAACTTTTTCAAAAAAATGTTGCATATCAATAAATGTCTCTTACTGCATCATTAAGTACTAGATTTGAGTTATGAGCAGCACAGGGAACATACATCGCATTTGGCTCGATTCCATGGAAGAGGAATGTTATCACAAAATATGTGAAAAACTATTTTAAATGTTGGTTGGAAAATGAGATACTGGGCGATGTGATATGTGGACTATGCCCAAAAAAATTATAAATTTTTTGAACTTTTTCAAAAAAATGTTGCATATCAATAAATGTCTCTTACTGCATCATTAAGTACTAGATTTGAGTTATGAGCAGCACAGGGAACATACATCGCATTTGGCTCGACATCTTTTATGAGTTTTTGAACTCCACCATAAGTGCCTTTCAATGTGTTAGTACCATCATATCCTCGACACTTATTTAGAGGTATATTTTTGTCGTTTATGGATTTAATAATTTGGTGGGACATTGCTAAGGCAGTTTGGTCCTTAACTTTATGAAATCCTAAAAATGACTCTTCAATGACAAGCGCCTTAGGGATTCCATTTTCGTCTTTCTCGATCACACAATAACCGTAAAGTTCACACAATTGATCTATTTTTGAAATATCTTGAGTCGTATCGAATATGTTAGAGTAAAACGGTGCGGCATTTATTTCATTTTTTTTTTTTAATGTTCTTTATTCAGTAAAGTTTATATATTACAGAAAATGGGTAACTTTTTGGCCATCACACTAGGCACATGCCAGTGTTGCAGTGGCCAAATTTGGCCATTTGTGAATGCATTTTCTATTTTTAGAACTAGAACAGAAATGAGACCCTTTTTTTTGGACTTAAGTATAATTCTTGTAAAATTGGATAGTATTTTGCTAATAACTCAAAAATACTCAAAAAGTTTTCTATAGAACTTGGATCATTGCTATCTGCCATTTCTCTGTGGCCACGAAAGGCTAAATTACACGTTGAAAGTGTCAGAGTGAGTACTTGGCGCCAAAAAGATTTTTCTTTCTTGACCAAAACTCTTGCTCTTCATCTAGTGTTCCATGAAGCCGCCATTGTTGATACGTAAGACAAGAATCCATGTGAATTTTCGATGTTTCGTGTCTTTCCATGGCGTCTAAAATATGTTTCCAGTCTTCATAACCTTCCATACAAACATTTTGTATTTTTTTAGATGCCTGATTTGCGAATAACCAACATGATTCTCAATACGCCTTTTGAAGTATTAAGGAATAACATAGCCATGTACGTTCAAGTTTCACGCCACCCTTGGAAACAATATATTAATGTTTTTCTAGGAAAGATCTGTCATTATCTTTTAAGAAAGGACCCTTAGGTTTACAATGTCCGTTTTCGATTTCGAACCGTTTCATTAGATCATTTAGTTCTTTAAAATTACCTTTATCAGTAATATCTATTATAAAGATGCAATCAAAAACGTATATATCCAAGATGCGATATTGTTCACACTAAAATATGATTCACTTTGATTTTCGCTAGTACCTTGTTGTGGATCTTAATATACACTGGTGTAGGGTGCTGCATCTGCTATACTGTATAGTTACGTCCAATTCACTTTCGGAGCATTGTTCGTGTTCACTCGCTTTTTCACCAATAAAGTCACCAGTCTTAAAGTACTGACTAATTTTAGGTAACTTTTTATTTTTTTCTTCAGTCTCCCTTATTTTCTTTCGTTTTTCGCTCCCACTTAGATATTTTCTAGAACTAGACATGTTAATATCTAACTTTTACCATTAACGATACTGTGCCTCTAATTGCAGGTTCAATACAACAAAAACTACGAAAAATCTAATACACAATTGACCAATTGTCATAACAATCAAACGAAGAATGCAAAGTAGAGCCCTCCGTACTTAAAAAATAAAAATAAACTGGGATTCCCCTAACCATTCCCTTGCCAGCGCCAAGGAAAAAGTACTTTCTTGCTTAACAAAATGCGGGAATGCCCCAAGCCGCCGAGCGTCACTTTCCGTCTCAAAGTTTCCTTTTCTTATGAATGCTTTTAAATTATTTGAGTTTGTTTGTGGTCTTTAGTTGTGTCTAATTTTAATTGATTTTAGGAACTTATATAAAATTTAAAATTTTTACAAAATTTTGTTAGAAATGTGAGGTTACTTTTGAGCTCGCGGCCTCTCGGGCCGGGCATTTTGCATTTTGCCAGCCCTGCCACCCTATAGTTACGCCACTGTCAGCAGTGCTCAATCAATGCGCATGATCATTAATTATAAACCCGTGCACGATTGGAGGATGCGTGCCTTGAACACGGGTTTGGAAGGAGAAGTAGCGTTACAAACCCGTGTGGGTTTCGAGGCAGTGCTGCCTCCTATTGAACACGGAAAAGGAAATATGTGGCCGGATCGGGAGAGTCTGGCTGAGGGAGACCTTTTTGACCTCTCCAACAGGGCTCTCTCGGAACATCGCCTTGCACCGCTGTTGTAGGGATGGATTCATTCATTCATTCTTTAATAACCTACCAGTAGAAATTAGAAGAATTAATAACAAGGTACACTTGTTGTTTTCAATTAAAAAGTATTTTAGAGAAATAATCAATGGGAAAACTGCTGCTTTCCCTATTTCCACATGAATGTCACAATAAAAACAATACCTGTTTTTCTTTTACTGAGTACATGGATGTTTGTGTTTTTTAGTTAAAAGGGTCTTGATTATGTGATTTCTGTATATTAACTTTATATTAACTGTATCTACCTATATATGTGACACACGTGACTGTATTAACTGTACATATTTGAAATGTAAACTCTTCTTAAATCCACAAGCAAATGCTTTTAATGGAAGATAAGTATTATTATAATATGTTATATGTGAGGGAGCGGGCTGTGATCGGCAGAGACGGGTAGGACGATTGTAATGAAAGACGTCAGTCGATGTATGAGTCAATTTATTGCTGCTACGTAGCGATGGTAAGTTTGGAGTAAAGTAACGGTGTAGACAGGAGCGATGATGATGTGGCTCTATGGTGTTGCATGTGATGAAGGTCGGTGATGCGTGGTGTAGCAGAACTCGTGTCTGCATGTCGCCAGCATGTAGTTGCGCACCATGTTGGTGGAGATGACCTTGACGTCCAGGATGGATGCTCGACGCGGTGTCGCGGAGATGGCTGCGGTGAAACTGAGGAGAATGAAGTCTCAGTGGCTGAGAAGTTGCTGCACAGGTCCGGCACGTCGCCGTGGACCTGGCGGTTACCGCACTGGAACGTTAACACTCGATGCACTGTCTATGTATGGGTGATGTTACTGATACTAGAGACTAGAACTGACTGACTGACTAGCGCGGTATCGCTGCGCTTTATATAGCCGACCGTGTGAGTACCCGGAACGTCAAGTAATGTTGAGCCACCGCGCAAAGCGGAGAAGCCTCTGGAACATTCCGCGGCCGTAAGAATGTGACGGCTGTTGTGTCGAGGCCTTTCGATGCGCTTCCCGAAATGTTTAGCCATGTGCGGCGTGACACACTACAACTGTAGGTAGATTGTACACTTTCGAGAATACGCTGGCTGTATCAGTGGCGGCGCAAGGATTGTGGCAAAAGGGGGCGACCGTTCTGGTCGCCACACACCCCCTTTCCAGTGTACGGAGTACAGGGTTGTAAGATGCCAAAAGTCTCAGGAATGCCGGGTTGATGCTGGTCGGTGCGTCCATGATGATGCGTCATGTGGTGCTGATGCGTCTCTACCGATTCCCTCAGTTGCTGCTTTCGCGTGCTGCTTGATTCCTGTTGCATGTTGCATGTTGCGTGTTGCGTGTTGCATTTTGCGTGTTGCTCGTTGCTCGTTGCTCGCGTGTTGCGTGTTGCGTGTTGCTTGTTGCATATGGCTTGTTGCTTGTAGCTTGTTGCTTGTTGCTTGTTGCTTGTTGCTTGTTGCTTGTTGCTTGTTGCTTGTTGCTTGTTGCTTGTTGCTTGTTGCTTGTTGCTTGTTGCTTGTTGCTTGTTGCTTGTTGCAGAAGGTTGCGTGTTGCAAATCACGTCGGGGCCTCCAGTTGAGGGAGCCGGCGTGATCACGTCGGGGTCACCAGTGAGAGAGCGGGCAGCGATTGGCAGAGACGGGGGACGATGGAATGAAAAGACGTCAGTCGATGTGATGAGTCAGTCTTTATTGCTGCTACGTAGCGATGGTAAGTTTGGAGTAAAGTAACGGTGTAGACAGGAGCGATGATGATGTGGCTCTATGGTGTTGCATGTGATGAAGGTCGGTGATGCGTGGTGTAGCAGAACTCGTGTCTGCATGTCGCCAGCATATAGTTGCGCACCGTGTTGGTGGAGATGACCTTGACGTCCAGGATGGATGCTCGACGCGGTGTCGCGGAGATGGCTGCGGTGAAACTGAGGAGAATGAAGTCTCAGTGGCTGAGAAGTTGCTGCACAGGTCCGGCACGTCGCCGTGGACCTGGCGGTTACCGCACTGGAACGTTAACACTCGATGCACTGTCTATGTATGGGTGATGTTACTGATACTAGAGACTAGAACTGACTGACTGACTAGCGCGGTGTCGCTGCGCTTTATATAGCCGACCGTGTGAGTACCCGGAACGTCAAGTAATGTTGAGCCACCGCGCAAAGCGGAGAAGCCTCTGGAACATTCCGCGGCCGTAAGAATGTGACGGCTGTTGTGTCGAGGCCTTTCGATGCGCTTCCCGAAATGTTTAGCCATGTGCGGCGTGACACACTACTACTGTAGGTAGATTGTACACTTTCGAGAATACGCTGGCTGTATCAGTGGCGGCGCAAGGATTGTGGCAAAAGGGGGCGACCGTTCTGGTCGCCACATATGTATATAAAAAATAAAAAACACCTCTTTCACTCCTGGACGTACTGAACCCCGGATTCCTGCCAACTTTCATTACTTTTTACTTCCCAGAACTTCCTTACTTATAAAGATCCTCCACACAGCATCCCCAAAGATGACATAGGCCTTGAGGGGAATTTTTTTCTTCAGGGCCTCTTGTGTAAAGCTTATGTAAAAAAAACTTGCATTTGACACTTCTTCTTCTTCTTAATGAGCTTTCTGGCGTCCAGCTTTGGACATATAGTCTTCCCTTAAATGCTTCCCAGCCAAACTGAGATTCCAAGGGTCATCCTAGAGTCATGTCATTTCTCAAATGCGTGTATTAATATTAGAGCCAGAATAAATACAGTGCAATGAAACTTACAGTCGTGTGCCTTCGAGCCCGTCTTCCGCTGGCTGACAGCTGAAGGTGGTAGAGGCGGGCAGGTCTCCATAGTCACCACAGTCTCCACAGTCTCCACAGTCTCCACAGTGACCACAGTCTTTCTAGACTCTACGCAACAGATGTTGGTACTGGTGGGTAAGCATTTCTGAGAAAAGGGATACTCTTGTATTATTATAATACATGTATTTTACACGTCAGAGCTTTCTACATACTTCAATATAAAAATCTGAAATCATTTTGTTCGAACTTTGCTTCTTTTAATCAGCTTTGGTGAGTAAGATTCTTTTTTCTGTTACAACAGAAATGTATTGGGGGCTACGGTTGAGATCAACTACTTTTGGAAGTCGTCTTTATGTTGAAAAGACAGTAGCAGTAAAAGGTAGGTATTTCACAACTTTCCAAGTTAAAAGCTAAAATTCATAATATTTTACTAATTGAGTAATTTTGAGTAACTGAATCACACAATGCCATTGAGATGATTTTTATTTATTTGGAGTTATAAAAATTCAGATTTCTTCAAAAAGTTTTCAAAACTGTTTGCTGAAAAGTTACACCTTCGGGGACAAAATTGAAAAATGATGAAAAATAACCCTTTTAGGACTTTTGACGAGGATCCGGAGTCCGGGTTTCTTTCATTTACAAAATACCAAAACATCATACTTACCCCATTTGGTGCAAAGTAAAATGTTTACATTTACTGGACTGAGTGTTTCCTAAAGAACTAAAACAAAATATGTATTTTTGTTTTGAAATGATTTATTTTCCATGGATATTTATTTCTTAAGTTTAATTTAAGTAACACGTGTAGGTAAACGGAAAATAAAACTTTTCAAAACAAAATGTCTAGAAATTGATACATAGTTATTATCCAAGATTATGCTCAAGATATACAAAATATACCTGCGGCAGAATTCCGTGATAAGCGTCTTGCCTTGCTGCGGGGCAGTTGGTAAATTTCGTACAACTGCCGACGGACCCTCTCACCCTGCACCTTTCTGGAAGCAACAAACATACTTTAATACGAGAGCTGTCCGTAAAATAAGGTCTCCAAAGTGCTGCGATCGCGAGAAAAAAATTTACGTGAGATCCGGGAAAACTGGCGTGTAGTCTGGTTTCCCTAGGCCAAATCCCCACAACGTTGCACTCTCTGCGACATTTAGTCTCAGCGTGGCAGCCGTTCGCGATGAAGTTTCCGCTTGCCGCTCCCGCCAGGTGTGAATTACGCTTTATAATTAGTTTTTTTGTGCGAAGAACAAAACTCCAGTAGACATTTATTCTCAGCTACTTGAAGTGAAAACAGTGTATAAGTGCGAAAACGTGCGCAAATGGTCCAGAGAATTTAAAAGCGTGCCGGACGGTCATCGGTTTTAGATGAAAAATTACTTAGTGGAAAAAACAATGATTGCAAATCGACGGGTGACGGTTCGGGAGCTCTGTGATATGATTCCTGATATCTGTAAGACCACGATTGATAAGATTTTGACAAAAAAATTTGGAGACCACAAAGTCTGCCCAAGGTGGGTCCCAAAATGCTCACCGAAGATCACAAACAACAACGGGTTGAAGCAGCCCACGAATTCCTTGAGTGCTACGACACCTATGGCAAAGAATTCTTAGACACAATTGTGACTGGGGACGAGAACCGGATACACTACACGACCCCAGAGACAAAAGAACAATCCCAGTGGCATCATTCAGATTCGCCAAAGCAAAGTTTAAAATCGAATTACAGAGCGTAACTAACACCTGGCGGGTGCAGCGAGTGAAAGCTCCATCGCGAATGGCTGCCACGCCGAGAATAAGCGTCACAGAGGGTGCAACGTGGTGGGGATTTGACAACGGGAAACAACCCTACACGCCAGTGTTGCAGAATTGGGCGTAAAATCTTTATTGCGAACGCAGCGTCTTGGAGACCTAATTTTACGGACAGCCCTAGTATATTACCAATTCTACGCTTACTTAAATTTGAGTTTTTAATTATAAAATTAAGACCATTAGAAACTATTCGGATTAAATATAAAATAAATACAAAAATTGTAAAATTATAACAATTGAAATTAAAAGATCATTTTTTGTTTGAACAGAAAGTTGTCTTATAAATAATAAAGGTAATTATTTAAGTAAAATGGTTATATTTAATACGGTAATTAACATCTAAAATGTTTTCTATAGTATCGCGCTGGTGAAATACCACCATTCAGAATTAAAACTTTGCTTGAAATGGCTTAAGCCTGTGATGAACGGAACCTTTAATCTAAGAAAGCCAATAAGAATTTTTTGTTCTTAAATAATACATAGAGAATAGCGCTGTTCAACGACATCTATGAGGTTAAAATTAAAAAAGCTTAAGGAAGTTTATGAATTGGGAACAGAGACTGTTATTTAGGCAGAAAAAAGGTTTCGTTGAAATAAACACAGAGGTTGTTAAAATCGATACTAGAAATGGGAATTCTAGAAGTAAGCTCAATAATAAATAAGAAAGAAAATCAACCAATCAGAGAAGACAAGGCGTGACCATGTTGGGGGAACAAAGAGATGGACTTTTAACCAGGACATTAGCTGGATAAATGATGTATTCTTCATCTCGCGGGTTCGGTGGGGCAACGTTTTATACTGTCAACAACTTCCCAGGGTCTTGGGTATCGGTGCGTCGACCCGATATATAATCTAAACATTGAGTGCAATTATGGGGTCGAAAACTGTAGGTTGTGAGAAACTAGAATCATATTATGTTGGAAAATTAGTGCGAGGAAATAACAAGGAAAAAATAATGAATGAAAAATTAATGAAAAGACGCGAAAAACTTAGGAGAAGCTATTGTAGGGATATTCAATTGTAGATCGATTACGTATAACAAAAAGGGAACGTTTGATATTTAAAAGAGAAAAGAACAATGGAAATTAGAATTATCATTTTCAGATGAAGCAATAAAGTCAAGAAAAACGATTTGGAAAGAAAATCAAATGGAAAAAGTTGGTGTATTGACGGAAGTGTTGATCGAACAATATAAATATCAGAATTATAAATGCGATTTCAGACGAGTTTAAATGAATATCGTTATGTACCTGAGTTGGGGTGGCCATTCTAGTTATATTACGTTAGATTAATTCAAAGGAAGGGATCGTTTGTACGTCATTTGTTATGAGGAAGTACTATGGCGGATAGAGCAAATTGATAAGCGAGATTGATGTTAAAAAGGTTGTCGAGCCCATACATGATTCTTGTATACAAACAATGAGAAATGAACATGATTTTGGGTCATTATAACAGTCTTTATGGCTTTAAGGGTGATTAGTTTTAATATTGCCCTTATGCAATATTTGGATAAAGAAAAAGACATTAAATCTTACAAGCTAATATTAATTCCTTATTTACGATCGATTACGTAGAAATTGAAGCATCAAAATGTATCTACGAGGATACTTTATGAGATTTTAAGGAGAAACGAGACGCTATTTTACCCGTTTTTAAACAAAGACACATAACCAGGGTCAAATTGGAATTTTCTTCTATAGAAAATGTGAAAAATAACATATTAAATATTTATGGATAGGAAATGAAATTTTCTAAGAGGAGATAAACATTGGAAATGATATTAATCATGGTAAAGTATAAAATAAAGACAATTAAAAGATGATTCCGTGAGGAAAACTCAGGAAAATTCCGAAATATCGATGAAAATAATAAATTTGGCTTGGAATGTAACTAATCATATAGTTATGAAGAACGACATAAGAATAAAGGAGAAAATTCGTAAAAAGAACGTCGTAAATATAATAAAATTGAAGCAAAGAAGGAAAATTCAAATCTACGACCAAAATAGAGACAACACAGTTTAAAATTGAATTGATTTGTGTAGATAATATGGAAATGTGGAAAGATTTAGTATGGTGGAAATTGGAAAATGCATAATAAAGATTTCGACATGAGTTTGTTCGTGCTCTGGCAGCGATAAACAAAATTACGAGTTATATACAGTTTATTGAAGACGTACCTATTATATATTGAAAAAAAGGGACACGAAAATCATGATATTTAAACTAAATTCTTAAGGCCAGAAGACAAAGGAACGACAGGGCAATTTTGACAAAATATTTCTGGTTCGATCCTGGAACAATGTACGGGAGAGATAGGAGGCTAGGGCTGGACTTCAAAAATCAGGGAGGCTGGACTAACGACGGTGATACCAAAATAGAGAAATTTTACTATGAAATTGCGAGTTGATAAGAGTTAGATTTATAAATCAATGAACGTGTAGTTGAGATGTTCTAGTCCTGAGGGTAGGTATAAAACTTGAGACTTTGATGAAAAAAGGGGGTCAGTCGTCGAAATCTTGGAAGTAGTGTTTGCGTGACGTGACGTGATTAACGGTGATTAATTGGAAAAAGTTTCTAAGAGTGAATTCTGGGACTTAGGAACAGTCAGCGGAGGAGCCGAATTTTTCAAAATAGTAATTTTTTTTACCCTCACGTCCATCCATTCCCTCCTCTTTTTCCCCCAATTATACTAACCATAAAAATTAATAATTAATATTAGGTGAAGAATGCAGACAAAGGACTTCAATAGAAAAACAGGGTTCTGGAATGATCTCATATTACATAGGTAAAGCAAAGTTCTTTCTTGAAATGTTACAATTATAGAGTGTTATCTTTTTTGCATTGTATTTATCAATATAGCCGTAATATGGGGAAAATAGTAATAAACAAATCGAGAAAAAAGGTGAAATCGAATACTGAGGAGGTTAGGACGGGGTTAGTTTGACAAACGCGGTCAAGGATAGGCAAATAAAAATAATTAAATAGATTGGAAAATTTTCACACTTTCTCTAAAAAGAACCTAGGAGTTACCACACGCAATACATTATCTTCTCTACATGTGTATGCATATAAAATATGCATACAAATATAAATTCTAAAGAAAAAAAATTACACAACGCAGAATACAGAAAATAATGTGAACTACATTCTTAAATCTTGTTTACTGTGATAAAATCACAGGGGTTTGAGAAAATTAGGGTAGATTTAGCTAGAAAATAAAAGAACCTTGGGTTCATTAAAAATAAAACCACAACCCTGAGGTAAAAATACCCCGGAGAGGTTTAAAATCAGAACATCACACTTCATCACAGGGGTGTGACCAGTAGGACATAAGGGTAGAATTATAAATATAGTTACGAGTTAGGAGCTACGAGATTGGAGCTACGAGATTGGAGCTACGAGGTAGAAGCTTAGAAAAGTAAAATGTACTAGGGAGTTACCATCACAAGCCGTGCTTTGGTGACGAGATCTAAGAATTCAGGTACCTCCTTTTTTTTTACATGAACTCCACACAGGAGGCCCTGAGGAAAATGATCTCCCTCAGGGCCTATGTCATCTTTGGGGATGTGTGGAAGGTATCTTTAAGTAAAGGAAGGAGATGAGAGTTCTGGGAAGGAAAGGGGTTTAAGGAGGGGGTAGGAATCTGGGGTTCAGTTTGTCTTGGTCATCCACCTCCAAGACCTGGACAAACCTCACCCCATGAATCCGGGCACCCCTACTAAATCACCAAACGTAGCGAACCACTTGGGGTGATCTATGGCAGAGGTGTTGGTTATCCAATAAAGGTTCCCGGGGCGGCGGTACCCATTCCCGCCTCCCAAATTGTACTTGGCGTACTCTTTCCCATCTGCAAACCATCAAACATACCGCAATTGGGTATGCTATAGTCTAACTCGCTCCAGATGGTTGGGAGCAGTTGGGACTCTTGCGCGGTACCGCCTCTTATAAAACGGATAATGATGGAAGTACCTACTACGTAACTTTAACTTAAAAGTAATCGGATCTTACTTTGTGGCTGCAGTAGTTCCATGTTTCTTGATAGCCACATTCCGTGTGATAATATGTTGCTGTAGAGGGTAAGATACTTGGTCTGGCAGGGTACATTCATAGGGTCGCTGGATAACGGAGCGTTACTCAAGACGGCACGAAGGTACCAGCGCGGGAGGCCCGTGATTGGATCCTTCAGCAGGAACACCAGTCCGCCCCCGCTGTCTCCCGAGCACATGGCTGAACCTGGAAGTAAAGGCAAAATGTTGGCCAGTTGGGGATTATTGATGGTGGAACTTGTGTTTACTTTCTGCAGCAGAAACACCAGCGCACCGTGTACGTGGCTAAACCTGAAAGTAAAAGGGAAGTTTTTTTTCAAAAGAAGAAGCGAACACAGTGTGACTTGGCACCTTAATAAATACCAAATAAATTTTGAATTTTTTTCCCTTTCTTTCTTAACAATATGTATAAATATGTGTACTTCTGTATTTGATAGTACTAGTTATGGTACGGAAGTACCGATATCGGTAGACTAAAAAATATCAGTAATGAGACTTTTACCAAGTATTATCTTTTTATTATTATTAATTTATTTAATTTGTTTATTTATCTTTAAAATGCTACACATTATAATATTACTGGTTTTCCATTAAAAGCATTTGCTTGTGGATGGAAGAAGAGTTTACATTATTGAATGGAAAGTGTTTGTTAGGCGTGAATTACTGACTTTTGTTTTGAAAAGTTTTATTTGCTATGTACATATTATGTTACTCAAAATCATAATATTTTAATTTTATTATCTTAATATATAAAACAAAGTCGGGTAAGTTACACCATTTATAACTCCAGAACGGCTGGACTAATTTTTATGATCTTTGATTCGTTGATTTGTCTCCGCCCCGAATAGCAGAATAACTATTAAAACATTGTAAAAATTTTTGAAGAAATTTCTTTTCCTCATACAATTTGTATGGAACGAATTCTTATCTTTTGAAAGAGCTGTCGGAATATTGTGATAAGTATAATATTGAGTAGTGAAATTGTAAACATATTTAAAGATGTACTCCATTTTGCAGATGATCTAAAATTAATACGAAATATATATAACAAGCTAATTTAGATGAATTTTTTAAATGGTGCGAACAGAATACGTTATTTTTGGACATTGATAAATGTCAAGTAATACGATTTTCCAGAACTCATTCTCATATCTTACATGAATATTATTTAAATAATGTTAAATTAACACCAGTATCACAAATTGGCGACTTGGGAGATATATTCGATTCGAACTTAACATTCACAGCACATATTGATAATATAACTAATAGACCAGGAGACGACATAGGTAAACCATACGTCATCGAGTACACGGATGAAACTACTTTTTAGTGATAATGGACACTTAGAAAACCTTAAAAAAGCTGGTATGCCGGTGCGCTTCTTGACAAAAGCCGCGCTGCCATGGAAATAGTCAGCGATTTTTTTCGTAAAAATTACGTCATCGAGTACACGAACGGGAATGGTTTCATATGATAAAGGTCGATTAGAAAATGAGAAAAAGCAGGGCTGCCAACCGGCAGCCTGGCAAGTTCGCAGGCAGCCGGCGTCAAAGTGGGGTAAAAAATAGTAAATTTTACGTCATCGAGTACACGAATGAAACTAATAAATAACTATAGTCCAGATCATTCCGTTTAAGAATTTTTTGGTCTGCCGACCAGCAGTCTGGCAAATTTTAGTGTACGATTTTTTAAAGTTTTTTTTTTTTTTTAATTTTTCGTTTATCTTTATTATTGTTTTTTTTTCTTATATTTTTAAAAACTTTGATTGTCATATTTTAAAAATATAAGCGATAATGATTAAAAAAATCTGAGAGTTCCGAGTGTACCCATCCGTCAGGTGAGCCGTTCGACGCCAAACCACTTACGAAACCTGCCGCGGTGCCCCTCACCGCTGTCGCGTATCAATATTATTGTACAAATTTATAATATTGATAGTTCTTTTAAGATTGCTTAATAGTTCATAGTAGTTGGAAGTTCGAAAAACCAACGCACCGTCGCTGTAAGAGTTGCGTTCGTCCGTAAAACGACGCAAATTGTCGAAACCCCATCCGTTTCATATTGGTTTTGCTTGCCCTGCTGCACCGATTACATCGAATACAAAATCGAAACTAACGAAAAACTGTAGTCTAGATTATCTCATTCATGAATTCTTTGGTCTGCCGACCAGCAGCCTAGCAGTTTTTTGTGTACGACTTTTTAAAGTTTTATTTTTTATTTAAAAAAATTATTTTCAATATTTTTATTATTATTTTCATTTCAATATGGTTTTAAAAAATTAGAATGCCAGATTTTAAATAAAATAAGTGGTAATGATAAAAAAATATATTTTGAGTGTTTTGAGTGATATCGATGCAGCAGGGCAAGCGAAACCGATATGAAATGGACTGGGTTTTGAATTTTCCGTCGTTTTTCAGACGAACACAGCTTTTACGGCAACGGTGTGGTGGATGTTCGAACTTCCAACCACTATGTTTTATTAGATAATTTTAAAAAGACTATTATTATTATAATTTTGTATAATAATATGGGCATGCGATGGCGGCGAAGGGCTTCGCGACCAGTTTCCAGTAAGTTGATGCGCGTCGAAAGGCTTTCCCGTCCAATGAGTACACTCAGAACACTCAAAATTTATTTTTTTATCATTACCACTTATTTTATTTAAAATCTGGCATTCTAATTTTTTAAAACCATATTGAAATAAAAATAATAATCTGTATTTTATCTGTATATTGAAAAAATTTTTTAAAAATTAAAAAAAAAATTAAGACTTTAAAAAATCGTACAAAAAAAACTGCCAGGCTGATGGTCAGCAGACCAAAGAAATCATGAACAAAATAATCTAAACTACAGTTTTTCATTAGTTTCGATCTTGTATTTGATGTAATCGGTGCTGCAGGGCAAGCGAAACCCATATGAAACGGACGGGGTTTCGAAAATTTGCGTCGTTTTACGGACGAACGCAACTCTTACAGCGACGGTGCGTTGGTTTTACGAACTTCCAACTACTACGAACTATTAGGCAATCTTAAAAGGACTATTAATATTATAAATTTGTATAATAATATTGTCACGCGACAGCGGTGAGGGGCACTGCGGCAGGTTTCGTAAGTGGTTTGGCGTCGAACGGCTCACCTGATGGATGGGTACACTCCGAACTCTCAAATTATTTTTTTTTATCATAATCGCTTATATTTTTAAAATATGGCAATCAAAGTTTTAAAAAATATATGGAAATAAAAATAATAATAAAGATAAACGAAAAATTAAAAAAAAAAAAAAAACTTTAAAAAATCGTACACTAAAATTTGCCAGGCTGCTGGTCGGCAAACCAAGAAATTCTTAAATGGATGAGTACACTCGGAACTCTCAAATTATTTTTTTTTATCATAATCGCTTATATTTTTAAAATATGGCAATCAAAGTTTTAAAAAATATATGGAAATAAAAATAATAATAAAGATAAACGAAAAATTAAAAAAAAAAAAAAAAACTTTAAAAAATCGTACACTAAAATTTGCCAGGCTGCTGGTCGGCAAACCAAGAAATTCTTAAACGGAATGATCTGGACTGTAGTTATTCATTAGTTTCATTCGTGTACTCGATGACGTAAAATTTACTATTTTTTACCCCACTTTGACGCCCGGCTGCCTGCGAACTTGCCAGGCTGCCGGTTGGCAGCCCTTCTTTTTTCTTATTTTCTAATCGACCTTCATCATATGAAACCATTCCCGTTCGTGTACTCGATGACGTAATTTTTTCGAAAAAAATTGCTGACTATTTCCATGGCAGCGCGGCTCCTGCCAAGAGACGCACCGGCAGACCAGCTTTTTAAAGGTTTTCTAAGTGTCCATTATCACTAAAAAGTAGTTTCATCCGTGTACTCGATGACGTATGGTTTACCTATGTCATCTCCTAGTCTATAATAAGGCTTTAAAGATTCTTGGCTTTCTTTGTATAACCCCAAGTGATTCTTTTTATAATTTTTTTTATTGCATGAACACATTCTAAATTTAATTAGTTAGAAGCATAGCTAGGTAACCAAGGGCCATGGTGCAAAAAAAAACTGGGGATATAACTAAACGGTTTAGGTTTTCTCAAGTTAAAATATTAATTTAAATTAATACCTAAAATATTCAAAGCTACTAATTTATCATCAGCTCTATCGTGCTCTGAATGGCACAGAAAAATTACTTAGGGGCATACATTAATTACTTGAGCTGTTTTTTTTAAATTTAGACTCCTCCTCCCCCCCCCCCCCATGTGAGATTTACACCACAGTTGTTAAATTACTAAATTTATTTTCATAAAAAATAAAAATAATACAACTTTCAGGTACACTATAGCACAGCGATGGTCAACCGGTCGATCGCGATTGACTGGTCGATCGCGGCCATTAGTCCAGTCGATCGGAGGCATGGATCCGGCCAAAGACTCGAACGCAATAGAACCCGCACCCGTACAAGTACTCGGACCCGTAGCCGTACAAGAACTCGCACAAGGGCTGCGGGTATCATCTTGTGTGATTTTCAAATGCCAATCTATCATGTTATTGCACGTAATAACAAATTTTCTTGAAGGGAGGGATGATGATTATCAGCAACTGTAAAACTGGCAATGTGATTTAGCATTTTTAGCAGATTTTACCGGAAAAATGAGCACGCCTTTTTTTAAATTTTTCTTTATTCATTGCATAAATTCATGCCTGGATTCATGGGGTGAAGTTTGTTTAGGTTTTGGAGGCAGATGACCAGGTCCAAATTCCTACCCACTCCTTTAGCCCTTTTCCTTCCCAGAACTCTCCTCTCCTTCCTTTCCTTAAAAAGCCCCTTCACACATCATCCCTAAAGATGACATAGGCCCTGAGAGAAATTATTTTTATCAGGGTCTCCTGTGTGGAATGCATGTAAAAAAATATGTATATTATGGGTTACATTATTTGTGGATTTCTCGACCACCATGCTAGGCTGATGCCCGTGTTTTGGTGGACTGTATGTGGCGAATTAAAACACACTCAGAACATGAAAATGGTTTTTTTTTATTCTGTCGGTACACAAATAGAGTCTGCAACTAGAATTTTATAACTGCACTTCGAAAATGACAATGTTTTCGTTCTAAATGTGTCAGCAGATGAATCTAAAACAAGAATTTTACATTCTGAACACAAAACTGGTTTTAAATTGAGCGTTAATCTGTTCCCAGCAATTAGTATTATTTTCATAATTTGCATATGGTTTTCGAAGAATGGTTTCAAACAAATTTTTTAACTCCGCTCGAATTGAACGATTCCGAATCCGCTGGAGTTTTGACAGATCATTCGGAACACAAAACTTCTTTTAACCTAAGAGTTAATCTGTACGCGAGTCCTCAGCTTTATTTGAAACACAGAACACGAAAATGGTTTTCATCCTATTTTTCTACTTTGAACACACGGATGAAATGAAATGGATAATTTTTTACAAGGTATTATTATTATTTAAATATTGGGAGGCGGTTATGGGTACCATTTATTGGATTACCAATACCTCTGCTAAAGGTTGCCATAGGTCCCCCAAGTGGTTCGCTACGTTTGGTGACTAAGCAGGGATATTCTGGCGGCGTATGCGTCTGCCAACCAACTGCATGGCAGGCCGGATCGGGAGAGACTGATTGATGAAGAACTATAGACCTCTCCAGCAGGACTCTCGGAACATCGCCTTATCCCTAGTGGGAGGGATTGATTCATACGTCCGCCACTCCTGAACACACTGACCCCAGATTCCTACCCACCCCTCATATTTTTTCCTTTCCTAATAATTCTTCTCCTTTCTTTTTTTGACACAAGTTTTTTGTTTGATGACACAAGCACTGAGGGGATTTATTTTCCTCAGGGCCTCCTGTGTGGAGCTAATAAAAAAAGTTATTGTGGAATTTCACCACCCCTAAAAAGTGCCACCCGGGCGGGCTACCCCCCCCCCCCCCTTAAAAATTTATAATTCGTAAGAAAATCATACGCACATTATGAGAGTACTACTAATCAAATCTTAGGACTCACAAGCTTATTCAATTTTAATTTAAAACTAGTTTTGTGATCAGAATGTAAAAATCCAGTTGTGGATTCATCTGCTGGCACATTTCATAGAAAAACATTCTCTTATTCGAAGTGCAGTTATAAAATTTTGTTGGCAGACTATGTATGTGCTGCCAGAATAAAGAAAAACCATTTTCATATGAGCGTAGTTTTTATTCGCCGAATGCAGATTTAATTTAAACCATTTTTGTGTTGAGAATGCAAAATTCCTTTTGTGGATTCAGCTGCCAGCATATTTGAATTAAATAAAAACCATTTTATGTTCTGATTGTAGTTTTAAATCGCCACTAACAGATTTATTTTAAACCAGTTTTTTGTGTTCAGAATATAACGATACATTAAAATCACAAGTTGCAGATCTATCGTGTACCGAGTGAGGCTTTGCATTTGAGTTCCATAACAAATGCTGCAAAATTGATTGTTCCGTGTGTAACTATTATTTGGGGGACGCAGAATCAATCTTAAGCTAAAACCTGCCTTGTGTTCTCAACTCAGTGTAAAAATTTGAGATCCTATTACATGGATACCATTTTCGATTTCCGAGAGCAGTTATACATTTAGAAGAGTACTCATCACATGTGTTTATAAAAATCGGCATAAAATGAGGTGGTAATTAAAAAAATGAATTTCATTGTACCCCTCCTCCCCCGGCGCTTGAAAATCTGCGGTTGAAGTACCGAAATAAGTTTTCCCCCGTCCGGGACGGCTGAAATAACCCACGTTACGCCAGATTACGGTATATCGCACAGGGTTTCGTCAGTGAACGGTAGATCTTGGGTCTAATCAAGTTGACCACCCCTGCCATATCACTATTCACTACAATATTCAACTTTTCACAGAGGGTGTAATTATTTTATATTCCATAGACAAAATCAAAAAGATAAAAATTCAAACATCCATTTAAAAGTGTTTAGATGAATACCAACCAACCACAAATAAAAATCCTTCGATAAAGTGCTTAGATAAATACCGATCTACCTTCTCAACCATACTATCCACGCTTGTGACGGTTCCACTAACCTAACATGGATTCCGACTCTGAAAATGAGCAAATTCTATCGAATTCTGAACTCATCCGTTAGAATATGCGAGCACGCTCTCGAACAGGCACATAAAGCTAGAGCAATGGACAGATCTACGCTTATCAGAGAACCTACACTCCTTCCTGGCTCAAACTAAGATCAGAATCTCCATTCAGTAGCATTAATGGGAGCCTGTTAATGGAGACGATGGAGACTACAAGCAAATCCAGAGATGCTAACAAGGCAAAAAAATTAAATTTATATAAAAATAGAATATAATATTATATTTTTATCAACAGAAATATTTGAACCAAAGCAACTTGAAAAAATCTTCCGAGATCCGGCCAGTATCTTTTCAATGAAGATGAGTGTTTCAGGCTGATAATTATTGATTATAATATTTGTTATCTACCCTTTGTGCTATGCATAAAAATCTTGTTTAAACGATAGTTTATCAATTAAAAATAACAAATAATATTTGACAAGTTAAAGTATTTCAGAAAAAAATGCAGACATAATTAGTCTCGACGCCACCTAGCGGGAGATTTAGTATTAACAATACCTCTCTCACAAAAATAAAGTTGGTTGTTTTCAGTTGGAAAAATGTAATAATAAGTAATTGTCGAATGAAACACTAGTATATATTGAATTATTTGGCGGGTATTAGATAAGCCGCCATAGCTCAGTGTTCAGAGCTGCTGACCGGCAATCAGAAGGTCACGGGTTCAATTCCCGTTGGCGGCCAGTATCTTTTCTCGGAAGATTTTTTCAATGTAGATGAGTGTTTCAGGCTGATAATTATTGATTATAATATTTGTTATCTACCCTTTGTGATATGCATAAAAATCTTGTTTTAACGTTAGTTTATCAATTAAAAATAGAAAAGATTCAGCTTATGATAAATAAATTATTCGAAGTGTGCATATTGGAACATAGAATTTAAGTTTATATAATCTACTAACAATAGATCTCAGTCACTGGATTTATTTCTTTTTAAATCCCATTTAAAAAATTTCGCAGGATTTATTTATTTTTAAATACCATTTAAAAAAGCAGTCAATAATAACACCTAAATAAACATATTCTTTAACCAGTTAAATTTTTTCACATGTACTGTAACAGACGTGTGCTACAAGACTGTAGAAAAGGGCACCGGTGGCTGTGCACGTGGATGTCGACTATTGTAATATCGTTTGAATTTGCTGGCCTTCCTTGAAGGTCACAGCCCAGCTGTACTTTGAGGGTGGCAACCCTGGATTTGCCTCCCTGCACCCAGAGCTGGTGAGTGGTAGCCCTGGATGTCCTTGGTCTCTGCCTGAGCCTGGCGCCTTGCGGTGTCCAGTAGTTGGGCCGGCTTGTCTTGAGGAGGTAGGCACCAGACTTGTTGTTCAGGCAGGAGGCAGGTCGGAGAGAGGTTTCTTCCAGAGGAAGGAGTAAAACACGTAGAATAAAGTAAACGTAGGAACTGATTTATTGCTGAAAAACACGCTGTATTTATACTAAATTGGCGGTCCGATTTGGTGGCCGCCGGAAAGTGGTGGGGGAAACTTTGTAGCGACACCTTTCCTTTATAAAGGGCAGGAAACTGCTCATTCTCTATTTTGTCGGCTTAATCCGTAAAAGTGCTCGTCTAATTTTGGCAATTTTATGAATTTTGTAGCCTTTATTTAAAATGAAAACACATATTAAATTATAAAAACATATAAATAAAGCCAAGATTTATAGCAAGAATTTTTGTTCGGTGAAGTTACCGTGATTTTAAGATTTTTTGATTTTAAGAAAATATTTTATGATTAATGAAGTTATAATTATTTTTCCTAGGTTCCCTGTGAGATAAGTTAATGAAATCTGTTTATTTCACCATCTCACAGGGTCCCTAGAATTTTGTAAAGGGAAAAATGTAAAAATGTCATGACCGAAATTTGACTTAACAAAATTAGCTCTAATTTTAAAGCAAAGTATTTTGAGAACAAAGTCTCAGTTTGACTGGAGGCCTTGTAGGATCAAGAATGAAAACTGATTATTTCATTGCCCTACAAGGCCCGCAGGTTTTGATTTTTGAAAAAACATAAAGTGTTTTTTGGTAGGCAAAAATGACTGTATTTTTGCTACCCAATATATTGTGAGATAAATCTTGCCTTTACTCGAGACCTTGTAGGATTTCAAATGAAAACTGATTATTTCATTTGTCCTATAAGGCCCGTGTGCATTAAAATTAAGATTATTTGAATATAACAAGAAAATTGGAAGTAAATAACAAAAATAACAAACTAGAAAGCAAACAGAACCAATATTTTTCATCAATGCGACGCCGGCGGCACGGTACTCTAGTATTTTGAGGCCAGGTCATTTTGGCCCAATTCCCCGAAATGATTAGAAAACTGTAAAGGACCGAGCCAAGCGATGAGCGTCGGTTACATGTACACAATACAGAATGCAGGAATACCAACATGTAAGCAATCTGCACCTTGTGTTTTTATTTCGGGTGTATATATTTAATAGTATTTGCCTTGATATTGGGTGATCTAATACGTATCAATCCACTGGAGGTTTGACGAGGTTGTCAGGGGCACCAATCCTCTTGTAGTTGTGTCTGGACCTCTTAAAGGTTTCCCTTAAGTTGTTCTGGGGTGTGGAATGAACTTCAGTGAAGGGGCATTTCAAAGATTTGGACTCATGTTTTTCCAACATCCTTAATTATGTGTTTGAAACATGAAGCCAGTTCACGGCCTTATTTTTTACAAAAGAGACAATGTTTTTTTTCATGGTTTTCTGGTTTAATAGCGGATGAAAAACTAGGCTTGGGGCAATCACGCACAACCTCCATTGCTTTCCTTCTGCCTTGGTACGATTAAAAAAGGAGGATTTTTATATACCAAGAATTCTTTGTTGAAGAAGGGGGGCAATTGCTTCAGTGTTATTGCCAGTGTTAAGAGTGGCTAGCTCGATTATTGATAGTGCATCAGGGGCAATGTTATCAGTGCCTTTACGGTGCACGACATCGAAAGAGAATTGAGATAGGCAATATGACCAACGAGCTAGTCTGCCGGATGGATTGTCCTAAGATATTAACCATTTCAAACTGCTGTGATCGGTGACAACAGCGAATTTGATTCCATCTATATAACGTCGGAAGTGGTAAATGGAGTCCAAAACTGAAAGTAATTCCTTTTCGGTGATTCCATAGTTCTTTTCATGTTTATTCAAACTACGGGAATAGTATGCCACAGGGTGTTTGCCGTCTGTGAACTTTTGGTAAGTATGCCACCGATTCCAGTATTGGAAGCATCCGTATGGAGGGTGAAAGGAAGAGAGAAGTCAGGGCAATTCAGAACAGGTGCTGATTGTAAAACAGATTTCAAGGTGTTGAAAGCGTTTTCGGCCTCAGGGGACAAAGAAAACCCTTTTGAGTGCTTGTAACCTTATTGAGAGGTGCAGCTCTGGTGGAGAAATCCTTGATGAATCTCCTGTAGTAACCAGCAAGTCCCAGAAAACCTTTGACTTATTTAGCATTTTTTGGTCTCGAGAAGTTGGTTATTGTTGGGGTCGGTTCTGAGACCTTTTTCATCCACGATGAAATAAAGATAACAAAGACGAGATTTTCAAAATTCGGACTTTTTTAGATTGATGGTAAGGCCAGCATATTTCAGCTGTTGAAATACCTTTTCTAGCATAGCAATATGTTTTTCAAAAGTGTCGCTTACGATGATCAGATCATCCAATAGCAGAAAAGGTTGTTTTCTGATTCGGGGCCCAAACAACTATCAGCATCTGTAGTTCTACAGAGCTGTTTTTGAATCCGAAAGGTAATCTTGTGAAGTGAAACATTCCCCTTCCTGGTACAACAAAAGCAGTTTTGTCACAGGAGGAGCGTTCTTAAGGTATTTGGCAAAAAGTCCGGGAAAGGTCAATTGAATAGATAAATTTGGCATTCTTCAACCTGTCAAGGATGGCATGAACAAGAGGTAATGAGTACGCGTCTGTTTCTGTGCACGCGTTGAGACGTCTGCTGTCAAGGCAAAAACGAGCAGAACCGTCCTTTTTTAGACCAGTAACGTTGGGTTGGTCCACGCACTTCTACTAGGAACTACCATGCCCATACTTAGCATTTAGTCTAACTCTTTTTCTAAAATTTTTAATTTTTGGTAGTCAAGTTGTAATGTCTCTGCTTTATTGGAGGACCATTGGTTTTGATTTTGTGTTCAACTAAATTAGTTAAACCGTAACCAACGTTTTCAAATGCGATAGATTCGAATTAAGAGACAACTTCCTTTAATTGGTGAGCCTGGGCTGGTTCCAAATTTTGTAGGGTATAATTGTACGAATCTTGCTGATTTGAGGAGCTAGATGCGTGTCATTGGAGGGAAGAAAAACTTGCGGAGCCACGTCGAATGCTTTCCAAAAATCTATACAAAGGATACATTTTCGAGTAATGGAGGGGATAACCAAAAAATTGATTAAAACCACTTTGTGTCCACATTTTACGAGTTGTAACGAGGGAAGAGTATTTTTCGAAGGTAAATCCATTATTTATAAATGGCAGGTGAGCGTTGTCTCCTAGGCAACTAATAGATGCTCCACTCTCTAAAAGTCTGGAAAAACAAACGTTGTTTATAGAAAATTGCGCATATGGTCGGCCGTCCTGTGCTTGTTTGCAGCTTACGGAGGAAAGTTGTAAGGCCTGGTTGAAATATTTGATGTGGACCAACCACTCAGTCCATTCTTGGGGCCTTGACATAGAATGAATCGCCGAGAGGTTGGGAATTGGTTTTTTCGCCTTCTATTCCAATTTGGAGGAGGTCTGGAAAAATCCACCGGAGGTTTGACGAGGTTGTCAGGGGCACCAATCCTCTTGTAGTTGTGTTTGAACCTCTTAAAGGTTTCCCTTAAGTTGTCCTGGCGTGTGGAATGAGCTTCGGTGAAGAGGCGATTAAAAGGTTTGGTATTATTGTAGAAAACTTTGTGGTTTGACATATTATAACTCAATTAATAATTGTTAATTGTATTAATTTGTACCCTGATGATGCTTGAGTAAAGCGAAACCGGTCGGTTCAAAAAAATAATAAAACTTGTGGTTTTAAACCAAAAAGTATTTTATTTTATTATAAAAGGTTTGGACTCATGTTTTTCCAACATCCTTATGTGTTTGAAACATGAGGCCAGTTCATGACCTTGTTTTTTACAAAAGGGACAATGTTTTTTTTCATTGTTTTCTGTTTTAATAGCGGATGAAAAACTAGGCTTGGGGCAGTCAGGCACAACCTCCTCAGAAGTTTGTCGCTTATTTCTTCCGCTCGTTGAGGATAATGAGCCGTGGAGTCTTTCGGGAATTGCTTGATTGATAGCAGGTTCAGTTTAGTTTTGTGCTGCGTCTCTGTTTTTCCAAAAGAGATAGAAAGGGCACTTTTGAGTTTGGCTCGCAATTTTGTCCTTTTTTGTGTGGTTTATGCCATGAAAATACCTCCGGCGTGACTAGATCGATGAAATTTTTATGAAGAATTTCATGCGAAATTCCTGTGATATCTGCGGTTTCTTCCACTTTATAAATAAAATCATCGATTTTGGTTTTACAGGTGTATGATATACTTTGGATTCTGTCAGAACTGTTGATATAATTTTCTCTTCCCTCGTAGTAGACTTGGAAAAATGTAACTTCCTGATATACTTTTTGTTAAAATAAAGTGCATCATTCACCAAGGATTTCTTCGACTTATTTATTTTATTTTATTAGGAACATTTACAGATTAATAACATTACATGCATTAAAGAAAAAAATTATAATAATTAGGTTATAATCCAATAACAAATGTTCACATCATGCCCAAATAGTAAATAAAAAAGTCAATTTTTATTAACTTTTTTTTCTTCTTTTTTTTACCTAATATTATAGAGATAGGAACTAGATAAACTGTCTAAGCATAATCTAGATATACTTTCTAAAACTGGGTTTTATATAAAAAATACAGATAAGATAAGATAAGAAAAAATACAAGAAAAGTAGAAAAAATTAATATACGTATGTATAATAGTAATGATGAAAACTGAGATACACCAGGCGTAGGGTCGAGAAATAATATATACATTAATAAAAAAATAAAAAAACAAGTAAGAGTAAAATGATAGTACTCACAAAAAACAGAAAATAGTAAAATATAGTGTACGCATATAGACATATACGTATTACATTCTTTTTAAATTTCAAATATAAAAAATACAAGAAAAAAGTACCATATCAATTTTTAGTTAAGTTACAATGAGTTAATCTACGAGTATTTAGTAATGATTTGCTTATTATAGAGCTCCATCAACTATATGTTTGAAAGAGCTTAAAGTACACGACAAGATATCAGCATCGATACATTTTTTGTTATAATGATTGCAAGTTCTCAATAAGAAAGAATTTTGCCTGAGACTAGTTGAAACAATTTCGACATGAAACAAAGACTTGTCTCTAGTTTTCTTACTCGGGACTCTAATATTGATTGATGACTAAAGAGCTGGACAGTCGATATAACCATTCAAGACTTTGTGTAGATAAGTCATATCCGTAATGTCTCTCCTACTTTTTCGAGTTTTGAGTCCATAGTATTTTATAGAACTGTCCATGTCATAATAACGCACATGTCTCTTGAAGTTCAGGTGGTGTACAAATTTTCTTTCGACAGCTTCTATGCGCTTTGTGCATATATTATACAGAGGATTCCATATAGGAGAGGCATACTCAAAATGACTGCGAACATAGGAGTAATATAATATCTTGAGGTTTGGACATTGGTGAACTCTTTTCCAATACGGAAAAGAAATCCTGACATGCCCAAGGATTTCTTAACAATCATATCAACATGTGCCTTAAATGAAAGTTTGTTGTCAATGAGAACACCGAGGTCTCGAATTTTCTTAACAATCATATCAACATGTGCCTGAAATGAAAGTTTGTTGTCAATGAGAACACAGAAGTCTCGAATTTGATTGAGTTTTTTAAGCACTTGACTGTTAATAATGCGAAAATCATGTTCGATGGTTTTTTGTTTTTTGTAAAGGTTATTACATAACATTTGTTAATAACAAGGTTATAATATGTTAGGTTATTAGATAACATTTGAGATAGTTAACAGTACAATAATTATTAAGTCTTTTAAGATCTCCTTGAAGTTTATAGCAATCAGTTATAGAGTTGATAGAAAGAAATGTTGGAAGTGTTTGTTTAGCTAGTGTAGGAGTGGATGGAGAGTGTTTGGTGTGGCGATCCTCTCCACGTCAGGCAGGGTTGCCTTCATACTTTACCAATACAGAGTTTTGAAATGCTCCTTGCGACCACGGTACTTCCAAGCCGTGATCCGGTCACGGTTCAGAAACTTATAATTATGATGATTTTCAATTGATAACACTCATTTGTCCGCGATATTAAATTTTATTTAGAATATTATTTACAAGAAATATGCGTTCGCGTACGAACGGGTAGAGAGGTAAATTGCACGTACAACTGGGAGAATAGAAGCGGAATAAATTGCTTCGCCATTTCGGAGCAATCGGAGAGTTTTCGATTGGATCATCGGGGATACCATATGCGTGAAAGTATTGTAAATAAGTACTGCCATAGAAATATTTTCAAATCATCAGCAAAGGGTAAAACTTTAGCGTGCGTAAAGCATTTTACAATGTAATTGATAAATATAGTGAAAAGCAACGGTCCCAGGTGAGACCCTTGGGGGACACCTGAAGGGACATTGACAATTTCAGAATTAAAACCATTCACTGCTATTAACTGGGATCGTCCGTCAAGATAGGAGACTAGCCATCGGTACAAATCACCATGTATACCCAAAGCTAATAGTTTTGATAACACTAGATTATCGTCAATTTTATCGAATGCTTTAGAGAAATCTGTATATATTATATCCACTTGGATTCGTTCATCCATTGATTTTGAAACGAATTCAGTAAATGCTGCAAGATTGGACATAGTTGATCCTTTTTTCATAAAGCCGTGTTGGTTTTCAATTATTACTGACTGAACACAGTCATATAGTTGCTCATGAACAATTTTTTCAAAAATCTTACTGAAGATCGGCAATTTTGATAAAGTACGATAGTTCTGAACGTCGTTCTTAGATCCAAATTTGAATACTGGCGTAATGAGAGCGTATTTCTATCGATCTTGAAAGACGCCTTCTTTCAAAGATGATTGAAAAATCAGTACTAGAGGCAATAATATTTCCTTAATGCACATTTTTATAAAATAGGATGGTTTTTTATCACATCCTTCGCCCAATGACCAAGAGATATTATTAATTATTTTTTCTATTTGTTCCTTGCAAGCGGAAATAGAAGAAATGTTTATACTATTGTCTGCTCTGGAATTATTAGTTAATGCCTTGGGAGTAACATTATTATTATAGGTAGAGGCGAAGTATTTTGAAAACATGTTACATATAGTTAAAGGATTGTTAGCAGTTACATTCAATAGTTTCATCGTATTGGGTAGCCCTGAACTATTTCTTTTACTTTTAACATAGGACCAAACATTTTTTGGGTCATGAGATATTTTGAGTTTAGCATTTAATATAAATTGTCTATGACATTCCTTAGAAACTTTTTTTTGTCTCGTTCGCAGAATACAGAATTCTTGATAATCCAAAGGATTATACCATTTTTTCCACTTTTTAAATATTTTGTATTTTTCCTTAGTCAATTTCATTAAAGCCGGGCTATATGAGTTATTGATCTGAACTTTTTTGGATGGAACGTTAGATATGTTATTTTCGCGAAGAGCTTGCAATAAGGAATCCTTTGTTGATTGAAGGATATTCATGATTACACCCGGGGGCGTTTCCACAATTAATGGTTGGTTTTCCATTTTGAAAAAAAAAACTTGACACTCGGTTTGTCAGAAACAGAAAGAAAAGTTGCTGGTGCCTGAATTTTTGTTTTAATTCAGTAATTGACCAGGACTTAACTTTACAATCGACACTTTTTTTATGTTTCACAAAGCACTTTTGGAAAACTGCAGAATTTTTTTATAAGCGTTTATAATTTTCCAAAAATTTGACTAGGGGTCACCTTGTGGAAGTAGGTATTTTCATTTTCACAAAGCACTTTTGGAAAACTGTTTCACTTTTCGAAGAAAAACACGAACACTTTTTTGGAAAGAAAACCACGAGAAATGATTAAGTCTTTTCTTAATTTTAGAAAAAATTGGCCATAGGCTTTCCTGTAGGGACGTGTTTTCATTTTCTTAAATACGTTTTCCAAAAAAAAAACGGAAGAAACTTGAAAGTTCCAAAACTAAGAATTAGGGCGTGAGTCACTAAAAAAAACGGATACACTTCTCAATGCACTACTGTAAAAAGTTATTACACGATTTTTGAAACACAGAGTTGGTAAATAATTTTGATAAATAACTTACGGTACCTGTAATCACTTGAAGGAAAAAAAAAACGAAACAAAAGGGTTGACAGCATAGTTATGTGAGGAGTGAAAGGATCTCCATGAATACATGTAGTTATTATTTTTAAGCAATATGTAAACGAAAACACGGATACCTATTTTACTTATGATTGCAGAGATAATTTTTTAATTTTTTTTTTTTTTCAATAATTTTTTTGGTACATACATTGGTATAATTTTACAATACTTAAAGGTTTTTTAATATATAAACATTTCAAAATTAAAAAAAATAAAACAATTAGCAGATTAACCAAAAAAATCCCACATAGGCATCGCCTGTTCGTGGGTGTACTTGTGTGTTTTTAAAACGATTTAAATTTGACTCATATACATACATTATCTTTGTAGATATTAAAACCTAAAATTAAATAAACAAATAAAATAAAAAATACAATTAGTGTTTACTGAATTACAGTTCAAACATGTTAATAAAGATTAAAAGTTTGTTAAGTTATATCAGGTCAGATGTTATAGCAAGTAAATTTTTGTATCAATGGTATTCATCCAAGACTTTATTACATTTTTATATTTGCTGAAGGAGGATATATTTTGACATTCAATTTTTGTAGTCTTATAGAGAGCATTATACATTTTTGGTTCAATAAAATACGTATGTCTTTGGGCAAGCCTAGTTTTACACGGTGGAACTTCAAATACATTATTTGACCTATTACTTGGCTTCAAATGCCAACTGGCTATTAGCGATGGAATCACATGTCACTTCTGCAATAAACAGTTCCACTACGAATGCGGAGGAACAACAGAAACCACGTTTCGCAAAGCAAATAATGAAAAAAGAAGAACGTGGCGCTGCCCAATCTGCAAGACCCCACCTCAATCAACCGCTTCAACAAACTCCATAGAAGACGTGATGATCGAAATTAGAAAAATTTCATCTGAACTTGCCTCCCTTAAAACTCTCAACAGTCAAGTGAAGGAAGACATGTCAGAATTAAAAAAATCGGTTGACTTCAACAATTCTAAATTGGACGAATTTACAAAGAAATTCCAAGCCTTCGAACAATCGATGAGCAAAGTAGATAATCTGGAAAAAGAAGTTTCCTCTCTTCAATCCACAATCAACTCAATGCAAGATGACACAAACAAAAGGGAACAATGGATGAGACTTCAGAATATCGAAATAAAAGGAATACCACAAGATAAAAACGAAAACATTCCAAACATCATATCAGAAATAGCAAACATAATTGGTATTCACAATTTCAAAACTAACGAAATCGAGTTCGCCACCAGAAACCTAAACCTAAACCACCACTTCACTCTAAACTAATTAAACCAATAATCGTAAAATTCACCAGCCGCTCACGTAAAAATGAATTCATCTCGGAAATTCGACGAAGAAAAGGAATAACCACGAAGGACCTAAATTATCCCGGTGACGAAATAAAAATATATGTCGACGACCATCTGACTAGCTTTAACAAAAACTTGCTTTTCCGTGCCAAGGGGTTTGCTCAGGAGAAGGGGTACAAATTCACGTGGCTGAAAAACAGCAGGATATTCGTGAGGAAAAACCCTACTTCGCCCCCCATATTAATTGCCAAGGAAGAGGACCTCAAGAAAATTTCCTAAGTCGATTTGCATCCTCTTCGCGTCGTAAAATATATTTTTTATCTACTCATGTATTTCCCCACACATTTTCCCCCTCTCATTATCCACTCCTATCACACTTACCCTCTCTCTCCCATTTTACCCTATCCCATAAACTTTCTAATTCATTTTTAAATCTGTCAACACTTTTCATGAACCAACGTGGAATACATGTTACCGCCAGTTGGCGATCCCTTACACGCTTGACAGTCAGAAACACTCGAGGAACAATAGCGGTCTCTCTCACTCTAATTATCTTTTCTTCCGTGGTAAGCAACTTACTTTATACTAATTTAATGTTAACAAAAATTCTACTAATGTATGTACTGAATGATATTACTAACCGTTCTCACTTTAAATATGGATACCTACTTCTATCTGATTACATCCACATCAGAATAATAATATCATAAGATGGACTTGAGGCGCACTTAACAAGACTTATAGATTATTATTATTTTATTATGATTATAGATTTTATGATGATTTATTATGATGATAATTATACAGACTATTATGATTATATCAACATCAGAATAATAATATCATTAGCCGGGCTTGAGATGCGTATTACAAGAGTTATACATTATTATTATTTTAAACTATATTATGCACCCAAACCAATAAAATATTGTGTTAGCTGTACTTTCTACTCTAGATTGCATGACTATTATAACCGAATTCACTTATCGCAGCTATCATTTATATGTGTAACTTACTGCTTACTCACTAATATTTACTTGAATACTCCCCCATGTCTTTAGCAATATATTACCAGAATGTTAGAGGTCTGCGAACCAAAACAACGACGATCCTTCAATGGGGTTTCAACATGTACCCGCAAAGCGGAAGGGAAGGAAAAATTTGGGGATTGCCCGCAGATTTTCTCCCTTCGCTTATCTAATTTTGATCCGCTGGTTCTTCTTTTTGAGTCACACAGCACGGCTGTAATATTTCCACACAAAACATTCACTTATGAGTTTCACTTTAAAATGTTCGGTACAAGAGCTCCGTATTCAACATATGTGTTGACAGAACAGTGGATAATTTGTAACTAAACTGTCTGGTCGGCATGGGTAGGTATGATTTTTGGGTAGGTGGGTAGGATTGGTAGGTAGAAATTAAAAGTTGGAAAAAATAAAGGTAAATGAGCAATGCTAGGCACCAACATTTCCGCCCACCTAATTTGATCGAATTAACACTAGAAAGACCGGGTACTTATCCATACCTATAAAGACCACGACCGTCATTTTGACGGCTGATCACTTTTTGCCAATTGGCAGGCGAATATGGGTACCGCCGCCCCGGGAACCATTTATCGGATAACCAACACCTTTGGTATAGGATACTCCAAGTGGTTAGCGCTATTTTTGGTGACTTAGCAGGGGTGCCCGGGTTCATTGGGTGAGGTTTTTCTGATCTAGGTGGCGAATATGTTTGCCCACCTATTGCGTAGCCGACCGGGTCGGGAGACACTTGTTGGGGGAGACCTTATCTAGACCTCTCCAGCAGGACCTCTCTCGAACCGTCGCCTTGCACCGCTGTGGGAGAGATCGATTCCTTCGTCTATCACTCCTAGATACATTTACCAATTTCTCCTATTCATCCCTCATACCTTCTTCATTCATCCGTTACTGCTGGATAAATTTACCAATTTTTCCTATTCACCCCTCACACCTTCTTCATTCCCAGGACTTCCTTTCCTCCCTTTCCCTAAAAACACCCTCCCCACAACATCCCCAAAGATGGCATAGGGCCCGGTTTCTTTTCTTTTTTCGTTTACATTAGCGCCACAATTCCCCTCAGGGCATTGTCATCTTTGGGGATGCTGTGTGCAGAGTACCTATAGAGAAAGGAAGAAATATAAGTAATGGAAATTAAATGAAGTGTGAGGGGTGGGTACGAATCTGGGGATCAGTGTGGTGACAGACGTAAGAATCTATTCTTATCACTGAGGTGCAAGGCAATGTTCCTAGAGTCCTGCTGGCGAGGTCAAACGATCTCTCTCAACCCGTTACTCCCGATCTGGCCTGCCATGCAGTCTTTTGGTAGACGCATCCGCCACCAAGATCACAACACACTTTCCCCGTAGAAATTCCCAATTTAAGAGGCGGATATGGGTAATACCGACCGGGAACCCTTTATCGGATAATCAACACCTCTGCTATAGGTCACCAAAATTGGTTTGCTACGTTTGGTGACTTAGTAGGGGTGCCCGGGTTCATGGTATGAGGCTTGTCCGGGTCTTGGCTTCAGATAATAATAATATTTGACTTATTTATATAGCGCGAGTTTTGTGAAAAATCACCTCAAGGACGCTGTACAAATAAATATGCATCTGCCTATCAGCTGCATGACAGGCCGGATCGAAAAAGATTGGTTGAGTGAGTCCCTTTGACTTCTCCAGCCGTGCTCTCTCGGAACATTACGGATGGATGGATAGTCCGTCACACCTGGACACACTGACCCCCAGATACCTACCCACCCCTTAAATCCTTTTCCTTCCCGGAACTTCCTCTCCTCCCTTTCCTAAAAATACTTCCTACACAGCATCCCCAAAGATAACATAAGCCCTGAGGGGATTTTCTCATAGCCTCCTGTTAGCTAATGTTAAAAAAATACCCCATGAACCTGGGCACCCCTGCTAAGTCACCAAACTAAGAGAACCTCTTAGGGTGGCCTATTGCGGAGGTATTGGTTATCCAATAAATGATTCTGCCAGTTCTTCAGGAACTAACCCAGCTGGACCAACTCTGGTATATGTATGCATACCCTGTCTTTAGTTCTCCGACGAGCAAAAAAGAAATTTGGGCCAGAGAAATATTTTTTGTGGTATTTTTATAAACTATATCATACGCGATAGCGAAAGAAAGAGGCAGACATATTAGTACTATCGTGGTTCTATCATAAACGAGCAGGAATGGGCATGTGGTAAACTTGGGTAAAGAAGGTTGTAAACAAACTCAGCATTATGGCCCAAACCGTCACATTGACGGCCGCGGTCTTTGTAGGTATAAGTCAATATATCTCAAAAACTAAATAAGACCCGTACTTGTTTTTTTCACCATAGCTGTAAAATCATAAATCATGAAATGTGAAAAAAAATCACACCAATACAATAATTATTAACCATTATATCGTCACATTACTTCGGCCAGCCGTCAAAATGAAGGCTCCGGTCTTTCTAGTGTTAACCAAATCGAATTAAATTACAAAGAATCCCCATGGAGGGTACAACAAAAAAAAAATATATAAAGCAAGATAAATTGTTCATGCAAGCTGTATCTGTACTGCTTCGAAGATACTTTCAAAAAAAAAAAATCAAATAAAATAATAATGAATGTGTCGGGAGTACGGTTCCCGCAGAAAACAAAAAAAAAAAAGAATATTTTGAAAAATAATGAAAATTTGTAAAGACACCTCGGGTCTATGATGTGAGTAGGATACTAACGAGAATTCGAGTATAGGCATCCAAAAAAAAAAAAAAATAATAATAATAATAAATAAAATAAAATTAACGAAAATTGAAATGGAATAGGCATTTCCCTTTTATACATACTGAATAATTACTAATACTAGCTTTATTCTACCGGTAACGGACACGGTTTTATCACTGGTCGAACCAACGAACCAGTTTGAGTCTTAACCGTAGCTACTCTAACTATCCCATCCTTACCGGGATGAACATGGATAATTCGTCCTAACAACCACTTCATAGGTGGAAGACGATCGTCCTTTATTAACACTAATTGCCCTATCTTCATGTTAGGATTAATTTTGCACCACTTTGATCGTTGTTGAAGCGTATTTAAGTATTCTAAATGCCAACGTTTCCAGAAATGTTGCGACATTTTTTGGAGATGTTGCCACCTACTTAATCGATTAGACGCGGTGTCAAGAAAGTCATATTCAGGCAACCCCAATAAGAATCCACCGATTAAAAAATGACCTGGGGTGAGTCCATTTAATTCTTCAGGGTCTGAGCTCATTGAACACAAAGGGCGGGAGTTGAGGATGGCCTCAATTCTGGTAAGAACTGTCGCAAATTCTTCGTAAGTTAGAACGGTCTCACCTATTACCCGCTTTAAATGGTATTTCACAGACTTTATCCCAGCTTCAAATAGACCTCCAAAATGCGGACTAGACGGAGGGTTAAACGACCAAATAATGCCACTTTGAGTTAAGTGATTAGATATAACATCACGATGTGATGCCAAGAATTTATTTATGTCGAGTAGGTACCGATTTGTACCTATGAAGTTGGTAGCGTTGTCGCTTATAATTTCTGAGCATAACCCTCGACGATCCGTAAACCGGCTAAGGGCTGCAATAAAGGCTTCAGAAGATAAATCAGACACAGCTTCCAAATGAACTGCCTTCGTTGCCATACATACAAATAAACACAAATAACCCTTTGACGTTTTAGCTCCCCTCCGTTTATGATCTTTCAAAGTGAAAGGACCTCCGAAATCAATTCCGACTCGAGAAAAGACACGGCTCTGTTGCACTCGAGAGGGTGGTAAATCAGCCATCAATGGAGGTGGTAACGTTGAAGATTTCATCTTATGGCAAACAATGCATTTTGAAAGTTGCGAACGAATTTTATTTCGTGCCGCTACTATCCAAAACTTACGCTGAATTGTGAATTGAAGGCTTCGCGGGCCAATATGAAAATATAGTTTATGATAATAATCTATAAATAAATAAGCTAAATGACAGTTTTTCGGTAATAAGATCGGAAATTTATTTTCGTAAGACAGATCGGAGTACTTGAGTCGACCGCCCACCCTGATAATACCGTGGCTATCAAGAAACGGTTTCAAATTTAGAATTTGCGTTGAACATGGAACGTTATTTCGCATGTTACGTATATCGACAGAAAAATACGTTTCCTGTTCGAGAAGTATAATTTTCAAAAGCGAGAGTTAACCACCCACGACGACCCTCACCTACAGGAAGACATCGCAGTACGCCCATTACAACCAGCACTTCATCTCGCCTAAATAAACTAATAAACTCTACAAGTTTATTGATAACAGCTGCATCTAGACAAGGACCATTACCGGGAGGATATACGATAATCGCTATCCCCGAAACGACATACCAACACGTACCCTTCTATGGTTACTCGGAGAAGACCATTAATAGACAAACAAAGGAACATTTAGATGTACTTAAAACAACACGTGGCCACACATCCAGCAATCCCAAAATAAAAGATCATATTACGAAAGATCACGTATCCACGTGCACCGGGACAACACGTGCACCGGGACAATAAGCCCATTATCAGGATGACATATTGACGCTTTGACACGTAGCCCGAAAATAGGAAGACGGCGCCCCCTCCACTGCACCGGCATGGACTCCGCCAGGGACCTATATAAACCCCGACTCTAGCATACATTAGTTAATCTATTTTGTGCATTGAATCCAAGCACTTGCTTGTCGTATTGCTCACATCATAGTTCCCTTTGAAATTGTATTCACTTTAAGTTGTATTGTTTGAATTAAATAATAAAGGATAAATTATCCACAAGTATATTTTTTTAACACTACGAAGACAATAAAAGTTAACTGGCGCCCAGTACGTGGGTCATTTCGAGGAAGCTGTTAAACTTGGCCATTAGCCAGGACTCCCTAGATATTCTTTAATATCTCGACGCGAAGAGGACCACACACCAAACAAATTTGTTAACTAAGCAATGAAGATCGTCGCATCAATACTTCTGTGAGTACATTTTTCAATTGATCGTCTATCCCATACGTATGATAGATCCTTTCCCTACCTTATCCAAAAGGTTAGAGAGAAAACTTAAAAAAAAAAAAAAAAAAGTCACTTTGTTTATTCTATTTTATATTTTTAATATCTTAAAAAAAAATAAATAAAATGGCACAGCCAAATGAGAGACCCACTACCCAATACTCAGATTCGATTTTGGAGTACAGTGGCTCTCCACAAGATATAAACTTGTTCATAAAATCTGCCAGGGGGTATATTACTAGAAACGGCAATACGCCAAGTAATGTTGAAAAAATTATTTCAAGATTACGTGGAAAGGCACTTCACGTAATTCTCATGTGCGATCATGATAATAATATTGAAACAATATAAGAAACTTTGAAAAACGAATGTGGGGACAATAAGTCTGTAACGCTTTTACAGACGGAATTAATCAACTTCAACCGCGGTCAAAAAGATTTCTCCTCAACGATACACGAAATCAACCAAATTCTCTTTTCAATAAAAATTAAAATTTCTGATCAATATGGAGGACCTAGTGCCCACATATTGATGGAACCGTATAAGGATACGGCCAGAAATACACTGCTCAACCTCATGCCAACGCACATTAAATGAACGTAGTTATGCAGAAAGCAGCCAGGCCACAATTTTGGCAAAAATGAGATATTGTTGTAATCCGACAGAGAAACGTCAATTCTATATTCTATTAAAACCTACCAGGCTGCTTTCATACAAAAATTCATAGTAATAGCCATCTTAAATATTTGCTGATCACGAAAACACCGTTTAACAATCTACAGAAAGCGCCCACGGCACTCATATTCAGCAGAAAACAGCCAGAAACAACTGGTCGATTTTGTCAGTACAACTAACATTTTTACGATGCCGTTTACCTGATCTGCAGAAAACGGTCACGGCGCTTGTCCGTTTTCTACACTATAGCCTTTGTACCGAAACTTTCAAGTGGCGATCTACAGAAAGCGCTCTAGCGTTATAATAATAATTTGTTTTTTGAGAAAAATCAATAATTTAAAGTATGTATTATCATTTTAATAATATTACATAAATTCAATGAAGTCCTGTAAGACTGCTCGACAGCATTTGTAAGCCGGTTCTAATAACAATCTACTTATATTAATTTAAAATTTAGGTACTGAATCTATTATGTAACATTATTTTAACGCATAGAAATAAAATATTTGTAGTATATAAAAATAAAATAAAAAAAACAATGAAGAATGAATATAAAATCGAAAAAGTACAAAAGATTTCGTAAAAAATTAGAGAGAGACAAAAATCAGTTAAAGTTTTTTTTCAGCTTACATCTCCTGTTGTAAATTACGCAACAATTTTTTCTTATAACTAATGTTAATAAACGATATGATAAACATCAAAAATTTTTAATGATATTTGATAATAAAAAAAAAACCTCTAATTATAAAATATTTTTTTGAAATATTTATTTCAATTATGTAAATTAAATGCACCTATATTATAAACATGACTACAAGCATTGATTTCTAGTAGATAATTATAAAAACCCATAATGAATATAAAATAAATAATAATATCTATGTATGTTATGTTTCACAAAGCATTACGTATTAAAGTTTAAAAATTTATATTTCCTCGGAGATATTAAAAATTCCACTAAATATAATAATACTAACTGGATATAATAGTAATACCTATTTAACTACCGATTTTAAGTTAAATAATAAAGCATAATTTCATATATTTTGTGTATTTGGTAGCTCTGGCTGTTTTCTACGGAATGCGTATTTCGCAAAGTTAGATCGGACGGTTGATTGCTGAGCTTACATTCTCAATAATGTATTCTACAGAAAGCAGCCAGACCTTATAAAACACCAATATCTCTAAAAACCTACCCTTAAATCCACTTTAAAGTTATAATAATTAGATATCTATATATTATTTATAATTTTTTGAAGTAAAAAACATCCTAGGTGTTATGTAGATTTGATTATTAAATCTTCAGACAAAAGTGCTCGTATCTCCGTTTGAGTTTTTTATGGCTGGCTGCTTTCTGCATAACAACGTTCAAATGTGCAAACTTAACAAAAAATTACGATGCTCTGTGCACTGAAATAAGAATGTTGGAGGCTCATGGCGAGCTCCAACAACGGTCTAAACAAAACCTTGTGTTTCCACAAGCAGGACCATCTAATTTCATGCGGCCAGGACAAAATCATTCAAACAAACCTTTTACTCGCCCGAACTATTTACCACCACAAACGCAAAGCTCGTTTAAACCGCATAATAATTTTAACAACAATAATCATAATCACCATAATTTTAATAATAAACCGTGGCATAATAATAATAACCAATCGCATAAGTACGGACAAAACCGCCCGTGGCAAGGAAGTAATAATCATAATAATTTTAACACGCACCAGGCACGTGCCGGTGATGTGAGTATGAGAACGGCCCCAATGCCCCGACCTCCTAAAGGCCCGGTCATCGACCTCGGCAACGGACGTACGGCACAGGAGCTATTCTATACTGATAGTAATGATCAGGAACGGCCGGATTTTTGGGAAGACCAAGAATCTCCCCGAGAAACCTAATCCACCTGAATCATATTAATAATGGCCTACCATATGTAGTAGCGCCATTAAATATGAAAATTCTGATTGATACGGGAAGCTCCAAATCATTCATGACTATAAATGTGTATAATAGATTATTTCGTGACTGTAGATATATAAATGAAGAGTTTACTGTACAAACAGCACACTCTACGACCACCCATAGAGGTACCGTCGTGACGCCATTTTGGAAAAAAGTATTCGGCAATAATAATGCCGAAATGCGTTTTTATATTTTTGACTTTTCCCACAAATACGATGTGTTAATGGGGATAGACATGTTGAAATTAATGAATGCCACATTAATTTTAAATAATTCTAATAATATTTTAAAAACTCCAACCAAACAAGTTCAGTTGTTCCATGTTATGGATGTAAGTAAACTTGATGAGTTATTGGAGAAAAATAGGGATTTATTTTCTGAGGAACTGGTAGCTAATTGCTCGCCTCATGTAAAACATGAAATAAAATTAATTAAAGAGGAGCCCGTATATCAACGCGCTTATCGTTTACCATATGAGCAGAGGCTTGAAGTTGAAAGGCAAGTCGCTCAACTTCTGAAGGATGGAATCATCCGACCAAGCGATTCGCCTTGGGCAAGCCCTGTCCATATCGTCGAGAAAAAACTCGACCAATCGGGTATAAAAAAGTGGAGGATGGTCATAGACTATCGGAAACTCAACGAACAGACACGTAGTGACAAGTTTCCCCTCCCAAACATCGAAGACATTTTTTCACAGTTACATGGCAATAAATACTTTTCAACGTTAGATCTGACAAGTGGGTACCACCAGATCAAAATGTCTGATCAAGACATAGAAAAGACAGCATTCACTATTCCAAACCAGCACTATGAATTTGTTAGAATGCCATTCGGGTTAAAAAATGCACCTGCCTCATTTCAGCGGATGATGAATAACGTGTTACGTAAATACATAGGAAAAATATGTTTGGTATATTTAGATGACGTAATAGTATACGCCAACGACGAAGAGGAACACCTCAGGCGCCTTGAAATAGTTTTTAACGCCCTGCGAGAAGCCAATTTAAAAATAAATATCAATAAATGTGAATTTGTGAAGGAAGAAATTAAATTCTTAGGTCATATTCTTAATGGTGATGGACTGCAACCCGATCCCGCCAAACTTGACGCTATAAGAAAATTCCCCTTACCAAAGACAGTCAGAGATATAAAATCTTTTCTAGGACTAATTGGGTACTACCGTAAATTCGCCCCAAATCTAAGCAGAGTGACGAAACCACTCACAGAGTGTACCCGAAAGAACGTAAAAATTAATAACCAAGACGAAAAGTTTTTAAATGCTTTTAGGCTATGTAAAGAATTACTAATGAATGCCCCAATATTAAAATATCCCGATTTTAACGAAGAGTTCACTGTAACCACAGATGCGAGTAATATTGCTCTGGGGGCTGTGTTGAGCCAAAAATCTCAACCTATTGCCTATATTTCTAGGACATTGTCTCAAACGAAAACCAAATATAATACGACGGAAAAGGAATTGCTTGGTATACTATGGTCCCTCCAGCAATTCCGTCCGTATATTTATGGTAAGCATTTTATCATAGAAACGGATCACCAACCGTTAGTATGGTTAACCAAATTAAAAGAACCTAATGCTAAACTTACTAGGTGGAGGCTTAAACTCCAAGAATATGACTATACTATTCGACATAAGCGAGGTTGTAATAACCATGTAGCCGACGCACTTTCAAGGGTCGAAATTCACTATAGTGAGGACGGTGAGGAACATGATTCTTTACGAGTAGAGACCACCTCGGGTGCCCAGAGTGTCACTGACACCGTGCATAGCAATGTGGACGATCACGAGAGTGGAATCCCAATTCGTAACGAACACCCACCCCCACGTATGAATAGGATTTTTATTGAATTAAGTGATATTGAGAAGCATAGTTTGAGAGCTAAAGAAAAAGGTACGGACCTTGTATGGTGCATTCCTTTAGAAAATGCACAAGCAATATTTTTAAAATTTATTAAAACCTGTTTAGATAAAAATAAGTACGCAGTAATTATAAATAATGATAGGTTATACGAGAGTTTAAGTGAATGTTATAGAAAAAACATTGATAAGAACTCATTAAAATTAATACGTTTTACGAATTTTAAAATTGAACCTTTAACTTTAGAAGAACAGAAGGAAATAATTCGCTCGGCGCACGTTGAGAACCAACGTCACATGGGCCTAGACGCCCTTATTAGTAAAATAAAGCGGACGCATTACTTCAATAATATGCGGACAAAAATAAAAGACTATTTAAAATCGTGTATAATATGTCAGAATTCAAAATATGAAAGACACCCTACGTCTGCCCCATTAGAGGCAACTGTTACTCCTAATTGTCCGATGGAAATATGGCAGATTGATACTTATCATTTTGGACGTCAAAAATTCTTAACCATTGTGGATAGATTCTCTAAATGGGCATCTTGCACATTAATCGCTGTCGACAACAATGTCGCAATATGTGAAATACTTGTTAAAATATTTTCATTAATCGGTATACCGAAAGAAATACATTTAGATCGCGAAACCACGTTTACGTCCACTACGACACGAGAATTATTAGAAACGTACAACATTAAAACACATGTGACTACTACTGGTCATTCACAATCAAAAGCTGATATAGAACGTTTTCACTCTACTTTAACAGAAATATTGAGATTAATACGCACAGCAATGCCGAATGTCACATCGGAAACTCAAATTAATTTAGCCTTAAATGCTTATAATAATAATATACACGGTGTAATTAAACATACACCAAATGAGATACACTTTTGCCATGGGAATCGAGTACCACAACCGAATGGTGTGATTACCCAAAGTTACGTAGCCGACCACGCAAATCAATGTAAAGAACTCAAAAAAATAATACATGACTTGCAGCATAAAACAAAAAATAAAACACGCGATCGAGTAAACAAAACACGTACGCACCAAGAAATGTCCGTGGGACAACAAATACTCATAAAAGTTACCGCACGGGGTGAACATAAAAATAAATATAAAGGACCGTTCACTGTTACTAAAATATTACCACATAATGTACTTGAATATAAAAGTCTGAGAGGCCTAACAACAATTCACAAAGACAGTGTTAAATTGTTTCAGGCTGACGGCCATGACGGAAGCGCTACGGATCCGCCAATTAGCGGACAATGAGCACTTCATCGTCGCACCTCTGGGAAATGCACGAGCCGTCGAAGGACAGTGGCACGTCATTCATACCCTAGATTTATCTAAACTAATTGAACAATCGCAACAACTAGGAATAAATTACGATAAATTTATAAAAAGTTACAATGTAACCTTACCACATGTAGGATTAGAACGTTTGAAATATTTAATAGATCATAATAATCAGATAATGGATAACTTAGTTATAAATAGAAATAAAAGAGGCCTAATAAACGGACTCGGTACAATAATTAAAGGGATTACGGGAAATTTAGACGATAATGATTTAGATAAGTTAGTGCAACGAATTGAAACTAATCAAAATATAAATGAAAAGAGAATCTCGTTAAGTTCAAGATCATTGGAGGATTATTACGGTAAACTAAAAAATATTTCACATAACCAAATGGTACTTTGGTCACAAATGAGTCATGACCATTATGAAGATAAGACAGACTTGTTGATTACACATTTGATTTATCAGACGGAAACTATTACCGAATTAATAACTAGAATTACAGAAGCTATCACGTTTGCCTCTCATGGAATGTATCACCCTAGCATTATAAAACCGAAGGTATTTATGGAATCCATTTCACATGTGAATCCTGAACAACTACCTTCTAAAGATTTTGACGTTATTCAACGCTTTTTGCAAGTTAAATTCATTAAAGTTAAACAAACTTTACACTTTATTCTCTCTCTAACTCTAGTAGAACGCACCGTTTATATGTATAACGAAATAATTCCCATCATTTCCAAAACTAACAACAAATGTTACCAACCCCACCTCCTACCGAGACGATTATTGAGAGATGGAAAGCAGATGTATAATGCACACAAGTGCCAAGTTATTACAGACAGCCTCAGCATTTGCAACAAAGAACTCAACTCCATTGATGACTGCACAACTACCGTACTAGAAAACCACAGCGAACAGAACTGCAGCCTACGCCAGATTATATGCCCAAAAGAGTACACACATGTCATTGGAGATAATATGATGTACCTGTTTCGCAACGAACCAACAGCATTACAAGCACAATGCCCTCAACATCAACAGAATATAGTAATTTCCAAATCTGTACTTGTAACAAATGACGAGTGCAGCATACAAGGAAGAACCTTCACTATGGGAAGAATCGTTAACCAAGAAACATTACTCATCACATATTCGAAAGAAGAATTACATGTACTAAAACTACCCATCCTACATGTAGACGAAATACAAGAACCACGCAGAGAATTCGATGTCCCTATCACTACGACTGGATTTGAAGAACCTATACACATAACACTTACCAGCTGCTTGATAATTACAGCCATTGGATATATCCTTTGGAGAAGATATAAACTCTTCACAGTGCGAAGGAGTTTCAATTTTAGGGGGGGAGAGTTAACCACCCACGACGACCCTCACCTACAGGAAGACATCGCAGTACGCCCATTACAACCAGCACTTCATCTCGCCTAAATAAACTAATAAACTCTACAAGTTTATTGATAACAGCTGCATCTAGACAAGGACCATTACCGGGAGGATATACGATAATCGCTATCCCCGAAACGACATACCAACACGTACCCTTCTATGGTTACTCGGAGAAGACCATTAATAGACAAACAAAGGAACATTTAGATGTACTTAAAACAACACGTGGCCACACATCCAGCAATCCCAAAATAAAAGATCATATTACGAAAGATCACGTATCCACGTGCACCGGGACAATAAGCCCATTATCAGGATGACATATTGACGCTTTGACACGTAGCCCGAAAATAGGAAGACGGCGCCCCCTCCACTGCACCGGCATGGACTCCGCCAGGGACCTATATAAACCCCGACTCTAGCATACATTAGTTAATCTATTTTGTGCATTGAATCCAAGCACTTGCTTGTCGTATTGCTCACATCATAGTTCCCTTTGAAATTGTATTCACTTTAAGTTGTATTGTTTGAATTAAATAATAAAGGATAAATTATCCACAAGTATATTTTTTTAACACTACGAAGACAATAAAAGTTAACTCGAGTCATTTAATTCGCGAGAGCTAAGATAAGTAGAGTTTGTATTCCCTGTACCAGGAAGTTTGCGACAATTATTAACGAAACGCATTATCCAAGCGACGACGCGTTGCAATTTATTGAATGAAGAATATTTACTAATAATTGAATTAGGTACGATTTGAGATGATACAAAGGTTTTAAGGTTGCCAGTTTTGATTTCTGGTACCTCTTCGATAGATTGATTGGACACACCTGAACACGGCCAGTGTGCCACTGGTTGACTAATCCACTTTGGTCCCGTAAACCACAATGGATGTGAGATAATGTCTGCTGGAAAAAGACCCCTTGAACCTGAATCGGCGCAATTTTCCTCTGAGACAACATGTTTCCAAATAGCATTTGGTGTATTTTCCAGTATTTGGACAACGCGATTTCCGACAAATGTTTTCAACAAATAGGGCGGCGTTTTTAGCCAAGCTAGTACAATAGTCGAATCTGTAAATAGAAAAACGTTTTCTATTTGTTCGGTAAATTTTACAGATGACATAATATACTGTATAAGTTTTGTGAGGAGTACAGCTCCGCACAATTCTAATCGTGGAATTGACAAAGTTTTCAAAGGAGCGACCTTCGATTTCCCCATTAAAATGTGAGCGGTATTATTGCTACGCTCTAATAAATACACCACTGCAGCATAACCTAACTCTGAGGCATCACAGAATCCTATGAGGACCAGACGGCTTGTGCCCACTGTGTTGTAATATCTTGGGAGATTTACTGTTCGAAGTAATGAAAGCTGAGTTACAAATTTACTCCACATATTACGAATATGTGGTGGAACTTCACAATCGTCCCAATCAACCCTTAACTTCCATAATTCCTGTAATAGACATTTAGCAAAAAATGTCACTGGGGTGATGATCCCAAGTGGATCGAATAAACGAGCTACCGTTGACAAAATAGTTCTTTTTGTGCATAACTCGTTTCTAGGTATGTTTACCTTGTAGGTAAAATTATCAGTCATCGGATTCCACTGAATGCCTAATATTTTCACAGTTTGATCAGTTCCGCCGTTATCGAAGGAATGACCATCTTGCTGGTATTCTTGCGAAACCTGATCCAAAAGTAAAGATGAATTAGATTGCCATTTACTGAGTTCTAGTTTCCCAAGATGCAATAATGCAATGATTTCTTGTTTGAGTTTGAGGGCCGTGCTAATCGTGTCAGTCCCTGTTACCAAATCGTCTACATAAAAATCATCGCATAGAACCCTGGCGGCGTCAGGATATTTTGATCCTTCATCTTGTGCTAGCTGACGAAGGGTTCTTATAGCGAGGAAGGGTGAGCTAGAGAGCCCATAAGTTATCGTTTGTAATTCGAAATCAATAACCGGTTCATTCTGAGACTCTCTCCACAAAATATTTTGAAATTTACGCTGAGCTGGAATAAATAATATTTGCCTATACATCTTACAAATATCGGCTGTAAATACATATTTATGAAAACGAAAATTTAAAATCATACGTGGAATTTCAATTTGCAATTTTGGACCGTTCAATAAGAGGTCATTTAGAGATAAATTTTGAGGTTGGGTTTTTGCCGACCCATCAAAGACCACCCGCAATTTCGTTGTTTTACTGTTGTAGGATTCAAAACACAATGATGAGGTAAATAGAATGCACCTAAGTTCCGAGGCACCCGTTTCATATGTCCTAAGCTTTCATATTCTTTTATAAATTTTCCGTAATCAACTGCTAATATGGGATCCCTCTTAAAACGAATTTCTAAGTTGTTCAATCGTGATTCGGCAAGTTTGAACGAATTCTGTGCTGGCATAGTTTCAGATTTTATTAACAACGGGACAACATACCTCCCGTCACTTTCTCGATAGTGTTTTGAAGCATAAATTGTTTCGGCTAATTCGTCTTCCGGATTAGTCAACATTGAAGGCGTTTCTTCAATTTCCCAAAATTTCCTAAGATCATCGCTCAAGGAATTTGTCCCAACAAACAATGACAAAGGCGTTTGACATGCTGAATTATCTAATTTTCCCATTATAATGTAACCGAAAATGCTATTCACTGCACAAGGATATCCACGAATTATTTCATGTCTACCATTAAATATATCCAAGTATATGTCAGCACCTAACAAAATGTCTATTGGGCCTGATTTGTCCTAAGATTCATCAGCTAATTTTAAATTACTAAATTGTGACGTCACACTCAATGGTAAATCATATGACGGAAGATTAGAAGTGATTTCCGTAATCACAATAGTTTGACATTGAAAAATAGGCCCCTTTTTATTTTTAGGTTTTATAAAACATTTTGTTGTGCCATAACAAGAATTTATACTACAATTACCTAAACCGTTAAGTGGAATTCGATTTGCTTTTATTGACAAACCGAGACGCTTGGCGCATCTTTCTGTAATTAAAGATACCTGACTACCACTGTCTATAACCGCACGGACAGGTAGATACTCATTATTTTTGCTACGAACTTCAAGTTGAATTGAACCCAGTAATATAGTAGATACGCACGGTGCATTTTGTAAAACTGTCGCTGCTAGGGTTGTTCCCACATTATTTAAGTCGTTATTTCCCGATGGTTCGGCGGCCATATGCAACATTGAATGGTGTTTTTTATTACAAAACTGGCATGTAAACTTTGAAACACAATCTTTAATATGGTGCTGTTTCAAACAATTGAAACAACGGTTTAAAATTTTAATTTTTTCCCTCCTCTGAAGGGGACTTAATGACGTAAAAGTTGCACATTTATAAAGAAAATGTGAACTTTGACATAACGGACAACGAATGTTATTATCCTTATTTGCCGTTAACAACGTTTTCAATGAACCTTTTTTCTCTTTTGCCGTAGGTGGAGATGACATCTCCAACATGCGTGATTGATTTCTAAGAAACCCGAAAATTGAATCTGACCCTGGAATCTCCTCGTCAGCTAATTTGGATTCAAACTGTCGTTTTGTTGTCGGATTCATTGCTCTTATTATAATGTGACCCACGAATTTATCAACGATATTTTCTACTTTCATCGCATTTATCGCGGCGTAATTCTCCTGAAAATTACTTAGTATACGCGCTACATCTGCCGCTGACTCGGTTTGTAGGCATTTGAAATTAAGAATTTCATCAACGTAATGCGTAAAAAGCATTCTAGAATTTTGATATTGATTTACCAGAATATTCCAGGCTATGTCATAGTTTTCTTCAATAAGAGGCAATGATTTTATCAGTCCTAGTGCTGGCCCTGTAATTACCGATAAGAGGTAATGAAATTTTTCTACATTTGTGTACGCATTATTATTGTGTATAATACTTTTAAATAAAGAATGAAATGTACACCAATTTTTAATTTCACTGTCAAAAGTAGGTAACTTTATTATTGGAGCACGAACCGTTGAATTATTTGGCGTTTTAACAATTGAATTTTCTAAACTACTACTGATAGCGTTTTTCGTTTTCAATATATCAAAATACCATTCATCTACTTGAATAGCAATCACTCCTAAATCAGACATTTCTTTCACTTTGTCTAACTCCAATAATTGTTCTTCAATCTCCTTTTGAATCCATTCAAATTCCTGTAACCACTCTTTTATCTTTTCACATCTAGCCAGAAATGTATCTTTTTTCTTTGTATCATCGTAAATGTTAGCTATAAGCTCATGTGTTACACGAATTCTCGAAACTATCCGGTCACATCGGTTTTTTAACAAAACTGCTTTTTTCACCGCCATTGTTACGACAAAAAAAATATTTTTGTGAAGAATTGAATTATGTTCACTTTAAAGAATATTATCAAATCAATTCCACAGTATACATATAATCAAATAATAATAATTTGTAAGCAGTAAGTTATTTTTTCACTACCTACAGAAAACTTTTGCACACAGCACGGCTGATGCGCATTTCACAGATCAACTTTATGAACAATTTAATCCTGATGTATATTAAATTAATAAAAATTTTCAATTTATCTTGGCTCGAATCGACCAAATGTTGGGGTTTCAACATGTACCCGCAAAGCGGAAGGGAAGGAAAAATTTGGGGATTGCCGACTTACCCGCAGATTTTCTCCCTTCGCTTATCTAATTTTGATCCGCTGGTTCTTCTTTTTGAGTCACACAGCACGGCTGTAATATTTCCACACAAAACATTCACTTATGAGTTTCACTTTAAAATGTTCGGTACAAGAGCTCCGTATTCAACATATGTGTTGACAGAACAGTGGATAATTTGTAACTAAACTGTCTGGTCGGCATGGGTAGGTATGATTTTTGGGTAGGTGGGTAGGATTGGTAGGTAGAAATTAAAAGTTGGAAAAAATAAAGGTAAATGAGCAATGCTAGGCACCAACAATAACCGAATTCACTTATCGCAGCTATCATTTATATGTGTAACTTACTGCTTACTCACTAATATTTACTTGAATACTCCCCCATGTCTTTAGCAATATATTACCAGAATGTTAGAGGTCTGCGAACCAAAACAACGACGATCCTTCAAAATACCTTTTCAAACGATTACGACATAATCGCCCTTACAGAATCATGGCTCACCAAAGGCATCAGAGATGATGAACTTTTCGACCCTCGGTACTATGTATATCGTAGAGACCGCGACTACGCTTCCACCGGGCAGCGTCTTGGTGGTAGTGTAGTGTTAGCTATTAAACAGGAGCTGATCAACGTCGCCCGACCTGAATGGACTTCTTGTGCTGAAGACATTTGGGTTACCATTCGCACGAATAGCGCACCACACAGTTTGGTCCATATATGCTGCGTGTACATCCCCGGAGGAACTCAACATCAATATTTAATTGAAAATTTTTTAAACATGTTATCAGATATAGTATCGAATAACCCCACGGATTCGTTCGTTATCCTAGGGGATTTTAATCTTGCTGAAATTTCATGGACCCAAGCTACGCGATCTGCTCATTACGCAGCTATTAATCACTCTACCTACGTTAGTAACCATTTCGTAGACTGTATGAATTTTCTAGATCTCTCTCAATACAATGGTGAGCTAAATTCAAGCGGCCATATCCTCGATCTGATCCTGTTAAATCTACTAATCTCCGTCGAATCTAATCACGACCCGCTAGTTCCCGAAGACGCACATCATAAAGCTGTGTCCATTAGTGTGCCATTTCAGGACACCCCCTCATTGAAAAATGCGAAAAGGAAAGTTTTTCTGTATAATCGTGGAGATTACGAATCAATTAACTTCGCACTAGAGCAAGCTGACTGGGCATCCATTTTCTCTGACTCTCAAATAGATCTAGCGCTTGACGGTTTTTACACGTTTTTGAAACACCTGATCAATCTTCATATTCCTCATAAATTTTCGTGGAACTTGAAATATCCTCCCTGGTACAATGCTGCCCTTATCAAGATAACTAAGGAAAAATCTAAATATTTTAGTAAATATAAAAAATACAAAAACCAGGCTGACTATGACACATTTTGTCTCCTTCGTAAACGGCACAAAGATTTATCTCGGAAAATCAAATCTATTTATTTAAGCAATATGGAAAATAATATATCCTCAAACCCGAAAAACTTCTGGAGCCACATAAAATCCTCTAACAAATCCCAAGGTGTCCTAAAATATATGTATCACGGAGAACTGAGAGCCGATAATGGAATAGGCGTTGCAAATTTATTTTCAGAATTTTTCAGTTCGGTTTTCAGTAAACCCTCCAATCCACTTGCCAGTGTTCCAACTGACGCCGGAAACCATACATCCAATATAAGCAATATTGAGGTGACACGAGAAATTGTCTTAAAACACCTTAAGACAATTGATACTAGCAAAGGTGCCGGTCCTGACGAAATACCTTTTATCCTTATTAAACGATGTGCACACAATCTAGCCTTACCCCTTTCTTTGATTTTCAATCGCTCCCTAACCCAATGCACTGTCCCTGTTATATGGAAATCCGCGTTTGTGTCTCAAATCTTCAAGAATGGTAAAAAAACTGATGTCACAAACTACAGACCAATCTCCAAACTTTGCATATTTAACAAAATTTTTGAAAAAATAGTCTACGATCAACTATATGCTGCTCTTAAATCTAGCCTGAATATGAACCAACACGGTTTCATTAGTGGTAAATCAACAACCACAAATCTTTTAACTTTCACAGAGTACCTCCAGGATAATTTGGATAACAGAATACAAGTGGACACTGTCTATACCGACTTTAGTAAGGCGTTTGACAGGGTCGATCACGCGACTCTGTTAAAGAAGCTTTTGGAAATTGGTATTCACGGCAATCTTTATCGTTGGCTCTCTTCTTATATCTCCAACCGTAGTCAAATAGTAGTGGTTGCAGGATTTAAATCCAATTCTGTTGCTGTCAGATCGGGAGTTCCTCAAGGCAGCTTGTTGGGACCATTATTATTCAACATATATATCAATGTTGTATATTGATATATATGTTGAATAATTGAGTTGTATATCTAGTGTATAACAGTGTTGACGTATTTTGACAGCTGCTTCAATTTATCATCTTTAACAATCACATACTAGAAAATCAAACTAAAAAAGTGGTTAACTCGTCTAAACAGGACAGTGCGCGTTGGGACAGTGCATTTTTTATCCCACAAAGTATCTCGCTAAGGCGGAATACTCGTCTTTATTCTGGTGTTTGTACCACAAAATACAACTCAGTGAAAAAGTGACTCGATCATTATATAAACAAAAAAACCTATCCCAAAGGCGATTTTATAGCGTCACTAAGGCTCTGCCATCTCTCATACAAGAAACAAGCATTGTGTCGTTTTTCTTTTTGTGTGAAACTTTGAAATCAACTAACTTTAAAATGAATACACTGTGCTTCATCTGTAAAAAAAACATTGACACCCCGTCAGACTTCATCGCATGTAGTATTTGCGACGAAAACTACCACATCAATTGTGCCGATATCGCAGAGACCTCACGACGAGGAACTAAGATTTTACAGTGGCGCTGCAAATTTTGCACAAAAACACAAAAAACTCAAAAAAAAAATACGTCTGAAAAAAATCCAGAACTGACATCTATGGAGAAACCAAATAAGCAACCGTCATCAACACCAAAAACTGCAACTGCCGCCTCATCATACGGCAGTGTGAACTTACAACCTACAACCACAGATGGCTCTAGTATGCTGACTATAGAGCTATTGTTAACTGAATTTACTAATTTTAAAGACTCAGTTATTGAATCTGTTGGAAAAAAATACGATGCAATCCTGCACCAAAATAATGAAATATTAAAATCCATTCAAAGCATATCTCAACAGCAAGAAGATTTAAAATATCGAATAAATAATTTGGAAAAACTACATGAACAAGTAAACTTAGCCTTAAATTCAAGAATTGAGGTTTTAGAAAAAGAAAGCGGAAAAAACAAGGAAAATGAAACAAAAATTTGTCTCTTGACAGAACGAAATGAAGACCTTGAAAAAAGAATAATAGCGATCGAGATTGACCAAGAAAACAGGAACAGACGATTTAACAATACTTGTTTGGAACTTCGAGGGCTTCCAGAATTCAAAGAGGAAACATCACAAACCTTAAAAGACATTATATTCAACACCAGTAAAACAGTAGACTGCCAACTAAATACTAATGATATTTATAATATATACAGAGTATCACAGAGAAACAAAAATATTCCTCCAACAGTTAAACCTAGGTCAGTGGTAATTAATTTTAATTCAATAGCGTTAAAAGAGGAGCTCCTTAATGCTATAAAAAAATATAACAGGTCATGCGAAAAGATTGGGGACAAACTAAACACGGGATCAATCGGACTGTCTGGCCCCGTTACACCCATCTACGTCTCAGAACTCCTCACGTCTAAAGGCAAACGGCTTTGGTATCTAGCTCGCCAACGTGCGACTGTATGTAAATATAGGTACGTCTGGACGAAAGCAGGTCTAATCTACATGAAAAAAGATGACTCTTCTCGCCCTATATTAATTGATTCAGAACAAGCTATACCGAAACTATGACTATCTGCTCTTTATTCTAATTGTCGTGATAAAACAACTCTCTACCGCTTTATATCGCCATTTCCTTCTCTATTACATAACATCACTATTTTATATAAACACCTAGGTTTTTGCATAACTCCTATTTGCACTGGAATAATTTTAATTCTAATTTTAACATTAACTTTAATTGCAATCTTTATTCTCTCTAGAATGGTAACTACACTTATTATAAGATTATCAATTGATTTATTAGTAATATTACTAATAATTATGCAAAAGAGAACTCTAATCAACATATTTTATATAACCCAGATACTACTTATTTTTCATACTTATACTAATTTTTACTGTTTTTTGAAAGAGCAAATGCCACACACTAACTACATACGTTATTTATTTCCTGGATTTTATTTCAGATATTATTTCTTACTCAGATATATTTTATTTTTCCTAATTACATCATTTTGTTTACAGTTTTGTCGCTACATATTTCGTACTACAAGTATTTATATGATAATTAAATACTGTTTTAAAACTTTACCCAGAAAACAACAATTAATTTTTGAATTCTAATGGTAATAAACGATCTTCAACATGAAATCGACAGTATCATAGTGCCAAATACTGAAATAATTTTTGAAAACACTAACAAATTTATGCAATTTAATTGGGAATCAAATAAGATTAATATTGTACATCAAAATATTAGAACGATGGGAAACTTGGATGATTTTCTTATATTTTTAGAAGAAATAAAATCTGTGGTAAAGTTCCATGTACTAATTCTCACTGAATGCAGGTTAAATGATTCATACATAGCCAAACAAATTTCAGGCTATAACGAATACCATACAACATCGCATATTAACCAAAATAGCGGAATAGTAGTATATATCGACATCAAATAAAATTCCTTAGTACAAGAATTTAACATAAATCAGTGTAATTGTTTAAAAATCAACATTAATGAGAATTTAGGTATCCTAGCTATCTACCGATCACCATCGTTCAATGACATCCAAGATTTCCTGGATAATCTTATTGGTGAGTTAAAAAAAAATAAGAATTATGCACAATATATACTGATCGGGGACATGAATATAAATACTATAGGAGAAGTATTGCATAGGCAGTCCGACGACTACTTTTGTGCTATGGCTGAAAGTAACTTTATTTCCAATATTAATTCTCCAACTAGGGTACAAGATAGCTCTAGCACATGTTTGGATCATATATATACCAGAAATATAACAAATTCAAATGCATTTGTAATACATAATACAATCACTGATCATTACACCACTGCAATCAGTATCCCAAACTCAACACCCAAAAAACATAAAATTAATCACAAACAGATTATGGATTATGAGGGTTTATTAAATGATCTTAATAATAAAAATTGGGAATATGTTTACAAAGAGACTGAAGTTAACAATGCTCTAAACTATTTTATTAATGAAATCAATATAATCATAACAAAACACACAATAACTAAACGCATTCCATATAGTAAAATACATCTCACACCATGGATTACAAACGGCATTGTTAAATCTATACACAAAAGAAATCACCTTCATAAAATAGCTAAACGAGACCCATTGAACGCCACTAAACAGCAAAACTATTACCGATACCGTAATATCTGCAAAACCGTTATTCGCAAATGTAAAGAGCGTTATTATAAATTCTTCTTGATAAGGATAATTCCAGCAAAAACATGTGGAATGTTGTCAGAGAAATAACTTAAAGTAAAAGAAATACTAGTGCATCTGTAACAAAATTAAATACCGGAAATTTCATTATAACTGACAATCAATCAATTGCATGTCACACTAATCAATATTTTGCATCTGTTGGGTCAAATCTAGCAAATAAAATCTTATTAGAAACCCAGAAAACGGAAAACTCTTTAGCATCGACAATTGAAACTAAGGAACAATCTTTTTCACTTAATATTAAACCAACTACTGTAGAAGAGGTCTTAAAAATTATCAACAGCCTCAATACTACACATGCAAAGGGTCCAGATAGTCTAAATACACAAATACTAAAAAAAATTAAAAATCAGATTTCTGCTCCTCTATCATATATTAACAACTTAAGTTTCCTGATCACTTTAAAAAATCAATAATTGTCCCAATTCACAAAAGTGGACCTAAATCTCTTGTAGAAAACTATAGGCCAATATCACTTTTAAGCGCGATATCCAAAGTCATTGAAAAGCTTTTCAAAACTAGGTTAAACGAATATGTGGAGGAACATAACATTCTAAGTCCAAACCAATACGGCTTTCGGTCGGGTAAGGGAACGGATGATGCCATCGCATGTCTCACTGAAACTATTGCAGGGAATATGAACCGTGGCAAGAAAACTATTGCCCTTTTCCTGGACCTGGCCAAGGCATTTGACACAATATCTCACAAAATTCTTTTACAGAGACTTAGAAATATAGGAATAAAAGGAAAAGCTTTTCAATGGATAGAAAGTTATATATCTAATAGATTTCAACAAACCAGAATTAACGAGGCTATTAGCACTTCACTAAAATACACTTTTGGGGTACCACAAAAAAGTACACTTGGGCCCCTTCTCTTTATTATATACATAAACGAACTTTGTAACCAACACATTGGTGGCAAAATTATCACGTTCGCTGACGATACAGTTATTTTGTTTGAAGGAGATGATTGGAAAGAAACACACCACCTTGCGAATACGGGTATAAACAGAGTAAAACAGTGGCTGGACACTAATTTGCTTACACTAAACATACAAAAAACAAAATATCTCACATTTAGCGCTACCCTTGCAGGTCAACCCAAAACACCTCATCACCTCACAATACATAATATTAAGTGTAGCCTCGGAAATAATAACCATACTTGTAAATGCGAAACCCTTGAATGTGTTAAATCTATTAAATATTTAGGTGTAATAGTGGATAACCACCTTAAATGGAAACAACAAATTGAAAACACAGCTAATAAAGTGCGCAAGCTTATTTATATATTTATAGGATTGTGGGAAATTATAAAAACTCAAGACATTAAAAAATTATACTACGGGCTCTGTAACTCCGTCATAACCTACGGTTGCATTGGATGGGGTGGAACAGGTATAACAACATTATACCCGCTACTGAAGGCACAGAAATCCATTATACGCGTCATTATGAAAAAACCCTTCAGATACTCGAGCGACGCTCTCTTCAAGGAGTTTAAGGTGCTTGATATTCGACAATGTTACATAAAAAAAATAACAATCTGCGTCCATTAAAATAAAAACAAAACGATAACAATCGATCATAATCATCAAACCAGAAGTAAAAGCAGAAACGACCTTTCTATTCCAACAAGCAATACTGCGGCTTATCAAAAAGTTTTCTCATACCTGGGACCAAAAATATACAACAAAATCCCCTCTCAATTGAAACTGTGTGAATTATCATCCTTCGGTACTAAAATTACAAAATGGTTATTAGACTTAGGACAGATTCCGAAAAATTATTAAAAAACGTAGTCTGAGTTGATTTCTTCGATTTTGTATTTGTATTTTCCTATAAAATATTTTCTTCTTTGTTTTTCTTTTTTATTTTTCTTTCTTATATTTATATATTATATTTTTATTCTATATTTTACATATACCTACCTGGATTTTATTGCTTATTACTGCTAAACTGTATTTTCATAAAAAAAAAAAATTCTTTTTTTTATTATTTTTCTTTCTTACATTTGTTATATTTTAGTTCTACTTTATATTTTACAAGTACCTATCTGGATTATGCTTTATATTTTTCATGTACCTATCTGGATTTTATTGTTTATTACTGCTGTATACCTAGAATAACACAACTTATATCCGATATTGTACCTAATATCTAAGTAACTCCCCCAATATGTACCATTATTGTTATTTATTATTGAATCCACTAATGTGAAATTATGTACACGCAACCTGCCAAGTTGACTGTCCTAAAACGGGAAACCTTCCTAGTTGGGCAGTCAAAGCTTCCTTTTATATTATTATTTCTTGTATGTAATAAATGTAATAATAAATATGTATATATGTATATTCATATTCTAGAATATGAATATACATATGTATTATTTTACCAACAGAATAGTCAACACTATAATTTACTATAATTTACATGTAAAAACATTATCATAATGGAATGTCCTAAAACGGGCAATTGCCTAGTTGGACATTTTAAGTTCACTATATTGTATTATGTAATATTTTCAAACAATAAATAAATAAATAAAATAAATAAATAAAATAAATAAATAAAAATAAATAAATAAATAAATGATGTCGGTAACTGTTTCTTAAACTCGCAAAACCATCCTGTATGCCGATGACATGAAAATCTACTCGCCTATAAAGTCAATAGAGGACTGTCTGAAGCTGCAAGATGATTTGCAATGTTTCAGCAGGTATTGTAATGCCCATTGTCTGGAAATAAATATATCTAAGTGCTTCGTTGTGCGCTTTACTAGGAATAAAAACGTATTTTTCCATGAATACTCAATCAATCTTGTACCGTTATCTATCAAATTCGAAAGTAAGGACCTTGGGGTTATACTTGATAGTAAACTGAATTTTAATAAACATATCGACCACATAGTCATGCATCTTCTATGCTTGGTTTCATAATCCGCTCATGTAAACAATTCAAAGACCTTACTACTTTCAAAACACTATATTTCTCATATGTTCGTAGTATTCTTGAATACGCATCTCAAGTATGGAACTCAGGCTATGCAGTACACAAAAATAGAATTGAAAGTGTTCAAAATAAATTTTTAAGGTATCTCAATTTCCGTTCTTTTCGATCTCATGTTAGTAATGTAGACTCTGCCAAATTTTTCAAAATACAGACGCTAACTTGTCGAAGAAATATAGCAGTTTCGGTAATGTTATTTAAAATTATACATAACTTAATCGATAGTCCTGATCTTCTTCAACGCCTATCATTCCACGTTCCTAATCGCAACAGTAGACAGTCGCTTACTTTTAATCTTCCTCTTTGCAAGACTAACTCCAAACATAACTCATTTATCTACAGATCCACACATTCATTCAACTTAAATTATTACCACATTGACATTTTTAACTCGACGTTACATGACATAAAACAAAATCTCACTAAGCAAAATGACTCCTTCTCCTCCGCCTTTTAATCCTTATCCTATATTTCTCCTCCCCCCCCCCCCCTCACATAATGTAACTTAAAATGAACTAATTAAGTAAACACCATTGTGTAGTTTATGATTTGCTGTCAACTTTCTCAAATAAAAATAAAATGAAATAAAATTACTAAATCGGTTTTCATTTTTTGTAAAAAGAATATGTCGAGAAAATAAATATTTTAAACATTTTATACTGTAAATTTTTCTTATCTCTAACAATTCAGCTTCTTGGAATAATTGCAGGGTGGGGTAGTTCATATCTATTTGCAACATTATTTTAAGTATTAATTTTTGGGTTATTTCTAGTGGCTTAATTTGCGTACTATACATACCCCCCATCCAATTATTCCATAAGACACTAATGATTGCACCAATGCATGAGACACCAATTTCATTTTTTGAATGTCGACCATATAATTTAAACTTTTAAAAATATAAGTTAAATAAATACCTAAGTTTATTTACAAGCTTTTCTGTGTGATCTGTCTATTATAATTCCTAAGTATTTCACCGTATTCCCGGTATTCATTTTTGTACAGTTAGAGCATGAGACAGGATTGCAAGTATTTTTGTGAAATGTTATATTTAAGGGAGTTAAGGGTGCCGCCTTTTTGGTATTATAAAATGGAATATAAAGAGTTTATTTACACTTTCGAGTTAGAAGATTTTTATTGAGCCATTCTTTGACAATGGATGTGCACTTATTTGCATTTTCAGAGACCTCGTCCCAGGATTTACCATGAACTGTAATTGCAGTATCGTCGGCATATGAGAATAATTTTCCCGGAATGCTAATATTACATAGGTCATTAATATAGTTTAGGAAGTCAGTATTGTCGCATGTCTCGCGACGAACGGTCGTTTAACGTGACTGACACTGCAAAAATAAACTGCTTACAAACATAAATTTAACACCTTCGGGACCATGTTCCAAAATGGAACTCAAATTAAATATTGAAAAAATACTTACGGAACTTAATAAAATTGGCAGTACAAAAGCTGCCAAAGAAGCTAAAACCGAAATTGAATCATTATTAATCAATATCGAAGACTCATGGAAGCTTGAAATAACATCACTACAAAACACAATAATTAGTCTACAAAATAAAGTAATTCTAAATCAAGAGGATTACATAGACAAATTGGAAACATTGATAAAAAAAGCTTCAAGTGAAGAAAAAAAATATGAAGAAAAAAGTTACGCAATGGTGGTAAGGGAGAAATCGCACCCAACACCCAAAGCAAATTTTGCGCTACTAATCTCCTCAAAAAAAGACAAGCCTGCAGATAAAATCGAAAAAATATTAAAAGACAAAATAAAAGTATCCAAATTAGGAATAGGAATTTCTGGACTAAAAAAACTTATCAAAACAAAATAATACTAACATGTGAGAAACAAACTGATACCGAAAAAATAATAAATGAAATCAACAAAAACCCAGATATTGAAATACACGCTAATGAAATAAAGAAAAAAAAACCTTGCATTATCATTAAGGGAGTTGATGCTTCCTACAAGGAAGAAGAACTACTTATAGATTTGATAAATCAAAATGAAGATATAAAAAACGCCATGACCTCAGAAACTGAAAATGAACCCATTATTGTCAAGAAAAAGCTCAAGAACAAAAAATCGGAAAAATTATCAAATTTCATTATCCAAACTACAGCAAAACTAAGAAAAATAATAATATCGAAAGAAAGGATCAACATTGGATACTCAAAAGCACACGTAGAAGACTGCTTGCCACTCATGCAATGCTATCATTGTCTTGGATATGGACATACATCACTAAGATGCCTTGAAAACATGAAGAGTCCCAGATGCCTCCACTGTGCAGAAGAGCACAAAATACAAGACTGCCCCAAAAAACAAGAGCCTGCCAAATGCCACAACTGCACTAACAGAAAGGGTTACCAAAATGAACATCCAGGTAACAGTTACCTATGTGAATTCCGCAAGAAAATGTTAAAAAATGCACAAATGCGAATCGAATACGAGTAAGTTTGCATTTTGCATACTTATTTTTTTATCCCCTTAAATATGAATAATTTTTACACTAAACAATTAGATGATTCTCTTAATATTGCGGAACATATTTGTGACACTTTAAATGATTGTAATAACATTGTAGATAAAATACCGAATTCATTCTCAATATTACATTTAAATATTAGATCAATGAAACGAAATTTTAATGAATTCTTACTTTCAATTAATTTACTAAATCATAAACCGGACGTTATTGTGTTAACTGAAGCATTCACCAGCGATTACAATAAATTTTGTATACCTAGTTATAGTTGCTTTATGACACAGCTTGCTATTAACCGAAATAGTGGTATTGTTGTATTTGTTAAATCCTGTTATTCAAATATCACAGTGAAAGAAGTACCTATGCAGCGAGTTAATTGCTTAGATATTAATGTAACTGCAAATAAAGTATGTTTTAATATTATCGCAATTTACCGAACGCACGGATCTAATGAGTATATATTAATGGATGAATTAAGAAGCATTATTTTATCAAAAAAAAAATAATCAGAACATAACAATAATTGATGATTTTAATTTAGATGTTTCTAACGAAAATAATAACAAAATAAAAACTGAATTTATCAATCTTATGTCAGAAATGAATTTTAAATTATGTATAAAATTTATACTAGAGAAATTACGGGTCAACGTCCTTCATGTATTGATCATATATGGTGCAACACTAAACATACCGACAAATTACTTACGATAATATTAAAAAATAATATTACTGACCATCACACTTGTATCTCTATACAACAACTTAATAATAAACACAAAATTTCTGAAAGTAATGTTTTTACAAAAAAGTCATTAAACCTTAATAAATTAAGTATAAAAATAAGTACGGAAACGTGGCGACCCGTATTAGAATCTACATGTTCTGAAACAAGCGCAAATATTTTTGATAATATTCTCTGCAATTATATTACCGCATCGACTGATATTAAAACTATTCATATTAAAGCAAAATTCAAAAAAATAAAACCATGGATTTCACATGGCTTAGTCGTATCTATTAGAAAAAAAGAAGAGTTATATCACCTGACAAAGAAATTTCCTTTAGATAAAAAAATATTTACATATTACAAAAAATTAGGAACAAATTAACCTCTTTAATAAAAACAACTAAAGAAAACTATTACAAAAATGAAATTGACCTGGCTAAACAAAATGTAAAACACATTTGGAAAACGATAAATGAAATAAATAGTCGAAAAAACCAAAAAAAAATCTAATTAAAAAAATTTATATCGGAAAAAACTCTGTTGATGCCATAAGGGAACCGACAAAATGTGCTAATACCTTCAACAAATATTTCGCCAACGTCGGTCAAAATTTAGCTAAACGGATCGATGAAAATTATAAAATAGATGATATCGAGAAGGATTGCCTTAAACAAAATAATCTGTCAGTTTTCCAACCAGTAACAACAAATGACATAAAAAATATAATAAATGAATTAAAAGGTGGCTCTGCACCAGGATTTGATGGAGTCACAGTAGAAATATTGAAAAAATACAACAATTTTTTAAGCATTCCAATTACACACATTATAAATATTAGTTTGAATAGTGGAATATTCCCTTCCATTTATAAAAAATCAATCGTAACACCCGTTTTTAAATCAGGCAGCCCTGAGGAAATATCAAATTATCGACCTATATCTCTAGTCTCAAACATTGCAAAAATTTTTGAAAAGATCGTAAAAAAGCAACTCATGTACTACATTGATAAAAATAAAATACTTAGTCCTAGCCAATTTGGATTTAGAGAGAAACTAGGCACTCACGATGCCATTGCTGAACTAACCTCAACTATATTTAATGCATTAGATAAAAAAAACAAATGCCTTGGCATTTTTATTGATTTACGCAAGGCTTTTGATAGTATCTCCCATAAAAAACTAATTAATAAATTAAACGATATCGGTATTATTGGTAAGGTTAGGTATTGGCTACAAAGCTATCTAACTCAAAGAAGTCAAAAAGTAAAATTAAATAATTCACTTAGTATAGATGAAACATTAGAATTTGGGATTCCCCAAGGGACTGTTATTGGACCAATTTTATTTATAATATACGTAAACCAAATGTTTAAATTATCACTAAATGGAAAACTTATATCTTTTGCTGACGACACTGTAATAATTATCGAAAAAAAGACGTGGAATGATATTACCAATGCAGCCAATCAAGACATGAAGGTTATAAAAAAATGGTTCGATAATAATCTATTATCACTCAACACAGAAAAAACATATTATATTCCATTCTCTCTACAAGAAGATGAACATAACAATTCATTCTAAAAATTGTGCAAATGACGGTACATGTAATACGGACTGCGCTAAGCTAAATCATAAATCTAGTATAAAATATCTTGGAATCTTAATAGATAAAAATGTTAAATGGAAAGATCATATCAATCTCACTGTGGAAAGAATATGAAAACTTATCTATGTATTCTATAACATACGAAATATTTTAAACAAGAAAACCATAAAAATTGTATATTTTGCATTAATTCAGTCCTTATTACAGTACGGCATTATTGGGTGGGGAGGGGCCTTTAAAGCTTCCTTACAACCTATAATCATAATTCAAAGAATAATTATAAAAATCATCCTTAGGAAACCATACGACTTCCCTACTCTAGAGATATTTCGAGAATTTAATGTACCATCCATCACAGAATTGTATAAGAGAAACGCCTTATATCAAATTTATAAAGAGTATTTTATTAAAAAAATTCACCCCTCTGATAGCATAAGCAATAGATTTAAACCGAATGGCTTAGTAGCCATCCCTATGCTTAGAACTACCACGGCTCAGCACCACTATCTGTATCTAGGTGTAAGATGGTACAATATATTATTATCTAAAAACAAAATTAGTGTAACTGAAACATTGAAATATGAACAATTCAAAAAACAAATTAAGTCACTGAAATTGAATAATGATATATTGTACCCTTAATTTAATTTAATTTAATTTACCCTTACTTTAATTGTAATAATTAATATTTGAAAAAAAAAGTATTGACCTTGTATAACAATTTTTTTTCCTAAATTACGAACCTATGTCAATTAATATTTGTATTTATCTCATAACCTATGTCAATTAATATTTGTATTTATCTCATAAGTTATTTAAACATTTAATTAGAACATTATTATTATTTTATTTTTTGCGTGTGAATAAATACTCCTCCCATAAACACGAGCTCCCAGAGCTCAACTTATGGAGTAGTAGAATAAAAAAAAAATGTTGTATAACCTTGCAAATGTTATCATTTTTCAATGTAAAAACAAGTCTTGAAATAAATAAATAAATAAATAACGGACCAATAACTGTTCCTTGTAGAACCCCATGTCGCACAGATGCTGGTTTACTAATATTTATACCTATTTTGGTGGATTTTCTGCGATCAAGTAAATAATTTATCAAGAGTGACAAACAATTATTTTTAATTCCTTTGTTATTAAGTTTTCTAATCAGTTTATTATGATTAACGGTGTCGAAAGCCTTTTTTAAGTCTTAAAAGATTGTTATACTTCTCATATTTGAGTCAAGATTGGTATATATATTTTTTGTTAGAATGTTAGTTACATTGACAAAGGGGTTAAAGAAAACCGTATTCAAGTTCCCTCCTTTATTTTTTAAAGGAAAATAATTTCAAAAATTGATTCGTTTAAACATTGCTGCCGGACGAAAACATATGAGAAATTTGCGCGCCAAGGACCGTTAGGAATTTGTTCCCATAGGATTTTGGTTGGCAACAATGGAAATAAATGAAATTGAAGACGCCATTTCTTTCCAAAATGAACTGTGACATTTTGCTGCTGAAAAGGCCCACGTTAAAAGCGTCAGTGTTATGTATCTTCAATGGTCGACAGTGTAATGTTATAGGAGCATCTAATTAAATTTACGAGGAGAGGAGTTGGGAAATTAAATCCAGCCTCACATCAAATCAGGGTCAAATGTCTCAATCGGAACCATCAAATGAAAAGAGGGTGACTACGAGAACTCAGATTTATTCAATGAAAAGCATTCACAACATCTTGGCTAACAGTAAAAACACAACGGGAACATAAATCAACATATCATATCTGGTTTCCTAATTTTCTCTGGCCCTATCAGGTCTTCATTAAGTTATTGTCAAGTTTATATTAGCACAACAATGGGGAATAAGGGGGTTGCTTACTGCGTGGCGGAGACGTTGAACGGCGGCCTCGTGCGTGATAGCGCATGGTGCATCGCTATTATCCGCGGATGAAGGTCGAACAGCGGCACTTTGTTGGGATGGTTCCTCCCATTGCAAAAATAGCGTAACGTTACTTTAGCGTACATTAGCTTTATGCCGGCGCCAGACATGAATTCAAAGAAGTGATCACTTATTTGAAGTCTCTGCCAGATATGTGATATCAGACCTCACATAACATGGACGACAATTTGGTCGACACAGTTTGATTATATTATTTATGTGCGTGTAATTATTTATTACACGTGCAAATAAATACCTAAACAAAAACAGCCAAAACGAAGACGAGAATGGATGTGTAAGATGTATCGTAATAGAACAAGGTAGGAGTGAATTTCTTATTTTATTTTAACAGCTAGCAAAACACCTACAAAAATAAATCAGGAAAATTATAAGTCACCGTATACAGAATAATGTTTTCCCTGTAGTCGTTTTTATTTAAAAACTGTTTTTGATGAATGATGCCTAGAAATAATACCGACACGGAACGGCAAAGCGCACTTAAGTGCTCAAATAAGAGAACACAGTATCAAATGCCCGTGCCACACATGTGAACACTTATTTGATCACAAACAAAGAACTGCCATCCAAAACGGCGATTGGTATGTTGACCCAACGGTCGGAGCAAGGGACGCGGGCAAGATGGCGGGAGTCGGGGTCGCCGTGTCGAAGCTGGCGTCCTGCGCAAAATTGATGCGCAACCGCTGTGGCAACGCTAGCAACTTTGTTAACGTTTCAACCTCAACTGGAACGTACGTCTGCACCGCTGCATCGCGTAAAGTATTATCTGTTAATTCCGGGTTGGGTGCTACTTGCCCTAACCCTTTGCGCACGCAAAAAGTGAGGCCTCCAATATGTCGGTAAACGAAATATTGGAGACATTAAAGAGTGAAGTATACAAAAACATCAAAGATGTAAAAATTAAAAATTCTATTGAAAAACAATTCCTACAACTTGAAAACACAATCAACAAAGAAAAAATATCGGACCAACAGGAAATAATCAAATTAAAAGACCTTCTACTAACGAAAACAGAAGAATATGCCAAAGGACTAGAAAACAGAAACCGAAGTTATCCTATAAGTAGTTATGAAGCCAGAACGACAAATAATTTACCTCAAGATACAAATAAATTTTCAATCATTATTTCTTCTGATGATAAAAACAAATCATCAGAAGACATTGAAAAAATAATAACAAAAAAAAATTCTGCTGCAAAACTGAAAATTGCAGTAAACGGAGTTAAAAAAATAAGCAGGAACAGATTAATTATTCACTGCCCAAAAAAAAATGATGCTTTAATATTGTCAAAAGAGATTAATGAAAATCTTCGCAACATCCAAGCTGAAGAAGTGAAGAAGAGAAAACCTAGGATCATTCTAAAAGGACTTCATGAAGATATTCACGATGACGATATTGTGCCGAACCTAATCGCACAAAACCCAGATCTGGAGGAAATGATTAAAATGAATCCGGGCTTAGACTCCCTAAAAATGCTAAAAACATTTAAAACTAAATATTCAAAAAATTGTGTCCTGGAAACTAGTGGGAGTATGAGACAATTTCTATTGAATAAACAAAAAGTGAACATCAGCTACCAGCGGGTTAAGGTGGAAGACAGCAGTGTACTCACGCAGTGCTACCATTGCCTTCGTTTCGGACATACTTCGCTCCGATGCCTGGATAAAACAAATGCTGCTACTTGCAATCACTGCTCTGGAAATCACAACTCTCAACAATGTACCAACAAGAACTCTGATCCTATATGTAATAATTGTTCATATCAAAACAAAAACTACAAACTAAGTTATGACACAAACCACAATGCATCCAGCATTAAATGTCTATATCGTGCTAAAATGCTTAGAATTGCTCAAGACAAAATCGATTTTTCGTAAAGTAAGTAGAAGTATGATACATGAGTACCTATTTCACGTACTAATTACTCGTATTATGTATTTACACTGCATAAATTATTTTAAAATACAAACCAAAATAAATATTATTGCTACATATATTAAATTCACCTTACTATTATATACGAAAATATTATACTTACGAAAATATTTGACCATGTCAAATATAACTGTTATAGATCATTCTATCAATAATGTTTTTTCACTAACTATAAATCTGAGAAAAATATGTATTTTATATTTGAGAGTTTTGTTAATACTTTTTCTTACTGTAGTAAACATGTTTAACTCGACCAACACTATACATTTTTTTCCATGCAATTACATCTCAACAATACGATAATGTCAAATCAATATTTATTATCCTATACTCTTAAAATACTTCCATGTCTGACTCATTATTTGAAGATATAGATTCATCTTTCAAGATTTCGGAAAATATTTGTTTATCTAGTGTAGAATGTAATAACACACTATTAGAAATGGATCCCCTGAAATCATTAACAATCCTTCACTTAAATATTCGTAGTGTCTCTAAAAATTTTGATCATTTTACACTTGCATTAAATGAACTCGCTCATAAACCGGATTGTATTGTGTTATCAGAAGCCAGAATTAGCGGCTACTCAAGTACCTTCAATTTACCTGGATACAAATACTTTGTTACAAATTACAAAATAAATCAAAACAGTGGAATCATTGTATTTGTAAAATGTACTCATGACAATATTTCCGTTAATGAAATACATATCGATCTTGTAAATTGTCTTCATATTCAAATTATCATAAAAAACAAGTTTTATGATATAATTGCATTATATAGAACACATAACTCGAGCATTAGTAATTTCACCGAGAAACTGAAAACTATTATAAATATAAATTGTTCTCAAAATGCATTTATTGTGGGGGATATTAATATAGATATATCTGATGAATTTGTAAACAATAGAAACAATGAAAAAACTGAATATATCAACACATTAACAGAACTAAATTTTAAACCATGTGTAAAAAAATATACAAGAGAATGTCTTGGACAAAGGCCATCATGCATTGATCACATCTGGTGTAATACTAATGAAACCGAAAAAATAAAATCAATTATATGGAAAAATAATATTACTGATCATCATACATGCATTATAGCTTTTAAAACTGACAAAATTGATGTAAATAATTACTCCCACAATAATTTTTCAAAAACTATTATTAATTACGAAAAATTACAACAAAACCTTAGCATGGAAAATTGGGAATCTGTTCTATCCTCTAATAACACCAATTTATGTTCCCTGAATTTTGAATCAATTTTAAATAAGCATATCAAAGCTTCTTCTACCATAATAAAATACTCTACAAAAACTAAATTCAAAAAATTAAAACCGTGGATAACTCAAGGAATCATAATTTCAATTAGACATAAAGAAAAAATTTATAAAGAACACAAAAAGTTTCCAGAAAACTATAAACTATACGAATATTTCAAAAAATTTAGAAATAAACTATGTTACATTATCCGGAAAACCAAAGAAGATTTCTATAAAGAAAAAATCAATATTGCTGGCAACAATAACAAAAAGGTGTGGTTAACTATCAATGAAATTATCAATAAAAAACCAAAAAAATCAAACATAAACAAAATCACAGATATTGATAACAAAATTTACGATGTAAACTCGGATCCAATGAAATGTGCAAATATTTTTAACAATTATTTTGGATCAGTTGGTGAAAACTTAGCGCTTAAAATTAAAAACAACGGTAACAATGAACTATATACATCGCCTTCAAATCCTTGTAAAACCTTAAAACAATTCCAAAAAACTAACTTTGATGAAATTAAACATACTATTAATCAATTAAAAGGTAATTCTTCCCCCGGTTATGACAATATCTCATTAGAAATGCTTAAAAAAAATTCTGATTCACTTTGCAAACCATTGGCACATATCATAAATACAAGTTTCGAAAATGGCAACTTTCCACTAAATTACAAAAAAACTATTATTACTCCTATTTTTAAATCTGGTGACCCTATTCTTAGTAATAATTATAGACCAATTTCTCTAACCTCAAACATTGCAAAAATATTTGAAAAAATTGTAAAAAAGCAGATGTTTAAATTTATAAAAGAAAATAATACATTGAATGCACATCAATATGGTTTTAGAGAAAAATTAAGCACTCAAGATGCCATTGTAGACTTAACATCTGAAATATATAAATCCTTAGATAATAAAAAAAAATGTATTGGAATATTTGTCGACTTAAGAAAAGCATTTGACAGTATATCACATTCGAAGCTTATCTCTAAACTCGAAAAAATTGGTATAACCAATAATGCCTTAACGTGGATTGAAAATTACCTACTTCATAGAGAACAATATGTCAAGCTAAATGGTGTTCTCAGTGATTCCCAAATTAATAAATTTGGTATCCCGCAGGGAACGGTATTGGGACCAATTCTCTTTATCATTTATGTGAATGATATTTTTAAACTCAATATAAAGTCCAAACTAATATCATACGCTGATGACACAGCAATTTTAACTGAGGGATTAACTTGGAATGAAACTCAGAGAACGGCGGAATCAGATATAAATTTAATAAAAAAATGGTTTGACCAAAATTTACTATCTCTAAATACCGATAAAACTTTTGTAATACCATTCACTCTGACTAAAAATGCAACCCCTGAGAACCTTAACATATGTATCCACTCATATAATTGTAATTCAAATTCATGCTTATGTAAACCTGATTGCTCTGTACTCACTGTTAAAACCAATGTTAAATACCTCGGTGTAACTATAGATAGTAACATAAAATGGAAGATGCAAATTTGTACAACAGTCGAGAGACTAAGAAAATTAATATACATTTTCATTAAAATTCGAAACATTTTAAACATTACGATATTAAGAACTATTTACTTTTCCTTAATCCAATCAGTGCTACAATATGGAATTGTAGGTTGGGGGGGTGCCTTCAAAACTTCTCTTTTACCATTGGAAATCATTCAAAGAATAATCATAAAAATAATTTTAAAAAGGCCATACGATTACCCCACCGTCAAACTATTTCAAGATTTTAAAGTACATTCACTTCATGTTATCTACAAAAAAATCACAATCTTACAAATACACAAAGATTGCTTTAATAATGAGAGCTTTACTCCTTTTTCTAACAGCATTAGAACACATATTCTCGGCACTATGACTCTCCCACGCTGTAACACCACCACAGCCCAAAAATACTATAAATATATTGGAGTTAAATGGTTTAACCAATAATTACCAGCTAACTTAAGATTGGAAAAAAATTATAAAAAATTCAAAAAATCAATAAAAGCTCTTTATATGTAGCTTATTACAATCACTTCATCTTTTTAAATACTATATTTCTCAACACAACTTGTAATATCAGATATCCTTTTTCTTTCTTTATCTTCATCCTTTCTTTTTTTATCTCCTCCTCTTCGTTATATTACATTACTTCTTTTATATGTTTCATACATATACTATATAAAAATATATAGACTTATTATATAATATAAACGATTTTTCTAGCTTACTGTTAATTATATTACCTATTCTTAGTTTTATACTCGTATATATAAAAAAATATGTGTTACTTTACCATTAGTAAATTTTTTTTTATTTTTTTTTTTTAACTACATTCGTTTTCTCCGCCTTTTTTGTCACGAGCTTTGCTCCTAAAAAAAGGTGTAAACTTATTAAACCATGTATTCTTGAAATAAAAACTTTATATTATGTATTAACCATGTAATATTTTAAAAATAAATATATATTTAAAAAAAAAAAAAAAAAAAAAAAAATATGCTATTGAATATTGACAATTTTAGGCGACAATCAAAATATTCCGCTGCCCAAAAGTGCATCGTAAAAATACATAAACAACTATCAATCACACTCACTTACCAATAGGATGCATGATTTAGGCAACAAATTTGGTGGTATTGTAGATATATAGGCTGATTCCCTTTATAATATAAAATGCAATTTAAACCAACACTTTGTGGAATCCTATAAATTATTGTAACGTGGGTATAATATATTTAACGATTTGATGTGTTATTGTAATGTTTTATATTATATTTTATTCTATGTTATTGTCATATTGGTATTAAAAATATTTCACGGTTTTACGCTATATTAACTTTTGGTATAAATTCTAATAATGTGTAATCCTCGATAACTTAAATATTATTTTATAATCTATGTGAAAGCCCATATGGGCGTATAACAACAATAAATAAATAGAAAATAAAACTTTTCAAAACAAAATGTCTATAAATTGTTACATATTTAATGTCCCAGGAATACAAAAAATTGGGAATTATTGAAATTTTTGGTATTCGTGAACTAACCGTTCGTGAGTCCTGCACAAATTTTGTCTGATGTGACATGACTCCTGAAGCTGGGTTGCATCTGTCGATAGCACTGCATGTTCTCCACAACGGGAATACTCAGAAATTTGAGTTCATCTGATGGTGTGCCTGACTCCGTGATCCCCCAGCCCGCCACCTGCAGAACAATAGTCATTCCTTTTTATTAATTGATTCGTTACACAAAATTGCTGGGTTGCATTATAAAACAGTACTAAAAATAATCTAAATCACTCTTCGTTCGGAAAACACTTTCTCTAAATTTTAATGAATTAATTAATTTAAATTTATATATTTTAATTGTATTAGAAATCATAATATAAATAATGTCATTTATATCATGACAAAGGAAATCAAGAGCTACTGACCCTCCCTGTCACCATTAACTAAGATAAGGATATGCATAATTACCTTCCCCAACCTGCCCGGCCTGATCTGCGTCATGTGCACCTCCCTGCGCACCAAGTCCAGGCAGACTGCACGCACTACGGAGGAGAAGATGAACTCGGTCCTGAGGTGCACGATGGCGATATCATCTTGGAAGTTTCGCATATGAGATCCGTAATTTTCTCCCAATCGGACAGCGCGCAACTGCAATATTGTTTTTACATTATGTTACTGAACAAAACTCAAAAATGATAGATCCCTAGTCCTTTAGTTTCACTAACAGATCCTAAAGTTTTGTGTTTGTGAGAGTTCAAAACGAAAGGCATTTTAAGCATCTCAACCTCACTCTCTCTAAACTGTAATGTTTTCTATATTTATTCTTCAGTAAGCATGGCAAAGATTTATCAGTAAAAACTGGGATTAGCGTAAAATCTGCACATAAAAAATAATTATTACTTGTCACCCAAACTCACAACTACTAGCGGTGTACCTCAAGGGTCCCATTTAAGCCACTACACTTTTTATAAACGATGTTGTCACTGTTTTTGATAAAAAAAAATGCTGAAGTGTTCAGTTCTGAAATGGCTTGTCGCCGATGATCGAAAACTATTTAAACTTATCAAAACCACAGATGACTGTAATAATATTTAAATAAATTTAAATGAACTACAAGATTAGTGCAAACTTAACAATTTTTTTCTAAACATTTGTAAATGCCACATAATAAAATTTTCAGGTTTAAAAAACTTTAAGCCGTTGACCAGATATCAGATGTACACGGGTTCGAGTTCCGTCGGTGGTATGTATCTTTTCTTAGGAGATTGTTTCAATGTAGATGAGGGTTTCAGACTGATAACTATTGCTTATAATAAAAAACTTTCGTCTATTAATATAAAATTAGCATTGCTCCCTTTACCTTCTGTCAATGAAATTAATGATCTTGGCAATATTTTCGATTCCAAACGAATTTTCTTTCTCACATTAATGCGGTTACGAAAAGAGGATTAAAATGATTGGCTTCGTTCTCCGTAATAGCAAACTTTCAAAATATGTCTACATTAAATCTTTACGTAGTATAAAATGAAGTCGCTCCCGCTCCCGTGCACATAGATCTTTTAAACTACGCAACGGATTTTCATGAGGTTTTCACCAATAGATAGAGTGATTCATGAGGAAGGTTTTTAGGTATATAATTTGCCAAGGTTTAGTGTAAATTGGTTAAAACATATAAATAAAGGAGCGAGCGGGCTGGCAAGCGGGCGGTGTGGATTTGATTTAACTGGTGGAGTTGGTTGTAAAGGTTGGGTACAGGGCTGGATTAACCACGTCGGGGCCCCTAGGCAATGCACATCTCGACATATTAAAAACTATACATCCCATTTACATGCACCAAGTCTTAAATTGTTTGAAAATCTAGTGTCTATGGCACCACGTAGGGTATTTTAGATATCTAAAAAGAAAAAAATGCGGACCATCGAGTTTAATTTTCGATTTTTTTTTTGGAAAACTTTAATTTTAAAACCCCTTCATAATAAAAATCCCTAAGTGGTTCCATAGTATAGTTTTTCTAATATGTTGTCAACCAGGTTGAAAAACGTTATTTCTAGAAAAACGAGTTCAAAGTTTTGCTGAAGGATAATTCAACATACAAACTGTTTTAAACGGTTTCATATAAAATGCTGTTTCTCCGTCAATTTTACGAATTTCCTTAAAACATTTGGTGCGACCTTATTAACAAATGCATCTTTCAGAAAATTAATTTAAAAAATGACATTTTTTTACAGTGTCCTGGTGCCTTAAGGCCTTGTTTAAGATGTCAGAGGCCCGTGTGAACTGAATAAAAAGCTTGTAAAATTATATCAACTTCTAAAACTAGGGATGGGGGGGGGCTCATTCTGCTTTGCGGCCCCGAGCCTCTGACGGGCTTAGTCCGCCACTGGACTTTACCCTTTTCTAACTTCCAAATTTTTTTTTTTTAGCACAACGTAATTTTATTCATAATTAATCTCCCAATCAATAAAAAAAACGAAGAACTCTTTATTACACATAAAAGGACGCATACACAAAAACAAAAATATGTTAAAAAAAACAATACAATGAGCGGTCCTATCACTAAAGTGATATCTTCTAGACAACCTTTGTATGAAGAGAAACAAAGAATTTTATCAAGCAGATAGGTAGTGCACACTAAAGCTTGTACAACATTTATGTTTTAAGCATATAATTGGAAATAAAAACTTGTTTTTATAAATGACATATAACTGCTTTAAAGACGTCAATGTGTTGCTTTTCGCTGATGATATTAAATTATATAAAGAAATACCTCCCCATAATCACTGTGAAATTCTTCAATCCAATACAGACATGCTAAAAAACTGGTGCTCACAAAATAATCTATATTTAAATGTAGAAAAATTCAAAAATTTGACCTTTTCCAGAAAAAAAACATAACTTTTTTTGACTTTTCAATAAATGAAATAAATTATCTTGGCTTAATAATGTAACTTAAGAAACTAGACTTCACGGTCCACATTCAACAAACTGCAAATAAGGGTATGAAAACATTAGGATTTGTATTAGGAACAATTAAAAACTTTGAATCTTTACAAATCATTAAACTATTGTACACATCCCTTGTTAGAAGCCTAATATAACATAACTCCATAGTCTGGTCGCCCTTCTACAAAATTAATATTTATACTATTGAAAGAATTCAATGAAAATTTCTACGTTTCGTAAATTTTAAACTTAACATCCCTTTAGAGCACATAAATTACCCGTCGTTAATGAATATTTTAAATATTCCAACTTTAGAAAACAGATGAAAAATAAATGACGTAACCTTTTTATTAAAATTATAAAACTCTAAATTCGACTGTTGTGAACATTAACTTTTTATATACGTACATCTCATTCCAACTATGATTTGTATTCTCCAATACAACGTTTACATATTTTTGGTAAAGGCTCTGCAACCGGGCTCGAAAAGAAAAAGTTGGATAGATACGAAATTAAGAATGTTAGAAGAGCGCGCTAACATTTACAGCGACAAAATAATGCGAAAATGTTTAATAAAACACGACTCGTTTAAAATACAGCAAAAATCTTACGGGGCGCATCTTAAGTATAATTTAAAGAAACATTGTGAATTTTTTCACAAAAATATAATTTATAAGATAATACATAGAAACAGACTTGTTTTAAAAAAAAATTATAGCATACTTTGCGATTTTTTCTATCGAGGGAATTTCATATAATTTGCGTTTCGGCGTGGGTAGGATCTAAACATTATTTTTAAAAATAACATATATTTTTTTAAGAGCTTAAAAACTTCAAATGTTTAAGGGAGATACGTAAGAAATCCGTTGAAATTCGGGTTGCCGAGGCTTATGAATGTATTTGAAAATAATTTGAACTTAGTAAACTTCAAATGCCATATTTGCCAACTATGTAGGGGTACCCAAAAGTAATGAGAATTGGGCGGTAGAGTAGAGAAGTGGAGGAGGAACGGGTTTTGTTTGATCGACTGTTGTACGGTAACTCTTTCTCAGTCAGTGTGTGAAGCCGCGTCGTTGTGGGTCCACGCGTTCGTTCAAAGTTTAATTTTAAGTAAATCAAGATTTCTTCTTTCAGCGAAAATGCGAAAATCTCCTCTCTGAGGATCAAATAGACGAATTGAAAAATCAGCTGGGAGAGGACCAAGATTTTTAAAAATTATTATTGGTGATGAGTGATGACTCATGATTTGGGTACGATCCCGAAACCAAGCAACAGTCAAGCCAATGGAAGAGTGCTCTCACTCCTCTTCAGAAAAAAAGTCAGGTTTAATCGAACATCAAGTTAATGCTCATTGTTTTTTTTTTTCAGAGATGTTGTGCACCCAGAGTTTATTCCTCCAGGCCAAACAGTTAACCGACAAATCTACATGAAGGTATTAAAGAGGTTGCGTCGAAAAAGGTCGAATCCTTGGCGCAAGGGGAATGGTTCTTCAACAAGGACAACGCAGCTGCTCACACCGTGTTGTCTATGAAGCAGTATTTAAGCAAGCATGGAATGATCCCGATTGTTCACCCATTCTATTCACCCGACCTGTCTCCCTGTGACGTTTTTCTGCTCCCTAAGATGAAAAGGGTCTTAAAAGAGAAACGTTTCATACTGTTGAAGAAGTGAAACAAAAATCGCTAGAGGCCATAAAGGAAATTCCAAGCAGTTGGTGTCAAAATCGTTTTGAACAGTGGAAAAAAAGGTTATATTAAATGTAAGTCTACCTTTTTTAACAATATATTCAAAAATTATTTCAGAGACACAAAAAAACTTGGGAAGAAACATATAATATATTAGGACGCAAGTCTAAAAGTAGTTGTGACGAAATAATCTCAAAGTAAATGTTAAACACGCATAGTGAAGAAACTGTAGCAAATAATTTTGTTGAATATATTTCAAACAGTGTTAGTTACATGGTTCATAAATGTGATTATATAGCATCGGCCTTCAGACCGACAGCAGTGCAACAAAGTATGTGAGTTCGTAACGTGCCGCGAAGTAAGTTAGACGTGTGTTGTGATTTGTTCCTGCGTTGCTGTCAGATAAGAATTTATTGTTACCTTTATGTTTATATTTACCAATCCGTTGTATTATTTGATTTACGGTTAAGTGGGTACAGTCAATTTAATAGAATCGATTAATTCTTATTTATTAATTTCTTATCTCATTTTTTTTGTTTTGTTTTTTTGTTAATTAAATTTTAATATGGAGGAAGGATGAGAATCGGCCACCAGACCCTGAGTCCATATTTAATATTTCCGATGGTTATGATACCGACGGCAGTCAAGTATCTATAGCTATTCCTTCCCGAAAACGACAACCTTCGCTTAGTCCTGATGTTCCTCCCAAAATTAAATCTATTTCTCAATCCAATCAAGCCCCAATCTCTCACAAGGATACCATTCCTCCAGAAGCTAAAACTATTGAATTGATGTATTCAACTTCCTCCTCAGCTCCATTTATTATTAATGTGCAAAAGACTGAACAGGGGAAAATAATTCATCCTCGGGAGTTCGGAAAATTAATTTTTTGCTCTAAAAATAATAACCTTGGAAAAAAATGGTTCAATCAAGCCAGAAGGCAGATAAAAATTTTCCATAGAATTTAAATCCACCACTTTGTTAAAAAAATAGGTTATTTGTCAAATAATAAATTCAAAGCATTTATACCTACTTTCAACTTAACTAGAATGGGCAGAGTGAAAGGTATACCTACTGACCTCTCTGAATGCTCTCAATGACTCTCAAGTTACTACTAAAGTTTTAAAAGCTCGTCAATTTCAATGCTCGTCACTTCTTCTGGAACCACCATTTGGAAACCCTCTCAAATCCGTAGTTTTAACTTTTGAAGGCCAAATCTTACCATCCCGGGTGTTCATTTATCATAACTCTCTTCCTGTTAAAATATATAGATTCCCCACAATCCAGTGTTTCAATTGTTGCAGATTTGGTCATTTTAAACCTATTTGTCGTTCCCTTCCACGCTGCTTCCATTGCGGAGAGGATCATGAATTTGAACAATGTCAAAACTCAACTAAAAGCCCAATTTGCATTAATTGCAAGGGTAGCCATACTGCTGTTAGTATGATCTGTCCAAAGTTGTCTAGACAGAGGAACAGCAAGCAATCAATGGCTTCAGAACATATTTCATACTTCCAGGCGTCTAAATTATTGCCTCCTGCAAAAAAATCTTTTGCAGAGGTATCATCTAATCCATCTCTCTTTCATTTTTCTTCCCCATAAATCTTCTCAGTCATATTCTCACAGAGAAACCATTTTCAAGGCGTTAAAACCTAAATCTAAATGTATTACTTCCTTTGATAAAAAACAACAAAATGATATTTTGCTTAACCCGAATGGGAATCATAAATCTCAGGCTCCTAATGGAAATGCCTTCAAAAGTTGTCCCTTTACCGGCATTTTACGTAAAGTTACGACGGAAAATTCCTCTTTTATCCAAACGTTAATTACTCTCTTAATTTCGATTCTTTCAGACAACAATACTGTACCATCCAACGCTGCTGAGTATATTAAACTTTTACTCTCCTGTCTCCCTAATGTATCCGAAAATGAGCCAAATTCTTTAATGGAATAGTAGAAGTCTATTCTCTAACAAAATTGAACTTGTAAAATTATTTGATGAAAATAACATTTCAGTTGCTGCCGTTTCTCAAACATGGTTAAAAACCTCTTATCATTTTAATATCCCTGGTTATCATTGTCTTAGACATGATAGACCTAATGGTAAGAGCGGCTCTGCTCTTATCATTAATAACTCTATTCCTTTTAAAGAATTTGTTTTTCACTCCCTTTCCAAAGTTTTCATAAAGTAGCAGCTGTTATATCTGATATTACAATATTATCTATATACATTATACATCCCTCCCTCTACTATTTTTGTTGAAAACGAATGGGCTTTGTTTATATCTCAGATTCGTCCCCCGTATATGTTACTCGGTGACTTTAATGCTCATTGGGGTAGTGAATTAACTAACCGTTCTGGCCGTGATCTGTTAGATTTTATGGATACATATAATCTATGTATATTAAATGACGGATCCCCAACTCGTTTCACTGGTCTTCAACATAGAAAAAGTGCGGTTAATTTGTCTCTTTACTCATCTTCGTTGATACCCCTATGTTCTTGGGACATTCTTACAGATCCCCTTTCAAGTGACCATTTTTCTATAATAATCTCCTTCCACCATCTAACATCCTCTCATTCCTTTTCGACAAACAATAGTTTTAAATTTAAAATTAAAGATGCTAATTGGAGAACTTTTTCTTTGGACTTGGACTCCATTGTTCATTCTACTAAGTCTTTTCTAATGAACATTAGATTTCAATGTGAATTATGTCCTAATATGGTAATAGAAGCAGCAGAAAAAACTCTTCAAAAACGTAATGTTAACATTAAAATAAAACATTTCACACCATGGTGGGATAAAGAATGCACTGATATCGTTAACTCCAGAAAAAAAGCAAAATGTATGTCTTTTGAAAATTACCTTTCTGTGAAACGCGCTCAGGCAGAAACTAAACGTATTTTTAAAAATAAAAAGCGGTCTAGACGGCGAAAATTCTGTGAATGCCTGTCTCCGGAATCTCCTCAGTCTTCTGTTTGGTTCAATTTAAAAAAAACGGTTCTTCTTATACTCCTCAGTGTTCCAAACATATTTCAGAAGAAATTATTATAGGTTTTGCTGATAAGATAAGCGCCTCCATCAGTTGCCAGATTAGAAGAAATGCCTTCCTTTATTCCTTATCCATCACATTCCAACTGGATGGACTCTCCTTTTTCAGTTAGTGAATTTAAACGAGTAATTCATTCTCTTTCAGACTCTTCTCCAGGAACCGATGGAATATTATATATTTTCATTAAGCATTTTCGGACATGTCGGTTGAATATTTCTTATCTGTCTGGAAAGTTCAAAAAATCCTTGCGATTTTAAATCAGGGAAAACCCAACTGATATTTCTTTCTATCGTCCTATTGCTCTTTCGTCATGTTTAATGAAAGTAGCAGAACATTTGATAAAAACAGGTTGGAATGGTTTGTTGAAAATCACAGAATTATCTCTTCAGATCAGTATGTCTCTTAGTCCCTTAATTCTTCAACATTGGCCACATTTCTTGATCTTTCGTCAGGTTATGATGATTTACGTAATGAAAGAAAAATTTATTAAAATAAAAATACCCTTATAATTAGTTCAATTTATTATTAATTTGCTAACAGACAGATCCATTATTTTGCACTTTTCCTCAAAAACGATAAATCGCAAACTATGGAAAGGGCTACCCCAGGGGTCCGTAATCAGTCCATTATTGTTTAAAATTTATATAAGTGACTAAGAAATTGCAATCCCTTCATCTATCAAGAGACTTTATTTTGCTGATGATTTCCTTAATGCTCACAAAAATCTATCCCACGCTGCGAAGGAATTAAATTTGGATTTACATTATATTAAAGAGTGGTTGTTGATAAATTGGATGAATTTAGCTACTTCTAAAACCAAGGTTGCAGCTTTTACGCGCAAAATAAAAATACCCCCTTTTGGATCATAAACTTTTCTGGCTATCCCATATTAAAAACATTTCGCCTAAGTGTGAAAAGGGGCTAAATATGTTGCGAGCTGTTTCGAGAGTGTGGTGGAAATCTCATCCTTCTACTCTTAAATTAATTTGCCCTGTAGCGAAGCCATTTGGATTATGGTACATTTTTTTTCGATCCTCTTCCTAAATATTTGGACAAAAAACTTGAAAGAGTTCACTCTAAAGCTCTCAGAATGATTATTGGAGCGATGAAATCTTCTCCAATTAATTCTCTTCGGGTAGAATGTGTTGATCCTTCCTTAATTTTGAGAAGACAATTTCTGGCTGATAAATATATTCAGAAATATTTTTCTATATCGTGTCATCCTTTAGAACAAAGCTTTGATCATTTTTTCAATAATTTAAACAACGACAAAAGATTGACAGATAAAAATCGATTTCCTCTCCTTCTAAAAAGTTTTCTTTCATTCACATCTCTGTCTCCATCCCTCCAAAATCTACAGAAAGATCCTGTCCTTCCTATTTTCACTATCCCATTTGATTCTATCAATTTTATTCCCAACAGAATAACTTCTGACTTTCGGACTAACATTTTAAACTTTTCTAATCAAAATGTCAAGGAAAATTTTAAAAACATTATTTTATCCATGTTTCTTGGATTTTTACTCATTTATGCAGATGGTTCTAAGTCTGCAAACAAAGATTGTGGAGCTGCGGTGCATATTTCCGAATTCAATTTAGATCTGTCTTATAAATTACCTAAAGAAATTTCTATTGTGGGGGACGATATCTCTACACGTGAGCGACCGATCGGACGGTCGGAAAACGAATGAAGCTCGGTATTTTTAACCAAAAATATCAAACTCACCGGTACACCTACCAAACTGGTGACCACCTTCCGCACGCAAGAGGGACGACATGAAAATCTCACGGGAGCGGCGATCGGATGATCGGAAGACGGATCCTGAGATTCAATACACCCGGTGAGCCACTTTCATATTTTAAAATCATATAAATTAATATAGCTTCCATTTAGTTTTATTGCCACCGGGGGAACTCATTAATTTCACAAATAATATGCATCGCATATTTTGTCAATTATTACGATAATGACAGCGCCAAATGAGCATTGCAAAAAGATATTGACTTATACTATAATTAATAAATTGCTTTGATTTTCAGCTAAAACATATGGTTTTTTCCCATTTTTTTGTTTTTTCCCATACATAAAATATTTAATCTTGCAATCTTATTGTAAAATCCACCATAAATTACAACTTTATGACGTAAAACGGTATTTAATCGTTGCGTTCTATCTTTTCTGAAACGATCTAGATGTCTCTCATGAAATCCCTCACAAATAATCTGTATTTCTCCTTGTTTTTTCAATAAAAAGGATTAAATTTGCTCGTACACTCTATTTCAGTGAGAATCACACAACATGCAGCTGGCGGAAAGCCATCGCAGGGAGCCCGACTTCGCCCACCGGCCCAGCAGCTCGGTGTAAAGGCCGATGCACACCGGTACGAACTACGCGGGGCAGATTTCCAGCGCAAAGGACGGCAGGAAACCAATCTCATGAAAAAGACATCACATCAGACACGTGAAAGTTTTAAAAATAGTTTCTTACTAATCTTATCATTTTTTTCCAGCATTGTAAAAAATTGTTACATGAATTGATGCGTATACAATATGTTACAATTTGCATATGTTCCTTTTAAAAAATCTGCAGAACTCATGTAATCCAATCGCATCTCGAAAATGTAACTACCTAAAAATAAATTTATCATCAGTTAGAGTATTTCAATAATATTATTAAAGTTTAGTACTTTTCATTCCGGCGATAATATTAAATTTCACGAGTTTTTTTCATAAAAATTTTAACCCTTCGGATGAATTCGTCAATTTAAACTTTACTGAATACTTTATCACAACGTCCAAAGTAAAATATTAGAAATTTCAGTTATTTTCAACATTTTTTATAAAATTTTAATAATTTTAATAAAATTTTAACAATTCTCATAAGTTTATAACAATTTTAATTACGCTTTTAGAGACTTTACAATTTTTAAATTAATATGGGTTAAAAATTAAAAAAAAAACAAATATTTCATACATATACTCTTCCTTTGAAATTTTGCCATACGTATTTGCCATATCTGCTGTGAATTGTTTTGACCAAATCGGGACATGATTACTATCGGAAAGGACACTAACGAAGAGAATACCAACGAATCAAGCCCAAGTGATCTCATCGTAACCAACGAAGGAAACACCAGCGAATCAAGCGCAACTAATCCTCCCACAATTCCTAGAGGCAAACCCAGCAAAACCAACATGGAAGAAAACAACAGACCACCATCGGACGTGCACCATGTGTCGGTACGCTTACCAAGCTGCTGGAAGACCAAGTTCGTGAATTCACGAATAAAAGACGACTTTACCAAATACAATATCGTCATTGCCGCTCTAGATCCTGACACCCTGCAGATAATAAGCGACATAATAATTAATCCACCAGGCCAGGAAAAGTATGTACGCGTCAAGACTGCCCTCATAGAACGTCTTCAGGACTCAGAGGAGAAGCGACTGACTCGACTCCTCACAGGCATCCAGTTGGAGGACCGAAAACCAACTGGTCTATTAAGACACATGCTGGAGTTAGCGGGACCCGCTTTGGCAAAAAGCGCCATCGTCAGAACACTATGGCTGCAGAGACTCCCACAGCATGTCCAGGCGATACTGTCCGCACTGCCAAATAATGATCTCGACCAACTCGCTTCGGCGGCGGACAAAATTATAGATGTCCAAACATCAGAATGTTCTGCAGTTGATCATAAAAATTGACCAGGCACATCGCGAGCCGAAGAACCCGAAAATTCGATGCTACTAGAACTTCAAAAACAAGTACTCACATTTACAAGAGAAATTAAACAACTGAAGTTAGACCAAAACAACGTCAATCGACAGTCCGACTTTAAAGAACGAAGTAGACAAAACTTTCGCCAAAATTTTTATGACCAGTCTACATATAGGCACAACCCCACTGGAAGACTAAGATCAGGGTCTCGCGGGAGATCTCCAAACAGGAACACAACAAGATTTTGCAAACTCCGCAAGAAATATGGAGAGAAGGCGTATAAGTGCTATCAACCATGCACATTTCACAGAGATAATTCGAAAAACAACGGCGACGCCACACAATAAGTGTGATTTCGCTAACAGTAGCAGTCCATCGTAACTTTCCTTACTTACGCACAAGTAACAAAAACACTTGTAGCAATTTAACAGGCACAGACAACAAGAAACTGACCATTTGAGTCAGCAAACAGGAAACTGGCCATTTAACAGGCACAGATAACAGGAAGCTGACCATAAGAGTCAGCAAACAGGAAACTGGCCATTGAACAGACACAGGCAACAGGCAACAGGCAACTGGACGCAGCTCCAGCCAACAAGCAGCAGGCAACAGATATCACCAGCTAACAGGCAACAGGCAATTGGAAAAAGGAATACTAAAGGACAACTCAATAGCTACTATCTCTAATTTAAAAGAGACAAATCGATTTTACCGCCATCTTCTCTACTTCAATATTTTCTATAATTTATATATCAAAGCACTATCACACATATTTCAGAATACAGTAGCTGACACAATATCTCAATCTGAAAAGACTAACTGTCCTACTACAAGCAACTAAGGATTGAAGGGAAAGCGCAGAGTCAACCTGACGTTTATATTAAGGCAAAAGATGACTCCGCCCTCGTCCTATGTTAAATTAATATTTCCTGATACTTCAATATGACCAACAAAATGTTCCCAGCTGAACTCACATTGGGTAGTACACCAAAATCACCATGAGATTTCTTCACCGAAACACCTAGGGAAGAACCCGACACTTACGTAGGTTGACTTCAGAGAAAATTTGAAAACATCAAATCAACACCTGCCAGTGCTAAAGGATCAAGAAAATGTAGAGGATAATACGCCAGCTTCCACATCTGTCCAAGAACCACTCCCAGAAATCAAGAAAACAAGATCTGGTCGAAGAGTCCATTTTCCCGACAGATACCGGTCGGAAAGCAAATAATTGGCAAAATTAGAGATAATTAATTATTTTCCTTCCTACAGATCCCGTATCAAATTAAAAATGACTAACAAAGTAAATTTAAAAATAAAAAAAATAAAACATATACAATGCATATCTTCAACCATATATTTGTAAAATTACTGATACTAAAGTCTACAATTTTGAAAGAAATTTTTTGAGCTCTAGTACTAAATTTTTTTGTTTTATTTTATTTTATTTTATTTTATTTTGCAGAAACAAACAGTACATAATTACATATTAGAAAGTAGTTACAAGTTATAGAGTTAATACAATAATTGGTACCAATGACATGTCGCTGTTATATAGTATATATATGTTTTTATATGACAAATGATGCATTTTACCTATATTTAATTCATAAATTATTAAGGGAGAGGGGTAAGGGTGTGTGTGTGTGTGTGTGTGTGTGTGTGTGTGTGTGTGTGTGTGGATGCGTGTGTTATGTGTGCAAGTTCAGCGTGCTAGAAATGTTCTAAAAGGTGAATTATATACCTGTCATTGACTAAGGCATACCATGTCTAAATGTTTAAAAAAAATACATAACACCCCCAATAACATCACATTTCGTTAAGCAAATTGACATTAATATACACTTGTTTGTTCATGAAAGTTCGGTAACAGTCAATAAGATATATAATGGATATAATACCACACATAAAATAATTTAACCCAAGTTTCATGAACACAACCATATATTTTTTATATTAAGTAAAAAGTTTAAACCTTAAGTTTGAGAATAAGAATAAAATAAAAAAACATGTATTTCGTCCACGATTATAGTGTTAAGATAGTTTTTAAAAGAATTTTCATATTATAATAATAGGAAAATTGCTTTATATTAATAATTTCTGTAAGTTCAGAACTATACTTGCCTTATATATATATATATATAGGTACCTACTTGCTCATTAAGCTTAAGTAACCTGATAAAATGAAAAAATAATGATTCAATCATAGGTCATACAACTCTCAGTGCTCCAAACAAAAATGTTTGTCGATGCAAACTTTCAAGCAAAACTTTAACGCAAACTTAAAAATGTAATGAATTTCTACAAATAGCAATTCTGTGAAATGCGACATGTTATAATTAAGTATATGTTAATTTTAAGTAGGTACATAGCATTACATAAGTTATTTTTTTCTCACCTACTTTTGTTATCGTTTTGCAAACTGGGGTGGAGGTATGTGGGGAACGATACTCAACAAGGTAATACAGTTTTTACGCTGGCAACTCAGCTGACGTCACTTGCGCCGAGCTCCGTTCGTTAAAAATACCGAGCTTCATTCGTTTTCCGATCGTCCGATCGGTCGCTCACGTGTAGAAATATCGTCCCCCACATATTTCTTCTGATAAAGATTTGTCGTATTCATACAAGTTCGAATAAATAATAACTTCAGTGTAAAATACTTTCTTTTATTTAAAATACCACGGTACACTTTGGGTAAATTAATATGGAGTCAGAGAAATGGTAAGCACAGGCGGATTGCCCGAACACATGGTTAAGCTCGCCAATCTACCTACCAAACTATATTTACTGCAGAATGCTTGGCAATTGAACAAGCTTTAATTCAAATCCAGCTTCTCGATATTCATCGAGCCTTACTGTGCACTGATTCTCAAAGCGCATTAATGAAAACTAGCAGTTAAAAATCCGCTCCGCAGGTTTTTACTGCTACTGCTAGTCCCTGCGGCTTTTAGTTCGGCTTCGCCCGGTTTGAGTGTTTGTGACAATAGCCAGTTCCTCGGATCTACTCATCTAGTGTGATCAAGTGACCATTGACAGGCGACAGCTGGACACCACCGGTGACTCACCGAGGACACCGAGACAAAGTAACAGTGACAAAATAATCGAGACACGCAATGTGACGTTATATGTAATTTATAACAACTTCGTCATCATTGCCGACGATCTTTCTAAATAGAAATGATACTTAGAGACATATTATATATTGGTTCTTAGCAAGTTACACGGAGAAATTAACCCCTTTGTCTTGCAAACTGTAGTAATGTCACCTGATGGATTTTTTTTAACCCGATGTTCGGGCTGCCTTGGGCAAGATGAAGGGCATTCATATTTTTTATTGCTTGTTTTAAATCTGTGAGCATCAAAATCCGTAGCTCTTATACCTAGATGGGAATTAATCATTTGAGAATTGTTGACGCAAGTAGCGCCATCTCTGATGAATTCTTGAATTACAAATCGAATTACAATGGTAGCTTTGTGTGAAACTCCACGAACACAGATGTTATTTGTGGCACGGCGTATAAGGCGTGACTTCGGATATGCGATGGAAGTCGGGTTCTGGAATTCAACCTCACGCAGACGATAAGCTATTAATACTGTTTGATTTCTTCAAATATCATTTATTATCCTGAAGACTAAATTATTTGTAATATCAAAAATACCCTCAAATCATTAATTGAATTAAATTTCGAGACAATATTGGTTTGGATCCCTGGTCATTTAGGAATTGAAGGAAACGAGAAGGCCGATTCTTTCTATTATTCTATTAGTGTCATTCATTAAAATTTTGGATTGATCACTCCGAGAATAGTGTCAACTCATTGAAAGCCATAGTTGATCACACATGTTTGTTTTGTTTGTACAAAAAATGCTGACTTTTGTCCACACGTGGAGTGTTTTTTAAGGAATGCCAGCTTGGGTATTGCCTTTGTCTCATTTTTTTTTACAAACAATGTCACTCTGTTGAGTGTTTGCTGCAGATTGTTTTACGGATTTTTGTATATCCTAAGCTGTGAGCTTAACTTTCTAGTTGCTGTTTTTGCTTTTGAGTACCAATTGACTTATGTCATGATCTGATAGATATATAGGTTTTGTGATATGTAAATCCTAATCTGACCTTGATTGGCAGGTATTTATTGTTTTATAAAACCTGACCTGATTTGATTTTTGAAAAATGGGTAATTTAAATATTATTCCAGTTTGACGACCTTTTACAAATAGGTATTTCTTTGGAATTGTAAATCCTGGTTCAAAAATGACAGATAAATAATCTGTCCACGTCTAATAGACAGTTTGCAAGGCCGTAGCCAGAGAAAAATTTCGGGGGGGGTTTGGTTTTGGTGGAACAGTGTTTATAGAAATACGTGAAATTTTTTAAAGGCATCATTTTGGTCGACTTTCTGCCTCCCCCCCCCCCCCCTTTATTCAGTTCACACGGGCCTCTGATCCTGGGAGTCCTCCATGTTCCCCTGATCAGATCCTAAGCAAGGCACCAGGAAATTTTTTGTCTTTTTTATTTCATTTTCTAAATGATGCATTTGTTTAATGCTCTCACCAATTTTTTTAAGGAAATTCGTAAAGTTGGTGGAGAAAAAGCATTTTATAAGAAACTGTTTTAAACCATTTGTATTTTGAATTATCTTTCAGCAAAACTTTGAACGCGTTTTTTCGAAACTACGTTTTTCAACCTGGTTGACAACATATTAGAAAAACTACACATCCGATTTGCATGCACCAAGTCTTAAAGACGACATTTTTCATCCGGCTATTGAATTTCATTGCAGCTTGATGAGAGTTTGGGCAAATGCGTTGGCACATTTGGGTGTGGCTTACGCATTTGCTGATCATTTCCAATCGGTCTATAGTAAAGACCCTCCACTCCTAGACATTAAAAAAGCGGCCTCATTTTTTACCAGAAGAGCTTCAAACGTTGATTTAGGGTTATTTACGGAACCCGACGTTTTGAGTGCCATAAGTCTCATGAAGAACTCACACTCCATCGGACCAGACTTCGTTCCCGTATTTTTTGTTAAAGGGTGCGCCGAGTTCCTTAAAACACCATTATGTTTTATCTTTAACTTAGCTATTGGTACTTCTACTTTTCCTGAAGTATGAAAACTTCCAAAATAAATCATTTTTTTATGAAAGGTTCACAAAAGCTAATCGAAAACCAGTTGTCGTTCTATCAGCTCCTGCTAAATTATTTGAAAAATTAATTTATAAATTCCTTATGCCTCAGATAGACGGTTTCAGGAAAGGAAGATCCACTGAAAGCCATCTGGTGGTTTTCACCGACAATGTTGCTAGACAGTAGATTGTTCGTATAACGACTTCTCCAAAGCTTTTGATACCGTGAATCACGATATCTTACTCACAAAACTTGCCCTGATAGGTTTTTCTCTTCGGATGTTACAGTTTTTTATAAGTTACCTCATGAACAGAAAACAATTTGTCACACACGGAATCTTCCAATCTGCTGAATTTCTTGTTTTTTCAGGGGTTCCTCAAGGATCGATCCTAGGGCCCCTTCTTTTTTTTCCATTTTCATTAACGACATTGTTGAAGTCATCCGTTTTTCTCGCTTTTTGCTGTTCGCCGGCGATTTAAAATTATTTCTTCTAATTAGAAATATTGAGGACTCCCTGCGCCTTCAAGCTGATGCTGATAACATATCAGAATGGTGTCAACGAAATCAGCTTCATTTCAATGTCTTGAAATGCGTAGTTCTGACTTTTACCTGAGCATTTAGTCTCATCTATTATAGGTTCACTATGCTCGGTCATAATCTCATACGCGTTTCTAGTATAAAGGATCTTGGGATTATGTATGAAAGTAAGTTGACATTTCGTCCTCATATCGAAGAAGTGTGCCAGTCTGCCAACATTTTAAGGTTTGTTCTCCGAACTGTCAGAGTTTTTCGGGATACCAGTGCTCTGAAGATTTTATACTTCTCCCTGGTCCGCAGTAGGCGGGATAGTGATAGTGGTTCGCTTATCTGGAATCCTCATGATTATGTATTGTGGGGTGATCCCTCGTGTTGGAGAGGGTTTCTAAGATTTCTGTACATGAAGGATTATGGCAACTATCCATGGCTCTACCCGACGAACTTTCTTTTGGGCATGCTGGGACTTCACTCCCTGCAGCTCAGAAGAGAGGGGTATTCCGTCACCCACTTATTCAGACTGCTGCGAGGCTATATTGAGAACTCAGCCATTTTGGAGTGCATGGGTCTCTATCTTCCAGATGACTTTCTAAGACAGCGTCATCGTAGATTATTCTATCTTCCTGCCTGTTGGACTAACGTGCCTATGGTTCTCCCGATAGGGAGGAGTATATTGCTCCTGAACCAAATCTCCTCGGAGATTGATATATTTTGCGTCGGTGAGGAGAGATTCAAAGCGGAAATTCTTTGGATTCTTGTAGTAAATTCTTATAAGTAATAAATTTATTTATTCAGTTATTTCTTATATGTAATAAATTCAAATTTGTAAGGTGTTAGAAATTAATAAAAATATATTATTATTATTCTTATTTATTATTAAACGGTTTGAAAATCCAGTCACTATGGCACCACGTAGGGATTTTTTATAAAGGGCCCCCTTCTATTTTTTATGAACGATGAAATTTTTCCATGAAAAATCTAAAATAAAATTCGCTGGTCCGCTCTTTTTTTAGATATTGAAATTCCCCTATGTGGTGCCATAGACACTGGATTTTCGAACAGTTTAAGACTCGGTGCATGCAAATCGGATGTATAGTTTTTTAAATATGTTGTCAACCAGGCTGAAAAACGTATTAAAAACACATCTGTCGGATCTGCCCTGATGATGGACACTGCAACTCTGTCCGAAACGTTGGCTAAAGAAGGAGGTAGAGCAACACGGCATAACACCCCAAAAACAAGTAACTAAAATGCTTTTGGGCGTGAAAATCTAAAAACGTATCGTTTTTAAAAATTTTCGAGAAAAAAGAAAAAATGGCGCACCAGCGAATTTTTTTTTCGATTCCGTTTGAAACAGTTTGTATTTTAAATTATCCTTCAGTGAAACTTTGTACGCGTTTTTCTCGAAACTACTTTTTTCAACCTGGTTGACAACATGTTAGAAAAAATATACATCCGATTTGCATGCACCAATTCTTAAACTGTTCGAAAATCTATGGCCAGGGCCGTATTATCCATAAGGTAGTGTAGGCAACTGTCTAGAGGCTTCGACATGTTTAATCCGGCTCTGGCAGGGCCCTAGACCGTATTGGCCAGTGTAAGCAAAATTTTCATCGTTCATAAAAATAAAAATAAATAGAAGGGGGCCTTTACCATGGGGGCCTCTAGTCGACAGTAAAGGGCCCCTTCTATTTTTTTTTATTAACGGTGAAAATTTTCCATAAAAAATCGAAAATAAAATTCGCTGGTCCGCCATTTTTACCTTTTTTTTAGATATCAAAACCCCCTTCATGGTGCCATAGACACTGGATTTTCGAACAGTTTAAGAATTGCAATTAGTGCATGCCAATCGGATGTATATTTTGTTTAATATGTAGTCAACCAGGTCGAAAAACGTGTTGAAAAAGTTTCGAGCAAAACGCATTCAAAGTTTTGCTGAACGATAATTCAACCTACACACTGTTTCGAATGGTTTCACATTAAATGCTTTATCTCCGTCAATTTTTCGAGTTTCTTTAAAACATTTAAAAAAAAAACATATTTTTTATTAGTATCAAATAGATACATAAATTTTATACAGTAATTAATTACATGGTAGATATATTTGATGTACCCCCATAAGTAAGCAGGGCTTGTGTGTATGGGGGGGGGGGGGGGTTGAGAGTATTTTTAACAAGCATCTTTCAGAAATTGAAATTTTTTTTTTACAGTTTCCTGGTGCCTTAAAGCCTTGTTTAGGATTTGATTAAGGAAACATGGAGGGTTTGCCCCCCCACCCCCAGGATCAAGGTCCCGGGGCAGGCCGCCACCCCCCCCCCCCCCTTAGTCCGCCACTGGTCCTTCAGCCTTAGCCTCCAATACGCTCTTGGACTCATTTAGTTGTAATGTTTTGAACCACTCCCCGCATTCCCTGACTTAGCGCCTTCGGAATATCATCTTTTCACTTCTCTTAAGGCATATACAGATGAAATTAAATTTTCAACCGACGAGCAGATACGGAAAGCGGTTCTGAAATGGGGGAAGGAGCTGGTGGGAGAATTCTTCGAGGAAGGCATAAAGAAACTTGTGCCACGGCTGAACACACGCATTGAACGGGTTGGCGATTATTTGAAAAAATGGTCAAAAAACTTTTCCTTTGTTATTATAAAAGGCTTATAGTGCTATTAAAATAAATATACTATTCCATAATTTAAACAATTTATATACATAATTGTTATTTTAGCATCAACATTATACATATACACTGTTTGAAAATGTACCAATTTATTACATAAAATTTTGTCAAAATGTACCTGCTGACAAACTACATAAGTAGTTTAGAGGGTTTAAATGTTAATAAAAAAATAAAATAATAATAATAATAATAAAAAATTGTAAAAAACCAAAATTGCATTTCTACCTATCCCATAAACTACAGTTTGTCAAATAAGAGTAGAAAAAAATAGGAGGGCGCCACTGCTGTTCTAATGGCAATACTAAAAAAAACTGATGGTGAAATTGTAAAGCTGTGTAACCTACATTTTTATAAAAAAATTAAAAAGATAATACAGATACCTACTTATAGGAATATTATTATTATACTTTTGCAATTTTGTGATAACATAAAGAAGATAACGGTTTTGTTTTAAAATATAAGCACAGTTTATAAATTGCTCACATTTATTTAATACTAGCGTTGCCCGGACTTTAGATCATGTCTCTAATTTTAGATCTAAATACATTTATCTCATTCAGATCTAAAAGTAGTGTAACTAAATTCACCATTTGTGATTCTTTCTCTCTACTTACTGTTAAATTAAAAATTATTGTAAATTAAATGAAAGCCAATCATTTTGAAAAACACCATTTAATCAAATTTATGTCTTTAAGTGATTACCTTCACAACAATGCTTCTTCCTGATTTTAAGTTTTTTCTTTAAGAACAAAAAAATGTTTTTTTAAATGTGTATATACAGTGTTTTATATTTTCAGTGTCATTGCACTTTAAAGAAATATTTGACAGTTAATTTGGTTTTGCCAGCCTACAAATTAAGTAGTTTCTTTTTTTATATTTTCTACTCTTATTTGACAGACTATAATGTGAACAACAATTTTAAACATTAGGTAGGTACCTACTTTATATCAACTCCTATATTTTGTGGACTTTATTTTGTTTCTTATATTTTATGTTACGTGTATTTTATAAACGCATTATTTTCACTGTAATTAAAAAAAAAACATTTATTGTATTCTATGTAAAAGCCCTATGGGTGTTTAAATAAATAAAAATAAATATATTTTTAGGAAAATACCTTAGATTGCTGCCTGCCTTCTTCATCTTCAGTAGTCCAGGAACGATTGAGGCTGCCCCCGACTACCCGATAAGCAGACAGATCTACCGTGTGGTAATCTTCTTTCAAGGAGAAGCAATGTGCAGCTGGAAACAACAAACAATATACGACGTATATTACACGTGCTTTAAAGGGACATTTTGAAGAGTGTACATTAATTTAACAACTGGTTGTACTGTGTAAAAGCAGGGGTCTGGTCAGATTAACGTCATAGTGTTCATGCGAAGTTACGGTGGTGTCCAACTCTGAAGTAAATGTGTTATTAGTTTCATTTTCCGTATTCACTCCGACACATCCAACAGTAACGACCAGGATGAACATGGCCGTTCCCATTGTGTATAAGACTAATGGAGGGATATAAATAGGTTCATCTACAAGAATGGACTTGACTCTCTCAAATCCAGCTAAGATGGTACCTAATGAGAGCACCACACACATCAGGTTCATAAAGTACATGCCGATCTTGTAGTAATTCAGTTCATTCTTGTAGTGTCCAACTCTGAAGTAAATGTGTTATTGTAGACTATGTTAATAGTATTTAAATGTATGTATATTGAGAAGTCCTGCCAGAACTCACCGGTTATCACTAATTGGCTCCGCACTAGTGAACCGCCACATATTAGCTGGTAATTGTCTCCCGGGCCATCGTTCTGGAAGATGGCCACATGCCACGGAAACGCAGGGGATATCACACGCATCCCACCCCGTACTAGTGGCTGCGAAACAATGTCTTCCAATCCGCAATCTGGAATTACAAAATCTGTATATTTTAATATAATCTTATTATTTGTTTAATTGTAATATCGGACAAAAAGTCGCTGTTTATGGACAAAAAGTGACTTTTGAGGATTTACCACCTTTAGTTACAAAAATATACATATTATATTCGTAAGATATTCGAAGATTAGTTAAGATTATTAATTTTAAATACATTACGAAATTAAAAATTCAAAGCGTTTTTAAAATAGAGAAAATATTATGAATCAAGCATATTTAAGCAATTTAAACATCAATGAAGCACAGAATAACAGCAAAAAAATTTGGGAGGCGGGAATGGGTACCGCCGCCCCTGGAACCTTTATTGGATAACCAACACCTCTGCCATAGGTCACCCCAAGTGGTTCGCTACGTTTGGTGATTTAGCAGGGGTGCCCGGGTTCATGGGGTGAGGTCTGTCTAGATCTTTGAGACAGATGACCAGGACACACTGAACCCCAGATTCCTACCACCTCTTAAACCCTTTTCCTTCGCATAATTCTCCTCTTCTTCCTTTTCTTAAAAAAACTCCACACGGCATCCCCAAAGATGACATAGGCCCTGAGGGAAATTATTTTCTTCAGGACCTCCTCCGTGGAGCTCATTTAAAAAAAACAAAGCTCATCGTCTAAGCTCTTGTGCTTCATTGATGTTAAACATAACGTTATTAGAAATGATTCTATTTAACAACAAGATAGCTCTCCCGACAGGCATAACTATTGGCAAGTTAATTCTGCAAGGCGGGTGATAAAACAGTCTATGCTCTCGGTGACGGAGATGACCATCGGGAAGATAAAAACTAACGCTCTCCAAGATTGCCGAGTTTTCGAACCGTCCACGAATCAGTATGAAGAAATGAATCACAATGAGCACGTGACGTTGTCATAAGCAATACAAGAATGATACTCTCAGAGAAGTTTATTTAATTTATTTTTATGATAGCCTAAAAAAGTAGGATTTTAGTTTGGACCTATTTCTATTGAGCTTGTTATGCATCTTAGTTCTGGAGGGAGTTTATTTCAAGTCTTAGGCCCAGACATTCCGAAAGCACGATCTCCAAACTTAGTATTTGGCTTTTGTTTAAATTCTATTAGTCTGCCTATAGCTGATGATGTTGCTGATGTCATGAAATACTTTCTTGAATTTAACTTCCTACCCCTCTAAGATTATTTCCGTCGTCAGGTACTAAATATTTAATATAAGTTGTCAAATTTTAACAACACCGACGTGCCTTCATTGGCCCAGATTTCGGTGGGAGGGGAAGGGCAGGTAGCCGGGGCGGCGGAAGCCTTACGCGTTTCTTCTGGTTTTAACTTTTCTACGGGTTGGTCTTGGTATCTTTGCATAGTAGACCCTTTGTATTCAAACAGTTGTTTTCAACACGTGCTTTAAGAATTATAATCAAACCAAATTGAATAGAAATCAACTCAGTGGTGTTTCCTGAGGATGACGCCCGCCCAGGTGTGAGATAACGTACGTAAACCTTATATAATTATACATTACCCAATCATCCCTTTTAAAGAGATTTGAGGCTTTTTTCCTAGTAGCGTCGAGTCATAAATAAAATCCCAAGTTATTTAAAAGCGACAAGAGGCCTTTAATTTATTATAACCTTATCTGTATTTATTCTATCAATTATTAAACGATAGTTGTTCCGAATTGAATGCAAACGAACTGCGAACACGATCTCTCAGAGGAGCTAGCTGGAGGTTTGTGAGAATATAATTTGGTTTTGGTAAGTATTTGAATTGAAGAGTGTGTTGTTATTTATTATTGATTTGCCTATAAGTCAGTAATCAGGCGGTTCGATTCCGTTATTACGTAACACTGATCTAAGGGTTGACTGCCTCGGACTAGTATTTTTCTAGAGGCATAGTTCTAAAAAGTAAGGTAAGGCCAATTTGTACTGATTATTTTAGGGCGCGTGAACCAGGGAAAGTTATTTATATTCGGATTACAGAAAAAATTACAGAAAATAGGTTTTTTTTCTTGTTTACATTATACCTGCAAAGTTACTGCAAGTAGCTGGTCGGCAGGAAAATAGTGTGGAAAAAAACATAGTACAATAAAAAATGTCTTACAGAAGAAAAAAAAATTGCGATTTAATAAAAAACACAATAAAAATATAAATAGGTTTAAATAATAATAAGAATACGTCTAAAAAAATGCACGAGGAGTCAGTCAATACAGACAATCTGATTCCAATAGCCATGTTTTTAACAATAGTGCAAATTTAGTAAATTTAGTAGATTGTAATTATTATGCCATGCCTCAATTGAAGAGAAAGCCACAAGTCAAAATGTCTACCTATATTCTTAGTGTGCCTTATATTGCAACGAATATGGGTAATACCCTACGGCTCCGCAACTTTTCATGCCGCGACTAAATATCCTAATTCTAAAATATCCCCGACAAAATATCCTACGGACAAAATATCACCCAACAAAATATCTACTAAAACCTAATCTAACCTAACCTAACCTAACTTAACAAAAACATGGGACAAAAATAATACAGACAACCTGTATTGTTCAAAAATAGTAAAATGTAAAATAGGGTTAGGTTTGGTTAGATTTTAGTAGATTTTTTTTATTTTTTTTTTTTTTATTTGAAATATACATATATATAACAGATTTACAGAAAGAAAATATTTGGTTCATAAAAAACTAATTACAGATAAAGTTATTTCTTGTTAATGAATCTACCCAATTTAAAAGAGAAAACATTTCTCGTGTTTGAATTGGGGAGTTGTGCTATTATAGAAAAAGATAAAGAAAAAATAATATACATATATATATAATCTTTTTTTTAAATTAAGAAAATAAACTTATGAATGATAACAAATATTGATTAATAAATTTACTGACATAGCAGTTACTAAAATAGATATACATGATAAATGTAGTATAGATAATTAAAAATAAAAATAATATTATTACATTTCTCGTTATAGGTAGGTGTTAGATGGTAAGTACATATAGTTAATTCTAACAATTGGATTAGCTGATAATAATTGCAGGAGTAGGTACATAATGTTAAGTTACAACAATAATCGCTACATTTCAGTTCAAATGCCGATGAAATATTTTAAGAGGATATGTGCAAATGAGAAGAATACATTAATTTATAAAAAACAAATTTGTTAATTAATGAAGGAAGTGTTGGTGCCTAGCATTGCTCATTTACCTTTATTTTTTCGAACTTTTAATTTCTACCTACCAATCCTACCCACCTACCCACAAATCATACCTACCCATGCCGACCAGACAGTTTAGTTACAAATTATCCACTATTCTGTCAACACATATGTTGAATACGGAGCTCTTGTACCGAACATTTTAAAGTGAAACTCATAAGTGAATGTTTTGTGTGGAAATATTACAGCCGTGCTGTGTGCAAAATATTACTATAATAAATGTTTTGTGAAAACTCAAGAAAAGAAGAACCAGCGGATCAAAATTAGATAAACGAAGGGAGAAAATCTGCGGGTAAGTCGGCAATCCCCAAATTTTTCCTTCCCTTCCGCTTTGCGGGTACATGTTGAAACCCCAACATTTGGTCGATTCGAGCCAAGATAAATTGAAAATTTTCATTAATTTAATATACATCAGGATTAAATTGTTCATAAAGTTGATCTGTGAAATGCGCATCAGCCGTGCTGTGTGCAAAAGTTTTCTGTAGGTAGTGAAAAAATACCTTACTGCTTACAAATTATAATTATTTTGATTATATACTGTGGAATTGATTTGATAATATTCTTTAAAGTGAACATAATTCAATTCTTCATAAAAATATTTTTTTTGTCGTAACAATGGCGGAGAAAAAAGCAGTTTTGTTAAAAAACCGATGTGACCGGATAGTTTCAAGAATTCGTGTAACACATGAGCTTATAGCTAACATTTACGATGATACAAAGAAAAAATATACATTTCTGGCTAGATGTGAAAAGATAAAAGAGTAGTTACAGGAATTTGAATGGATTCAAAAGGAGATTGAAGAACAATTATTGGAGTTAGACAAAGTGAAAGAAATGTCTGATTTAGGAGTGATTGCTATTCAAGTAGATGAATGGTATTTTGATATATTGAAAACGAAAAACGCTATCAGTAGTAGTTTAGAAAATTCAATTGTTAAAACGCCAAATAATTCAACGGTTCGTGCTCCAATAATAAAGTTACCTACTTTTGACAGTGAAATTAAAAATTGGTGTACATTTCATTCTTTATTTAAAAGTATTATACACAATAATAATGCGTACACAAATGTAGAAAAATGTCATTACCTCTTATCGGTAATTACAGGGCCAGCACTAGGACTGATAAAATCATTGCCTCTTATTGAAGAAAACTATGACATAGCCTGGAATATTCTGGTAAATCAATATCAAAATTCTAGAATGCTTTTTACGCATTACGTTGATGAAATTCTAAATTTCAAATGCCTACAAACCGAGTCAGCGGCAGGTGTAGCGCGTATACTAAGTAATTTTCAGGAGAATTACGCCGCGATAAATGCGATGAAAGTAGAAAATATCCTTGATAAATTCGTGGGTCACATTATAATAAGAGCAATGGATCCGACAACAAAACGACAGTTTGAATCCAAATTAGCTGACGAGGAGATTCCAGGGTCAGATTCAATTTTCGGGTTTCTTAGAAATCAATCACGCATGTTGGAGATGTCATCTCCACCTACGACAAAAGAGAAAAAAGGTTCATTGAAAACGTTGTTAACGGCAAATAAGGATAATAACATTCGTTGTCCGTTATGTCAAGGTTCACATTTTCTTTATAAATGTGCAACTTTTACGTCATTAAGTCCCCTTCAGAGGAGGGACAAAATTAAAATTTTAAACCGTTGTTTCAATTGTTTGAAACAGCACCATATTAAAGATTGTGTTTCAAAGTTTACATGCCAGTTTTGTAATAAAAAACACCATTCAATGTTGCATATGGCCGCCGAACCATCGGGTAATAACGACTTAAATAATGTGGGAACAACCCTAGCAGCGACAGTTTTACAAAATGCACCGTGCGTATCTACTATATTACTGGGTACAATTCAACTTGAAGTTCGTAGCAAAAATAATGAGTATCTACCTGTCCGTGCGGTTATAGACAGTGGTAGTCAGGTATCTTTAATTACAGAAAGATGCGCCAAGCGTCTCGGTTTGTCAATAAAAGCAAATCGAATTCCACTTAACGGTTTAGGTAATTGTAGTATAAATTCTTGTTATGGCACAACAAAATGTTTTATAAAACCTAAAAATAAAAAGGGGCCTATTTTTCAATGTCAAACTATTGTGATTACGGAAATCACTTCTAATCTTCCGTCAAATGATTTACCATTGAGTGTGACGTCACAATTTAGTAATTTAAAATTAGCTGATGAATCTTACGACAAAACAGGCCCAATAGACATTTTGTTAGGTGCTGACATATACTTGGATATATTTAATGGTAGACATGAAATAATTCGTGGATATCCTTGTGCAGTGAATAGCATTTTCGGTTACATTATAATGGGAAAATTAGATAATTCAGCATGTCAAACGCCTTTGTCATTGTTTGTTGGGACAAATTCCTTGAGCGATGATCTTAGGAAATTTTGGGAAATTGAAGAAACGCCTTCAATGTTGACTAATCCGGAAGACGAATTAGCCGAAACAATTTATGCTTCAAAACACTATCGAGAAAGTGACGGGAGGTATGTTGTCCCGTTGTTAATAAAATCTGAAACTATGCCAGCACAGAATTCGTTCAAACTTGCCGAATCACGATTGAACAACTTAGAAATTCGTTTTAAGAGGGATCCCATATTAGCAGTTGATTACGGAAAATTTATAAAAGAATATGAAAGCTTAGGACATATGAAACGGGTGCCTCGGAACTTAGGTGCATTCTATTTACCTCATCATTGTGTTTTGAATCCTAACAGTAAAACAACGAAATTGCGGGTGGTCTTTGATGGGTCGGCAAAAACCCAACCTCAAAATTTATCTCTAAATGACCTCTTATTGAACGGTCCTAAATTGCAAATTGAAATTCCACGTATGATTTTAAATTTTCGTTTTCATAAATATGTATTTACAGCCGATATTTGTAAGATGTATAGACAAATATTAATTATTCCAGCTCAGCGTAAATTTCAAAATATTTTGTGGAGAGAGTCTCAGAATGAACCGGTTATTGATTTCGAATTACAAACGATAACTTATGGGCTCTCTAGCTCACCCTTGCTCGCTATAAGAACCCTTCGTCAGCTAGCACAAGATGAAGGATCAAAATATCCTGACGCCGCCAGGGTTCTATGCGATGATTTTTATGTAGACGATTTGGTAACAGGGACTGACACGATTAGCACGGCCCTCAAACTCAAACAAGAAATCATTGCATTATTGCATCTTGGGAAACTAGAACTCAGTAAATGGCAATCTAATTCATCTTTACTTTTGGATCAGGTTTCGCAAGAATACTAGCAAGATGGTCATTCCTTCGATAACGCCGGAACTGATCAAACTGTGAAAATATTAGGCATTCAGTGGAATCCGATGACTGATAATTTTACCTACAAGGTAAACATACCTAGAAACGAGTTATGCACAAAAAGAACTATTTTGTCAACGGTAGCTCGTTTATTCGATCCACTTGGGATCATCACCCCAGTGACATTTTTTGCTAAATGTCTATTACAGGAATTATGGAAGTTAAGGGTTGATTGGGACGATTGTGAAGTTCCACCACATATTCGTAATATGTGGAGTAAATTTGTAACTCAGCTTTCATTACTTCGAACAGTAATACTCCCAAGATATTATAACACAGTGGGCACAAGCCGTCTGGTCCTCATAGGATTCTGTGATGCCTCAGAGTTAGGTTATGCTGCAGTGGTGTATTTATTAGAGCGTAGTAATAATACCACTCACATTTTAATGGGGAAATCGAAGGTCGCTCTTTTGAAAACTTTGTCAATTCCACGATTAGAATTGTGCGGAGCTGTACTCCTCACAAAACTTATACAGTATATTATGTCATCTGTAAAATTTACCGAACAAATAGAAAACGTTTTTCTATTTACAGATTCGACTATTGTACTAGCTTGGCTAAAAACGCCGCCCTATTTGTTGAAAACATTTGTCGGAAATCGCGTTGTCCAAATACTGGAAAATACACCAAATGCTATTTGGAAACATGTTGTCTCAGAGGAAAATTGCGCCGATTCAGGTTCAAGGGGTCTTTTTCCAGCAGACATTATCTCACACCCATTGTGGTTTACGGGACCAAAGTGGATTAGTCAACCAGTGGCACACTGGCCGTGTTCAGGTGTGTCCAATCAATCTATCGAAGAGGTACCAGAAATCAAAACTGGCAACCTTAAAACCTTTGTATCATCTCAAATCGTACCTAATTCAATTATTAGTAAATATTCTTCATTCAATAAATTGCAACGCGTCGTCGCTTGGATAATGCGTTTCGTTAATAATTGTCGCAAACTTCCTGGTACAGGTAATACAAACTCTACTTATCTTAGCTCTCGCGAATTAAATGACTCGCTTTTGAAAATTATACTTCTCGAACAGGAAACGTATTTTTCTGTCGATATATGTAACATGCGAAATAACGTTCCATGTTCAACGCAAATTCTAAATTTGAAACCGTTTCTTGATAGCCACGGTATTATCAGGGTGGGCGGTCGACTCAAGTACTCCGATCTGTCTTACGAAAATAAATTTCCGATCTTATTACCGAAAAACTGTCATTTAGCTTATTTAGTTATAGAGTATTATCATAAACTATATTTTCATATTGGCCCGCGAAGCCTTCAATTCACAATTCAGCATAAGTTTTGGATAGTAGCGGCACGAAATAAAATTCGTTCGCAACTTTCAAAATGCATTGTTTGCCATAAGATGAAATCTTCAACGTTACCACCTCCATTGATGGCTGATTTACCACCCTCTCGAGTGCAACAGAGCCGTGTCTTTTCTCGAGTCGGAATTGATTTCGGAGGTCCTTTCACTTTGAAAGATCATAAACGGAGGGGAGCTAAAACGTCAAAGGGTTATTTGTGTTTATTTGTATGTATGGCAACGAAGGCAGTTCATTTGGAAGCTGTGTCTGATTTATCTTCTGAAGCCTTTATTACAGCCCTTAGCCGGTTTACGGATCGTCGAGGGTTATGCTCAGAAATTATAAGCGACAACGCTACCAACTTCATAGGTACAAATCGGTACCTACTCGACATAAATAAATTCTTGGCATCACATCGTGATGTTATATCTAATCACTTAACTCAAAGTGGCATTATTTGGTCGTTTAACCCTCCGTCTAGTCCGCATTTTGGAGGTCTATTTGAAGCTGGGATAAAGTCTGTGAAATACCATTTAAAGCGGGTAATAGGTGAGACCGTTCTAACTTACGAAGAATTTGCGACAGTTCTTACCAGAATTGAGGCCATCCTCAACTCCCGCCCTTTGTGTTCAATGAGCTCAGACCCTGAAGAATTAAATGGACTCACCCCAGGTCATTTTTTAATCGGTGGATTCTTATTGGGGTTGCCTGAATATGACTTTCTTGACACCGCGTCTAATCGCTTAAGTAGGTGGCAACATCTCCAAAAAATGTCGCAACATTTCTGGAAACGTTGGCATTTAGAATACTTAAATACGCTTCAACAACGATCAAAGTGGTGCAAAATTAATCCTCACATGAAGATAGGGCAATTAGTGTTAATAAAGGACGATCGTCTTCCACCTATGAAGTGGTTGTTAGGACGAATTATCCATGTTCATCCCGGTAAGGATGGGATAGTTAGAGTAGCTACGGTTAAGACTCAAACTGGTTCGTTGGTTCGACCAGTGATAAAACTGTGTCCGTTACCGGTAGAATAAAGCTAGTATTAGTAATTATTCAGTATATATAAAAGGGAAATGCCTATTCCATTTCAATTTTCGTTAATTTTATTTTATTTATTATTATTTTTTTTTTTTTGGATGCCTATACTCGAATTCTCGTTAGTATCCTACTCACATCATAGACCCGAGGTGTCTTTACAAATTTTCATTATTTTTCAAAATATTCTTTTTTTTTGTTTTCTGCGGGAACCGTACTCCCGACACATTCATTATTATTTTATTTGATTTTTTTTTGAAAGTATCTTCGAAGCAGTACAGATACAGCGTGCATGAACAATTTATCTTGCTTTATATATATATTTTTTTTTTGTTGTACCCTCCATGGGGATTCGTTGTAATTTAATTCGATTTGGTTAATTCGATCAAATTAGGTGGGCGGAAATGTTGGTGCCTAGCATTGCTCATTTACCTTTATTTTTTCCAACTTTTAATTTCTACCTACCAATCCTACCCACCTACCCACAAATCATACCTACCCATGCCGACCAGACAGTTTAGTTACAAATTATCCACTATTCTGTCAACACATATGTTGAATACGGAGCTCTTGTACCGAACATTTTAAAGTGAAACTCATAAGTGAATGTTTTGTGTGGAAATATTACAGCCGTGCTGTGTGCAAAATATTACTATAATAAATGTTTTGTGAAAACTCAAGAAAAGAAGAACCAGCGGATCAAAATTAGATAAGCGAAGGGAGAAAATCTGCGGGTAAGTCGGCAATCCCCAAATTTTTCCTTCCCTTCCGCTTTGCGGGTACATGTTGAAACCCCAACAGGAAGTAAATGATTAATTTTGAACTAAAGTATCAAATATCCTAATAAGACTTGATCAATTACTACTAATCGGTACAAATTCGTTCTTTGAAATTAAAATTTATAATTTGTGTTGGGTTGATCTAGTAGTTGTTTTATTTGTGATTTAAAGGCTTTATAATTTTCTTCAGATTTGATTTTATATGGGAGGGCATTAAAAATTTTTATACCTTGATAGGTATAGTGGTGTTGAAAAGCACTAGTTTTAATTATAGGGATATCTAGGTTGCCACGTGATCTTGATCGGTTACTTATTTTTGTGATTTTTGTTGTAGTATTGAAATGATCTTTGTAGATTTGCAACAGTGAGTTTTTTTTGAAAATTTTGTTAAGACTAAGAACCCTAAAAGAGTCAAACAGCTGTATTGTTGGAAATATAGATGGTTTTCGTGTAATGACTTTTAGAATTAATCTCTGTACCCTTTGAACAGGTTGAAGGTTAGTTTTAAAAGTTCCCCCCCACCCGATTATACCATATTGTAGAATAGATTGCGCAAGAGAGAAATAAATAGTTTTAATCATACTAGATGATAGGATGTTTCTCAATCTAATGAATATGTAAATAAGTTTTCTTACTCTGGTTACCGTATTTTCGACTTGTTCGTTCCATTTTAAGTGTCTGTCTACAATGACACCCAGATACTTTATACTATTTTTGCATGTTATTGGTAAGCAATTGCCATCGTTGCATTCCTTTTTATTTTCACATTGTGCTGAATGGATTTTAATAGTTATATTGTTCTCGACATTTTTTTCTTTCAAAGAGAATGGAATAAAATAAGTTTTCTCTGTATTTAGTGAGAGACAATTTACGTCAAACCATGTTTTGAGAATGTTTATATTGATATTAGCTATACTCATTGTTTCCTCCCATGTTCTTCCTTTAGTGATAACAACAATGTCATCTGCATAAGATATGATATCTCCAACAATGGGAAGAGTGAACATTTGATTGTGGTGAAGTGAAGAGTGATATTTTGATGGAGGATGTTTTGTCTGTAGGATATTTTGTCCTAGGGATATTATGTCGAGGGATACTTTGTCGGAGGACATTGTGTCGGGGATATTTTGTCACGAGATGAAAACGCGCGGTACCATACCCTACCACTCCACTGTTGAATTTGACAGTCACCTCTGGTATGGAGCCCCAACATACTTACCTAATAATAAAAAAAAACGTGACTTTGTGCAGAATAGATCTGTACCCGATAAGCATACGGATAGTCCAAAATTTGAAGAAATGAGTTTTTGAAGCAAATTATCATGTTTAACAGTGGCAGAAATATACAAATCCTATCATGAAGAAAAATAGGATTTTTAAAAATGTATATGGAAGCAACTTCCTTTGATGCAACAACTATCTGAGAAGCAGAAAAATGTACATGGACTTGCATCTTTATGATTAAGTTGCATTTTTAGTATTATGACTCAAATCCTACGTGTTTATGTAATATTATGGCTCAAATTATGCATTACTACGTTTTCTATTGAAGTAAACAATGTTTAAAAATTGATCCTTTCATAATACACCACATGTCATAACAAAATATTCCACTTCATTTTGAAGCAGAAGGACTCAAGTCCGTGTTTTTGTGTGACACAAGTCAGCGTTTTTTTTATAAACAATATTTTTAAAGGCTTTACATATTAAATATTTTGTTTTATTTGCTCGTTTTTAAAACAAAACCAATTGATTTAATCATTATTTGGCTTTCATCAGGATAGATATCCGAAGGTGTTATGAGACCATAGTTACAGAAAAAATATATGTTTTGGCTCTCCTGAACATTTACCTTTTTTGGGTTGCATCCATATGTTTCTCGGGTACAGATATATAGGATACGATATACAGTATACAGTGTGCGAAGGGATTTAAGATATATAGGATACGATATACAGTGTGCGAAGGGATGTAAGATATATAGGATACGATATACAGTGTGCGAAGGGATTAAAGATATATAGAATACGATATACAGTGTGCGAAGGGATGTAAGATATATAGGATACGATATACAGTGTGCGAAGGGATGTAAGATATATAGGATACGATATACAGTGTGCGAAGGGATTTAAGATATATAGGATACGATATACAGTGTGCGAAGGGATGTAAGATATATAGGATACGATATACAGTGTGCGAAGGGATGTATTTGACTTATTTTAATCAGCGATTCCTCACATTATTCAGATTAAAAAATATTAATGAAATTTTGGTTTCCAGTAACTTTTTTGAATGTTTCTTTTTTCTTTGAAACGTAATAAAAAAAACTTCCACATGCCATCACTGTTTACGCAGCTAACCGCCCACCCCTTCACTCCGACCCTACCTGTCCAATATATAATGCATTTTTATGATTTGAGAGGAAGCCACAAGTTAAAAATGTATGTATTTTTAGTGTGCCTCATGCTGCCACGAATTTAGCTAATAGGTTAACAGGCATAAAAATCACCTGGAGGTCACGATTTTGACCGCAAAAGTGGTGTTTATTTATTGTGAAAAAAAAAAGATTAATAAAGAAAGTTAATTAATGGTGTGATGATCTCGCCTTTAGGCCTACGAAATAATTCTTTTAAAATTGAGAGATCGATTTAGAAATATATTTAATTTTGTAACAGGGTATGGTTTCAGAATACGATTCTCTGTTCTTAACTCTTAAGGGTGATTTATGGAATCCGGGCCAATTCTAGGATAAACACGTGTGCCGAAACACTTTGGGTGGAGGAGGAATCCTAATGGATATATCATTATCAAGTCAGGGGCGGCCGATGAATGTTTGCCCGAGTGGTGATTGATCTTAAAGCGAGCAGATTGATTTGCGAAACAATTATCTGGTGAATTTTCTATGGCAGTGGGAAATTGAAAAATTAGGCAATAAAGATTGATCGTTGGTGCATTTAAATATACTAGAGCGACGCGCCGATTAGGGGTTAAAATATTTAACATATTTGTCAAAATAATATTGCAGAATTCGTTAAATAGTGACGCACGCAGAAAGAACGAAAACGTGTACAGACAATGTTTATATAATGTTATTATATAACCAATAAAGTCGACGCAAGCAATTAGGACGAGTAGTGAATTGAAGTGCGCCACTGAGCTCTTCTTTTAAGCGTTATTGGGATAATTTATGACTCTGGCGCAGACAAAATTAGTTTGTATTTTGTTATTTAAAGGTTACACACAAAAAAATAGCAAACATGAAAGTTGCACTGAATTCTTGGAATTTGGGATGTGATGTGACATTTTGACTATTAAAGTTGATATATGCATATTGGGAGATGTGCTTATCACTTAAGATTTGAAAAAAGTGACTAATAAATTATTGAAACCACACAAGTAGATGGGTGGGAGTCAGGGGGCAGGGGGTTGGAACTAGGCAGTCGGGGCAGGGAAGTGTTAGAGGACAGTCGGGGGTAGAGAAGTGTTGGTGGAGAGTCGGGGAAAGAACCTAGCTGCATCTTGGAATAAATAACTGCATGACGGGTTGTGTTTTAGAAGTGCTTGGTTGAATTAAATATTATTGTAGTGAATTGATTTGTGGAATTATTTTGTGCAACATGGCGAATTTGGTAAGTTTGTATAATATTATTAACATATTTAGTACGGGCCTTGCAGGAAAGAGTCAGTTTTCTAGATTTTAAACATGTATTATAGTTTGTATAGCGCCCTTGAGGTGATTTTCCATAAAAGCGGTGTTATGTGGATCGTTCAAATATTAGTATTATTATTAAAGCTACTTTAATGAGGCCTTTAATAAGGAACCATGTCATCTAAGTCGGATGCTTTAATCGGAAAATTATAACGGTGGCTTTTAAAAAGCTATCGGGTAATTATCGGTAATCGTAAAAAAAAAAAGGAGCGTTCCCTCCGTAAGTCGATCCGGAGCTGCCTGAGGTTGGCCGGCGACAATTTCTTGAGACAAGACCGTTGTAAAATAATAATTTGGGGTTCAATGAACTAAAATAGCATTTGAAGCACAAAGTGCGCTTTCGGGCAATAAATCTTAGACGAGAGACTTCATTTAAAAGACGGGATTTTGAAACCACAAAACAATAATAAAATCCTTTAAAAGTGCTTTGTTGGTGATCTAGAAAACTAGGTTACTGGGTATTCTCCAATACATAACGGGTACCAAAATACATAGGTATAGAATGTAGGTATAAATTAATGTGTAAAGCGCCTTTGAGGTGATAATTATTATTTTCGAGTCTCGCAATAATATTTTAAACGTAGCTAGGGGACTATATTCAGGAAGGGTTTTTTTGAAAAGGCATTAGGTAATATAACAGTTTATAGAATGGTGCGTAGCATGGGCATCTTTGCTTACTAACAAAATCTGACATAATTAAATTCCCACTCCTAAAAATTTCCCATATCTTATTCCAAATTTTAGGTATCACAACAAGTCTATTACATAGGACTATACATAAAATTATCGTATAATCCTCACCTTTTGGTTTACGCTTAGGTAGGTATATTTCATTCGATATTCGATTTAGCAAAAACTTTCACATTGTCGGTTGAATGAAGCCGTCGGTAGGTATTCATATTTTAAGCGTAATGCGTTATATCCACCTACATAAGTAGCAAAAGTTTTCTTAACTTCCTCACACTAGGAATAGGGATCATCCAGCATCAGGGTGGGATTGTACTCTGGACGAAAGCGCAGCGGGGGAAATAGAAGGGAGGGAAGCCAGATTCACGACCTGGTGCCTTTCATTCTTGGACCCGGCACCCTGGAAACCGAGCTTGACATTCCTTCTTTGAGCTGATTTTTGAGTTTGAGCTTGGGGTACGCCTATCGTAGAGCATATGCCCGTGACACATATAGGGGAAGGTCCCAAGTTACGCTTGTGTATGTTATGCGAGAGGACGTATTTTTCATTCAAATCAAATACCGATGACCATCGCGATTGCAGGCTGGCGCATGTTTTCTGTAACGTGCCTAGAAAAAACGTAATCAATATTTCTACTGGTTCGACGTTTCTTTGTTGGAATCCAGATAAGTTTTCTTAACTCCCTCACACTAGGAATAGGGATCATCCAGCATCAGGGTGGGAATGTACTCTGGACGAAAGCGCAGCGGGGGAAATAGAAGGGAGGGAAGCCAGATTCACGACCTGGTGCCTTTCATTCTCGGACCCGGCACCCTGGAAACCGAGCTTGACATTCCTTCTTTGAGCTAATTTTTGAGTTTGAGCTTGGGGTACGCCTATCGTAGAGCATATGCCCGTGACACATATAGGGGAAGGTCCCAAGTTACGCTTGTGTATGTTATGCGAGAGGACGTATTTTTCATTCAAATCAAATACCGATGACCATCGCGATTGCAGGCTGGCGCATGTTTCTGTAACGTGCCTAGAAAAAACGTAATCAATATTTCTACTGGTTCGACGTTTCTTTGTTGGAATCCAGATAAGTTTTCTTAACTCCCTCACACTAGGAATAGGGATCATCCAGCATCAGGGTGGGAATGTACTCTGGACGAAAGCGCAGCGGGGGAAATAGAAGGGAGGGAAGCCAGATTCACGACCTGGTGCCTTTCATTCTCGGACCCGGCACCCTGGAAACCGAGCTTGACATTCCTTCTTTGAGCTAATTTTTGAGTTTGAGCTTGGGGTACGCCTATCGTAGAGCATATGCCCGTGACACATATAGGGGAAGGTCCCAAGTTACGCTTGTGTATTTTATGCGAGAGGACGTATTTTTCATTCAAGTCAAATACCGATGACCATCGCGATTGCAGGCTGGCGCATGTTTTTGTAGCGTGCCTAGGAAAAACGTAATCATTATTTCTACTGGTTCGAGGCGGCGTGCTGGACGGAGAACGGGACTATTGAGGACATGAGTGACTGCCAAGGCGAGGATCGGTGACATCAAAATCTTCCTTAATTAAATTCATACATCGCCAGATCAGAGGAGAGAGCGGCCCCACCGATCTCCTGACATTGCCGATTGTCTAATCAACTTCGGTTTAATGTTTATGCCGGTGCTTTAGGAGTAAATGGAACTCAAGTCATCGGCATGCTGAAGAACTTCAGAATCATCATCATCATCATCAATCCAGAGTAGGATGTCACGATCCAAAACCTCGTGCCACCCACACATTTTCTGAACAGTTCCTGACATCGGCTATCACGCCATTAATCGGAGCAGACCCTCATATCAAACGGTATGAGATGACCTCTCATCATCATCATCAACATATTTATAATTTGGCGGCGTATTGGTCGATATTATTCCCATTACCACTCTATGATCCAGAAACACACATCAAACCCTTTCCCGACAGAAGGCAAAACATGTCGATTTTCATTCGTCGCTTGCGACCTTAACATTCTCCGGAGGCGTTGGAATTGGAAGCTGATTCGGCGGTCTATGACCATCACCTTATCAGTTGGGCTATGGAGGAGTCCAATTATTTAAACAGCACATTTTCTGTCTCATGTTAATCCAAAATACCTACCCGTAGAATCAAATTAACAAAATAAAACAAGCTAGCTAACTAACAAACTGCATCTAGCACTGTAAGTGTAGAGTTATTGCACTCCGTACTGCTTGAGTGTAAATCTTTTGTTAGAATGTACATAAATGTCAAATTATTTTCATGATAGCATTTTATAGAGCTGCAGAGAGTACGTGACATCGCATCGAAAGGTAGGATCTTCTCAATTCGCCGTTTGAATGTAAATTTATATATTAGATGCTAGGAGGGAAAATGCAGATTACTTCAATAAAAATAGTCGTCGATGAGCGTAGGTGTTTAACAGGTGCTAGGGGAGGAAGCTGAACGAATATAGTTAGATAATTAGTTATTTTTCAAGTTAGTCAGACCCAGTCATTGTTATTCGAAGCCTTGCAAATTGTAACACGCCATACCTAAAAGAACAAGGGTTTACCACAAATAAATTATTAATTAAATTGGATTAACTATACCAAACCACTAAAACAAAAAAGTACACAACGTTGTGGGGTTAATTACAATTGATTAATTGAGAGCATCTCGTCACGTTTGCATAAAAGTATTACGTGATGGGGTTGAAAAGGCGCTGCAAAAGAAATGCAGGGGAGAGACGCGAGAACGGGCGAGCTACGAGTTTTTAAAGGCCGGCCGGGGTTGCGCCTGTAGCTGTAGCAATGTAGCAGCATTTGGAAATCAAAAGTTAGGTTTTACTTCGTAGGGGGGGGGGGGGGGTTTATCACAATGGAAACTGTCACGGATAATTTTAGCCATAAAATCGTATTTAAAAAATAATGTTTCTTATATGCGTTCATACATTTCTACTAAAAAATATTTTTTTTAGTAGTTAACGCTTTTAATACAGTAAATAGCGAGTACCCGGCATGAGTTGCAATGCAGTAAGTCACTGGGACAAAGCAACTGGTGAAAGAATCAGTAATTCACTTGGACAAAGTAACTGATAAAGGAATTGCTGAGAAGTCACTGAGGTAAAGTAACCGGTACAGGAATAGCAAAGTCACCGGGACAAAGAAACCGGGACAAAGGATATGATACCTTGTGCAAGATATGTGTAGAAAAAATGTGAATATATTTTATTAATTGTACTATCTTGTAGACTCTCCTCCTGAAGTCGCTGCACTTCGCGCCCAAAAATCTAGTATTATCAAATTTCAAGAGTATTATAACGGAATGTTTTTTTCAAATAAAATATTTCGAAAAAACATGTTTTTGTTTAAAAAATCTTTTTTTAATTATTTTTACGTTATTATGTCATTTTGAAGGTATTTTCAATATGAACGTTTGAGAGAGTTTGATCTAAGCCTTTGGAAGGCGTAACAGCAATCAAGCATTAAAAAATATAAGCCGAATTTTAAAAATAAATAAAAGTTTTTCAATTTACTTTAAAAAACTGTTAAGCGATCTTTAAAATAATGTTTTTAAATAATAATAATTCAACCTTTTTTTTAAATAAATTTATAATTTACCTACCTTCTTCAAATCTCCCTCCAACATACAACACTAAACAGCACAGAAAAAATATTTTACTAATCATTTTTACGTTGATCACCGAAATTTCTGAATAATTGATGCAACGGTCCGTCAGCGCTTTTAAAGGATCGGCTATCAAGTATCAACAGCAGTGATTCGGGCGCAGTGGTTCCAGAGACACATGTGGAAATAAAAAAATAAAAAAATACCACAAAAGTCTTAATTGCCTGATAACTGAAGAACTTTCATAATAATAATATAGAAGGCACATTAACCAGAGTCTGAGAATTAAAATTGCAAAACCCTTGTACAGGGCGGTTCCGAAGAGAAAGATTAGTTATTCTCTTTACCAGTATTTTAACTAATAACTCAATATCGATTTAATTTCATTCAAAATTTGCTTTAATATATTCCTACGTTCAAGTTAGCAATAAAAATCTACAAACGCGTGGTGATAATACTCTTAAAATTATGTTTTTTTGATCATAAGTATTCATAATTTTTCAATAATGTGTAAGTAAAATAAAAGTGTAAAAAATCCGAAAAATGTTAGTTTGTAAGACCTTAAATAAATAGACAAACTGAAGTATTTTCGTCGCAAAACGCGTTGGTGAATTTTTTTTGCTAATGACTTTATTTAATAAAATTCAAATTCAAAAAAGTAGCTTTAGATATTTTTTTTTGTATTATTTTACTATTTAATTATGTAATATGAAATGTGTATTATGTATTAAAAAATATATTTTGAGAATTTAATAATTCTGCCAATGCCTATATAACCTTATCATGATAAAAATTAACAATCGTTCCAAATCAATTTATATTTTTTGTAGAAAAGAGTCGATGCATCTAGAAAATTGTATTTAAAAACGATATATTTCCGGTTGTGTCTGGTTATTTCTCTCTTGAGGTCGAATCTTAAAAAAATAGAAGATTTAAGGTCAATGAATATATTACAGAAAAATGAATGACTTTCTGCCAGAATTCTATGTTAGCGATATTTAGCAGATTAGTTTTTTAGCAGAAATAAATAATGTAAACGTGTGTAACCTGTGTGATTAATGATTGAAAATTAAGTATATATTTGTGACTCTGAAGGAAGCACAACTGCAGTATATATTCTGACATTTATAGACAGAATAAGATTAAAAACACCGCAGGGATAAATTTTTTATCAATTCTTTTCTCAATCTTTAAAACACCATTTGTATTTGGTGTTCGAGTGCCCTTATGTCGATTTAAAGTACGAATTATGTGCAAACTCTTGGAAATAAACGTCTTTTTCTCCTACGCACGCCTTGTTTTCAGAAAAGTCTTCTCAGCAAGGAATATAGCAGGTGACGTTGGGGCAAGGAAGGCAATATAATTAATTTTAACGGACATTTGTGTCATTGAATAAGTCGGAGCATTGTCGTATTGGAACATGGAACGGAATATGGTGAATATTGTGTTATTTAACAAGGAAAATGCAAAGAATGATTAAGGAGTTCCAGTTTTGAAATGGCACTTTAATTCAAAAAAAAAATTGAATTCATTAAACTGAGTTATATCACACACAGAGAGACCCACTACCTAAATTAGTATCTATTTAATTATTGATGACGAATGAAATTGTTTTAAAAATATGATTTAACATAGAAACAATGTTCGACCCCTGATATGGAGAGAGTCAGTATCAAAGTTGGAAACACAAGATAAATTGTTACTGGGAAAAAGTATTTTTAGCAATGCTTCCGCTACAAAGTGATAAACATAATGTTAAAACGCAATTATCTGAATTCATAAAAAACAAACTTGTTACCAGGCGAGCGGGATGCTCGGCTAGCAGCTAGGGTATTATGCCGTGTTGCGCAACCTCCTTTTTTAGTGAACGTTTCGGACAGCGTTACAGTATCCATCATTGAGTACATTGATCATTACAGGGTGATAAACACTGTAACTTGCTGTCCGAAACGTTGGCTAAAGTAGGAGGTAGCGCAATACGGCATAATAACCCAAACATAAATCACAATAAAGTACACTTAACAGATAATTGAGGCATTTTTTCTACATGAGCTCCACACAGGAGGCACTTAGTAAAATAATTTCCATCAGGGCCTTACTTTTGGGATGCTGTGTAGAGAGTCTTTTTAAGGAAATGAAGGGGAGGAAGTTATGGTGAGAAAAAAGGTATGAGGGATAGATATGAATCTGGGGGTCAGGGTGTTCAGGAGTAATGGACGCATGAATTCATCCCTCCCGCTGGTCGATAGAGTCCAGCTGGAGAAATCAAAAGGTAGGTGAGCAAACGCATTCGCCGCCAAGACCTAGACAAACCTCACCCTTCCTAAAGGATTGCTGAACCCGGGCACCCCTGCTAAGTCACCAAACGTAGTGAACCACTTGGGGTGACCAACGGCAGAGGTGTTGGTTATCCAATAATATCAATCCAAAATGTAATTGATTACATTTATCATTACAGGATGATGGATACTGTAAAGTGGTCCAAAACGTTGGTTAAAGAAGAAAGTAGCGCAATAAGGCATTATATCACAAAATAAATGACGATAAGGTAGAGTTAGAGAGATAAAATATATAGTCATAAGATGTATGAGTAGTTACATAAGTGAGATAAGAATATAATATGAAATCCACAAAGCGCAGTGGCGCACCAAGGGCCCGAGTTAAAATAATTTAAATATGCTAAATTCAATAAAAGTCATAAACATGAAACAACAGGTTTTTCAGATGTTATTAAGTTCGCGTCACAAGTCTATTAGGATAGGGACCTGCCATGCGATTCTGTTTCTTTTGTGGATACAGAATAGATTCCGTACGTAATCGACTGTCAAATTTGTGTGATTGTCTATGACTTGCAATTGCTTTTCCTATAGGCTGATATGTCAGCTGTTGACACCGATGAATTACAGCCTTACTAAAAAAAACCACAACACGACCGATAACCTGTGTTTTTGCAGCAACATCAATAAAACAAATTTACACTAAAACACGAAATATTACTAATAACGTTGGTCACTTTAAAATACGTTTTAAATTTGGCAACACTGCATTTTTTCATAATCTTCATATACAATTTTGTTTTCATTCATAGCCGCTAGATGGGAGAGCCAGCGCATTCGCCGTTCACAATGAAAACATATTAAGCCGCGAACGATTTTTTGGGTGCGGCGATGTGTTTTGTAATATTACAAAAGTGATCGTAATTTTCATTAATATGACTAATTCAATCTTATATTCATATAATTGATATATTTACCGTGTTTTTGTGGTTTTTCATAAGTTTTAGTGAAGTTATAATAACAATAATTGTACTTTCCAAGTTGAAATTTCAAAAGGATAAAAGTAAGTATTTTATATGATAAATAAAAATTAATATTTACATTCAATAATATATTTTATGAGAATTTCATAAAAGTGTTTTTTTTTTAAATATTAATATCTAATACATGTGGTGGTAAACTTATCAAAGAAATTAACATCTTAAGTGGTGCAAGAAATGTGTTGAAATGTCAGAGATATTTTAGGTTATCTTTTTGGCAATAAAAAAAATTTTGTTTGTACAAGAAAAAAGTGAGTTAACAGTTTCATTCCAAATTCATTATGTAAAAACGGTATTTTTTAAATTTTGATTTGTTTTAAATTTCTGTACACTTTCATCAAAAATGTTTTGGTAAGAATTTTTTTTTCTATTTTTTCCGTGTTTGAACCTTTAAATATGGCAGTTTTTTTTAACCTAAAGTGTATTTCAAATACACAAATCTAAAAGGTAATTTTATAAGTGGTATTTCTTTTTACGACGCCTTTAAAAATAAGAAATATATAGAACATTAAAAATACTTTCGTCCAAATTTCGTTCAGACATCATTACTAAAACAGAGACAAGAGTTCGTATCGTGCCGTGAAACAGGTTGGACGTGTCTTGTGATTAGTTCCCGTATCGCTGTTTACACTCAGATAAGAATTTATTGTTACATTTTTGTTTTCGCTTTTGTTCACTGATCCATTGTATTATTTGATTTATGGTTAAGTGCGTACAGTCAATCTAATAGACTCTATTTTTTCTCGTAATTAATTCTTTGTTTTTGTTTTTTGTTAATTAAATTTTGATATGGAGGAGGATGAAAATCGGCCACCAGACCCTGAGTCCATATTTAATATTTTAGATGGGTATGATACTGATGCTAGCCAAGTATCTTTAACAATCCCTTCCCAAAAACGACGACCTTTGCTGAGTCCTGATGTTCCTTTCAAAATTAAATCTACTTCTCAATCTAACCAAGCCCCAATCTCTTATAATGATACCATTCCTCCAGAAGCTAAAACTATTGAATTGATGTATTCAACTTCGTCTTCAGCTCCATTTATTGTCAATGTGCAAAAGACTGAACAGGGAAAAATAATTCATCCCCTGGACTTCGGAAAATTCATTTTTAGTTCTAAAAATAATAACCTTGGAATAATAAATGGTTCAATCAAGCCGGAAGGCAGATATAAATTGTCCATAGAATTTAAATCCGCCACTTTTGCTAATGACTTTGTTAAAAAAATAGGTTCTTTGTCAAATAATAAATTCAAAGCATTTATTCCTACTTTCAACTTAACCAGAATGGGCAGAGTGAAAGGTATACCTACCAACCTCCCTGAATCGGAAATAGTAGATGCTCTCAATGACTCTGAAGTAACCCCTAAAATTTTAAAAGTTCGTCGTTTAAATTTCAAGGATTCCTCTTCTGGAACCACAATTTGGAAACCCTCTCAATCTGTAGTTATAACTTTTGAGGGCCAAATCTTACCACCCCGTGTGTTCATTTATTATAACTCTCTTCCCGTCGAAACATATAGATTCCCCACAATCCAGTAATTTAACTGTTGCAGATTTGGTCACTCAAAACCTATTTGTCGTTACCCTCCGCGTTGCTTCCATAGCGGAGAGGATCATCAATTTGAACAGTGTCAAAACTCTAATAAAAGCCCAATTTGCATTAATTGTAAGGGTAGTCATACTGCTGTTAGTGTATTAGTAGTCTAGACAGAAGAACATCAAGCAATCAATGGCTTCAGAAAATATTTCATACTTCCAGGCGTCTAAATTATTCCCTCCTGCAAAAAAATCTTTTGCAGATATATCATCTAATTCATCTTTCTTCATTTTTCTTCCCCTAAATCTCCTCAGTCATATTCTCACAGAGAAACCATTTTCAAGCCGTCAAAATCTAAACCTAAATTTATTCCTTTCTTTGATAAAAAACATCATAATGATCTTTTGCTTAACCCGAATGGTAATAATAGATCTCAGGCTCCTAATGGAAATGCCTTAAAAAATTGTCCCTCTAATGATATTTTCCATAAAGTCATGACGGAAAATTCCTATTTCATCCAAACATTAATTACTCTTTTAATTTCGATTCTTTCAAACAATTCTGTACCGACCAACGCTGCTGAGTATATTAAATCTCTTCTCTCCTGTCTCCCCAATGTATCCGAAACTGAGCAAAATTCTTCAATGGAATAGTAGAAGCCTATTCTCTAATAAAATTGAACTTGTAAAATTACTTGATGAGCATAACATTTCAGTTGCTGCCATTTCTGAAACATGGTTAAAAACTCCGTATCATTTTAATATCCCTGGTTATCATTGTCTTAGACATGATAGACCTGATGAGAAGCGTGGATCTGCTCTTATCATTCATAACTATATTCCTTTTAAAGAAATCATTTTTCACTCCCTCCCTAATAGTTTTCAGATAGTAGCAGCAGTTATATCTGATATTACAATATTATCTATATACATCCCTCCCTCTACTATTTTTGTTGAAAACGAATGGACTTCGTTTATATCTCAGATTCGTCCCCCGTATATGTTACTCGGTGACTTTAATGCTCATTCTCCCTCATGGGGAACTGAATTAACAAACCGTTCTGGACGTAATCTGTAGACTTTATGGATACCTATAATATATGTGTATCAAATGACGGGTCCCCAACTCGTTTCACTGCTCCTCAAGATAGAAAAAGTGCGGTTGATTTGTCTCTTTGCTCATCTTCGTTGATACCCATATGTTCTTGGGACATTCTTACATATCCCCTTTCCAGTGACCATTTTCCTATAATAACTTCCTTCCACCATATAACTTCCCCTTATTCCTTTTCGACAAACAATCATTTTAAATTTAAAACTAAAGATGCAAATTGGAGAACTTTTTCTCTGGAATTGGACTTCATTATTCTTTCAACTAAGTCTTCTCTTATGAACATCGGATCTCAATGTGAACTATTTCCTAATATGGTAATAAAAGCAACAGAAAAAACTCTTCAAAAACGTAATGTTAACATAAAAATAAAACATTCCACTCCATGGTGGGATAAAGAATGCACTGATGTCGTTAACTCCAGAAAAAAAGCAATTTCTATTTTCTGGAAATGTATGTCTTTTGAAAATTACCTTTCTGTGAAACGCGCTCAGGCAGAAACTAAACGTATTTTGAAAAATAAAAAGCGGTCTGGATGGCGAAAATTCTGCGAAAGCCTGTCTCAGGAATCTCCTCAGTCGTCTGTTTGGTCCAATTTAAAAAAATTCGGTTCTTCTTATACTCCGCAGCGTTACAAAAATATTCCTGAAGAAATTATTTTAGGTTTTGCTGATAAGATAGGGCCACCATCAGCTGCTAGATTAGAAGAAATGCCTTCGTTTATTTCTTATCCATCACATTCCAACTGGATGGACTCTCCTTTTTCAGTTAGGGAGTTGAAACGTGTAATTAATTCCTTTCCAGACTCTTCTCCAGGCCCCGATGGAATATTATATAGTTTCATCAAAGCATTCTCGGACATGTCGGTTGAATATTTCTTATCCCTAATTAATTTCATGTTCGAAACAGGATGTTTTCCGGAAGCTTGGAAAGTTAAAAAAATCCTCCCGATTTTAAAACCAGGGAAAAACCCATCTAATATCTCTTCCTTTCGTCCTATTGCTCTTTCGTCATGTTTAACGAAGGTAACAGAACATTTGATTAAGAACAGATTGGAATGGTTTATTGAAAATAACAGAATCATCTCTCCAGAACAGTATGGCTTTCGGAAAAAGAAATCAACAATGGATAATTTAAGTGTGCTGACAACAGACATCCGTATCTCTCAGTCCCACAATTCTTCAACATTGGCCATATTTCTTGATCTTTCGTCAGCTTACGACGATGTATTAATTAACGTATTGAAAGAAAAATTAATAAAAATACCCTTAAAATTAGTTTAATTTATAATAAATTTGCTAACAGACAGATCCATTATTTTACACTTTTCTTCAAAAACGTTAAATCGAAAACTATGGAAAGGTCTACCTCAGGGGTCCGTAATCAGTCCATTATTGTTTAATATTTATATAAGTGACTTAGACATTGCAATCCCTTCATCTATCAAGAGACTTTATTTTGCTGATGATTTCCTTATATACTTATCTCACAAAAATCTATGCCACGCTGCGAAGGAATTAAATTTGGCTTTATATTATATTAAAGAGTGGTTGTTTTGCTTCTAAAACCAAGGTCGTGGCGTTTACGCGCAAAAGAAAAATACCCCCATTTTCTGTCTCTTTTGATAATGTCCCTCTCCAAATCGTTCAGCAAATAAAATTTCTTGGACTACTTTTGGATCATAAACTTTCCTGGCTCCCACATATCCAAAACATATCGTCTAAGTGTGAAAAGGGGCTTAATATGATGCGTGCTATTTCGAGAGTGTGGTGGGGATCTCATCCTACTACTCTTAAATTAATGTATAGTGCCCTAGTGCGAAGCCATTTGGATTATGGTTCATTTCTTTTCGATCCTCTCCCTAAATATTTGAATAAAAAACTTGAAAGAAATCAATCCAAAGCTCTTAGAATGATAATTGGAACGATGAAATCTTCTCCTTTTAATTCTCTTCAGGTAGAATGTGTTGATCCTCCCTTAATTCTGAGAAGACAATTTCTGGCTGATAAATATATTCTGAAATCTTTTTCTATATCGTGCCATTCTTTAGAACAAAGCCTTCAGTTCCAACAGTTCCTAAAGCTCGTTAGGTTATATTTATGCATTACGCAATTTTCATACTGTTTTAATAATAAAGAATAATATTTTTTTATTTACCAAATAAATGCTTATTCATCCACACGAGATAAGAAACAAGGGTAAAGTCATATTATTTCATTTTAAAAAATATATTAAAATGTGTTTGAATAACAGCAGGTCAAAATAATAAAACTGATAATACAATATTAGAACAGCGCACCCATATGACGCACACGCTTTATGTAGGTAGTTTAACCCCTCAGGCTAATTTGTTCGCTTCTCGGATCAATTCATATACATATGTCTCATAGAACTCGTTGTGTCTCACTTACTATCATTGTGAGAAAAATGATATTATAAATGATGTTAGAAAGGAAAAAACACCATACTTTATAATCAAATCTAAAAGTTAACCGCAAAATCAAAATGTACACCTAAATGAAAAAAAGCTTCGGATTACAATTTGAAAAAAATTAAACTGAAGAAATTGGAAATTTTTATAATTATTTTTACATTTTTTTTTTTTTTTCTTTTTTTTATCTTTGTTTAATATTTTTTCAGAGAAAAATGTGTTCTTACTGTAAGGTACCCCGTTATAAGGACACATTGAACAAGTTTTTTTGTTTGAATATAAGTTAATACTTATGTTAAAATATTACAGACGAAAATAATAAAGTTGAATCTAAAAGAAAGTACCTACAATACATTAATATTTGTTCGGTTGCAAAATTCTATCTTCTTCCTTCCCATGTCCATAATCCATATTTTTATGTTTCTTTTGAAGTCGGTTATTTTTTAATTGTTTTAATTGTAAGAGGGAGTAAATAAAATAATTATATAAAGAAGTACGGCATATTATTTCTTTGTCCAAATGTCGTTTTAGTTGTAGGTTGGTGGAATGTATGTTGTAGTGTAGATCTTGAACGACTTGTTGATATGGAACGACAAAGAGACGACAACATTTATTATACATTTGTCTAATAAAATTTTTATCTGTTTAAATTTTATGTTAGAAAAAACATAAGGTGAGACATTTTAAAAACGTTTTACATAAGTTTCATCTCAAATGAAAGATTACTTAAAGAGAAATTATTATTATTAGCAAAATAAACAAACAAATGTTAATACCTTATGCTACACGGTGATAACAGTAACATGGAGAGAGAGAGAGTCCCAAAACTAACCGCAAAACCGACGCGAGAACTTCTTGGACGTAAATAACGTCTTGGACCTCTTCCCATCCGAAGTGGCCAGGACTCCGGACATACGGACTTTTTTCCCAGGGAACCAGGTGCATCGAGCATCCAGGTGTGTGGCTCACTCTTCCGCGACCGCGAAAAGAAGCCTCCATCCGAGAATTCTCATTCCCAAACACCATGCGCGCCTTGACTTCTTAAACCTTAGACAGGATGGTGGAGCATACGGAATCACACGTTCCAGCTACATCCGAAGACCTCCGCAACCGGACAGTCTCCGCTGAAACCCGTCTCGTGACAAATCCCAACGTAAAAGTCACATTGCCTTCTTCAGTTTCCAGACCGCCATGTCAGGCACATTTTCCTTCAATGCCTCCCACTCAAAAATGAGACCAATAACATAGGACTTCAAAATAACTGGCATAATCACTTGCCGCTACTGCATCGCCAATAACACCCCCGTCTTCAATCCAAAAAAAAAGGAAGGCCTCGTTCTTAAAAGAACCAAAAATAAAACCATCCTGTCAGGGAACACAAGTTAACGTCTGCCGCCATCTTGCCTTCTTCCCCCTCCCGCACGACTCGCCAACCGACCTACACTCAAGTGTCAAACCTAACGGAAATAAAAAAGAAAAAAACAGCACCCACTCGCCTTGGTTCAAAACGATATAAATTAATACTTTACAGTAGATATAATGGAAAAAAAAAACAAAAAAAAAACAAAGTCTGTACGTATTTTTTTTTTCTAATTATTTTATTATTTAAAGTGAAAATTTAGTAATTGTAAGAAAACAACACATACAATGTATGTATACAATAAAATTTAGTGCAAATTTGCAAAATACTAATACGATGATTCAACGCTACTGTAAAAGCCCGTACTAGGGTAAATCTTAAGATTTTCCGGTAAATCCAAAGATTATGTTAAACCCAAAGATATTCAAGTAAAAAAGAGATATGCTATGATGTCCGCGCGACTGTCGCCGAACTACGGCCTAATGAGCGTAGTTTGCATGCAAAAAGAATTTGTTCATTTTCTTGATTTTTCGAAGGTGTGAATTATTATTGGTTAACAATATAGTTTGAATACGGAAAAAATTTGTTCATTTAGTTTAGCGTTCGTTTAGTTTATTGGTTAATTAAACGTTCATTTGGTTTATTCATTAATTGGTAAACAATAATGGCGACACCCGGAAGCGCAGTCCCACCTAGTAAAAACTGCGGATAGCATATCTCCTTATATTTCAATATCTTTGGTTAAACCTAAAATTTACTAATTTACGGGTATTTTTATTTTTATTTATTATATCTAAATAAATTAAAATTCTCAATACTTCTTTTCCCGGAAAAATGCGATGGTAGATATTTGAAGGTGATTAATATGTATTAGTTTAAGGTAAAAATGTATAATTTGAGCATACTTAAAATTCCTTAAGGTTGTCAAAAAATGTTTTTACTGACTGTTTATTGATATCCAAAGTCCGATCAGTTATTGAACAAAGTAACAGTCGTGATCTGGATGGCTTTGATCTTTGACACTTATATATGCCGATATTTGTTAAATGGAACGTAATGGGGTATGTCCACAAACGAGGAATTCTGTTGAAAATATACGGAATATCTAAAAATATTTTTTCTGATTTTAATCATCCTACTAAAAATGTTTGTTTTTTATGTTTTCATTCAACAATATTGATTTTAAAAACGCTCTAAAACTGACAAAATCAAAACGGCCCGTTTTTTGCTAATGGGTTTGTGACGTCACACGCGTAGCTCAGCTGAACCAGCATAAACACTGCCAGGGAGCGTCCGCATACATGACGTCACACGATAGCCACGCCCCAAAATATCGTTTTAGCGGTAATTCAAAAATGGGAAACATTAAATCGCTGTAGAAAATTTATTCGTCAACATAAAAATAAAATAAAAATTCTATAAGCATCGTAATTTTTGGCTGAATTTATTTAAGCAATAAAAAAACAACGTGGAAATACCCCATTAGGTACGTAAGCAATGTGAAAAATGTGGCTAAATTTTGTCATCTTCCTGGGTATGTGTGATATGTTGATTATGGAATATTAGAACAATGTAATTTAAAGTATCCATCCTCTAGTTGTCAATGATTTGGTTTGATGGAAACACGTAGAAGTTATCAATATTTTATTTTGGTAAACATGCATTTTGTCCACCTCACGGATAATACGGAACGTTCGTGTTGTCGTAGTTTGATGCATAGATAATACGGAATATTCCTTTTTTAGGTTGAGGTTAAACTACGAAAGCTGCATGTCGTCATAATTTAACAAAAAACATCCCAGGTTTCGAATGGTTTGTTTGGCAAAGAAGGGGATGTCTAGCGTGTTTGTGTTATTATGATTGATTGTCTATGAAATAAAAACGGTAAAAAAGGCCTTTCCGTTTAAGTTAATTAATTTAAACAAACTTAAAATGTTAAATGCATATTTTTTGCATGTTTCTTTGTCTCCCCCGACATAAATACTCACTTTTCGTAATAATAAAGCCAAATCTAACTGTTTGAATTAAAAATATTCCATTTTAACGAGTAAGGGAGAACATATAAACAATTTTATTTTTATTTTAACTTTATGACTAAAACCTCAAATTGTAAACTCAATATTAATTTTGAGGACAGTTTTTAACACATCGACAATCGTTTCACTTATTTAAAATTAAATATAATATATTTTTAATATAATACATACAAAGTGAGTTGATTTTCCTTATTATTATTACATACTAATTTTGATTGCTCAGCCAATTTTGTGCTGGAGAATGTTCTTCGGTAATGCATAGATTGCATAGCCCATTTTGTGGAGAATTTTGAAAAACAGTTTTACAAGAAATAAATACATTTTTATAAAAATTTTAATTCATCTGGATGTTTATTTTATTGTCATAGGATATTTAGGTCAAAGACCACCAAAGATTTTTTCAAAGGCTTCTAAAGTTGAATTATCCTGTTATAATATCTATACATCCTAAACAAAAATTCATTTACAATTTTATTATGAAAATTTGCCATGAGAAGGATGGCACTGTTTTGAATATTTATTTGAGCATTATAGGTAGGTGGACCAGTACATCAGGTTGAAGAGAGCGAACACCAGCGGGAAGGTGATGCGCGAGATGACGTCTATCCTCTTGGAGCGCGTGGGGAACTTGGACAGCCAGATCTTGCAGCAGTTGGGTTGCGGGGGCTGCATGTGCACCTCGCACTGGCGCACCTTCTCCAGGGCCAGCGGGTCCCCCGACTGCCGCATTAGCAGCTTCTGGGGGATGATACCCATTACATAGTCATAAAGTTACACCCAGATCCAAGTCAATCAGGACTAAAGAGTTGTTGCTAGTGTGAATAACTACTGTCCCAAGGACCCTACCTTGCTTTTGACTTCTGCCTTCAGGGAAAATATTTAATTGATTGTATCATTTTAAGCAAACTAGTGTTTTAACGGAAACAGATGGAAACCATGTGGCAAAACAATTTAACTCTTTATCATTTTTAATCTAGATTCTACTGAATTTATATTGACAGCTTAGATACTTCTGCTCTGATGCGTAAACGTATCGTCGAAAGCTATGTGACTATTTATAGTGTCATCATGATTATTTTCTTCACTATTATTCATGACAAATGTTGTATGGTAAGTAAGTAAGAGATTTCCATAGCTTTGGAAATATTACATGTTTTCGAAGACATCTTTTCAGAACTACAAATTAGTACAATTCTATTGCTAAGAGAGCAGTAGGTTTGACGAATCGATCGTAGAATGTGGGTTGACTTCAGTGGCGTAGCTAGGGGGGAGGGGGCGGCCTGCCCCGGGTGTCACCCCTCATCGGGTGACCGTGAAAAAAAATTACGAAGAATATTGTCACAAAAATATGCAACACATGAACACGGTCTGTTATTCACATTTTCGTTCCAAGCTCTTACTATTGCTCGGTTGGGGATTCCCCTGAAATATTCCTCGCTTTTCATCTGTGTGATTGACGTGAACTCGTGAAGGGAATTATTACCTATTGGTTTTTGAAAAGTTGTTATTCTGTTAGTGCCAGTGTTCAAAAAACAAGGTAAGTAGATCGTTAATTCGGTAAGTGGATAGTTAATTTGTTTTGGGGGGAAGGGGATGAGACCACGTTATCCGCCCCGGGTGCCACCCATGCTAGCTACGCCACTGGTTGACTTATGTTTTGTAAAGTATACATAGCCAAACCACAAAGAGAGGTATTTAATATCATCATCTTCTTTTTCAATGCTATATTACATTGACGGGAATAACCTTCAAAAGTTATAAAAAGAGAGTTTTTCTTATAAAAAAAGATATATTGAAACCCACAAATACTGTACCGTATCTGGGCTCATCATTGTAAATGTCGTGTTGCTCTCTGTATCCATCAGGTTCGATGCGGCGTCCAAGCTCTGGGCGCTTTCCATCTCCCGAGGCTTCTTCTTCATGTTCTCCCAATGCATGTCTGACTGGTAGGCGTAATTCACGAAGACAAATTCTAACAGAGCGCCAAAGACGAAGGTGAGACATACGCTGGTCCAGACGTCGATGGCCTTGATGTAGGAGACGGGAGGGAGGGAAGCGTTGATATTAGAGGTCTGCATTGCCATCGCGAGGAGGGTAGTCACACCTAGAATCATGCAATAAACTAGTCATTATCACATCTTCTTTAGTAGTTGGTCCATTGGATCAAACTCCAATTTCCCTCCTAAGCCCTTGGAGGCTACTCCACTCCTCACGTTCTGGACTGAATTCTGGAATCGTGGTTTAGGAATGGCATCTTGCTGCTATTAGAATTGCCAATCTCGTATCGGAGATCACTGGGAGACAGCCCGAGTCTCGCTACTCCCGGGTCTCGTAACTCATTTAATGATAAAAAATTATATTAAATTTAAAAATGTTATTATGAGGTTCTGCAAGTATTTTAGTTTTTTAGCAAAGAGATAGTTTTTTAGTACTACGACAGCTGTTTCAGCCTACAATGCCATTTTTAAACTGTGTATAATGTAGTACTTCTAGGGGAACAGAGATCTTGATACTCATCTGACCTCCAATAATACGATTGAAGAAGAACAGACTCAGTTTTGCATCCAAAACTGTCTTCTAAATGACACCCTCAAATGCAACAGGCAATAATGGACTGTAATTACTGCAAAAATACGAAATTATGTTTGTAATGGGCCGTTTTCTGAGTGATTCCAACATATCCACGAGATGGCAGCACGGTGTTTACCGGTCCCGCTGTCATCTATTTGTCGACCAAATATATGGACTGGCGTATATACTTATATACGCATACTATGATATTATTGAATATCATAGTATGCGTATCCCATGTGTCAAGTGTCCCACAGGTGCAGTGTTGCCGATTTGTGGGTAATTCCCCAAATTGCAAGGAATTTAAAAAAAAATTTAGAATTGGGTATTCTATGGGGATTCTGGGCATTTTATGATTATCCAACCTTTTTGAAAAATATTTAAATTCGGTGGAAGATTTTGTAGTTTATTTTATGGCAGCATTGTAACATTTTTTTTATTTCTACACAATAATAGTCGGGGGATTCCTGAAGTTCGGGACCCTAACTCGGAAGACACATGAATTTGCTTGTCATAGAACTTCTACGATAGAATGAACCCTCTATTCTTGATTTATACCTACGTGGTCTGAATGTAGATGACGATGCTGAAAGTTGCTTGGCTAAAGTGTTTTGGCCTATAAACAATACGGGACGACACTTGTTCCCAAATTTAAAAATTTTAAAATACGTTTATTGCTCGTGTTGCCGTTCTCCAACGCTTCCGTTGATAGGAAATTTTAAAACAGAAAATAGAAATCGCCTTCATACATATACTGTGGTACGTGGTAGCATTAATGGCTACTCGAGAAGGGATTAAAAAAGAATGAGGAAGTTTGAAATATAATCTTTCAAACAAAATGTTAACCAAAAAAAGCATGATGCAGTAATTGATGAAAGGAGGTAATTATTTTACATCACCCATATGTATTCTTATTTAGTTAATGATGTAAATTGCTTATTAATTAACTTAACTTCACTGCTTACAATTTTAGGTCTTGTTATGTAACACGAGTAGGTACATGGTAATTTCCGGGAAGAAGTGTTTCGAGAGGCGGCAACACTGGAAGCTTGCGCTGATTGGAGCTGGCGAGTGACCTGATCCAACGGTGGGCACCCTTTCCCCCCGCTTCCCGTTTTTCTCCCCTCTCGGCCCGCGGAGACCCCGCGCGCCAGAAACGAACGAGCTGTCGAAGTAAGCTGACCTGTGCTCTCGCTCGCTCCGTTGGCCGTTAAACCAAACATGTAAATTTACGTACTCCTAATCTGTGGACGGGGAGAATTGAGTTGGTCCCCCGTTCCGGAGTGGTTTTCTACGCCGGTGGATGTCAAGATAACGTACGCAACGCGCTCGGGACTCTCTATGAGACTTGGTATTGTTTTTTTCCTCGCTTATGGAGCACGTGACGACATGCCGCCCGACAAACACCGTGTGTTGCTACATTTTCCCATTTAATTGTGTCCCTGTAAATTTCCTTGCACCTGCGCGATAAACCCAGACTTGGAAAGAGAAGTAGCTAGGATTCAGGTAGCCAATTTACCCTGATATAATCCATGTACGATGTAACCAACTATAGAATACAATACACTGCTTTTGTTACCCTGAAGCATTCTTTGTTTTGAGACGAATCATGTGTGGAGTTTCCCCAATTAACCATTTCTTGCTGCCACCCCCCCCCCCCGGGTGAAGAGAGCCTGTTCTACACCGGAACGACTGAGCTAGACACCGGAAGCAGGTTTGCTATAACTTGGGGCCCTTTTTGGTTAACACTGGCGCTCAGCCGTGGGTCCCCCCTTTTTCAGTTAACAGTCTCAATATTAAATAAAAAAATAAAATTTTAAAATGGGTTTAGATTATATTGTAACACTAAAATACTACTTTATCTTCTTTTCTTCAACTAACTCTTTTTTTTTCATTTAAATTACTTGTCTTTTTCAGTTAGTTTCTCCTAGCAGTACCTGGTACACTGTGTATATGATTATATTACCATGTGTTTTATGTTTCCCTTTTTCCTACTAGACAACGGCACACCGCATTGATTTTTATTTTTTATTATTCATTTTGAATGTCATCATTTTTATTTCAAAATAAAAAATGCGGGTATTTTAGAACATAAGCAATGGCAACCCTGCAGAGGTGTCCATGAAATGAGGTGCCAATTTAGAACGCCTGATGAAATGAATCTATTTCGCTTACAAGTCTCTATCTTTGGGAAACTCGTGCCCACCCCTATTTCTACACATAGGAACACTACAACAGGTTGACGGCATTTTTGTGATATTTAAAAACACTAAATTGCGTCAAACGGCCTAAAAAATGTATGGGATCTGACAGTTAAACACAAAAAGTTGGACTGGTAGAACATTAGCGCCTCTAGCGACCAAAATCTTGCGAAAACGGCCCATTGGATGATTTATATGAGTCTGGTAAAATTATGGACTACAAGGAAAACCAAGCACTTACGAATTGGAAGCTGGATACAACACATAACAACTGAAACCAGTTGCTTCAAATATCACAAGTCATCTCGTAGTCACAACAATGCACTTAATTCGGTTGTTATTGTTCCCTGCTTTCTTCAGCAAGGTGACATGGTTGGGGAAGGTAGGATGGGTAAATTGCATTCCGGTAGGTACTGTGAATATTATCATTTCAAAACCAAACACTCAGTTTATTTTTGTTATTTATTTTGGGGGTGTTATGTTGTGTTGAACTATTTCCAACATTTCGGACAGCTTTATAGTGTCCATCATCAGCCATTCCATCACTACACATCTGCCCTGATGATGGACACTGTAAAGCTGTCCGAAAGGTTGGCTAAAGGAGGAGGTAAAAATAAATAAATAACAAAAATACTTTTGGCCATGAAAATCAAAAATCATATAACAGATCGTCATTATTATTTTAGAACCGATTTTCGGTGGTGGGTTGTATCCTTAGGCGCCCCTAGACGACACAATTATATTGAGCAATATTACGAATTGTGTAATATTATTGACCGTTTGGTGTGAATATTGAAGATTGCGCAATGATTACATAAAAATTAAACTCGCATAAATTTTGTTCAATCATTGCGCAATAGTCAATATTAACCCCAAACGGTCAATAATATTAGACAATTCGTAATATTGCTCAATATAATTGATAGTCTAGGGGCTGCCTTAAGGGGTCTAAATCAAACTGTGATCTCTAAAGATACTTCCAGGAGAAGAAATCTAAATATATAAAAATCTCGTGTCACGGTGTTTGTCAAGCTTATTTGTGTTGGCTAAAAACGGACTGACAAAAAATATCGTACACTCAATTGCTCTTCGAAATTAATATTGATTTTCTTTATTTCATTTTCCTACTTTAGGATGAAAAATATATAACTTTACATTAAACTTTTAAGAGATCAAATAATGAATAATACCTATCTCTGTTACTTTAATGAAATACATTGAATTGAGAAAATTAATGTTTGGTGTTTTTTTTATCGGTGGTCATCGTCTACAGCGCTCCATTTCTCTTTCTGTCATAGATCCCATCCCCACACACTTACATACATTCGTTATTTTTTATTTAACATCCAAAATATTTACCAGAAATAATTTGTATGGCAGAACAACGTTTGCCGGGTCAGCTTGTTATTTTATATTTTTTAGAAAAGCCAACAATTAATTATTTTTAATAAATGTACTTCTTAAGCAAGAACAATAAAATTACTTAGCAAGTTTAGTGCTGGCCGTTCAATCCAGAGTTCATTTGCATTTTACTGTTTATTTCGTCAAAGAAACAGATAAAATAATAAGCGTATCTTTGATGAGGGAATGACAATAATTTTAAAGCTTTATTTTAAAATTTTAAAACCAAAGATAAAAATGTATAATTGGATATGTCCGGTTTGTGAATTTGATCTTATTACGACTTTGTAATCTGTAAATAGATGCCTTCACACTATTGTTCAGACCTGTGACGAAGAAAATAAGTGTTCAGTGAGTCGGGTGGTTTAAATTTTGATATTCATGTAATAAATAAATTTGTGAAATTAGTGCTTTGGTCGACCTTGGAAAAACATTTTTTGTGTCTAAGAAGTATTTGTCCTAATTTCGCCCTTTCCCAGTAATGTTACTTCTACCAAAGATTCGAAAAGTTGATTTCATGGCAAAAAATACTATTATTGTTGTTTTGCAAGTTTTGATAATATCATTTATTCTTTTGTCTTTATTATTCTTTGTCTATTACAACATTAAAACAACATAGGTTTGTTAGATGAATTTGTCTTGAGGCAATGAAATTCTTCATCTTTGTGTGTCATGTAATATAAATATAAAGAGTTGTTAAAGCAATCAATGAAACTTACCCAAGAATAATCGCGCAAGTACAGCTTCTTGGTCAAGCCAGAAGGACACCCAAGACACGATCACCAACATGCAGAAGGGGATGTAGATCTGAATCAGGTAGTAAGTGAACTCGCGCTTGAGCAAGAAGTCGACCTTTAGGCAACTAAAGCCACCTGGAAACAGACAGATGTATTAATAATATGTTAAGAAACACAAGATCATTGTTAAAGCTTCTCAAATTTGCAAGGTAAATGCACTGTAAGGTTTATTTTTATTTTTATATTTTTATTTAATATACCTATGTATGTTTTTACAATAATTATACTTTTTTTACATGTTAAACAGATTTGTAATATGAATATAATAAAAGCCTTTCCTCACCATAAAGAGACAAGGCTCTTGTGTTTGGTGAGTGATTCATGCTTAATTAAGTTATCGATGGTAAGTGAATATTTTGCCAATAATAACAATACTTATATAAGAGAAACTTGAGATTTATTAATAAACAGAATTAAATGAAATGACATATAACTGTAAAGAACTAACTTTAAATAACTATAAAACAATAACTATAAAATAACAAATTTCCGATGTGTCCTCAAATTAATATAATTATATGATAATTCATTTGTTGTTTGAACAGTGCTTGTAGATGGGTCCATGTATTAGTAAACGGCCCTTTGGTAAATGACTGGTGATTCCATTGTGGATGGTGATTACTTCGGTACAATTTCGTGCTTTGGTATCGATTTTCGACCACTAGATCCCATCATTAGCAATTTCCACTGAATTTTCATAAAATGACAATAAAAATATGCGCTGGCGAGAAATTCAAAAAAGGAAATCGAAACGAGCCCGAGAGCAAATCTTTTTTTGGGAGAACTAAACCACAAAAAAATATTATCCAACAACTGCCAGAAGTATCCTTAGGGGATGAAGTTATGAAAATATATTAGTTCAATAAGTATTCCTAATTTACGGAGTCGCGTAGATTACAATGTTACTTGAAGAATGGATCTAAAGACCACAATTATTTGTAAGGTTTTTTGTGGTCCCTTGGTTAATATCAACTTTTTTTCGTTGAATTATGTGCGAAACAATTGAACGAACAAACAAACTCTTAACATTTTTCCCGTCTTTCTACAAAAACACAAACCCACTAGAAGTTTGTAAGGCAATTATCAAGAGTTTAAGTATTATGTAAGTTTAAACCTGTGTTTGTTTTGCGGTTGCAGTAGTCCGTCAAGATCTTCTCCAGCGTGAATCTAGGGAGCTGGAGATTACTCACAACTGGCACTGGATCAAATTCCCGCCACAAGAATACAAGATCATCGGTCGTCCATCCGTCTGGAAAAAGTAATAAAGAAAACAAGTTTTTTCTAATTTTGTTTTGAAAAGTACTAACATTATTAGATTTAATTAGGTGGGGGAGTGGGAGGGGCGAATTTGGGGGAGGAAAAGAAAGGTGGGAAAAGGCGATATTACATGGAAACATTGTTAATAAGGGCGATTTGCCCACCATTCTTAAGTTCAACAAAATAACCCCTCCCGCTACCCCCACCTAATTAAATCTAATAAATTTTGTACTTGCAGAGAAATTTTAAGTTAATTTTTGCTAGTGAATTAATGACACGGGTTTGTCGAAACCGGTAGCAAAAAAAAATTCTAACAAATGTACAAAAAAATAAAACTTTTTAAAACAAAATGTCTAGAAATTGTTACATAGTTAATGCCCAAGAAATACAGATAAGTTTTTCTCTTTTCTTCGTTGTGCGGTGTATTCAATGTGCAATGCACGATGGCATATCCCGTTAAAATTAAAATAACTATATAAATGTGTACGAAAAATAACCGTATAAATGCTGAAGTTGACCTCTCCCTGGGACCAGCAGCGGTGAGGGAGGCGAGACATCGAAGCGCTGCGATACTGCCGGAGTACAAGATTGTATTGCTTTCTCTGTTGGTTGTATGGGTATATTTCATGTTTGTACTTTTAACACACGCGTAGCATCGACGGAATGAGATTAAATTAATTAATTATTATTATTATTATGTAGGCGTCCTGGCGTAGTCTCGGGAGGTCTCCGGTCAGGTTGTAAAGTGCGCCTTCCACTGCGAGCGGAGCGGACTCTTTACGGACTCCGCTCGACTAGCAAAAGTTAACTGCATACAAGTGCTTCCACCAAGAACGAGGCGAGCGGATCAGACTAAACGAGTTTAAATAGGTTCGAACGAGTCCGCTCCGCTGATGCGAGCGGAGCGGACTCCGTACGAATTCCGCTCGAATCGCAAACGTTAACTGCATACAAGTGCTTCCATCAAGAACAAGGTGAGCGGAGCGGACCGAAGTAGTTAAAATAGGTCCGAACGAGTCCGCTCGCGCACACCATCGCCGACTAGTTTCTAGCGGACTGCGCTCAAAAACTGTCGTCAATTCAGTTGCCTCGACTGCATATTTTGTCGAGACGGAGTTATTTATTGAAGCCGGTCGCCAATTTTGTTTATGGGATACGACTCGCAAATAATGTAGCAATGTTGACAAAAGAGAATTCGGCTTATAAAACCATAATTGAGATGAAATTGGCGGAAATAAGAAAGTTAAAATTTTTGAGATGAAAATCTTTTTATAAATATACATTAGCAAACATTTTTTCATTACAAACATGCTGTCAGAATCATCTTCACTAGAATCAATACTTGACATCACAAAAATCACTCTGTTTACTTCAAACGTCAAAGCGATACTGACTCGTTTTCAATGTAAGGGCAAAACTATTTCTCATCTTTCGTTGACCTCGCTCAGGAAGGCAAAGACCTAACTTCTAAGCAACTCTTTTTTAGTGGAAGGTCAAAGCTATTTTGCGCATCTCCCACCCCGCTCCGCTTAACTCTTTTCCGCTCGCAGTGGAAGGCGCCCTTAAGGCTGACGCTGCTTTTTTGGCCTCTTTCGTTTCAACGCCAAGATGGGCGTACTGGGAGGAGAAATTGTTAGGTTGTCCGTAAAACACTTGTGTTCTGGATATAATTGTAACTTTATTTTCACTTTACAATCAGAGGTTGACTGGCAATTAATTAGCTTAATTGAGTCGGTAAGAGATTAGAGAGAGAGTTCAGAGAATTGATGCGAGAATTTTTAGAATGAGTTTGCAAAACAATGCACCCGTATTTATAAACAAAGCAAGATTTGACGTGACCACAGAGAAAAGACAATATAGATGAGAAATTAATGACAATATTACACTATGAAATAGCATAGACAATAATTTTGTTGTTGTTGTTGTTTTTAGCCACTTAGCCGTCGTAATTGTCGGCCTAAACCTCGATGTGTCAAAAAAAAATAATGATAAGTCCAGGTGAGAAAAAATTGGTTATTTGAACTGTCAAAATGATTTTAGGGAAGAGGGTAGATTCACCTAGTTTTTCCTCATTGGTTTTCTTATTGCTGAAAATCGGGAATCGTGACCCCCACTCCGATTTCCTTGGTTGACAAGGTTTCTCCACTACTGCACTACGTGGAGAGCTAAGGACACAGACGTTCCGTGCGCCCGAGTTATTTGGAAAGGGCAAATCAGAATAATGAATACTCACAACTGGCCATCCTCAGACTGCAGACCTGCCTGTCCAGCGGGTACTGCTTCAGGTTCATGGGGCAGGAGAGGGTGAGCGAGATGCGGGTGCCGTAGCGTACAGAGCCAAAAGGCAAGATGCGGATGTCTCCGTTGGGCATCATGATGTTGTGGAAGTGACCCTCATTCTCGTTGGTGAAGAACAGGTCGGGCGTCCACACATTACTCGCCTCTGTTAGAATCAGATATTTCAGACGACCTGGGGAGGAAGCAGAGCCATTAATTTATTGTTTTTAATCTAACAGTGGTACCTAGTTCATATTTGATGCCAAATAACAATTGGCAGAGAGAGCAATTTGTTTTTTTTTTTCTTTTTCAATTAATTAGAAATCATTTATATTGATTGAAAGAACATTAGGTACCAGAGGGCGTGTTTCACATAAAACGGCAAATCGCTTACCATATACCAAAAATATAACATTTTATTATATTTAAAATAAAATACGCGCGAATCTAAACATTGAAGAAAGCATTCAAAACTTACATTATAAAATAATCCAGTAAACAATCGGTTGAGTTTAAACCCAAAAATCACACTTTAACATATGACAATTAGTAGCTACCGCCTGAACCCATTACAGATAGAGTGCAAAACCAATAAAGCAAATACCAGCAATTGAAAAACGAGAACCGCCAATTCTTAGTCGCTCTGGATACTAGGATGGGAAGCAGTTCTGAAATCTATTTTGAAATATGCACACGGTCTGAAAGCCTTAGATGTACCAACGCTGAACCGGCACATTAGAATCTAATAAGACGGCTTTTGTTTAGATTCAATCAAGAAGATCCGGTATAAACGCCATACTGTCACACTTACATATGATGACACTATATCAAATTCTCCGAAATAAAGAAGGAATATCCCCGATTGTTGATATTATTAGTTGATAAGAGCGGCGCAAGGGATAAGAGCGCCGGTGGCTGAGACGGCAGTGTTAGGTTCCAGGGTGCTCTAGAGCTCCATGGGGGCACTCCTAGAGCTGCAGATACCCAAAGGATCCCCGAATTACCTCAAAGGCAGTCAGTTGGCTAGCTCAGCATTGGGAAACTTAATATTTTTCTCAGGTGGGCCGGTCACGACCTTACTTCATCTATATTATCGTCGTACATCATGAGGTTTGTTCAATAACAACTTAGGAGAAACATTTAACTACATTTTATTACGGGAAGTTGCGTAGAAACATATAATACATCCTAACCAAAAAAAGGGGTCGAACTCTTTTTGTCCGCTCTATACAGCATGTGAAGTTAACACTCGATAGTAATTGGCACAAAACATAGGAGGAAAGCGGGTTAATGTGATTGCACCAGCATGACCGGGAGTAGCTGTCATCGTACGGCAAACGATATCGGGACCGTAGCAGAATTCCATCGTGTTCACAACACGGGGCAGGCTAGTCCCACATATCACTCAGGACATCTAACGTTATTAATATCCCAGCGTCTGCGTGGCTGAATTTCAGAACCCAGTTTCGAGTGCATGTTGACGCCACGCCCGCGTCGCACGCGTTGCGCCACAATAATATCTGTGTACCTACGTAGAATTTCAAACAAAACTACCGTTGTAATTTGGTTTTTAATTCAAGAATCCGTCACAAGATGTCGCCACATACGTCAGCAGCTCGCATTTGGACGTTTCTTTCGTAGATATATGTAAGTACTACGGATTTATAGAATTTAAGTATCTTTCCGGATATGGAGAGATTACATATAGGGTTTAATTATTAATATATAACTGCCTGTTTTTTATTAATAATTAAACGGGATAGATCTTAATGGCGGCCAACGGTCCAGGCAGCTTGTTGGCGGTTTATTGGCGGCGAGTTTAAATGTACTTTGAAGCTTGCTACATAACACATTATATTGGGTATGGCGCGTGGAAACTCTGAAGAATTTTTTTAATATGATTTTTTTAGATAAAGACACATATTCCCAGATTACGAATAACCAATATTTGAAAATCTCCTACTACCACCACAGTAAGCGGAAAACGTTGCTTGTATTGTGATGGAGGACTTAGATGGAGGAGGATGGAGGGATCACGTGATACGAGCTGTCTTATTCGTTGATAATGATCCGCTCGGCTGAACCTAACTACTCCGTTGCGATATGTGATGAAAGGATATATAATTTTTGTTTCTGATTGAAAAAATTACCATCGAACAGCAAAACGATATCCTTATTTTTAATTCAAATATGTGGGTTAAAAACTTAAAGGTACGTACTGTTACACCCTAAGTACATCGAAGAAACCAAGAATTTAAAAGCTCACTGTTAAAAACCTATTCTAGCTCCGTTTCAGCTTTCTATCTTTTTTTGATACACAGAAAACAACAAATTGTTCCGTTGCTATGCTTGTCAGCTGATCACAATTTATTAGAAAAAAATTGATGACAATGTTAAATTTGAATTTCTGCGAAACACTAACTTCACCAGTTCTTAATCTATATAAATATAAAAATCAATAGGTGTTCATTTGTCTCGCTAAACCTCGAGAACAACTGGCCGATTTAGCTTATTTTGGTTTTTAAATGTTTATCGTAGTCCAGGGAAGCTTTAAAAGGTGAGAAAATATGGAAAAATTGCAAGGAAAATGGTAAAAACAACAATGTCATTTTCCCATATAAACTGTTCAGAATATTTCAAACGCCAGAAGAAAGCAAACAAATTGTTGCCTTGGAAATGATGTTTTTTTTATTTTCCAATTTGGCTATTTACCCTAAAAAAGAGTACTTTGTTTCGTAGTTATTACCGATCTCTAAAAATGAATCGCCGAATTGTATGTATGCACTTAACTTCCGAACTACTGCACCAAATTGGATAATTGTTTATGTATAAAAATAATGTTGAGCTTTGTATAAAAAATTATAATAGGTGGCACACGAGCAGTTAGAAAACTGAATGTACCGGGAATGAATGTAGGGAATGTGAGAGGTGGGAGGGGGTGGTGGGAGGGTGTGGGGAAGGGGAGGATGGTGGGGTGGAGGGGTGGGGGGAGTGAGAGGGGGGAAGGAAGGAAGGGGGTGAGGGGATAAGGAGGGGGAGGGGTAGGATTTAGGGAGGGGTGGGGGAGAGGGGATGGTGTGGGGAAAGGGAGGAGGGTGGGATAGAGGAGTTGGGGGATTGAGAGAGGGGAGGGAAGGAAGGGGAGGTAGGGTGAAGGAGTGGGGAGGGGTAGGATTGGGGGAGGGGTGGTTGAAGGGGATGGGGAGAAAGGGGGGATGGGTGGAGTGGAGTGGGGAGAGGGAAGATGGAAGGGAACTCGGGAGAGGGAAGGAGAATACGGGAGGGGGGAGGGGACCATTGGCGTTGTAACTTATTTTTTAAAATAGGAAAATAGTCTCTAACAGGAATAGGTATACTACTTAATGGACCATGGACAATGGATTCCTTAGCAATAGAATCAGCCTTTTCATTTCCAACAATACCAACGTGTCCTGGGATCCAGGCCAAAACCACTGACACTTGAGCCAGTGACATGGAATACAGGAGGTCTCTGATAGAGCAGATAAGAGAGTCGCTACTGGAATTGGAAGGGGATGCGCTTTTTTTGTAGTGAGCTTAGTGAGCCTGAAAGGATGAGGGCATTTCTAATGTTGAGAAATTTGACGAGTCGTAAAGCTTCTATGACAGCTATGCATTCAGCAGAGAAAATGGAACACTCTTTGGGAAGTCTTTGTGGGAAACAAAATTTCGTGAGGTACATAGACACTGGCCCCACAAAGGGAGTCCAAACTAAATTTGGAATCATCCGTGAAAAAAAATTATATAATTTGGCCAGTTATTTTCAAATTTTTTTTTGAATTCTGCATTATTGGATTGAGCTTAGTTTTTTATATTTTTTTACATATTCCTATAAATTGGTGCACCTTTGGATAGAAAGTAAGATTTTCATAGGGATATGAGTATAAGGGGATAGATACATTGCGATAGGAGTTTGTGGATATATTCAGGAAAGAGTTTAAAGAGGAAAGAGTGTTATTAAAGATATAATGCTGCCCCTCTTTCTTGCACTTTCAATGTCAACAGTCGAAAATGGGACAAACTGTGAACGTATGTCTACACCCCTCCAAAGGAAAAATGCAATAGTTATAATAAATCTCCGTCACACGTATAAATAAATGAAACGCAATTCCGTTAAGTCGAAATGTAAGAAAATCACATAAATTATAAATCTGTATATAATGCCATCTCTTATACTGACAAAAACAAAACGCGGACAGTTACGCATCGATAATTACTTCATTGTGTAATTTTTAACTTAATAAAAAACTGAATTTAATTCAGATAAAAAGTTAACAGTTATTGATTCTGAGGCGGTACGAAGTTCGCCGGGTAAGCTAGTTAATTAATACATTTTACTTACCTTCAAAATCGTTGAACTTGAGGCGTTCATCAGACCATTGTTGCTCGAATTCCAACTGGACGCTGTATTCCTACAAGTACAAATATATTTTTTAAAAAACCCTTACAATTTCATAATAATTTCAGTCTTAAGGTAATGAAAATAATACTTATTTGAAGATCAGAAAAATGAAACTTATTGTAAGTAGGTACTACTAATTAATAAAAAATTGAATAATAACCAAACTTGGAATATGTCCTATGTCGAAAATGACTTTACAATGCTGTTATTTTTTTAGAATTTTATTCAAGACTCTGTGGCGTAATGGGATTTAAATTTTGCCTTATAAACATTGGAAAGGTTGTCATGTGGTGCACATAATAGAGCACATCGCAAAAAGGCCAGGACACATTTTTAAAAATATTTATTATTAAAAAATATTTTTTTTTGTTTTTTTTTTATTTCTTTGGCACTTGTTAGAAATGATCTCACCAAATGTTTTTAAAAAAATCGAAAAATTTACGGAGATTCAGCATTTTATGTGAAACCGTTTGAAACAGTTTGTGTGTTGAATTTTAACACGTTTTTCAACCTGGTTGACAACATATTAAACAAACTATACATCTGATTTGCATGCACCAATTCTTAAACAATTCTAAAATCCAGTGTCTATGGTACAAATATGGTACAACATTATAGATAGTAGTAAAATAGAAAAGCAATTAATGATCCAGTAGCGGACTAATGAAAACGCCTCCATGTTTCCTTGATCAAATCCTAAACAAGGCTTTAAGGCACCATTTGAAACAGTTTGAAATAGTTTAACAATAAATGAACAAAGCTGGAGATGGATGGATGGGTGTTCTTGGGGTCGGTGCTGAACGGGTTTATTGGCGATGTCTCACTCACCATTTTATGGTCATCAATTTTGATGTTGGATCGCAGAAAGAAGTTGACTCGAACAACCGTCGGACCGTCGCCTTTCAAAAAAATAAAGAATAATGGAATTTTTTTAATGTTTGATATAGATAGATGATAGTGTGTGCTTTAATCTACTTTTAATTCCTGAAAAAGAAAACGTCAATCAAGTTTTGGTTTTTGAATGCTATGGTACCTATATTTATAAAATTAATATCTGATTTCTAGTCTTACTTAAACTCTTGCATATAAAATAGATTATGTATCTTAATCTAATTTAACCTTGAATTTAAAACTGAAAAAAACACTAGAAAAGAGGTTTGAATTTGGAGACTTTGGTTTCTAGGAGACTTGATGCTTCTTCGATGGTAGATTTAAACTGATGTGTGTTGGGATATGGGGTCTCTATTTATAGGATCATCCCAGGTTGAACATTACAGAAAAACTCACATTCTTTGTGAGTGTTTTTAGTTCAGGTATTTTTTCTGTTTGCTATGGTTTGTAGCCAGATATGCAAGAATTGTATGTGATAGTCTGCCAAGTCCGTTCAAGTTTCCAAAATAAAAATCTCATATCAATTTTATTGTTTTTATAAGAAAATGTACAAATTTATATTTGAGGTATGTAAAAGCAAAGTTAGCAATCTCCCACTTTGGTGTTTTTTTTAAAACAAATGGCAAAAACTTGTAAATATTGAAAACCCGGGATTCCGTGAGAAGCTGAAAAAATTACATCAAATAGTATTTTGATATCAGCGATTATTGGTATTCTCGGATTTGGTTTAATGCAAGTATATAAAAAAGGTTAAAAAAAACTTTTTAATTGGGAGATTGCTGCTTTTGCCACCAAGTGTTGGAGATTTCAACTTTTGCTACAAACAATTGAGATTGTTACTAAACTTTACAAAAAAACTCCATCTTTGTTTTATATGGATTGGCTTTAAGGAATGCTTCTTAACTCTAAAAGGGGTAAATGAATAAAAAAAAAAACTTAAAATTTTTTTTATTGAACTAATTTGAATTCTAAAAAAGCATCTAGGAACAAAATTTTATTCTGGACAATAGGTATTATTATGTGTGGAACCAAAATAAAGAAATAATTACCCATTCCTTTACTAACATCAGTCTACTACGCCATGGTACATTCAGACCTTTCTTATCTCTGCTGTATCTGGGGATTTGCCTCAAAGAAATTGATAGCTGATCTGCAGGTGGTTAAAAACCGAGCTCTCAGAAATGTATTTGGACATCCATGGGACACCCATGTCAGTGACATCTATTTAGTTTCCGGTATTCTTCCAATCACAATCCTTCCTAAACATGAAATCGCAAGCACTATTCAACAAATTACTCAACAATCAACTCACACTAACATTAATCCACTTTACAATCAAGACATCCACACTCATAATACTTGAAATAGAAATAAAATCCTCATACCTCAAACACATACTACAAAATATGGGATAAAATCTCTGAACTATGTTGCCTATACACTATATAATTCGCTTTCAGATATGTACAAAGGAATCAAGCAAAATAAAAAAGTTCAGAATAATGCTTTAAAAGAATATTTTTTAAATACGTTTAAGGATGAAACTATGTAAATTTTCTTGTCATGTCTCAATTGTCTTGTTTCCTTTTCTTTTATTTTCTTTTCCATTTATTTGAAATCATCCATATTTGTATAACCTTGTTCCTTTTTTATTTAATTGATTTCTATTATTGTTTGTTCTGCTCAACCTGTCTTTTATTTTTCGTCTACATATATTGTACTCGAAACTTATGTTTGTAATATCTGAATTCCTATGAAAAACTGTTATTATTTCCTCCCATCCATAAATTGTATATTCCTCCTGTTCTAAAATGAGTTCTGTAAATCATCGGGATTGCTCTAGCAAGAAAAAATATATTTTTTTAAATATGGTAAGTATCTACAAATTATTTTGAATAATTAATCCCTTGAGGCCTATGTCATCTTAGGGGATGCTGTGTGGAGTTTTTTTAAAGGAAATGAAGGAGAGGATCTTCTGGAAGGAAGGAAAAAGGTATGAAAGGTGGGTAGGAATCTGGGGGTCAGTGTCAAGGAGTGATCTATGAATCTATCCTTTCAACTGCGGTGCGACTGATGGGTCAAGAGAGTCCAGCCGAAGAGGTCAAAATTTCTATCTCAATCAGTCTCTCTTGATCCGGCTCGCCATGCAGTAGGTGGGCAGAAACATCCGCCGACAAGACCTAGACAAACCTCACTCCATGAACCCAGCCACCCCTGGTAAGTCACCAAATGTAGCGAACCATTTGGGGTGACTTATGGCAGAGGTGTTAGTTAACCAATAAATGGTTCCCGGGGTGGCGGTACCTACCCATTACCGCTTCCCGAATTGAAATATTTGTTTGTAAATATTTGAGCAAATCTTGGACAGGTTTTTGTTTTGATGCATAAAATACTGCACGAAACTTTTGAATGTCCATCAATCTCAAGCTAGCGCATCTTATTGCCTTTTTGTTGTGAATGCATGTTGCCGCATTTGGCATATCCTTAGGAGAATGTTTGTGAAATAATAAAACAGGCTGAAACGTTCACCAATTATGAAATTTTGCTAGATAATAATTCATTATATTTAAAAAATTAAATAGGTTATCCTAAATACGTAATCCATCGAAGCCAGAGTTAAATTAGCCGCTCAAAAACTGGGCGTACTGTACAGGGCCCGCAGATACTGTAATAGTACACAACTGCTAACCCTTTACAAATCATAAGTGCGTCCTACGATTCAATTTGGCAGCCACCTCTGGCCTGGAGCCCCAAAATACCTGAAAAAAAAAAACTCAACTCTGTGCAGAAACGGGTGGTCCGTTTGATAGATTATCCTAACTTAACAGACGGATTGCAATCTTTAGAGCACAGGCGTCGAGTGGGAATGCTATCCTTGTTCTACCGGTATTTCAATAGAATATGCTCTGAGGAACTAGCGTCATTGATCCCTTTGGCACCGGTGCATAGTCGGGAAACACGCCAAAAGCGTGCCCAACGTATGTACACGGTTGACATTTGTCACATGAGAACGGGTCGCTTCTCTGACTCGTTCTTGTGTTTAACAGCTCGGCTGTGGAACGATTTGCCGCCCTCTGTGTTTCCTCCTTCCTACAACATGGGTCTCTTCAAGACCAATGTTCATTCCTTCCTCTCCTCAAAAAGACCCTCCACACAGCATCTCAGATGACATAGGCCCTGACGGAAATTATTTTCCTCAGGGCCTCCTGCGTGGAGTTAATGTAAACAAAAAATCGAGTTTACTTAACGCGCGGTAGAAGCGAAACTTTACCAAAACAATTTCAACCAATGAAGAACCAAGGAGCCTTGAAAGCGCCTAGGGCAGACCTAGCGTCATCTCCGTTTTATATCTTAACCAATAGGAGCCTTGATCGGAGTTTGATGCTTCGCAGGTGCTGTAGTGCGTCAATTACTTTACATCCGAATTCCAAATTACAACGGGGCTATAGAAGTTCCACTTTAAAAAAAACTTTTAATTTTTGGCAGTTATAATGCTTGTCTTGAAGCCAACATGAAACATGACAACTACAAATCTTGAAGTTTTTGCGTCATTTCGTTTCCGATTTTCTGGCTTAATAATAGGTTTGCGGGCGTCTTTTGAGAATACTGCGGTCTGGTGACAATTGATCTTAAATAATTATCTAAAATATTTGTTCCGAACACACTTTTACACATCAAAATCACACCGTGAAAAATCATCATCAACTGCTATTTAGTATGGAGCGTCACGTGACACTTCCTATGAATTTGATTGGCTGAAATGGAAAATGCTCTATTTGCTTGTGAAAGGACATGGATATTGCTGTTTTTTGTTTTTTTTACTGTTGATTTTGATGGGAGGAGTTTGCAACTTATCATTGAATTTATTAGGTTTACTATTGCACAATTTGAATCTCTATGGAACTGCATTCACAACTTTTTTTCGATATTTTGGAGATTGCTGCCTTTGCATTTAGACACCTCATATGAGATCTAAATAACAAGATTTTGGAATAAACATTTTTCTTAAAGTGCAGAAGGTACTTATAGATGTCAGTTAGTTAGGCATCATAATATTTTTAACGTTTTCTTCTCGATTAAAAAAAATATGACGCAGAAAATGAGATGATGGTGAAATCTGATCTTGAAATCTCATCTTGTCGCTATAATATATTGTAAATTAAGTGTGACGAAAAAACTGGAAGTAACATCAAAGAAGGCCGCTTTTATGCAGAAAAGATCGCTTGCAAATGCAAATTTTTGTGTATACAAATTTGTCGGATTACCTTTTTTGCTGATATTTTGTACGCGTTTCAGATTAACAATCAAAAATATTTTTGAGGGATAATTACGTCCTGAGGGTTTGGGGTTATTTACACATCCCAAACTAATATTATGATGCATAATTATGGTCCTAAACGAGCCGCATAGTTCTAGCATAATTTTATAAAAAAGGATTGTCGGATTACGTAGTTTTTAGTCATTTTTTCTAAATACCTATCGTTTATAAAATTATTGTGAAAACCTTAATTTACGTTGTTTTTGGTAAATTTAAGCTCAACTTTCAACATTTTTGTTTATAGCTTCTTTTCAGAATATTACTTAAAATAAGGATTGTGATTACTAGTAATCAAATTTCCTACAAATTCTTTTTATTTACTACATTTCTTAGATTTTTAAAGAAATGTATAAGGCTTTGAGTTTTTCAGTAATACCTTTGTGTAGGTCCCATCTAAGATTTTCATCAATAACTACTCCAAGATATTTTATGTTTTGTGTTTTTTCTATGACTGGGCAGTGACATTGGACATTATTTCTATGGCTTTAAGGTAAACGAATTTCCACAAATGATTATGTTAATATGATATTAATACAAAGTTATGAATATATTATATTTGTCTAACCTGGCGGTAATGATAAACCCTGTTATGCCCCCTATGATTTTCTAAAAAAACTGGACCTCGACAAAGATTGCTTTAGATTAGATAACATAAATCAAAATACTTACCGTGTTTTATGCGAACTACGTCTGTTCTAAACAGATATGTAATTACTAATTACCTAACACGAGGTTATTGGATCATAAGTTTTTATACATTAGTCATATTTATATTCAGTTTTGTCCGTGGTGGATATGTGGTGATAGGTGGATAGTTATGATCAGAGATTTCAGCCTACCGGTGCCGTTGATGCCCGGGGGTCTTATCCTGGCGTCGTAACGTCCTGGATCCAGGATCTGATCCAGAACTTGTTTTTCCTTTTCTCTTAAGCTGACATTCTCGTTATTAAATCTGGAATTATCAGGATTATTAACATTGTGCTTTAATTACCGCCACGCCCGTGAGAACTTTGGTTTCATATTTCTAAGCCATGTGCAAGATTCATAGATAATGTTGTAAACAAAGGGAGACATGGCATGGGAGCATGCCGACTGTCATCAAGCTACGACAAATTAATATGATACGTTTGTTGTGTAGGTAAAATCGAAGACGATAAACCAATACATAAAATGCATCAGACGCCTGGGATGCCTTTTCGAAGCGAAATACAGGTAGTGGAAATGTGGACTCTATTCCCCAAAGCAATATTGTCATGTGGTAAAAAATTTAGGAAGAAGAAGCGGTAGAGTAAGGGTGGGATGTAACTCGCTACTCAAAATTGGTCACTAATTATAGGAGTCAATAGATCTTCCATAATACTAAGACAATGACAATGAGAGCCAATATTTCGGAAATACTTGAAAATAATAGATATTAATCATTTGCAAGGAAAATACGAGATTATTAAGTTTATTTGTGCAAATTTTTTTATTATAAATAACGACACGGAGACGTGTCAATTACACGGAGCGTTAAGAAGAACGTCTGCGCGCCGTTTCGGCCCGCTTCATACATAACTTAATTTTGGATTGATAACCCAACCAAACTGAATAATAATTTTTTTAATATAAAATTTTTATCTAGTATATATTATATATGTACCAATAATGAAAAAAACTATTTATGTATGTAAAACACTTTGTATATGCTGACGACACTGCTCTTGTTATATCTTATGAACAAAAATCCTTTGCTATTAAATGTATGCAACATGACTTCACGTCCCTGATAAAATGGTGACTACCAAAAAACAAAATTGATGCACATACGATCTCCACATGCTTAATTTCAGAAAACTCCTAATACAATATCTGATGACTTTATTATGTATTCATCAAAACATTTTGCAGCCCTGCATGTGCGATAGTATTGAACTTGTAAATTAATATGTTTATTAGGGAATGACTGTTGATTGTAATTTCAAATTGGATATACAAATAAACAAATTTTGTAAAAGGGTGAGGGCGATGGTGTGTGGGCTGTACAAACTGAAATGTTTCATTCTGGCGAATATTAAAAAAAATAGTTACTTATCACTCGCAGAATAAACTTTACAGTATGGATTAACCACTTGGGGACACACTTGCAAAACTAATTTAAACCACCTACAATCAGCACAAAATTCTATGGTTAAGTTACTAGTTCAAAAACATATATCACCGAGACGAAACATATCATTGTTGTATCAGAATTTAACAATATTACCGGTGCAGGCCTTATTATGGTACAAAATATTAATTCAGCATATATCTAAGTCTGACTATAAGAGAACACGAACATAATACAAGGTTCACAAAGAATGAAGGAATGCTTGTTCCAATATATAATAATAACTACGGACGGCGAACCCTGGAATTATAACGTGCAAAAAATATTTAACATGTTACAAATTAATATAAAAAATTGCGATTCTATAAATAGATTGAGATATATTCTGAAACAATGGTTACTAAATAGAGATAGTTATATTAATTCATGTGTGTTAATTGTGACAATCTGTATAGTTATAGTAATAATATGTATGTATGTTTAAATTTAATTGAAAATTAACATCCTGTTGACAAACTGCTTTATTGCGGTTCAACAGGATTTTACCTTGAAAACCAACTAAAAAAAAAACCAAAAAATAGTACGGACGTGAGCTTTTTTATTTTATTTGGTTTTAAAGATGATACATAGGTAATTAAATAATTCAATTTTGTTACATTTTGGAGGTAACCTATAATTTTTTTTATGAGTTAATTAAAATTACAAAAATATATGTCTTGCCTATCTACTGTGTTAATATAATAAAAAAAAATATTTAATAATATAAAACATAGTAAAAAAATGCGTTTTTTTTGTAGAAATTTTAAATTATATATATGTCATTTGAAATTTAAATTTACACCCAACAGAAAGCTGAAATATAAAATATAAATATATATATATATATTTTTTTTTTTTATTTATCTTAAAATTGCTACATATTATAATATTACTGGTCTTCCATTAAAAGCATTAGCTTGTGGATGGAAGAAGAGTTTACATTTTTTCATACATGTACAAATACAGTCACGTGTACAGTTAATACAATGCAGTTAATACATTTCATATATGTACAATTACTATTTACTATAGTCATGTATTTCAATATATAGGTGCACTTAATAACTTAATACAGACACATGGCAATCAGACCCGTAAACTAAAAGATACAAACATAGATGTATTCAGTAAGAAGAAAAATAAGTGTGATTTTTAGTGTGACATTCTCTAAAATACTTTTTGATGGAGTTCAACAATTGAACTTTGTTTCTTATGCTTCTGATTTCTATTGGTAGGTTATTAAAAAAGAATTTTCCTTGGTGAGTATAATGGTGTTGGGCAAATGAAGTGTTTAATTTGGGGCATACAAATACATGTTTAAATCTAGTACGATTTTCGGTTATGAATGAGTATTTGTCTTTTTCTTTTATAATTTGTACGATTGAATTTTTTATAAATAAGTTTTTAAATGTTGGGACTTTGAATTCTTCGAATATGCGATCAGTTGGGAAGTCTAGAGGTTTTTTAAGTATAATTTTTATTATTAGTTTTTGAACAATTTCTATGGGGGTCAGACTAGTTTTGTAAGCTGCTCCCCAACTGATAATGGCATACTGAAGAATAGACTGTTGTGATAAACCCCCCCCCCCTATGAAGTAACGTCTACCTTTTGAATCCAAATGCTGCTACAGTGCTACAGCTACAGGCGCAACCCCGGCCGGCCTTTAAAACTCGTAGCTCGCCCGTTCTCGCGACTCTCCCCTGCATTCCTTTTGCAGCGCCTTTTCAACCCCATCACGTAATACTTTTATGCAAACGTGACGAGATGCTCTCAATTAATCAATTGTAATTAACCCCACAACGTTGTGTACTTTTTTGTTTGAGTGGTTTGGTATAGTTAATCCAATTTAATTAATAATTTATTTGTGGTAAACCCTTGTTCTTTTAGATATGGCGTGTTACAATTTGCAAGGCTTCGAATAACAATGACTGAGTCTGACTAGCCTGAAAATTAACTAATTATCTATCTATATTCGTTCAGCTTCCTCCCCTAGCACCTGTTATACACCTACGCTCATCGACGACTATTTTTATTGAAGTAATCTGCATTTTCCCTCCTAGCATCTAATATATAAATTTACATTCAAACGGCGAATTGAGAAGATCCTATCTTTCGATGCGATGTCACGTACTCTCTGCAGCTCTATAAAATGCTATCATGAAAATAATTTGACATTTATGTACATTCTAACAAAAGATTTACACTCAAAGCAGTACGGAGTGCAATAATTCTACACTTACAGTGCTAGATGCAGTTTGTTAGTTAGCTAGTTTGTTTTATTTTGTTAATTTGATTCTACGGGTAGGTATTTTGGATTAACATGAGACAGAACATGTGCTGTTTAAATAATTGGACTCCTCCATAGCCCAACTGATAAGGTGATGGTCATAGACCGCCGAATCAGCTTCCAATTCCAACGCCTCCGGAGAATGTTAAGGTCGCAAGCGATGAATGAAAATCGACATGTTTTGCCTTCTGTCGGGAAAGGGTTTGATGTGTGTTTCTGGATCATAGAGTGATAATGGGAATAATATCGACCAATACGCTGACAAATTATAAATATGTTGATGATGATGATGAGAGGTCATCTCATACCGTTTGATATGAGGGTCTGCTCCGATTAATGGCGTGATAGCCGATGTCAGGAACTGTTCAGGAAATGTGTGGGTGGCACGAGGTTTTGGAACGTGACATCCCACTCTGGATTGATGATGATGTTGTTGATTCTGAAGTTCTTCAGCATGCCGATGACTTGAGTTCCATTAACTCCTAAAGCATCGGCATAAACATTAAACCGAAGTTGATTAGACAATCGGCAATGTCAGGAGATCGGTGGGGCCGCTCTCTCCTCTGATCTGGCGATGTATGAATTTAATTAAAGAAGATTTTGATGTCACCGATCCTCGCCTTGGCAGTCACTCATGTCCTCAATAGTCCCGTTCTCCGTCCAGCACGCCGCCTCGAACCAGTAGAAATAATGATTACGTTTTTCCTAGGCACGCTACAAAACATGCGCCAGCCTGCAATCGCGATGGTCATCGGTATTTGATTTGAATGAAAAATACGTCCTCTCGCATAACATACACAAGCGTAACTTGGGACCTTCCCCTATATGTGTTACGGGCATATGCTCTACGATAGGCGTACCCCAAGCTCAAACTCAAATATCAGCTCAAAGAAGGAAGGTCAAGCTCGGCGTCCAGGGTGCTGGGTCCAAGAATGAAAGGCACCAGGTCGTGAATCTGGCTTCCCTCCCTTCTATTTTCCCGGCTGCCCTTTCGTCCAGAGTACATTCCCACCCTGATGCTGGATGATCCCTATTCCTATTGTGAGGGAGTTAAGAGAACTTTTGCTACTTATGTAGGTGGATATAACGCATTACGCTTAAAATATGAATACCTACCGACGGCTTCGTTCAACCGACAATGTGAAAGTTTTTGCTAAATCGAATATATCGAATGAAATATACCTACCTAAGCGTAAACCAAAAAGTAGTTAAGAAAACTTATCCGGATTCCAACAAAGAACCGCCGATCGGTTGCCAAACGATTCCATATGTCATGTTCCCTTCGTTCCGCCGACAAGGCAGACCCCACACGAGCGTAACCTAAAAGGTAGTGAAGCCCACGCAAATTTCGTCACTTCGTTTCCCCCATGACGAAGGTAGTCCGGCCAGATCGTAATCTTCGTCCTGCATCAAACTGGCCTCCCGCGACGACAACTTTTATCCGCTGGTACCTCGGAGCGGCGGTAGAGGGAGGGCGAAATGGGTGCACGTCCTTTGTTCTCCTGAAGTCCCCCAATGCCTTAGTGACGTACATACGTCGACATCATGGAATGGCTCCGGCCACGCTTCCAATCCAGTCTAGAGCGGGTACGAGATCCACGTTACCGAGATGTGATCACAAGGGATTCCAATTTGCTCGGACCAGACACGACCATCGCTTACTTCGCCTCCACATTAGAAAAATAGTGTAAGCCCACCTGCATTTCGATCACATCGCCCCCGATAAAGTCGCGTGAGATACTTCCTCATGGTGAAATAGGAAAGCCGGACCCGTTAATTCATTCGACAACCGCCGTCCATTCTCGAGTCGTAACCCGCTCAATTAAGTTTGAAGAAAAAGAGTTTGTTAATTAAGTAGGTGGATATAGCGCATCACGCTAAAATGTGAATACCTACCGACGGCTGCATTCAACCGACAATATGAAAGTTTTTTGCTAAGTCGAAAGAAATATACCTAAACGTGAACCAAAGGTGATTATATGATTAGATATCGAACCAAGTTTATGCAAAGTCCTATGTAATAGACTTGTTGTGATACCTAAAATTTGGAATAAGGTGTGGGAAATTTTTGGAATGGGAATTCAATTATGTCAGATTTTGTTAGTAATCAAAAATGCCCATGCTACGCACCCTTCATAAACCGTTATATTACCCAATGCCTTTTCAAAAAAAAACCTTCCTGAATATAGTCCCCTAACTACGTTTAAAATTATTATCACGAAACTCGTAAGTAATAATTATCACCTCAAAGGCGCTTTACACATTAATTTATACCTACATTCTATACCTATGTATTTAGTTACCCGTTATGTATTGGAGAATACCCAGTAACCTAGTTTTCTAGATCACCAACAAAGCACTTTTAAAGGATTTTATTATTGTTTTGTGGTTTCAAAATCCCGTCTTTTAAATGAAGTCTCTCGTCTAAGATTTATTGCCCGAAAGCGCACTTTGTGTTTCAAATGCTATTTTAGTCCATTGAACCCCAAATTATTATTTTACAACGGTCTTGTCTCAAGAAATTGTCGCCGGCCAACCTCAGGCAGCCCCGGATCGACTTACGGAGGGAACGCCCTTTTTTTCCGATTAGAGCATCCGACTTAGATGACATGGTTCCTTATTAAAGGCCTCATTACCGTAGCTATAATAATAATACTAATATTTGAACGAACCACAAAGCACCGCTTTTTATGGAAAATCACCTCAAGGGCGCTATACAAACTAGAATACATGTTTAAATCTAGAAAACTGCAAGCTAGACGAACAATTATAAACAATTAAAATACTCGGGGAGTAATGATGATTCTATTGTTTTAACCCTACTTTGTACGAAATCCGAACATTAATGTTGTTAATAATTAATTCAATTTGTCAAACTTACCCCTCTCATGCACACAAAACCTTGACATGCACGAATCACAATCCGAAAACCAGCATCCCTCGTGCACTAATTGATTAATCACTAATTACAGCACTTATTATTTTGGTCTAACTGTCGCGTCGGTTTGTATTAAATTTTATCCTCCCTGACAACCGCCCCAAAAGTACGTCCCGTATTGATGTTGACCGTCTCAATTTACAAATTATATTCATTTAACTTCACAGATATGAACTCGCAAGCCGCAATCTCTGATTTCCTTATTCGCGTGGACTCTTTTTTGTTTAATAAAACGAAATATCCTTTGTTTAATTAAAATGAAATATCCCCGATTTAGGCGCACCAAACTGGTCTCCTCGCGACTATCGGACCTCGATCCCTTAATTTAAACCTTGCTTCCCAACGACCAAATCTTGACTCCCCTCAATCGCGTGAACTATTATCCTTTAATTAAATGACTTATTCCCGGTTTACGCGCACAGAGTTATTATTCTATCGTGTATTCAACCTCGATGACTTTAATCCCGACCGTGCGTCTCCAGGTTCTTTCACCGACCGTCCACCAACACTTCTGTACCCCGACTATCTATTATTATATATTACTATCTGAATTATTCCCGGTTTACGCGCACCAAATTATTACTCTGCCGTTTATCAAAACTCGATGATTTTTATCCCGTCCGCGCGCCTCCAGGTTCCTTCCCTCACTGTCCTGTTCCAACTCTCTGCCCCCTGACTCCCATCCATCTCCTTGTGTGGTTTCAATAATATATTAGCCTCTTCTTCAAATCTTAAGTGATAAACACATCTCCCAATATGCATATTTCAATCGTTTTAATAGTGTTCTGTCACATTAGGTCCCAAATTCCAAGAAATCAGTGCAACTTTCATGTTTGCTATTTTTTTGTGTGTAACCTTTAGATAACAGAATACAAACTAATTTTGTCTGCGCCGAAGTCATAAATTATCCCAATAACGCTTAAAAGAAGAGCTCAGTGGCGCACTTCAATTCACTACTCATCCTAATTACTTGCGTCGACTTTATTGGTTATATAATAACATTATATAAGCATTTTCTGTACACGTTTTCGTCCTTTCCGCGTGCGTCACTATTTAACGAATTCTGCAATCCTATTTCGATAAATATGTTAAATATCTTAACTCCTAATCGGCGCGTCGCTCTAGTATATTTCAATGCACCAAGATTAATCTTTATTGCCTAGTTTTCAATTTCCCACTGCCATAGAAAATGCACAAGACAATTGTTTCACAAATCAATTTGCTCGCGTTAAAGTCAGTCACCACTCGGGCAAATATCCATCGGCCGCCCCTGACTTGATAATGAACCTGAAATATCCATTAGGATTCCTCCTCCAACCAAAGTATTTTGGCACACGTGTTTTTCCTAGTAATGGCCCGGTTTCATAAATCACCCTTAAGAGTTGGAACAGAGAATTGTATTCTGAAACCATACCCTGTTACAAAATTAAATATATTTCTAAATCGATCTCTCAATTTTAAAAGAATTATTTCGTAGGCCTAAAGGCGAGATCATCACACTGTACTAATGCGTAGTATATTGAGTATAGATTTTTAGTTGATAAGAAGTTTCTAATCCGTAAGAATATATGAATTAACTTCCTAACTCTTTTTATTGTATGGCCGATATGATCTTTCCATTTTAGGTTTTTATCTATGATTATTCCAAGATATGTGATTTTATCCGCTATTTTCAGAGGTGAACATTTTTGTCGGCAGTGATTAGTATCGTGTTGTGCGAGAGAATGATTATGTAAGAATATTTGAAGATTTGGAGGTACAATGTTAGTGTTAATTTCGAAAGGAATGACATATGTTTTATCACTATTTAACGACAGGAGGTTATTGTCAAACCATATTTTTAGATTATTTATGTCTTCTGTGGCTTTTAGATAAATTTTTTCCCATGTTTTTTCTTTTATTAAAAGAACTGTATCGTCGGCGTAAGAGATAATTTGGCCATGCAATGGTTGAATAAATATGTCGTTTACATACAAAATGAACAATATTGGTCCCAGCACGGTGCCCTGCGGGATACCAAAATTTTATGTTTCTCGGTCGCTAGTTTGGTCATTTATTTTAACAAATTGTGCACGATTGTTCAAATAACTTTCTATCCATTGGACGGCTTTATCGTTAATGTTATATAATTTCAGTTTTTGGATAAGCTTTGCGTGTGAGATACTATCGAATGCTTTTCTTAGGTCTATGAATATTCCTGCGCATTTATTTCCTTCATCAAGTGCCAAGTATATAAATGATGTTACATTTGCTATTGCATCTTGTGTGCTTTTTGTTTTTAAGAATCCGAATTGATTGGAATGTAATATTTTATTGTTCTCTAGAAAATCAACAACCCGTTTTTTCACAATCTTTTCAAATATTTTTGCTATATTCGATATTAGGGATATCGGTCGATAATTTGAAACATTTTGCGGGTCGCCGGTTTTAAAGATAGGGGATATTATAGATTTTTTATAATTTGTTGGGAATATGCCTTTAGTCATTCTGAGATTAATAAGGTGGTTTAGTGGTTTCAGTAGATACATTTTCATTGCTTTAAGAATTTTCACAGAAATGTGGTCAAAACCTGGAGAGGATCCGTCTTTCATGCTTTCTATTACAAGTTGTATTTCAGTTTCAGTAGTTTTTTTAAAAGTGGATAGCGTATTTTGTTTTTGTGTATTAGTTGTTATAGGTTTTGGTGTGTGTGAAGATTTAGAGATTTTTTCATCGAGATTATTTCCTACTTTAGAGAAATAAGAATTAAAAATGTTTGCTGTTAGTTTTGGGTCTTTGGATACATCTATGATATTATTTTCATGTTTTAAATATTTTATAGAATTATTTTTTTTCTTATTTTCAATTGCATAATTTACCGTTTTCCAAATAACTTTCAGATTGTTTCCTGAAGTAGAGATCATTTTTTTAAAGTAGTCTTCTTTACTTTTTTTAATTAAAGCTGTTAATTTATTTCTATATTTTTTGAGAACTATCTTAGCATTTTCATCGTGTGGATTTTTAATTGTATTTTTATATAGCCTTTCTTTTTCTCTAATAGATTTTATTAGGCCACAAGTGATCCAAGGTTTTATACGTCTGAATTTTGAATTCGTGTATAATGAGACCTCTGTTGTGGAGGTTTCAATATGATCCATAAATTATTTTTCAAACATATTTGAGCATTTTTCGACATCGTTGGATTGTAATATAGTACACCAAGTTTCTGCTTTCAATTTTTCCTCTAAAGTGGCTATATTTGTTGTTTTTTTAATAGTAATTGGAGCCTTTATTTGTGATTTCATTTCATTTTCATACAATAATAAGCAAGTGTGGTGGTCAGTAATATTCGTTTGCCAAACCATTGTTTTAATTTTATATAGGTTTTGTAATTTTATGTTTACCCAAATATGATCTAAACAAGACGATTTTTGTCCGTGTACTTCTCTAGTATTATTGTTTATGCATGATTTAAAATCTAATTCAGTCATACAATTTAGGTACTCATTTTTGAAAATATTTTCGGATTTTTCGTTAATGTTAATATTAAATCGCCCGCGATAAAACAGGTTTTATTTTTAAGCGGTAGTAAGATATTTTTTAGTTGAGTTATAAAATGTGAAATATTTGATTCGTGTTCTGTAAATGGCAATAATGTGATAAATATATTTATCAAGTTTAATTTCGATCTGAATACAGTTAGTCAGTAATATTGGGGGTTCTAAAATCGTGACAATACTGAATTTGGTGTGAACGAATATTGCGATTCCACTATTTTTATTGATATTTATTTTAGTCGGGATGTATGTATAGTTAGGAAGCTGAAAAGCTGGTGACTTATTTGTCATTTGTAAATGTCTCTGTTAATATTATACAGTCTGGTTGAAATATTAGGTTATTGATTTTAGTAATAAATTCATCAAAATTTTGGAAAATACTACGAATATTTTGGTGTAATATGAATAAACCGTTAAATTTGTGTGGGAAAAATTCATTACATGTCTCTGTGCTTGCACATTCGTATTCATGGATTTTGTAAAAGTTTTCTATTTGGCTAGCTATAGTTGAGAGTTTCTATGGATATTACAATTTTATACTGAGTCGTAATAGTTTTTGGTTTTGCAATCTTTAATATACAATTTTTTCAATTGTAAGATGTAATGTTTGGTAGATGATCGGTTTGGAGATTTTTTAGTTTAGTTGGTTAGAATTAGAGTGGTTTATGCATTCGGGGGAGCGCGGCCGGTCTAGAGATTTACATATCCAATATTCTTTACATTCATTCTGATGTTGATTAATAATTAATATAGTAATAAAAGTGATTATAATATAAGAAATCCTAATATAATTAGGACACAAGAAATATATTTGTTGTTCGTGGGACATATTATTTGTTTATATTTCATTATGTTGGGATATTATATTTAAAGAGTTATTTGTGTGGAATACTTTGAAATCTTGAGAATTATTGAATACATGTTCTTCGTTATAGGGTGGTTCAAAATCAATATTTAGTAGCGAGTCCATTTGTAATAGTTGGAGTCATCTATGCAGTAGACAGTTAAAAAGAATGTAACCAGTTAGATTATGAGCTGTAAGTCACTGACATGTTTAACGTTTATTATTTTTGAAGTATGGTCAGAGTTCTTTTTTGTGAGTATTTTGTTATTTTTAAACCAAGTATACAGATAATTATTATCTTTAGCTTTTTGCTTTGTCTTCCACAGCAGCTCTTTAAAGTACGGGGTTAATAGTTCGCCTACAAATATATTCTTCTCTCTAGCGTTCTTGCGGGAGTTCAGAACTCTCTGCTGAGCATCCTCATCTTGAAGGTGAACTTTATATCTGTAAGTTCCACCCTCCATTTTCTGTGAACGATCTTGATACCTGATTATTCTTTTTATCTTCTGTGGTTCAATATTAATTTGAATCTCCTTAAATAATCTATTTATGGTGTCATTGGTGTCCAGCGGTTCTTCATTCGGTAGGGTTATTACACCCGCAAACTCCGCCCAGTTGAGGCTCGTACTGACCTGTTCCATTTCAGCCAGTCCGGTTTCTAAGTTATTGATTCTGATTTCATTGAAGTTGTTATCTTCTTCTAAAATTTCGACTTTTTTGTTAATTTGAAGTATTGTGTCCACCTTGGTTGACATATCATCATATTGTTGACTTATAAAATCTACACTTTTTTTCATTTCTAAAATTTCACGTTCTAGATTTTTCTTTATGTTTAATGTCTCTTGTTCCATTTTTTTGAAGAGTTGCTGCTTTATTTCATCCATCTTTTTGTCTACATATTTGATAAATTTTTCATATTGCTCTTCACCGGCATCAGTGTGTGGTGGTGTCTCAGAAGGTTTTGATCGTGTTTGCACTTTACTTGAGGTAGCCATTATGAACGATGTTGTTAGTTCGTATTTTGTTAGTATAAGCGCCTGTATTTGTTTGATCTTCAAAATTCTTTTCCCTTATTTCACAGCGATTATATTGTTTTGGTAGTAGCGCCTGTGGGCAGGCAATCAGGGTAATCTGTGATTTGGTAGTAACGCCTGTGGGCAGGCAATCAGGGTAACCTGTAATTTGGTACCTGATTGAAATTATTTCTACCGCAGTTTCGTTGCGCCTGTGGGCAGGCAATCTGGTTAACCTATATAATGTACTAATGTACCTGTTAATTGGAAATTAATTCTACCGCACGGTTTCGAGATTGTTATTGATTCTAATTATATCACTATTAAGTTATCGAATTGGGCAACTGTTTTTTTTTTTAAAACACTAGTAATTAGCACTGTGGTGTACTGTAACTGTTTTTTTAAAACACTAGTAGTTAGCACTGTGGTGTACTGTAACTGTATTATTAGATATTTTAGTGATCAATTCATAACAGTACAATGTTGTTATTTTTTTCGGTGACATAGAAATAGCCGTGAAAGTGGTTTATGAGTGTAGATTTTGGCTTTTGGCCGATGCACTTTTTTGTTTTTCACTATTTCACACACTTTTCAGACTTATTTAGATGTTATTTTGCGGTTTGTACGTTAAATAATTTTTTTTAAATTCAAGCAGCTGTCACTTCAGTTTTGACCATAGATATATATATATATATATATATATATATATATATATATATATGTTTTATATTTTATCATTTGTTTAAAATAAATAAAGTAAAATAAGTTGCCCACGTTGCCTATAAAAACTTGAAATATTTAAATCTTTAATGGCCTTTATTTATCAATTTAAAACACAAATAAAAAAGTAGTATACATCAGTACTAGATATTCGATATACCTTTTGATTACAAAAATAATTTTTCAGTTTGGTTAATTTGGCCTCTAACACAAAATTAAGGTTTTTATGAAACGGGCGGCGCCGACGTTCCCCCTGAAAGAGAGGTCAAACTTGTACCCCCCAGAATGTGATAAATAATCACCCAACAGAATTTTTTTATTAGTGTGACACTACATAGACAAGTGTTGTTCCCTCTGAACAAGTACGTTAAAGAAAAAAAATTGAAATTTGAAAATGTTTGACCAATTTCACCAGAAGTAAAAAATAGCTTCTGATATACGGATACGTCAACAACAGCTTCTATCGGTTAATCACTGTGCAAATAATAGGTTATGAACATTACATTTATTTTATTGATACTAATAACGTATAGATTGATGATAACTCCAAATCTGTACCCGAGAAGCATACGAATGCAACTCCAAAAAGGTAAAAGTTAAGGAGAGTATATTCATGCCGACAGATAACTAAAAAAAAAAATTATAATTTTTAATTGATAAACTAACGTTTTTAAGACAAGATTTTTATGCATAGCACAAAAGATAACAATAATTATTAAATAAATTAGTTTTGTTTTAAAATCGAGCAAGTTAAACGAAATATTTTATATGTAAAGCCTTTAAAAATATTCTTTTAAAAAAAAAAACGCTGAGTTGAGTCAAACAAAAACACGGACTTGAGTCCTTCTGCTTCATAATTAAATTGAATATTTTGTAATGAAATTTGATGTATTATGAAAGGATCAATGCTTGAAAATTATTTACTTCCATAGAAAGCATAGAAATGTATAATTTGAGTCATAATACTACAAAATACGTAGGATTTGAGTCATAAAACTCAAAATGCAACTAAATCAAAAAGATGCGAAGTCCATGTACTTATTTCTGCTCTAACATAGTTGTTGCATAAAATATAGTTGAATCCGTATACATTTTTGAAAATCCTATTTTTCTTCATGATAGGACCTATATCTTTCTGCCACCGATAAACATGATAATTTACTTCAAGTCTGCATCAAAAATTCTTTTCTTAAAATTTTGGACTTGACTCGGGTACAGAAATACTTTTGTATACAACTCGATTGTTTTTTATATTCTTAAAATGTGATGTTTTTCTGGTAAAACTTATTTGAGAAATAATAACCCTACATTTAACTCATGCAATATTAATAATAGAATCATTCCCCTTTAAAGAATTGCATCTTTATCCAAAACAGGTTGCATAATTAAGAAAACATAACAACTTTATCAAAATATTATATTGATGCACTTTACAGAACAATATTTATCTTTATTATAGTTAAAGAGGAAGTGAGCAATTGGCACAACTCACGATCACAACTCCAATTGTGATGATTAGAGACCGGATTATATGCAACAAAAACAGTCCAAAATATGCATGCAAATATGCAATTAAAATAGCTAAAATATGCACGAAAATCCATAAAAAGTGCCAAAATATGCAACATGAAATAATACAGGCAGTCCTATTTTTAACTATTTTATATTTTGGTAAGCTTTTAGTTCTCAAGGATAACAATCGAATTTTTGAAAATATCAATTACAAAATGTATTTGACAGTGAAATTTACAATTTACCTTTAAAAACGTATATGACTAAGTACTGTTCTAAATGTTCTGTAGACGAATTGTATCTACGATCGCTTAATAATTTTGTAAGCGGAAAGGAGCGTTCTAAGTCTACTGATGTGACTGGACAGAATTTAAAATATCAATTTTTGTACAGGGGTTTAAACCCTGGGTTATTGTTCAATAAGCTTTCAAACTTTTATTTAAGTTTACTCGGGAATAGTTTTAATAACGAGGAATTCATAAGGTGAATTTTCTTCATAATCTGAATTCATTCAGCGCCAATTCACGAGTTTCAAGCGTTTTTATACTTGCAGGTATGTAGGCGAAATGAGAGCTAATCATAGCTAGTTTTTTTTAATACTAGCATCTTCAAACGCTTCTTTGCACTAGAAAACTGCCAAAGCCTCTGCATTATCGAAGTCATTGATAATACCCTTGATGTCGTGATGTGAGGCATCTGAATGATGAACGAGATCGAGCGTAAATATGCAAGATCTCAATTTTTTTGCTAAAATATGCAACTACCGCTGAAAAAGGTCTAAATATGCAAATGCATATGCAAACATGCATTTGCATATAATCCGGTCTCTAGTGATGATAATGAATTAAGCAGACGATGGTTATTCGCATATAATTTGCGCTACAGTAATGGGATAATATGTTTTGTAAATGGTAACTGGACAATTGAACAGTGCGTAACTTCATCACTTCTTTGAAATTCGACACAAGTTGTCGCTACTAATCTCCGCCCTAGGTTTAACTGCTACGAATTTGTGAATATGTGGTACCTCTCCGGATCTCTCCAGATTGACGATATACATCATATCATCTATGGAGTTTTATTTAAGCAACCAAATAATTTGTCCTACAAAAATTTCCAAAAATCGATATCTGCATTGTGTTTTTCGCACAAAACTAAGTGTATTACATTAAAAAAGTGAATCTTATTCCAATAATTAAGTAATAATAGTGAAAACAGATCTACTATAACAGTGAATTAAAAAAAAATCTTGAAATTATCATGACAAGTGACATTTGAATTTGAAACCATTTGAATTTGAATTTAATAATTTGAAGTTTGAAGACAAGTGACGTTTTGACGTTGAAAAAAAGTTAACAGAATATTGTTATGGCTGTTACTGTAACAAAAGACAATATTTTAAATTCTAAATAGAGTGCGGGATTTTTGAACCCAAATTGAGGACCCAAAAATGATGGTAGTGAGCTGTCTAAATGAGTTAAAGAGTGAAGTTTTGAAAATTCAGACAGTCAAGGATCAAAAACAGTAATACACATCGAAGCAACCTTGAAATTATTTTCACAGGAACTCGGGTTCAACGAATGGAGCTATCAACAGATCGAGACAAAGGATCGAACGGTCATTGACTCATGACAGTGTTTATTCTAGCCAACCGCGCGCCTGTTTTATTTTAAATATGGGAATTTCGAACACTGAGCTGAAATATTACGAGGGCAATTAATTATGAACAATGTAAACAGGTTACAGGCGAGATGCTAGTGTTTATTTTACAAGGGTTCAATTCGAAATAATTGTGTGGCCATAAGACACTGACTTATGACGAAGTACGTAAAAATTTTAATGTAAATGGATATCCATGATAAGATTTATGTGGAGTTCTGCGAGAGAGAAACAGAAGACTGGTTTGGATCTTGAAACGTGAGATGGAAAATCGTCAACAATCAAGAGAGGAGACAGTGCAAGTGAGGGCATGGAGGAAGGGACAGAGGGTCAGGAGATTCGCGAAGGATCGGTTTGGAGCAGCGGGGATTACAGACAGTTTAGTGTACAGATAATTAGTGGAAATAATTTAAAATCAGTGTAAAATATTAAATTATAATAACAAATATTATTTCGGTTTAAATTTGAGTGATCTAATAATAGGAATTTCAGTGTTACCTTGGATTGAACGGCATCGATAAATAAATAATAATAAGTAAATTACGAATTTTATAACTTATAATAATAATAGAATAGATTCTCAATTACGGTTAAATAATCATATTTACCTAAGTGCAAAGGTGTCCCGAATAGTATTCGACATGAAATATAATTCATAATTATAATAACAAGAATATTATAAATAAGATCAGTGAAATAAATAGCAATAACCAGTTGCTTATGTAACGTTATAAACAACAGTGTCTAATAATAAGATTGTTTTTATATTCATTGTGGATTAAAAATAACGAATTCTCAATTAACGATAATAATAAATACTCGGACACTAAGGAAACGTGGGTCCATTTATTAAATATCGAAGTTATAGAATTGGAAAAATGGTAATCGATCGAGGCTGGTAAGATTTTAACAGTTATCAATTATTTTCAGAAACAAGAAGGAAAATAGGGGTGATTAGAAACGCAATGGATCATATTGGTGATGGGAAGGAGTTTGTGTTAGTAGATTTCATAATATGGGGTAAGATTTCATTATAAATTGAAAGCGGAAGCCTTGATACCAACATCGTGTGGGACCGATTGGAGTTTGTTGAAAGCGTATCGAGACATATGTAAGTATATCAAAATTATTAAAATATTTTCAGACATAAGAGATGCTGTTACGCCGCTGATCAACCCACCGAAGTTTAGCAATTGTACTAACAAACACTGTCAAATAATTATAAGATTGTGTCATTTTTCTAGGCTCAACAACTATTTCCACCAGCTCAAAATTAGGTCAAACAGGAAATACCAATTTAAGAATTAGGTCACGCAGGTATTTTCTTTAGCCAGGTAAATGCATTATTTATTTAAGTACATGTAGGGAGTGGCAGCAGTCCACATAAAATATCAGCTTGAAACAATCATAATTATGACTATGATTCAAGCCGATACTTTATGTGGATTGCTATTGGACCTATCTGCTAAAAAAATTGTAAAGGCAATATATACTTGGGCAAAACTTCTATTAACTTACTCATTTGGCATAATTAAATGGTCTTATACAGATTTAGATAGCTTAGAACGATTAATTAGAAAAACGTTAAAAAAGTTTAATTGCCACCTTCCAAATTCAGCTATAGAACGAATTAATTTACCTAGAAATTTAGGAGGTAGAGGTATAGTCAAAATAACATATTTAAAACATAATCAGGTAGAAATGCTAAGAATTTTTTTCCATAGGAAAGCTGATAGTTCAGAAATGCATAAAATAATTTGCAGGGCAGATAGAAATATTTCGCCATTAAATTTATACGACGAAAATGCCAGCATTCTTATAAATACCAACTGTCGAATAAAATTCTTCACGCAAAACACTTCAACTATCTCAACCAAACATGTGTTGACAAACTTTTGTCAAACAAATGGTTGAGTATTGGAGAGTTGAGCGCAGAAATAGAAGGCTTTATGCTTGCCATTCAAGATAGAGTCATTAATACTAAAAATTATAGGAAGCATATCTTCAAAGATACAAATAAAATTGATGATTTATGTAGAAAATGTTTGGCTTTTCCGGAAACTATAGAACATATTATATCGGGATATTCTGTATTAGCGCCGTCCGAGTATACATTTAGGCACAATCAAGTTTTAAACAAAGTTTAGTAATTAAAAATAACTTGATTGACTGCCGTAATGTACCAGATTAAGGAACCAAATTCATTTTTAGAAAATGTATTTTATAAAATTTATTATGATTAAACTATTCTAACAGACAAAACAATAAGTCATAAAAGACCCGATATAGTTTAACATGACAAAATTAAAAAAAATAACTTATATCATTGATGTCGCTATTCAAAATTTTGGTATATTCAGAAAACGGTTTCTGAAAAAATAAGAAAATATTCAGATTTAGGAAATGAGATTAAAATAATTTGGCATTCTGAGACTATAAAAATATTACCATTTGTTATTTCGGCTACTGGCATTATACCTAGCTCTCTCATTCAAAATTTAGGCGTATTAGATTTGTCAAAGAATTTATACATAAAAACGCAAAAGGCAGTCATTTTAAATGCGTGTAGGATTACGAAAGATTTTTTAAATATTTATATTGAGGGATCAGTAGGATTTATCGTACCAGTTAGGATTTCATCAGAGCCGAACCCTCTGATATGAAAATATCTGGAGTCGGTGAAATATTTTCCCATTATGTTTCTGGTGGATTGACGTGTTGTTCTTGCATTGTTTTGTATTTATTATACTTATATAGTGCACTTACATTGCGTGCATTTACTAGATAATCATTTGTGGAAAAGTGTGTGGAAGGATTTAGTCTTTCATTTGGGAAAGATTTAACCCGGACATAAAATCTGGAGCACCGTAAAAAATAAACTGAACAATAAGGATATCAGCAGAATTAAAAAGATATTTCTACAAAAACCATATTAGAAGAATAATAATAAAATTTACATAAGAATTTTAGAAATTTCTGTTATAAATTTAGGTAAAGAATAAATGAAAACATCAACCGAACTGAATTCATTTCCAAGCCTATGAAGTCTTTGGATTGGGGAATTAATGAAATAGTTTGTTTTAGACGGATAAACAAAGAACAGCTAAGGAAGTCTCGTGTCACGATTAGGTACTCGGTAAGTTATTAGTTTTGTTAAGTCAGGTGCGTTAAGTGATCCATTAACTAATTTGAATAATATAACCAAATCGCTCTTGGATCTTCTACACGATAGGTCATTTAAATTAAGCATTTTCATTAAATTAACATAATTAATTTGTTTAATAGGTATGGAGAGTTTGAAATTAATGAACCTTAAAGATTTAACCCGGATATAAAATCTGGAGTGCCGTAAAATAATGAAAGTGATATTTAGATGACTTGTAAACGCCGTTTTTTTGTGAGGGATCGCCTTGGGGGCGCTTTACAAAATTATAATACGTTTATACAATCTTATTTCTAAATATAAACTAGACAAACCACTACAAAAACTTATGACTAAAAATTGCATCCACCGGTTCATCGGTCACCGATACGAAACTATATGTGCAATGATTTGACCAATGAACGTGATGCTGCTGTAAAAATGTAGTGTACAGGCAGAAAATATATTCAAAACCATACACACCTGGCGGGTCACTAGAGATTAACACTGTTATTGTTTATTTAGATAAATTAAGACATAGTTCGCACGCGGAGAATATAATTGGGAACTATAATGTATAATAATTATGTTCTGTAATGAGCGTATTTTGAAAACAAAAGCAAAATTTTATGATACTCTCCGATAGGTATTTTTATGCATATGAGAGCCCAAAAGGGTAGAATTTTAATACCTACATCCTTCAAAAAACTAGGTCAAGCAAGGAATATCTAATTTCGAACTAGGTCATCCAGGTATCTCCTCTATTAGGTGAGCTAATTACCTACTTAAACGATTGAATAATTGAATAAAGACCAAGTCAAATAGAACAGAAAATAAATAGGTCGAACAATGAATCGGTGTTCAATAGGGGCATCGACCGTTAGAGATAAACAAACTTCGAACTAGGCCAGGATGCCGAGAGCCGTCTATGTGAAATGTAAACAATAAACCATAAAATGATAATCAATCATTGCCGTCTCTTCGTTCGTTCGATCTAATTAATTGTTGATACAATATGTATATAGATATGTATAGATGTAAATCTTACAATAAATTTTAGTTATTTACAGTGACGTACTCGAAAAACAAATACTCATCATTCCTTCCACTAGCATGACTAGGGTTTGTTTATGTGAAAAACTGAAAAATGGGAAGAAGTTTTAAAAAATAAATGCACCAACCAAAGTGCCTTACTGTTTGAAAACACTTTAACTAAACACGTTGTAGAAGCAACAAAAAAAAACAGAACGTCCCCAATTCAAAAACAAGGAAAATTAAACCTTGGATTACTCAAGGATTAATAAAACCATTAGAAAGAAAACTTTATAAAATAACACAAAGGCCACTAGTTAACAATAAAATTGTACTATATTATAAAAGGTATAAAAATATATTAACTACTCTAATTAGAAAGGTGAAAAACGACTATTACTCAAAAATTATAACAAAAGCTAAAGACAATAATAAAAAAATAAAGTCAACAATAAATGAAATAATAAATAAAATAAAAAATAACAAGCACATTTTAGAAATATCAGATGGCAAATTAATATATAACGTACAAAATGACACAAAAATATTGTAAGATTTTAAATAACTATTGTAATAACGTTTGAAAAAACCTAGCAAAATCCATAAATACGACCGAAATATCTAATCCACAACAAATAACACAATATCTAATTAATAAATTTCACCCAGTCATAGAAGCCGATATTGGCATAACTATTACGGAACTAAAAGGAGGTTCTGTCCCTGGCTTTGATAACATTGATGCTAAGACAAAAAAAGCGATGAAAACATACTTAGTTCTCCCCATAACACATTTAATAAACCTAAATCTTGCAAATGGCGAATTTTCCAATAATTATAAAAGAGCAATTATAACTCCCATTTATAAAACAGACTGTCATAAAGATCCACAAAATTACCGCCAGATTTCTCTTCTATCAAATATATCAAAACTATATGAGAAAATTGTAAAAAAAACAAATTTGGACATCCTTAGAAGAAAATAAAATAATTAATGATAACCAATTCGGCTTCAAAAAAAAATACAAGTACCAATGACGTGATAGCAAAAATAACCAACTATTTATATACGGCCCTAGATTCCGATAAAAAATGTGTGGAAATATTTATAGACCTGAAAAAAGCTTTCGAAAGCATATAACATAAAAAATTAATAAATAAATTAAAATCGATAGGAATTAATGGGAAAGTATTAGCATAGGTAACTAGTTATTTACATAAAAGACCTCAATAAGCTAAATTACTAAATCAAATCAGCGATTTAAAATATAGCAACTTTTCGATACCCCAAGGTACAGTTTTGGGACCATTGTTATTTATTATAATCTCAATGATATATATCTACCATATTTATAAATATGGAGACATTGTCTCCTACGCTGACGACACAGTCCTACTACTAAAAGCAAACACCTGGTCTGAATTAAATAAAATGGCAAATACAGATATCAATGCACCAAAATAATGGTTTGATAAAATCCTGTTGACTTTAAATACTAAAAAAACCTATTATTTACCATTTTTCATTAAAGAACAAGAAACACCTAAAAAAATAAACATAATAATCTACTCTGTGACAAATACAGAAAACCACAAATGCAATATATTATGTACAAACATAGAAAGCAAGACCGATATTAAGTACCTGGGCATAACAATAGAGGGTCAATAAAATGGTCCCAAAACATAAATATTCTGAACAACAGAATAAGGAAACTAACATATATATTTAGATGTTTAAGAAATATTTTAAATGAAAAATTACTTACAGCCACATTCTTTGCTTTCTGTCAATCAATTATACAATACCGCATTATAGGATGGGGCGGTACATATACAAATCAAACACAAACAATTTAAAAATCACAAAAACTCATAATAAAAACAATTTTAAAAAAAAACCTACTCATATTCGTTAGAACTTTTATTCAAACAATTTAATGTCAGAAAATTAAGTGCATTATACTTTTATCATGCAACATTACAAATGTATAAAGATAATATTGAAAATAAAGTTGCACCCTTTAAAAATAACGGAAATCTTAGACAAACATCAATACTTCCTACTCCAAAATGTAAAAAAACAATAGGACAGTTAAATCATAAATATCTCGGAAATAAATTTTTTAATTCACTACCTGAAAAAATCAGAAACATGAATACCTACTAATACAAAATAATTTAAAACTCACCTTAAAAATTATACTGAAAACTTAAACTGTATTATGTAAAAAAAAAAAAAAAATAACACCCCCCCCCCATACACACAATCCCTGCTTACTTAAGGGGGTACATCCAATATATCTACCATGTAATTAATTACTATATAAAATTTATTTGTAATTTACGTATGTATTTGTTACTAATAAAAAAAATAATTAACTATTACATACGACATCCTTGCTCTGACTAGCTACAGTGGATCAGAAGAACGGAATGTTTTTGGAATCAGTTCGTATTGGATCAATAAAATGGACACCAACACTAACTGGGCGAAGGCGAACTAGAGCCGCCCGCAGGGCCTAGCAATAAAAACCTGCCGAATGGGTTTTTAACAGCGAGTATAATACTAATACGATACTAGTACAAATGGCATCTACATGAGAGGGCGCCCGCCTTGGTTTCTACCCACACAATAAACGCATAAAATTCAATGGCTCCGCCACTCTCAGTCACACTTACATGCGATATCTTCTTTTGTTCCCATGATGTATGGAGTTTTGGCTTGACAATGTTTCAATAAAAGCCTGCTGGGGGACTCCGCCATAACGCTCCTCTGAAACAACACTAGTTGGGGCTCACCTGGCTAGTTGGAATGAACAGCACAGTAGCGCCAGAAGCAGACAAAGCCTGCTGGGGGACTCCGCCATAACACTCCTCTGAAACAATACTAGTTGGGGCTCACCTGGCTAGTTGGAATGAGCAGCACAGTAGCGCCAGAAGCAGACAAAGCCTGCTGGGGGACTCCGCCATAACACTCCTCTGAAACAACACTAGTTGGGGCTCACCTGGCTAGTTGGAATGAGCAGCACAGTAGCGCCAGAAGCAGACAAAGCCTGCTGGGGGACTCCGCCATATCACTCCTCTGAAACAATACTAGTTGGGGCTCACCTGGCTAGTTGGAATGAGCAGCACAGTAGCGCCAGAAGCAGACAAAGCCTGCTGGGGGACTCCGCCATATCACTCCTCTGAAACAATACTAGTTGGGGCTCACCTGGCTAGTTGGAATGAGCAGCACAGTAGCACCAGAAGCAGACAAAGCCTGCTGGGGGACTCCGCCATATCACTCCTGTAAAACAATACTAGTTGGGGTTCACCTGGCTAGTTGGAATGAGCAGCACAGTAGCGCCAGAAGCAGACAAATCTGCTTAAATTCCTAGAATTAGATCTTGGTAAGTAAATGTTTACGTAGCCTCATGGTCCCCGGAGACCAAATTTCATTTACATTTTTTACTCCAAATAATGACAGGAATCACTGGTTAAAGTATGTCAAGAAAGTCCCTTAACACCCTGTAAAAAAATAATGAAATTCGAAAAATGTTTGCCTTCATCAATGATTTCAATGTCATTGCAACATTTACATTCAACTACCACGAACGAATTCTCCCCACTCAAGAATTTAATCACTACAAAAACACGCACAGAATCCCAAACAACTTTAAAAAAATTTCGAATTGGTAAATCAAATATCACAGAATCACCATACAAGAAAAACAATCTCAAACAATGTGACTCCCAATTACAAGAAAAACAAACTCAATCATTGTTATGAAAATTCAAACACCCAAGTTTAGCACTTTAAATTAGACCGAAACTGTCATAGATGCGAACAACATTCTCTCAGATCATTGATTTAACTTATCTGTTTGGCTAAAATTACTGACTAAAGAGCGTAATACACGAGCCCGATTTTCAGCCCGTTTCCAATTGGAGACAAAAGTCAACATTTTTCGATTTGCGCGATCGCTATTTTTACCTCTATTTTTATATCTAGGATTTCAATTTTCATCGCTGCAAACAACACATGAACCATACTGTTTGTTGTGATGCCTACTGAAATCGTAGATGTGAAAATAGAGATGAAAACAGCGATCGCGTTAAGCGAAAAATGTTGACTTTTGTCTCCAATTGGAAACGGGCTGAAAATCGGGCTCGTGTATTACGCTCTTAACTTCGACTGAAATAATGCCTTACTGACAGAGCCGCGATCGTAACACCCACTGAACGGATTACTCCGTTCCAAATAGATTTAATCCCCGACAGAGAAGAGCGGAGCGGCGCGCGGCGATGCCATCCATAAGCACAATGTTATTGTATCTACTGTAGGAGGTAGTTACAGTTTGGGAGGCGGGTATGGGTACCGCCGCTCCGGGAACCATTTATTGGATAACCAACACCTCTGCCATAGGTCACCTCAAGTAGTTGGCTACGTTTGGTGACTTAGCAGCGGTGCCCGGCTTAAAGATGTTAGATTTTTTTCGGATCTTGGCGTCGGACGCGTCTACCCACCAACTAGCTGCGTGGCATGCCGGATCGGGAGAGACTGATTGAGGGAAATCTTTTGACCTCTCTAGCAGGACTCTCTCGGAACATTGCCTTGCACCACAGTGGATGGGATAGATATATATGTCCGTCACTCCCGGACACACAAACCCTTAGATTCCTACCCACTCCTCATATATTTTCCCTTCCCGTAATTTTCTCCCCTTTCCTTCCCTAAAAAGACCCTCCACACAGCATCCCCAAAGATGACATAGGCCCTGAGGGGAATTATTTTCCCCAATGCTTCCAACTACCCTGAACGGTGTGAACCTGAAGGTGACTGAAGGAACTTCATACCTGGTACACATAATCACCAGTAATGTGATGGATGATGACGACATCGATAAGAAAAGACTTCAGCGTTAAAGCAAACATGCTCAGTAGAAGATTTCGCCTTTGCAATACCGCTGTAAAAAGACTCTTTCTTTCCTTCTGCGCAACTTTATACGTGCGAACTTTGGGAAAACTACAAAAAGAATAGTATAGAAAGATTTCGAGTCCAGTACAATAACGCCTTCCGCCTAATTAATTAAAATTGATTCATTGAGTGTACGAAGGCATCATATGGATGCACTATTCCTGTATACATTAGTTAACAATAATATTCACTGCCCAGAGATGCTAAATAAAATTCAATTTATTGTGCCTGCGCGTGCAACACGCTCTTCTGTCCTGTTCAGGGTGGATCAATGCAAGACAAACTGTAAGCAGAATTCTTAACAGATTATGCAATAGTTACAATAGCGTATTATCCAAGGTGGACATTTTCAATTCCGAACTAACCAAATATAAGGGGTACATAAAAGAGTATTTCTCTGATGTTTCATGAATATGTTATATGTCTATGTTTCTATCGTTTAGACTTATGTATAATTTCGTTACTCTTTGATTTATTGTACGTACAACCTGGCTTCTTACTGTTACTAATGTATTGATATATGTTTTATGTAAATTTTAGTATTATATAATCTATTGTTTCTCTCATACTCCTTTATTATAAATTTTAATAGTTCTAATTTTTTATTATGCTGTTTAATCAGAGGTAAAGTCAAAATGAAGATGAGGGAGCGGACGGCGGATCGGAAGAGACGGGGGACGAAATAAAAGACGTCAGTCAAAGTATTGAGTCAGTCGTTTATTGCTGCTACATAGCGATGGTAAATTTGGACTTGCGTACCAGAGTGCAGACAGGAGCGAAGTTGATGAGGCACGTAGCTGATGAGTAATGAGTGGTGGAGCATATATTGGGTCTGCTTATCGCCAGCATGTAGTTCCGCACCGTGGTGATGGAGAAGACCTAGTCGTCCAGGTCTTCCAGCACTGTCGCACACTGGAGAAAAACACTAGCTCATAATGAAGTTACAGCACCCTAAAGGCTGCTATTATTATTAATTTCTTTTTTTTCCTTTACCATTACTGTTATTTGTTTCTTTGTTTTCATGTATAATAATATTCACCTTCTTTTGTAATGTATGTATATCTTAAAGGAATGTGTGGGACTATATTAACCTCCCCACCGGAATAAACGTCTTATTATTATTTTTATTTATGTAAGATATTTACTAGACTAATTATTTATTTGACATCAAAATAAATAAGGAAACTACTATCAGTATCAATTACTTCTCGTTAGTTTACTATTAGTACATATATAGATCCATGACAAGGTACAATGTCCATGACACTAGCTGAGGGAAATTATTTTCTTCAGGGCCTTCTCGGAGGAACTCACGTAAAAAAGGGTCGAGTTTTTTATAAAATTGAATCTTATTGAACCCGCTATAAGGTATGAAATTGGGTGCTTCGACATTGATTATGAATCTTGCTTCTTGAATCTTCGACATTGATTATAATGTTAAAGAAGATGGTAATTGTGAAGATAAATTCGACATTCAATATGTCGCGCAGCGAAAACCAAATATGTTTCGAACCCGTGTTAATAATGTGTTTATTTTTTTTATTTTTTTTATTTATTTATCTATAATAAAATATATTTAAATTGGTTTTATGTATATGCCTGTCTCACTAGGGTATACCTGTGTCGAGACAGGCGTACAGGTATATAAATGAATATTGTAGTTACAAGAATATTTAAGGTAAAATACATATCACTTTGAATAGAATTAAAACAGAAAGGTGATTGGAAGGGTGTTAAATCTTTTAAAGAGAGTTATTTTATAAATGAAGTAGAGAAGTAAATTCTGCCTAATCTATTTAAAGGACAATTTGACAGGATTCCATTATTTTCATTTATTTTATATGGGTTAGGTTGTATGTGAATAGTTATTTTTGTCTATGTGTGATTTATTTTACAGATGTTTGTAATAGTAAGGCGTCCAATACTTATAATCCATTTTTTAAAATCTTGTTTGAATTTTGTAAAGGAGTCAGTTTGTCTGATCGTAGTTGGTAGTGTATTGTATAGTTTGCAAGCTATGTATTTAGAGTGTCTTTGCCCGAAGGTGGTTTTGAAAAAAGGAGTTTGGAGAAGTTCGTTGTTTTTGGCTCGGGTATTGTGTATTGTTTGTGTAGCTTTGTATAGTGTTTTGTTGTTTTTGTGTAAATTAATTAGTATGGATCTTGAGTAGAGCTGTCCATAATGTTGAAGGAATTGAATATAGTATCCGTGCTGGTAGTAAGTGGCATTTTAAGAATTATTTTTATGATTAGTTTTTGTGCTTTCATGATGGGATCAAGGGCATTGGAATATGCATTACCCCAGACTAAAATTCCGTATTCGATGTGAGATTGGCACAGTGAGTAATATACTGTTTTTAAAAGTTTTAGGTTAAGGAAATTGCGTGTTTGTTTGAAAAAGTATATAGATTTGCGGATTTTGTTTGTAGTATTATGTATATGTTGCTTCCAATTTAGGTGTGTATCGAAGGTTACTGCTAAATATTTGATAATGTTTACTTGCTCTAGGCATGGGCAGTCACAGTTCCGGTTTAGAGATGAATTTTTACATACGTGTATTTTTAATGGCGGGGGTAGGTTTGACTTTGGGATATTGGTGAGACTAGACAGTAAGTATTTTGTTTTCTGTATATTTAGAGTTAATATGTTCGAGTCAAGCCAATATTTTACCTGTTGAATTCCTTCCTCCGCTTTGGAATAAGCGGTAAGCCAATCTTTTGCTTGGAAGAGTAGGACAGTGTCATCGTCGAAACTGATAATAGTGGCATCGATATCTAGGTTGCATAACTCGTTAATATATATTAGAAAGAGGGTTGGACCTATAACACTGCCTTGAGGGACCCCGTAACTAATGGGCAGATTCTGGCTCTTTGTGGTACTGAGTTTAACGCATTGGGATCTGTCAGATAAGAAGCTGGAGATGAGGCTTAATTCTTTGTTCCTAATACCTATATTAAACATTTTGCGTTTTAATTTGCTGTGTGAGATTGTATCAAAAGCTTTACATAGGTCGAGAAATACCGATAGACATTTCAAGCCCTTATCCAGGTGGCCAGAAATATGGTCAGTGACTGTGGCTATAGCATCGTTGGTGCTTTTATGTTTTCTGAATCCAAATTGCCGCGGCGATATTAAGTTATTGGTTTCGAGATATTCCATGAGACTATTATTGACGATCTTTTCGAATACTTTTGAGAGGGAATTTAGCAACGTAATAGGACGATAATTACTTATATCAAGTTTGGAGCCAGTTTTAAAAATAGGGATAACGAGACCTTGTTTTAGAATGGTGGGAAATAGCCCTTGGCGGATGCTAATATTAAGTAGATGCGTTAATGGTTGAAGTATACCAGGGGCAATTTTTTTAAAACATTGTTGGGTATTTCATCAATGCCGGTTGATGAAGAGTTTTTGAGCGAGTTTATTACTATAGAAACTTCTTTCTTTGTGATCGTTTTAAGAACAAAGCGGGTTGGGAAATCATTATTGATCGCGTGGTCACTTGGACCAAGCGCATCGTTATTTATTTGGATTTTTTTTGCTAGTTCCGGACCTATGTTTGTAAAGTAATGGTTTATGTAATTGACAATTGTGTTGGGGTTCGATGTAAAGTCTTCAGTGATATCTTTGATATTAAGAGAGTTTAAGGTGTCGGTGGCTTTATTTGAATTGTAAGCTTCCTTGAGGACTTTCCATATTTTTTTATGGTCATTGTTGCATTTGGAATTTTTTTTGTTGAAATATAGATTTTTGGCTTTCCTAATGATTTGTGTGCAGATATTCTGGTATATTTTGTAGAAATTATGGAGTGTGATATCATATGGGTTTGTGGCACATTTTTAATGGATGAAATTGCGTTTCCGAATGCAGTTGATTATAGTATGGTTTATCCAAGGTTTGAGAGGTTTGATCGCTTTAGGAATGGTGTTTGTGGTGATTTTGGTGTTTTGGACAAGGATATCTTGCAGGTAGGTAGAGAAGTAATTCCAGGCCTCGTCTATATTAGTTTTGTTATAGAGTGTGTCCCACGATTTGGAGTTAATCGTTTTGATAAGATTGTCATAGTTAATTGTTTTCTTCGTTATTTTAGTTGAAGGTTTGTTTTGTATTTGTGACGAGTCCAATTTTTTGGCGCGGTATTGCATGTCCAATAATCTTGTAAAATTTGTGACACATCAAATTAAATTCAAGGAAGTATTACAACTACTGAAAAGTAAATTTTATTTTTTCCATGTAGTATCGTATATATTAATTAGATTTTCATTTATGTTTATTTTTATTCTTGTACAAATATTTTTACTATTAACTACATGAAAGAAAATACATCGGATATTTTGACGGTTGTTCTGGTTTTCAAATTTAATTTATGGTCTGGCCGTACAAAAAACTAATGCAGTGCGATTTTTCAAATAATTCTGAGGAATATTTTTCTTTTTAAACTGGCCACAATAACTTTTATTACTTTAGAAAAAGTATACTTGAAACAGCGCGTGGTCCTATTTAATATCCTTGTTATTTTAAGAAATGGTTAAATTTTTAATTTAGCTTTTTATTGAAGCAAATGGTCCCTATTGTTTAACTCAGCTGACTATATTAAAATTAAAAATTTATGGGCAACAAATTTGCAATCGTTTTAAGGATTGTCGTCATTCTGTTTAAGTCTTATCTCAATTTAAAAACATTTCCACAAATAGTGTAAATATAATCATTAATAATAATTTCAGAACATATTATATAAAACTATAGAACAAAACAGAATTATATCGGGATATTCTGTATTAGTGCCGTCCGAGTATACATTTAGGCACAATCAAGTTTTAAAAATAATTCACCAAAGTTTGGTAACTAAACATAACTTGATTGACTGCCGTAATGTACCATATTATGAATATGAACCAAATTCATTTTTAGAAAATTTATTACGATAAAACTATACTAACAGACAAAAAAATTTGTCATAATAGACCCGATATATTTTTACATGACAACATTTAAAAAAAATAACTGATGTCATTGATGTCGCTATTCCAAATTCCTGTAATATTCAGAAAAATATTTCTGAAAAAATAAGAAAATATACAGATTTAGGAAATGAGATTAAAAGAATTTGGCATTCTCAGAATATAAAAATATTACCATTTGTTATTTCGGCTACTGGCATTATATCTAGCTCTCTCATTCAAAATTTAGGCGTATTAGATTTGCCAAAAAGAATTTATATATTAAAATGCTAAAGTCAGTCATTTTAAAAACATGTAGGATTACGAAAGATTTTTTAAATATTTATATTGAGGGATCAGTAGGATTTATCTGTCCAGTTAGGTGTTCTATCGAGCCGAACCCTCTGATATTAAAATATCTGGAGTTGGTGAATATTTTAGATGTTGGTAGATTGACGCATTGTTCTTGTTTTGTTTTGTTTTTTTATTTATTATACGTATAATGCACTTACATAGCGTGGATTGACTAGATACACATTTGTGGAAACGTGTGTGAAAGGGTTTAGTTTTTCCCGTAGGAAAGATTTAACCCGGACATAAAATCTGGAGCACAGCACCGTATATTAATTTATCCATTTCTAACCAGATAGAATGGCTTGCAGTCTTTTTAGACATAGAAGGCGCCTTTGATAATAAACAGCGTTGTTGTTTTAATGTTGTTTTCTTGGCATTTCTTTGTACTGTACATACTCGTATATTTTTTGTTTCATATTATTTTGTTTTAATGATGCATTTAATGATTATTTAATGTTTTATGATTAATGATTATTTAATGTTTTATGATTAATGATTTTTAAATAAAATTGTTTAACTGTAAATTTGACTGTTGTGAACTCCTGCAATTAATGAATCTATAATTAATCTACCTACAAGAACAACTAGACAAACATTAACATTTTATATACGTACATCTCATTCCAACTATGATTTGTATTCTCCAATACAACGTTTACATAGTCTTGGTAACAAATACTTAAACAATTTTTTTTTTTTTACATTAGCTCCACACAGGAGGCCCTGAGGAAAATAATTCCCCTCAGGTCCTATTTCATCTTCGGGGATGCTGTGTGGAGGGTCTTTTAAGGGAAAGGAAGGAGAGGAAGTCGTGGGAAGGAAAAAGGTATGAATCCATCCCTCCAACTGCGGTACAAGGCGATGGGTTGAGAGATGGAAAGGTCAAAAGCTCAACCAGTGTCTCTCGATCTGGTCCGCAGGTGGGAAGATGCATCCGCCGCCAAGACCTGGACAAACCTCACCCCATGAACCCGGGCACCCCTGCTAAGTCACTAAACGTAGCGAACCACTTGGGGTGACCTATGGCAGAGGTGTTGGTTATCCAATAAATGGTTCCCGGGGCGGCGGTACCCATACCCGCCTCCCAAATTGATCAAACTATTGTCAAATATGAATGTATTTGACAATAATTTGAACTTAGCAAACTTCAAACGCCATATTATGTACCAAATATGTATTTCTACCTATCCCATAAACTAATGTGAACAACAATTTTAAATATTAGGTACCTACTTTATGTGAACTTCTATATTTTATAGACTATAATATTATGTTTCTCACATTTTATATTACCTGTATTTTGTTAAAGCTTATATTTTATGTTACCTGTATTTTGTTAAAGCTTATATTTTATGTAACCTATATTTTGTTTTTAACAGATATTAGCTACCTGTATTTTGTAAACTCATTATTTTCACTGTTATAAAAAAAAACATGTACTGCATTCTATGTAAAGGCCCTATGGGCGTTTCAATAAATAAATAAATGTGATTAATTAATGATACATTAATGATTATATTTTAGTTGTAAGGATTCGTAAGGAACATTATTAGATTTTTTTTTTTTAATTTTTATTTATTCATTACATACAAAATATGGTAACATTATTAGTGGATTTTTCGACCACCATGCTAGGCTGTGAGCCCGTGTTATGGTGGTCAAGATTACTTTTAAATTTATTATAATTAAGCGCACTTGAAGTGAAATAACAGAAAACTGCGCTATATAGGTATACATAGGTACATATTTTTTTTCTACATTAGCTTCACACATGAGGTCCTAATTAAATAAATAATTTCCCTCAGGGCCTTTTTCATCTTAGGGGATTCTATGTGGAGGGTCCTTTTACGGAAGGGAAGGATAGGAAGTTCTGGGGAGGAAAAGGGCATGAGGAGTGGGTAGGAATCTGGGAGTCAGTGTGTCCAGGAGTTACAGACGTATATATCCATCCCTCCAGCTGCGGTTCAAGGTGGGTTGAGAGAGTCCGGCTGGAAAGGTCAAAAGCCTCCCTCAACCGGTCTCTTTCATTCCGGCTCGCCACGCTGCTGGTGACCCCATGAACCCAAACACCCCTGCTAAGTCACCAAACGTAGCAAACCACTTGGGGTGACCAATGGCAGAGGTGTTGGTTATCCAATAAATAGTTCCCGGAGCGGCGGTACCCATACCCGCCTCCCAAATTGAATATAAATATTACGTTAATATCATTATTATTAAAAAAAAGATAATGTTGGTTGAATCTTTGGTTCAAACCCCGATGTTTGTCCAATCTCTTAATTTATTTATTCATAGAAAATGTTTCATTGAGCTACCAGATATTGCTCCTCAAAGTAGATCTATTAGGAAGGTTGTATCTCATGGCGACGTATTGTCCCCCTTACTGTTTAATATTTAAAAAAGGTTACTGTTACATCACCATTCCCTCTCAAGTAAAAGTTATTAAATTCTCAGATAACATAGTTTTCTTCTTATCATCTAAAAACATCACACCCATTGCTCGATATGAGGTGTAGCGCCAACGGAGAGGAGAGAGAGTTTTTTTTATCGGATAAAATATTGATTATACAAAATCATTGTTTAAAAACCTCATGTTACGTCTTGTTTGAACTTTTATACAATTAAAATTTAACGCTTTTCACAATATGCTTGACTTATTTTAAATGACTAAGTATATATTTTTTAAAGTGCGAGATAAACAACGATTTGACAGAAATATTTTTTTTCATTTTCGGCTTAACAATGTAATACAAAACAAGTTTATTATTGACAATAGAAATATAACAATTTTGTTAAGTATGGTTCAATATTACGATAAAATAGATGAAACTTTAGTACCTTACATTTCAAATCTTCCAATTCTTCGCTACATTCTTACTTAGTAATATTTTTCTTACGTACTTTTTACAATAATTAGATACATATAACTCGCCAGGTTCAATACTTTATGGTAGGCAAATTAAAGATACAATATAAGAGATTTCACAAAATAAAAAATGCAATAATTTATGAGTACTCCATTAATGATGTAGTGATAACAGCTGTAACCGAGGTGAATGATTTAGGTGTAAACTTTGATCAAAAACTGAAATTTATAAATCATATTGAAATTACCTGCATCAAATAAAGCTTTGAAAATGTTGGGTTTTGAAATAAGAATTTTCAGCCAATTTAAAAATATTCAAACCATTCAAAATGTGTACATGTCATTGGTTAGGAGTCAAATCGAGTACAACTCGACAGTGTGGGCACCTAGTTATGCTAGTCATTCTCTCACGATAGAAAGAATTCAAAATAAATTCTTAAGATATATTAATTTCAAAATGGGTATTACAAGGGAATGTATCAACTATGATTATCTACTATGTCAACTTAATTTATTAAAATTATCTGAACGTAATACAAAAGAATTGATATTAATACAAAAGAATGATTTGTTTCCAAAATATGGTTGGCAAATTCAGAATAATTATTATTATTTAAACATTTTGTACAATCAACATTTTACCCGATAAAAAAAAAACTCTCTCTCCTCTCCGTTGGCGCTACACCTCATATCGAGCAATGGGTGTGATGTTTTTAGATGATAAGAAGAAAACTATGTTATCTGCGAATTTAATAACTTTTACTTGAGAGGGAATGGTGACGTAACAGTAACCCTTTTTAAATATTACACAGTAAAGGGGACAATACGTCGCCTTGAGATACAACCTTCCTAATAGATCTACTTTGAGGAGCAATATCTGGTAGCTCAATGAAACATTTTCTATGAATAAATAAATGAATAGATTGGACAAACATGGGGGTTTGAACCAAAGATTCAACCAACATTTTCTTTCTTTAATAATTAACGTAGTATTAATATTCAATTTGGGAGGCGGGTATGGATACCGCCGCTCTAATTATAATTATTCTAAGTATTAATAAGAAAATAAATTTAAAAGATGGCAATTTTAAAAAAATGTTTGGTTATATATAATATTTAATTTACTATTAATGCTTTTTCTAATTTCTAAAGTTTCCAAATTATCCAATTGCATGCCCGTAGTGTTAGTTTGTAAAATTTTAACACTACGGGCATACAATTGGATAATTTAAAAATTTTATAAATTAGAAAAAGCATTAATAGTAAATTAAATATTATAAATAACCAAACATTTTTTTAAGTAGCAATCTTTTAAATTTATTTTCTTATTTACTTACAATAAATATAATTATCTATTTTTTGATTTAGACTAATTATTTGTTCTTAAAAGTTTTTTTATTATCTAAATGCAATTTCATTTTTCCTTAAATAATTTTTATATTTAATCTTGTATAACTATTTTTATGATTTTTAAGCAACTAATCACCTCTACTTTTTAAAAATTTGTCTATGTTATAGTTTATTCTAATTTGTCTATACTTGTTTGTCATTTATTTTTCTTTATATTAACATATCCTCATGAAGATAACATTGTTATCGAAACATGTAGATATTGTTTATAATATAGTGGTTTATACAAAGTGATCTGTTATTCATTATATAATTAATGATGCCACAAAGTAATTTTGCGAAGTTTGAAGAAGTAAATAAATATTTTACTAAAGATTCTCAACTACTTTCTTCAGATATCTTAACTATCAGACTGAAAAGAGATAGCTTTTTAATGTATTATTTAATTAAAAATGTTTTTTTTTTAAACCAAAACTTTTCTTTAATCTTTAACTGACAGACCTGAAACAGTTAGCTAATTAGCAATACCTGTTTAGTAATTCCAAACAATAATAACTTTAAAGGTAAAAATAAACCCAATACAAATTTACTCTACTACTTAGTGTCTATAAATGTTGACAACTTTTCTGACAAGTCCCCTTTGTTCACTTTTTTTTATTCTAAATAATCCTAGAAAATATGTTCTACATTATTATAGCATTGATTATTAGTTTAGTAACACATACTAGTGTCCTATACCTAAATAATTGCTTTTATCACTCATGCTTTGTTAAATGTACATTCATATTTTATTATTATTGTAATACTGATAATCTCCTGTGCACCACTGGATGCTTATAATATCATGTACCTATCACTTGAATGTAAAAGCCATTCTATGGCGTTTAAATAAATAAATAAACAATGAAGGTATATTGCTCTGTATTACGAAGGTACCTCTACTTTATATTCAACATGCTGTTTGCTAATTCTTTCATAAACTATTAAATATTATCTTCCACTTTATTGATACGCTGAGATGAGAAAATAATAAATGGTCCCTATTATTACGTGTACTAAAATTTTGTAACATTAATTCAATAACCAAAATGCATTGATTACTTATTCATAATGGTTATTTTAGTGTTAAGCTCGCGATGTGAGGATTTAACACAAGAGTGGTATTAATGTGGTATGGGTGATAGGTTAGAAGTAGGTGAAGGCTACAGAATAGTCAGAGTCTTAGAAGACTCCGTCCGAACGAATGAAGAAGATGAGGCCATATATGATGCAAAGAGAGGTGCACAGTGCCGTCAGCCCTAGCTGCACCCATCAGTTCCACTCGTCCTCCCAGAAGAGATAGGTGGACCAGTACCATAGGTTGAAGAGAGCGAATATCAGCGGGTAGATGATGCGCGAGATGACGTCTATGCTCTTGGAGCGCCTGGGGAACTTGGACAGCCAGATCTTGCAGCAGTTGGGTCGCGGGGGCTGCATGTGCACCTCGCACTGGCGCACCTTCTCCAGGGCCAGCGTGTCCCCAGACTGCGGCCTTAGCGGCTTCTGGGGAATGATACCCATTACATTGTCATAAAGTTACACCCAGATTCAAGTCGACCGGGACTAAAGAGTTGTTGCTACAGTGAATAACTACCATCCCAAGGACTATACCTTACTTCTATCTTATTGTACAGGGAAAATATCAAGCAAATCAGTGAAGGTGCCGAAGTTTCCAATAGGTTTTCAATATTTTCCAAAATGATATTTGTTGGTGCAGAAGCAAAGAATGAATGTGGCAAAACAATTTAATTCTTAATCATTTTTAATCTAGAATCTACTGTTTTTAAATTGCCAAATTACTACTTCTGCTGTGATGTGTAGACATATCGTCTAAAGCTATGATAATAGGTATTTATAGTGATATCATGATTATTTTTTTCACTACTGTCACGTGAAAAATATATTGTATGGCAAGCAATTCAGAGGTTTCCGTAGCTTTGGAATTACAACTCATTTTCGTTAGTATATTTTGAAACCCAAAAAGGCTTACATCCTTGTAGCTAGGAGAGCAGCCGGTGTGACGAATCTATTGTAGAATGAGGGTTGACTTATGTAAGTGATTACAAATAAAACTATTAAAAAGGATTCAAGTGAGTCGAGATGTCGCCATGTTTAAACACACATATAAATATTGTATCGGGTCTGGGCTCACCATTTCAAATGTCATGTTGCTGTCTGTGTCCATCAGGTCAGATGTGGCGTCCATGCTCTGGGTGCTTTCCATCTCCCGACGCTTCTTCTCCATGTTCTCCCGGTGCATGTCTGATCGGGAGACGTAATTCACGAGGACAAATTCTAACAGTGCGCCAAAGACGAAGGTGAGACAAACGCTGGTCCAAACGTCGATGGCCTTGATGTAGGGAAAGTAAGGGAGAGAAGCGTTTATATAAGAGGTCTGCTCTGCCATCGTGAGGAGAGTAGTCACACCTGGAATCACAAAATAAACCATTCATTTTCACCAGTGGCAGACTAAGCCCGTCAGAGACCCGGGGCGGCAAAAGCTGAATGAGGCCCCCCCTAATTTGAAGTTGACGTAATTTTACAAAGTTTTTATTTAGTTCACACGGGCCTCTGCATCTGTAACGGCTCCATGTTTCCTTGACCAAATCCTAAACAAGGCTTTGGCATCAGAACACTGTACATTTTTTTCCATCTTAAAGAAGCATTTGAAAATAATGCTCTCATCAAATGTTTTAAGGAAATTCGTGAAATTGACGGAGATACAGCATTTTATATGAAACCGTTTTAAACAGTTAGTATGTTGAATTATCCTTCAGCAAAACTTTGAACGCGTTTTTCTCGAAACTATGTTTCTCAACCAGTTCGTCAACATATTAGAAAAATTATACATCCGATTTGTATTTATCTACCAAGTCTTAAATTAAGATTCCTCAAGGGTCCACTTTGGGAATCATTGCTCTATAGTCATTTACATTCTTTTATATTCTTTTGTATTCTTAAATATTCTTTAATATTATATTATTCTTTCTATTTTTTTATTCTTTCACATTCTTTATATCGCCTATGTTAATGTACAGTATAAAAAATCGACCACCATAAAACGGGCATGTGCCTAGCATGGTGGTCCTCAATTCCTAAATTCATTTAAAAAACATTTCAATGAATGAAGAAAACATAAAAAATACATTACATAATAATATTAACAATACAAATAATAATAATACGTTAAACTCTCACAACACAAGATGATTTTATTTAAATACAATAAGTGGAAGCAAGAGGAAACAAATAAATACGTTGATATAATTTATTATGCGTAAAAAATAAACATCACACATTAAATAAATATATGAACCTAAACTGACAGTTACAAATTGGTGCTGTTAATATTAAGAGCGTATAACCAGAAAAAAACAGAAATATGTCATTTTTAAATCAGTGGTTAGACGTATTGACTCTTTTCCACATAAAATTATAAATTGATTTAGAAAGATTGTTCTTTTATCTAGTAAATGTTTGTTTTAAATTTTGAGAAAAAATGTTTATTTTTAGTATAATAAGGTTATACCATACATAGGTCGTTAGCAGATTTGTTTTTCAATTTCAGATTTTGTATTATACAATACACATTTCAAATCATATAACCAGGCAGTAAAATAAATCAAATCAAATAAATCTGGGAAACGTATGTTTCATAATTTTAATTTTAGTTTAAATAAAATCATTAAAAAATATATACGTTTATGTGTTTCTTGACGAAAATTGGTCAGTTTGTGTATTTATTTGCGGACTTACAAAACCAACATATTTCAAATTTTTTTACATACCTATTTTGCTAAGACATTATTCACAAATCATTGATAATTTTGAACGAAAAATAATTTTATGAAGTATTTAATATTCATTAATTTTCAGCTTCACATTTTACCATTTTTCTCACAAAATCCAAAACTCATTCCGCCCCCGCATTTATCCATTCATCGGCCAAACGCGGCCCCAAGAGGTCTTGTTCGCGACACTCTGGATCATAACATTTTAAAATGATATTTGGAAACAAAACTTTAAATAAATACGATTTCCTTGTTTCATGTTCGAAAATCTACAGGGTTGACCGAACGTAAAATTTCATATTCATTGAATATTTTTATGCTAAAATTTGTACAATTTTAATTGTGAATGGTAGCTCGAATATTTGTTCTGTTTTCCAGTCTATAAAATCATGATAATCGTTGGCTTCGAGGTGTAAATGAATGTTCTTAATTTCTTGACCTTTGCATTTTGTCGGGCTTTAATAATTCTGATTACTGATATTGTCTTTGTTGATGTTGTCTTTTGTTTTTTAGTATCGCTAATAAAATATTTTCAGAATGTGCGAAGAGTTCCACTCGATTATTCGAAAAGCAATGTTTTCTGCTCATATTTTAAAAAGAAGCATTTTTTAAGGACATGTTTCGGACCATCTTTACATGAATGTTTTGTTCTTACGGTGAGCCATGTTGGTGCATACACTTTTATCACACATTGATTGATTGGATCTTGATTGATGTCTAATAATCTACCGCTATCACTCGAGGTCTCTGCAGTTAATGTGAGGTGAGGTGTTCAGATTTGCCTTATCAGTCGTTATTGCTTACGCTCCAAAGCCTTGGTTGCCACTATATCTTTTGAGCCGATATGCATTTTGCGGCTATCTCTCTGATCATGTAGGAATTCCAGCTCCTTCTGGGGTATTTTTACTAAACATTTACAAAAATCGACTCAAACGCATTTGCACACAGCAATATCAAAGAGTGTTTTTGGTGCATCTTCATAAAATTCAGTTTTATTTTTAGATATTCGACATGTCTTTAAGCATTTGTACTTGTGATAAGATCAGGTCAGTCTGTTTACAATTTGACGATGAGCTAGAATAGGAATAGACCCTTTATTCCATAACGTAATAAGATCAATAATTGCAATTATTTCAAGTGTCTTTCACATAAGGATCTTTTCCATTGGATAACCATTTCAAGTAATTTCTATTTCACAAACAATACTTTATTACGTCCGAATAAGTTGGTAACATATTGTCTTTTAATTTTTCTGGGCCACCAAACACAGAACACAATGAATTTTATCTTGTTTTAGGCATTTTACAAACAAATCACTATCAAGTTTGCGCGACTATTCCAAAGAATGTGCGCTCCGCACTGATATCTCTTTTTTTACTGAATAATGTCAAAGGGTGGAAGGGAAGATGGATAAGTTAGATGGGTGAAAATAAAATCTATTTTATGACGTTTAAACTGGATTAGATGAGGTTCTTGTTTCTAACAAAATCTGAAAAAAAAACACATTATTTTGTAGAAATTTAGGGTCAGTGCGCCACCTAAAGATGAAATAAGAATTTAATGATATTTTGTGTTCTTTAACAGGGCACTACCAAGGCACCCATTGGCAAACACGAAATTTGGAAAAAAAAACATTTCAATTCGCCCTATTATTTAAAGGGCAACTGAAAATAAAAGTGATTTAGGTCCTCTTCACCAAGACGACATTCACACATGGCAGAATTTTTAACATGATTTTTTTGTAAGATTAACATTTTGGCAGTAATGCCCTATTCGCATGCGGCAAATGGAGGATGTTAAGAATTTGTTCAAATATAGTCTGGAAAACCACGGTTTTGAAGGAATCGTTGGTTGTATTATGAAAAAAATATATCCTTTTGTTTTACTAGATTCATCCCAATCATTCTGCCAAGTGAAAATCATATTTCCTTTTAATTTTATGAAAATGTCATCGGGGTTTAAAAATGTATATAACACATACCAAGAAATAATGGCATATTTCGCCAATGAATAGGCATTTGCATTTCCAGGGATACCGCAGTGACTAGGTATCCAAGCCAACACGATTTCTTTGCCAGTCAGTTAATGTATGAATTAAAGTGCGGATTCCAACACAGTAATCTTCTTCTGGGTAATGGATAGGGGAAGATTTTAATTTTTGAAATGCACTCAGGGAATCGGGGAGAATTAAGAAGTTTTTAATGTGATCATCGTCAATGTATTTGAGGGATTCAAAAATGGCTATACATTCAGCGGTGAAAACGGAAGCCTCTTTTGAAAGTTTTTTTTTTTTTATTGACTTAATCTGATGGGCAATGGAATGCCGCTCCAAAATGTAGGTTCTTGAAATTCTTCGAACAGGCGACTGGGTGGTCCAAATGAAAATGCATGACAAGAAAAACTGTTATTTTCAATAGAATGAAACAAGTACTTTGTTTAAAAAACCACTTTATTTGTATTTATATTCGTCGACCGGTTTCGGTTGAACTCAACCTTCTTCAGGAAAATAAACATATAAACTCAGTTTATATGTTTATTTTCCTGAAGAAGGTTGAGTTCAACCGAAACCGGTCGACGAATATAAATACAAATAAAGTGGTTTTTTAAACAAAGTACTTGTTTCATTCTATATAATGTCAAACCACAAAGTGTTTGCTTTCTACGATAATGTTATTTTCAAGTTTTGATAAAATCATTTATTCCTTTGCCTTTATTGATCTTTATTTATTACTATATACTAGGTTTGTTAGATGAATTTGTAATGTAGTCATGAAATTTTTCATCTTTGCGTGTTATGTAATATTTATATAAAGAGTTATTAAATCAATCAATTGAACTTACCCAGGAATACTCGCGCTAGGACAGCTCCTTGGTCTAGCCAGAAAGACACCCAAGACACGATGACCAGCATGCAGAAGGGGATGTAGATCTGAACCAGGTAGTAAATGAACTCACGCTTGAACATGAAGCCGACCCTCAGGCAACTGTATTCATCTGAAAACAGAGAGTGTTGTAAACAAAGCCAGAATATTGTTGGAGCCTTTCAAATTTGCAAATCAGATGCACTGTAAGGTTTGTAAATAACAAGTTTCCCATGTATCCTAACCATAAATTCATTTGCCAAAAACGGTTGATATCTCCTCAAAACAAATCTCCACTAACTGAAATAACTGGATAGTACTTGTAGGTACATGTGTCCATATATTATTACACAGCGCTTGTTACCTTTTTAAAATATTAATTTGAATTAAATTGTAATAAAAAAATAGTTTGTAATGTAGTCCAGGCAACGAAGGAAAAATAGAGGAAATAATTGCAGAATGTGTGGAAGCCAATTTTGGCACATTTGTAGGGGAAGGTGTCCTTAACAAAATACTAAAAGTACTGGGGGGTGGTGGTGGAGCTAAGGGTGGGGAGGGGGTGTCTATATGACCCTTTTTCAGTTTTTCGTTAATAACTCGAAAAATACTGCCTTTAGTGAAAAAAATATCTAGGAACTAAATTATTCACATAAAATTCTCTACAAAAAAAGTTCTTTAAACTTTTTGGTTAGGATCAATGTTTAAGGAGATATGGAGGGGGGGGGAGAATGACAAATTAAAAAAAAATCAAATCTTATTGTTAAAAATGAAAGTTTTATTGCTAAAAATTAAATTTTTATTGTTAAAAATGAAATGGAAGATGCATTATAATATAAGCCTTGGGGTGTGTAAATTCCTCAGACTATCTGAGATCAAAGCTCAAAGGGTGATTATGAAAGTTTTACCTACGCGACAATAAATCAGAAAGAATAACAATTTTGTAACTCTAGGAAATGTAACAGAGTCACCTACCTTGAATGCAGTTCAATCCCAGCTTGGAGGCCTCCGTTATCAATTCAGCAGATCAAAAAAATTCAATCCTTATAGTTGAAAATCTTCGCAATAAAAATCTGATATCAAGCTTGTATAGCAGTATTTTTCATAATGAAAAAAGTAAAACAATATTTAACAAAACAACCACATGAAGACAGTTGTACTTCTTCTATTTTTGAAAAACAATCAATTTCAGGTTTCTCTGTTAATTTCAAAGAATAAGTAACCACTATTCCTATGATAAATTTAATTATTTTTCGAACAAACAAAAATAACATATTTTAATGCTTAACCATGCTCCCCGCCTTGGAGGTTCGCAGAACTTTCAAAGAAAAAATCAACGAATATGAAAACAAGTAAAGATCAAATCAATAAATAGAAACATATCTTGGCTAAGTCAGAAACAATTAGATCATAATAGAATATTAACATAAAATAAAATAAAATAAAGACAAAATATTGCGTTGGAATGGGATATAATTTAACAACAGGACGTTTAAAGAGTCCGTATCTAGTCTTTACCGTCGCAACGCGAATGATTTTATCAGTACCAGGATGAACATCCGTGATTACGCCCAAAGGCCAATTTAACGGAGGCGAATCCTCCTGTCCCATAAGTACGACAGTTCCAACCTTAATAGGATGGTCAGTGGTAGCCTACTTCTGCCTGACTTGCAACGTATGCAGATATTCCAAACGCCACTTCTTCCAGAAGGATTGAATCATGCCGTCTAATAATTGCTTGCGCTGAGCAAAGTTTATTTTAGCGTCTGTCAAAACAGAAGCAGGTAAGTACTGCAAAGGAGTCAACATTAAAAAATGTGCAGGTGTAATAACTTCCGGATAGGGTTCAGAAGACACGACTGTGAGTGGGCGCGATTTCATTATACACTCTATTTGAACCAGAACGGTCTGTAGTTCTTCATAAGTGAGGAGCTGAGTTCCGATTACACGGTACAAATGAGTCTTCATACTTTTTACATTTGATTCCCATATACCTCCGAAATGAGGCGCGCGTGGTGGAATCATTTTCCACTCAACCCGGCGATTAGTGAGTTCACGCTTTAAAGCGGGCTCAAATTCCGACTCAACCAAAAACTTATAGAGATCATCTAATTGTGCCTTGGCACCAACAAAATTGGTTCCATTATCTGAATACAAGCATGACACAGGGCCACGCCGAGAAATAAAACGGCTGAAAGCAGCTAGGAAAGCATTTGAAGTTAGGTCAGAGACCAACTCAATATGAATGGCCTTGGTTACAAGACATACAAAAAGACAGACATATGCCTTTTGTGAATGTTGTCCTCTCCGACGAGCAAGCGTGATACGGAGGGGACCTGCGTAGTCTACACCGGTATGAACGAAAGCCTTTGCTTCTACAACACGGTATGAAGGTAAATCTGCCATCTTCGGTGTAGGATGCGACGGATTTAAGCGGAAGCAGCAATTTCATTTCCGTATTTTTGCCTTAATAACAGTTCTGGCATCTAATATGTACATATTAGATGCCAGAACTGATGCCGTAAGATGGACATAAGAAGTCCAGGGCCTGTATGACAGTTCATGACATGGAAATGATCGATGATAAGATCCACAACACAGTCATTTTTAGGAAGTAAAACCGGATGTTTAACCTCAAATGGTAAGTCTGATTTAGAAAGTCGCCCCCCAATACGCAACAAATTATCCTCATCGAGAAAAACTGATAAATTCCGAAGCTTTTTTGAAGGCAATTTGCCTTTCTGGAGTGCAGCAATATCTTCTATAAAATGAATACTCTGCACAGAACGAATCACAGCCTTTTCAGCAGTCATAAGATTATTGACCGTTCCAGAAGAAGGTGATACCTTTTTTGCGAATTGAAGGACATAAACGACAATCCTTAAAAGTTTATCCCATGTGGATATACGCTGAGCCAGTTCACTCAGGACTGATTGTTCACGCTGAACTATTGCAGTTAGCACATTAGTTTTGTGCTCAGGCATTTCACCGGTATTTGTGAGATGAAAAGGTTTTATTGGCCATTCCAAAGGTGGGCTGCGAATCCATGATAGGCCGTTCCACCATAATTCGTGTGAAACGAGTTGGGAAGGAAGCATGCCACGTGAAAGGCAGTCACTAGGGTTTTCACTACCGGCGACATGATAGAAATTTTCGGGAGACAAATTCTCCTGACATTGAGCCACGCGATTACTAACAAACACCGACCATCGATGAGGCGACGAATGTATCCATGAAAGCGCAATGGTAGAATCTGAAAACGCATAAGTCTCTCTAATAGTAAGACGCGAACGATAACTATTTTGAACCGTCCGAATTAGTTTGGACATCAAGACCGCGGCACACAGCTCGAAACGAGCGAGTGTTGTTACTTTGGTGGGAGAGACCTTTGATTTTGCACACAACAATCTCACGGTTATATTCCCAGACAGATCAGTTGTGTGTAAATATATCACACAGCCATAACCATTCAGGCTCGCATCGCAGAAAGCAACGATGAGCACTGTACTGTCTTTTAGGACACCAACATGACGCGGGATTTTTATAGTAGAAATTAAAGGAAATTCCTGTGTGAGCGCCGAGAACCTTTGAATAACGCTCTCAGGGGGGGTATCATCCCAACCAATGTTGCACAGCCATAGCTCCTTAATAAGCAATTTAGCGTACAGAATAACGGGGGCGACCAGGCCGAGGACATCGAATAAGCGGGCGACTATAGATAGTATATTCCGCTTTGTACACTTCTCCTGGACATAATAAGTCGTAAAGAAGAAGCTGTCATCAACTGGTTCCCACGAGAGGCCTAACACCTTAGAGGTATTGTTAGAACCAACAGTAAAGTCCACCGTGCTGCGGTGAGAATCTGGAAGGTTTTCAAGTACAACTTGAGAATTACTAGTCCATTTGACCAAATCAAAGGCACCGGACTTAAATAACGAGATTAATTCTCGAGAAAGACGTACGGCGCTGGATTCATCTGCAATAGAATAGACCAGGTCGTCCATATACAACTTGGACTCTGCCACATTGGCAGCATCCGGTAAATGTGGTCTCATATCTTGGGCTAACTGACGAACAGTCCGCATTGATAAGTATGGACTTGCCGTTAGTCCGAAAGGGACCCGATTAAATTGAAATGTCCTTATAAGATCGTTGTCGGAGAATCGAAATAAGATTCTCAAATATCTACGATGCTTGCTTGGAACTTCAATCTGTAAATACATTTGCTTTATGTCCGCAGTCATAGCGATGGGAAAAAAACGAAAGTCAAGTAAAAGAAAAAACAAATCAGCTTGTAGATTGGGACCAGTATACAAGATGTCATTTAGTGACAGCCCTGTATGTGTCTTAGCACTAGCGTCAAGCACAATCCGAGGCATAGGTTTATCAGAACAAATGACGGCGTGATGCGGGATATAATATCCATCATCTGTAATATCAGACTCTGGGACTTCTGACAGGTAATTGTTTTCAATATATTCACTGATAACTTTATTATAATACTCCTGTAAAGAAGGCGATTGTTTAAATTTTCGCTCCAAGGCCATAAATCGGCGCTGGGCGGTAGTTCGAGAATTCCCCTGTGGTGGTACCTACATTCGGCATGAATTGAACAGCCCAAAAGGTATTTTCTGAGAAGGCAACACCGTTGATGACAAATACGGGTGACTTGCGATTTACGGCAAGCTCCGAGCTCCGAGTTTATTCCCGCTGGAGACTCGCCTTCCGTTGGTCGTTCTGTGTAGCTTTCAATTATTGTACTAATTAAATATTGTCGCAAGTAAACTTAAATATATAATGCAATTTTATACAGCCTGATACTAAGTGCTTTTATTTCCCTCCTGTGATAGAGAGTTAAATATCGTAATGGTAGTAACACCCATACGATACATTGGTGACCCGACATTTTACACAATTTTTAATCCATCATCGAGTTTAAATCGTGATGTTATTCTTTTTTGCATTAATAAATATCGAACACCACGGGAGGGGGTCGCCAGCGGGTTTCCTGAGACTTATGTAAGTACAAATTCAATTTTAAAAATTCTTTCAAACAATCAGTAACTTAGAAATTTTAGTAGCTTTATTAAATGACGTCTCAGTAATTTTAAAATAGTATGCACGTAGTGCATCCCGTTGCGATTTCGATCGTATCGGAAATACAGAAATCTGTGAATTTTACATACATTATATGATTATATGATATGATTATTGTCCCAACTAATGATTTTTAAAAATTATCGTGTTTGCAATGACCATTAACTGCGTAAAAACATCAATTTCAGAAACAACGGCCACCAGAGAGAAAGCAGCTCGCAGCCTGTTCCGGAGCACACCACCAGCTTCCTCCACAGCAGCTGATTTTCAACAGAACAGCTGACTTCTACCAGGGCAGAGTCTACGCATCAGCAGAGAAGCAGAGCCGATGTCCAAGCATCAATCGAGCAGCTGCTGGACAGCAAGATTCATCCGGACGTAACGTTCAATCTAATCCATAATATTATCCAGAAATTTTCCTACAATTTTTAAATGCATACCTACAGTTCAAATGTTGCAAAATTTTACGAATCATTGAAATTGAAAACCTACCTCTCACGTATTCAAAGGTCATTGTGCATTATAATTACCAATGTAGAAAACTGCAGATCACAGTCAAATAAATTTAACAAAACGCAATAAAATTATGGTTTGAGTCTTGGATTACGCAAATAATATAACGTTTTAAAACACAGAGGTCAATGATAGTATCACTTTCGGGATTTAAAAATAATTGTTCTTAAAATTAGAAATCTCAACAATAATATGATGCAAGGTTGCAATATTTTTTATATAGCATGTTGTGAAATTTTTTGGTTTGAATATTGTTTTTTTGTGTACAATTGAATAGCACGATCTTATCTTTAATATTTTTAATTTACGTCTGAATATTATTAAATTTCCGCCTATTATGCGTAAGCTCTCCTACATCTAAAAAAAGGTTATAATGTCAACCGAAGGGGAAAATCCCAGATCAACGCAAATACCTGAAGCTATTCAATTAAACAAGAAAACAGACAATATGGAATCAACAAGTCAGAGCAGCAGTGAGCCTGCTATCCACCACGTCTCGGTGAGACTATCAACATGCTGGAAAGAGAACATTTCGCTCTGGTTCATTCAGGCCGAATCACAGTTTGTAAACTCACGAATCAAGGAAGACTTTACAAAATATAATATTATAGTCGCAGCGTTGGATGCACAAACATTGCAGTGCGTCAGCGATATAGTCACAAAGCCGCCCACGACGGACAAATATTCAACCTTAAAAGCCGCACTGATCGACAGACTACAAGATTCAGCAGAAAAACGACTAACCAGACTTCTAACTGGAATTCAGCTTGAGGATCGCAAGCCGACAGGTCTTCTACGTCACATGATGGAATTGGCGGGACCAGCGTTGGCAAATAGCGCTATAGTTCGTACACTTTGGCTTCAGCGCTTGCCTCAACATGTTCAAGCAATCCTATCCGCCCTCACGGATAATGATATTAATCAACTAGCGACGGCTGCAGACAAAATTACAGATGTCTACCAATCAACGGAATGTAGCGCAATGGAACATATAAGCAAACCTGCAACATCAAAACCTGAAAACATAGAAACTAACCTATTGTTACAACTTCAAAAACAAATTTCAGCGCTCACACAGGAAGTGACTCAGCTTAAAATATCACAAAACGACAACTATTCTACCTTCCGAGGACGACGAAACCGTAGCCCTCAGAGAATTTTTTCTTACCAGAAGTATGATCAGCAGAATCCCGCTAGAAGACCGAGGTCCGGGTCTCGCGGTCGATTACCCAAAGGAAACCAAGACGGATATTGCAAACTCCACATGAAATATGGAGAAAAGGCGTATAGATGCTACCAACCATGCTCTTACAACATAGATAAATCGAAAAACAACGGCGACGCCACACAGTAGTGTGATTTCGCAAACAGTAGCAGTCCATTCCTTACGCTCAAGTAACAAAAAACACTTGTAGCAAATAAATAGGCACAGGCAACAGGAAACTGACCATTAGAGTCAGACAACAGGTAACAGGCAACAGACACAAGGCACAGGCAACAGGAAACTGACCATTAGAGTCAGACAACAGGTAACAGGCAACAGACACAAGACACAGGCAACAGGAAACTGGCCATTAGAGCCAGACAACAGGCAACAGGCAACGGACAACAGACACAGGCAACTGGACGCAGCTCCAGCCAACAGGCAACAGATATCACCAGCTAACAGGCAACAGGCAACTGGACAGAGCTCCAGCAAACAGGCAACAGGCAACTGGAAAAAGGAAAAAGGAATACTAAAGGACAACTCAATAGCTACTATCTCTAATTTAAAAGAGACAAATCGATTTTACCGCCATCTTCTCTACTTCAATATTTTCTATAATTCATATATCAAAGCACTATCACACATATTCCAGAATACAGTAGCTGACACAATATCTCAATCTGAAGAGACTAACTGTCCTACTTCAAGCAACTGAGGATTGAAGGGAAAGCGCAGAGTCAACCTGACGATTATATTAAGGCAAAAGATGACTCCGCCCTCGTCCTATGTTGAATTAATGTTTCCTGATACTTCAATATGACCAACAAAATGTTCCCAGCTGAACTCACATTAGGTAGCACACCAAAATCACCATGAGATTTCTTCAATGAAACTCTTAAGGAAGAACTTGACATCTACGTCGGACGACTGCAGAGAATTTGAAAACATCAAATCAACACCTGCCAGTACAAAGGATCAAGAAAATGTAGAGGATAATACGCCAGCTTCTACTACGGTTCCAAACTCTTTTGCCACAATACCAACAAGATCTGGGCGAAAAGTTCATTTCCCAGACAGATAAGGGCAAGCTTAGAGCATAAAAAGGCATTTCATTTTTATCAGAAATATATAAGAACCTTCAATAATTAATACTAAAAATCATAAAATTGCCCTAGCAAGATATCAAAAGTAAAAATATTTTTGAATTACTAAGAAAAAAAATAACAAAGTCTACAATATTTCATACAAATGTTGAGCTTTTTGTTTATTATCATCATTCATAATTGAATATTTTTACAAACAACATAATTAGAATACAATACTAATATATGCAATTCATTGTCATAGAAATGATGCATTATCAATTGATGAAAAATGTCATCCTTCAAAATCATGTACCTGCATGTAATTAATGTAAGCATATTTAAAACATTGTATATCAATCAATGAAAACTGCGTGTCTAGCTATAATCGCTTTTCACAAGACTTGTAATCATTATGCTAAAAATAACCTTTCATAAGTGTATAACTCTGACAGCGTGGAATCTTAATATATACTATATGGGATAGGTATCCAATATAGCATATATTGACATTCATATACTTAAAATAGTATCTAGCATTATGCGAATAATTTTTAACTAACAAAGGTATTAGATATAAAGAGCATTTAAACTAAAATAATACATTACAAAATTATCAAGCTATGTAGAGTAAAGTTTTGTTTTTAATAATCCCAACCATGATTACTCAGATGTACTTACAAAATACATACATCTGAGTGAGCATGTTGATGAAACTGTCACATAATATTATGTTATGATTATTTTCAAATGTTTACAAAAACGAGTATATTTTATTATTCATTAATAATTAATTGCAATAATCTAATAAAAACAATAATATATCTACTCTGGACGCTAAATCTTAACCAGTCTAGTTACCTTAAAAAAACTCCTTAGTATGTTGAGTAAAAATAAACCAGATTCAGTAAACATTTGAAAATAATTTTATTAGTTAAGAATTTATAATTGTAAAAATAAGAATGGTTGTCTGCGCAGTAAAGTATAGTATAACTCAAATAACAATTTTCATTTGATAACATTTCATTACATCTAATGTGTTATAAGGAATTATTTTCCATTCAACTCGCTCTACGCGAGATATCTTATACAGCTTTTATATTATAAAAATAATTCAAGTAAAAATGATTATGTAAATAAATATATCTGCTCAATATTGCAGCATCGACTCTGACATCACTTGATGTAGCAAGTATTGAGTTTTTATAACTATATAGTGTATACTGAAACACATCTGTTTTCATATTTCGTTAAATCAATTAAATATTTACAATATGAAAACATACCATACCAACATAAACATAACAGACGATTACAACGTGTGCTTCAGTAAACATAGATTAATATATATTTTTTTTAAATTTTTGGTATAATCATTCTTGTATACAACTAGACACTTTAGTTATTATTTTCATATTTTTATGACACAGAGTCATGAGTAAGTTGAATAATAAAAACATTATTTCAACGTTTAGTGTCAAACTAACCTTCGCAATCAATGCAAAATATTATATCTAGTATAAGTTAAGTTAATCAAGTATGTATTTAAAATAATAATCTAATATAGGATAATTTACTATAGCGTACTGTGATACTTATACCAGAAGCTTATTAATTACATACATCCATATTTTTTTGTAGATGCAGTTTATATTTCAAACAAATAATTACTTATATCAATATTTCCTAAACATTTTAAACATTGAAAACAAGTAGGTTTAAAATAAATTAAACACTCAGTTATTTTTAATTATTATTTATATAACAGAATACAGGTGTGTATCACAAAATAAGGTGATTCAATTATCTTTTGTTTAAAAACAAGTTATATATCATGCTATTTCTATAGAACTTGGCAACTTTTAACACAGCCAATGTTTGGTTATTGATTAATATAAGGATGTATATACAAGTAAAATTATGTTTAAAAACTTCCAATGCGTTCACAAATTTATGGAGATATTATTCATAAAAATACCTTCACACATATACTATATATTTCTGAACGCATAGGAACAAAATATTTTACAATGATGTCAAGTATAGAATATATTATATTTTAGTAACTCATTATATTTTCACATGATCTCACATCGCATCAGGAAGCCTATTGCAATTCAAGACGCTTTTAACAGCGACTACCATCATTTATTAAAAAACCCAGGCACTGACACAATGTGACGTCATAAGTTAAATTTTCCTTTGTCTTGTCCGACACGCTACACTCAAAAAATATCTTTTGGAATCCCTACCAAATATTTTTCATATCGTTTAGCAACTGGGGGGAAGGTATGTGGTGGTACCTACATTCGGCATGAATTGAACAGCCCAAAAGGTATTTTCTGAGAAGGCAACACCGTTGATGACAAATACGGGTGACTTGCGATTTACGGCAAGCTCCGAGCTCCGAGTTTATTCCCGCTGGAGACTCGCCTTCCGTTGGTCGTTCTGTGTAGCTTTCAATTATTGTACTAATTAAATATTGTCGCAAGTAAACTTAAATATATAATGCAATTTTATACAGCCTGATACTAAGTGCTTTTATTTCCCTCCTGTGATAGAGAGTTAAATATCGTAATGGTAGTAACACCCATACGATACACCCCAATTGGTTCGGGTCTTTACAGAAAGGTAAAGCAACAGAATACCTCCCGTCATCAGCGCGGGAAATAGATGAAGTAAACAGATTCTCACATTCCGTCTCCTCTGGACTCAGAAATTGTATGTTAGGTATTTCTTCTAACAGCCAAAATTTTTGCACTAAATCATTTAGCGCGAGTGCGGAAAATGACATATTTGTATTGGTCACTTTATGAGGGTAGTCACCCATTAGCACGAAGCCGAAAGCGGTTGATAACGCAGGAGGGGCACTAGTCCCCGATTCCACCCTGTTTCCCAAATAAATATACGGAAACAGTTGCGCCCCTAAGACGATGTCTATACTTCCTGGAATATTCCATGTTAAGTCAGCGAGGGGTATTCCCTCTAAGTATCTCATATCACTTTTGGTTATATAGTGATTAGGCAACTGGTCAGTGACACTATCAACGACAAGCGCGTGTATATTATCTTTATTATTTGGATACACACGTTACTCGATGTCTAAATAGACGTAACCGAAGATTGGTCGTGAAGCTGAACCAATGCCTTTAACAAAAGAATTACTCAAAGGAATTATTGGCAAATTCAGCGACTTGCAACAATCTACCGTAATCAAATTATTCTGCGATCCATTATCAATTAAACATCTAACAATCATTTTGTTACCATTTTTAAGTTTCGCATATATTTGAGCGGTTGAAAGTAAAATTGTCGAATTAGGTGTTACTTTGGCTGACAGCGAACACGAAGGGCTAACGCGCAAGGGTTCCTCTAGTTGCATATTGCAATTATCCGTTCCACTGACGTTGGATGGTACCAAAGGGGGGGAAGACTGCTCCTCATTGGTAAGTACTTCCGACGTATGTACATGAGTATTTGTTTTCAAATTATTCTCACTACCAAAATGTAGTAAGGTATTGTGTGGTTTTTTGCACAAATCGCACATAAGCAACGATTTACAAGAGCTTACAGCATGTGATGTGCTAAAAAAATTTATACACAAATGTTTTGATTTTATAAAATCAAAACGGGCTCGTGGAGAACTTAGCCCTTTGAACCGAGAGCAAGCAGTAATTGCATGATCAGTTTTTTTACAAAACATACAAGATTTCGGGGGCGGAGTTGGTACTCGAGGTACATTCTCATTACTCGCGACGAAAGATTTATAATTGTTCTAACGGGATGAAGTCGCCGTAGGCGGCTTATTCATGGCACTTGATGACCCCTTTGAACGCTCTAATATTTTCACTTGATATTGTATGAAAGAAATTAATTCCGTGTATGAAGGCACTTCTTTACCCCGCACAGTCAACTCAAAAATCTGAGCAGTCTGTTGATCTATTTTTCTTAACGCACAGTTCAAAATTATAAAATCGGCTAAGTCATCAATGTCTAACTGCCTCAATGCCGAAACGGATGCGGAAAAAACTTTGAATAAAAACATCAAGACTGCTAGGTGTATTTATACAACCCTTGGCATCTAGAATGTTATTTAAATAATACGTACCTAACGCATGTTTATCCTGATACTTTTTTACTAAACCATCCCAAATAATATTATAGGTGTCGCTTGCAGGCACAATGCCGGCTGTGACCTTAAGCGCCTCGTGCGTCAATTTCCCAACCAAATATTGAACACGTTGAGCGTCCGTTAGCTGTTTATTAAGGTGGGTCATTTAAAAAAAAATGATAATTTTAGATTCTGTTAGCGATAAAAGGGTGCCAAATGGGTTCAAACCGACGTGTTTAAAATTTTTTAAATTTCTGATATGATCTTCTTCCTCCGGATTCACTTCAAAGTTTTGAAAATTTTATTTTTAGAGGTATTTTCTAGTGTGTATAAAAGTTACTACGAATCCTTTATACTATATTTTTTGTAATATTCTAAGGCAAATATGGTACGTATTTAAGAATTCATTTACAAAAAATCCGAGTTTTGATTATTAGTGGCTCGAGGTGAGGGCGGGGGAAGCACCGATTGCACTAAGCGCAGCGACTCTGGGCAACCGACGTCGGAGTTTCGAGTCAGTATCGCTACGGCTCTTTAAGCGGTAGGTCGCGTTGCACAAGTTTTCGCAATGGAACGTACTCGGAATGCGTTAAAAAGTCCCATATTTGGTGAAATTTGCGACGTTAAAGACAATGTTTTACCAACTTATTGTGATGTTATGAAGTTTTTTGAGTGGACCATGCATCAAATAAAATTAAATCAAGAGACCAAACTAGAACCCAAATTTCAGCAAATAGAGTGTACTGTGACAGCACGAATTGAAGAAAAATGGAGAAAGGCTTCTATTCCCATCGTTACACACTTGCGAGTAGCACGCATGTTGAGGTCATATCATTTTAAATGCAAAAACCTTCTTAAGTCACATCCTAAAATACCGGAGAAAAAAATGGAGGAATTCCGTCGCAAAAGTAAAGTGCTGTTTGATATTTCGTCTTGCAAATGCAAAGATTTCAGTAAATGTGACTGTCCTAAAGATAAAAAAATACCTGTAAATGAACAGAGTTTCATTTTCAACCAAATGTTGTATCTCAAATGCCTCAGAAGCAGGCTGCGGTCACTATTGATTATTCTACACTGTCGAAAACTTGTGATAGATATGGAGTTTCGGATACAGCAGCGGCAGCCATTGCCTCAGCAGTTCTGTATGACATCAAGTCTAATATTCCAGTTATTGACAAAAGTAAACTTCGCAGAGAACGAAAAAAAACAAGGGAAAATATTAAGGCACAACACATAGTTTTACAAATACCCGCATTATATTTTGATGGCCGGAAAGATAAAACATTAATTATCAGAGAAAAAGGGGGGAGGCATTACAGAGAACTAATCATTGAAGAGCATATTTCAATGATAAAAGAGCCAGACTCAATATATTTGGGTTATATTGCACCAAACTCTGGCACGTCGAAAGTTATAGAAAGAACAATTGTCGATTATTTTTTAAAGGAAGAAATACCATTTGAACCATTAATGGCTATTGGATGTGACGGAACGAACGTGAACGTTGGAAAACATGGAGGTATAATACGTTTGCTTGAAAAACGTTTGGATAAACCATTGCAATGGATAATTTGCTTGCTTCACATGAACGAGTTACCATTTCGTCATTTGTTCACACATCTTGACGGTAAGACATCTGGACCTCAAACATATTCAGGGACAATAGGACTAGCTTTAGAAAACTGTGAAAAAAAGCCTAATGTTCATTTTCAGAAAATTGACGGAGAGTTGCCTGAATTATTAACTAAAGACCTAAGTACAGATCAGTTATATTTGTATAAAATCGTATCTGCAGTTACGGTGGGGGAATTACCTGAAGATTTAGGCCACAAATCTCCTGGAAAAATGTCTCATGCCAGATGGCTTACGCGTGCTAACCGAATTCTTCGTCTTTATGTTGCAACGGAAGCTCCTACAGAGAATCTTATTATTTTAGCAACGTACGTTGTTAAAGTTTATGCTCCGACTTGGTTCAGTATTAAAACTCATCCCACCTGTAAAGATGGAGCACGTCACCTGTGGCAGCTAATTTCAGCGTCTACATACTTATCCCCTGAACTAAAAACTATAATTGATCCAGTCATAGAAAGAAACAGTTACTTCGCACACCCCGAAAATTTACTACTTGCAATGTTAACTGACTCTCACAAGCATATCCGGGAATTAGCTGCGCGTCGTGTTCTAAAAGCACGCAGTAAGAAACTAAGTAAAACAAGGCTGTTCCAACTTCCAAACATAAACCTCGATGCATCATATTACTACGACCTTATTAATTGGCAGCAAAATGTAACCGAACCCCCAATACTGAAGAATATATCGGATGAAGATCTTCAATTATTTGTAGCACAGGGGGGAGAAGGTAAATTGCCTCTTCTGCGTCTGCCATGTCATACTCAAGCAGTTGAAAGAGCTGTAAAGACTGTTACTGAAGCCTCGACTACTTTATGTACGAAGTCTGCAAGAGAAGGTCTTATTAAGGCAAAGATTGAGTCTCGCAAAATAATGCCGAAATTTGAGAGTAAGAAGGATTTTGCTGGTATTTGAATACACTGTCTTGAGATAATGTTAATTATAATCATATATTTTTTTAATAAATAAGTCAGAATATTCTCTCTAATTTATGTTTTATTGAAAAAAAGTTCATTTTTAATTGTTTATCTAATATTTTTTGGAGATTTAACATGGGTGGGTTTTTCTCTATTTTGTGAAATTTCAAACTCAATCCGGAGGAAGAAGATGATATCCAAATATTATAAAAAAAATTACGTGATTTTACATCTTCATTTAACACCCTTTTATCACTAACAGACAAACCAAAACAAGTTTTTTTTTCCCCCATACAATCGTGACCCGCCTTACTGTTTATTATTGTGTATTTTAGCTTTAAAAAACATAAATAACATTTTGCCCAATTTTCCATCTTCCCGTCGAAGCTCGGCAAATCTATGGCGGGAAGCTTGATGACGCAAGGATCCCGAGAATTATTTTAAGTCGAGAGTGTACGTGCCGTGGCCAGTATCTGGTTACGGGTTCGTTTCACTTTCAAGAAAAGATCTTCAAAGGCGTTCAAAGCCTGAAATTCCGGTTGAAAACTTGGATTTAACGACAATTGACGATCATTTATATCGTCAATAATGCTTTCGAACTGTGTTTGCATATGATCAATTATTTTGGACTGCACCATAAATGTCTCATTCCTTCTGGAATCGAAATCCGAGATATTCTTTGTTAAGTTGAATAGATCGTTAATGCGTGAAAAAAGTCTTTCCCTTTTAGCTGTTAACATAACAAGCATTCGATCCGGTTGATCATCTGAAGTTTCTTCTGTAATTCTCGGCATTTAAAAAAAAATACAATAACTTTATCACAAAAATTAAAGTTTACAATAATTATAATTACTGCAGGTACCTCAGAAATTTACAGAAGAAAACGTAAAATGCTATCAATAGCTTTCAATGTCATTTGTCAATTTATTACACAAATTCTTGCTAGACTCGCTAAAATACGTAATTTTTTTTTTTTAAAACCTTCAGTAATACAGGTAGGTACTCCGATATTTACCAAAAAAGTATGTAAAATCGAAATAACCAACAAATTTCATAAGAGGAAGGTATTTCAAGAAAATCACCAATTATTACGTGACTCTGAAAACCTTCATAAATAGAACCAGCAATATAATGTAGGTATTCCGGATTTACCAAAAAATTACGTAAACCGAATGTCCATTTATATTATATTAACTTGCTAGAACGTATCCGGCTATCAAGGACCATAATTATGCATTATAATATAAGCCTTGGGGTGTGTAAATTCCCCAGAATTCCTAAGATCAAAGCTCAAAGGGTGATTATGAAAGTTTTACCTACGCGACAATAAATCAGAAAGAATAACAATTTTGTAACTCTAGGAAATGTAACAGAGTCACCTACCTTGAATGCAGTTCAATCCCAGCTTGGAGGCCTCCGTTATCAATTCAGCAGATCAAAAAAATTCAATCCTTATAGTTGAAAATCTTCGCAATAAAAATCTGATATCAAGCTTGTACAGTAGTATTTTTCATAATGAAAAAAGTAAAACAATATTTAACAAAACAACCACATGATGACAGTTGTACTTCTTCTATTTTTGAAAAACAATCAATTTCAGGTTTCTCTGTTAATTTCAAAGAATAAGTAACCACTATTCCTATGATGAATTTAATTATTTTTCGAACAAACAAAAAGAACATATTATAATGCTTAACCAGAAGAAAAGAAAAAGATCTTGACTATGCTGACCAGCATGGAGGAACTTACTCCAGACAAAGTTGAAGAGTTTCTAAATTTCAGAATCATCTGGAATCCCTCAAGGATCATGGGCCTACCGCTGCTTTGTGGGTTCAGTACTTCCACACGTTTACCCTTTTGAAGAAGTTCATTAATTTTGAGCGTCGTGATATGTTGGATGGCTACTTGGCGTATATACAACAGATGATCCCATTCTTCCATGCAAGTGGGCACTTCCAGTATGCAAAATGTGCCCATCTTTACGTGCAATATAAGCTAGCCATCCGGAGGCGTACAAGGTGTTTGCAAAAAAATTGGTACGTCACTATTAATTGCACAGGTACACCTTGGGCAAGTATTTGATCGGATGTGGTCATAGAAAAAACACTTATGCGCTCCATGAAGAGTTCAGGTGGCCTGAATTACTGATTCTGTACTCGCCAAGTGGGTTTGTGGATCACCCGGGGGAACCGCCATCTGCACGTTATTGATGGAGTTTGCTGAAGTGGTTTTTGCAACTGGAGAGCAGCACGTTGATTTCCGGGTATCACGGCAAATGAGAGATTCACGAGATCGAGCTAAGATTCACGAATGGTTCAATGACCATCCCTCTTTTCCAAAGTTTGATTCGCTAATGTCACTGTCAGCGGGCATCGTGGGAAATTCCAAAATAAACTGTCACTAAGCCTTGGATATTGGAACTAAACTATGCAAAGTTTCATTTGCAGAAAATTCGGTGACATGAAACAATCTAGAAAGAATTGCGTTGACAATATCCAGTATGAGCAGCACCATAAAATCAATGGTAAGAAAGTTACTATTAACCCTCTGACAATTTTCCAAAGAACTGTCATAGCAAAAAAGAACGTCAAAGATGTAGCAGAGCTTTTGAAAAATGAATAACTCCATACCCCCTGGCTCTCTTTAGCGAGGGCAGAATGCGAAAAGGAAGAAACCATCCCTCTACGATGTTTTGCAGTAGAGGACAACGCAACTCTCGATCTCACCTAGAGCACCAATGTGGTAGATGGTGGTTTCCTTCTCTACCGCATGAAATGGAAACAGTTCTCTTACATTTCTTCAATTTGCCATTATGGTGAAAACATTACGGTGAAAATAGTACGGTGGTTTTTTAAGCGGAGCAGAAGGGAGAGGGCTCACAAAAACTTCTGTTGACATCAACTTCATGAAAACACGACCATCACAGTTGAACGAGAGCGCTTTCTTGCTAATGAAACGAACAAAACAAGACTGAGTCACTTGCTCAGCGAGAAAATGACAGCTACCGGGATTGAAGCAACTTTTGCTACAGGGGATGCTGACAGCACTATTGTGAGATGCGGGTTAGATGAAGCTGCTGTATATCCAACTTTTTATTTATTTTTTATTTGAAATACATACATATGGAGGGGTACCCTTAGCTCCACCCCCACCCTTCAGTAGGGTAGACTGGGGACGATTGAAACAAGTTATGATTGAAACATCTCAATTTACTCAAAAACTATAATACCTAAGAGTGTGACACTACACTCGAAACTCCGTCAGGTCTGTTGGGACGTTTCTACAAAACCACACTAGCCGGCGAGTGACTCGATTGTGCATAGGGGACATTATTGGATTTCGCACTAAAAAGTAAATCTTTAAGACATTTTTGTTTATCTTATAACTCATTTTACTCTCGCAGCTTGACGAAATGTTTTATTACATTCTCTTCTTTATCTATTTAAGAGTATTTATAATGTATTTGCGTGGCGTTAATGTCTATTTAAAAGGCTTGTTTTTGACTTTGAAGCAGAAAATGCAGCGTGGGGATGTTTGAAACAACTTGTGTGGGGATGATTGCAACGTTTCAATCATAACCATGTTTCAATCGTCCACACTGAGAAAAAATTTAAAAATTATAATGAAAAATGGTCAAAAATTCAAATCATTAAGTATTATTCAAATTCAAATCATTAAGTCTAGATGTACTTCTGTAATATCTTGAATGGTGAACTTCTGTGATCTTGGATGATGAAGTCGATCTCATTCAACCACATTCGACGTCACACACCCTCACGTGACAATTTCGTAATAACATATCTTCATTGATTTTTTTACATTTACAACTAAAAAAAAAATAACGTTAATAGTATACATTGTTTTGTCAATTATGTAATTACTTAAAGTTGACAACAGAGAAAAAAATTATGTTATGAAGAAAGTATGTTCCCCTTCTCAAGAAACCGAGATTGCAAACTATGCTATAAAAACAGCCGATATTTACCTATTTTGGGCTATCTTCAAAAGATTTAAGACAAATGGCATTTGATTTGACCACACGGTACAACCTGGCAAGGCCAGATTCATGGTACACAAATGGGACGGCCGGAATAGAATGGCTCCGAGGATTTTTGCGCGCCATCCAGAATTATCTATAAGATGTGCCAAGCCACGAGTATGGCACATCCAACAAGTTTTAATTGACATAATGTTGATCAATTTTTCAACAATTTAGCGAACGTTATGTATAGTTTTAAATTTGAACTAAAGGACGTCTATAACGTAGATGAGATCGGTGTCACAACTGTTCAAAAACCTAATCGGGTTGTAGCCAGGAGAGGGATTCGGCAAGTAGGTGCAGTAACGTCAGCCGAACGAGGAACTCTCATAACTGTCTGTAGCAGCAAATGCAATTGGCAACTCAATTCCGCCGATGTTCACATTTCTACGTAACAATTAAGCCATTTCTTAAAAGATGGTCCGATTGGTAGTATCGGTACCACGAACAAATCTGGCTGGACGGAAAAGGAAGATTTTACCAAATTTCTAATTCATTTTCAAAAATACACCAGTTCGTCCTTAGATCGCAAAGTTCTTTTATAACTTGATAATCATTCATTGCTGTCGAATCCCATGAAATCAAAAAACGAGTGTCCTTTAGACCACACCACTGAAGTAAAACTTCACATTAAATATATGCGTTTCATGGCGTTTCATAGCATTTCATAGCGTTTCACATTAAATATATGGTTCTTTTTTGTAACGCATTCATCATTTTACCCCCAAGTGTCGAGCGTGCGTAAAGAAGTTTTATTTCAAAAATTTAATCTTGAAAACATTCCAAAATGAACAGGCAAAAAACTACATCTATTGACTCCGAAGAAGAAACCACAAATGCGAATAAGATGACCAAATGAATACGAAAAGGTGCACTGGAATTCGAGGACAAAAATATGAAAAAAAATCACCCTTTAAATTGATAAAAAAAGTGCTTCGTAGTCCCCACTCTTGTCTACTTTAGTTTTCTGTATATTTCACTTCTACTGTATGTGAATTGCACACTCAGATTTTTCTTTTCTTTTAATAGATAATATTTACTTGTTTAATAGATTTTAATGCCACTTAACCGACCATTTAAAAAAAATTGTTCTAAAATATTTCGATATTTTGTATAATGATGTCACATCACAAACCATAGATTCAATTAATTTCTATTTTTTCGACTTCTTAATTGTTGAATTTTACACAGAAAAAATGCTCTTAATTCAGAGGTAAATTCTACATTGTTATGATTGAAACAGTGTGATGGTTGAAACAAGAACTTTTGTATGAAAGCAAAAAACTTATTTTTAATACCGTTCTATTCTGCTCCAGGATAATATCGCAGTAAAACTATGTTGATTATGCCAAATACTCATAATTAGTGTAACTATGAGCACTTAACCACAAAAAATAAAAAATATATTTAAAGTTGTTTGATTTCAAGACATTTATGTTTATAATTTTTAAAATACTTGTGATATGTTTAAGCACTATTCATGATCTCATTGATTACTGTTTTAATAATGAAAATGTTAAACATTGATTAAAATTACTCCAATTATTCCAAAGATATTTAGAGTGTTTCAATTATCCCCACATACTGTTTCAATCGTCCACACTATGGGAATAATTGAAACAGATTTCCCCATCGTATTTATGTGGTTATTGTAGCTTACCTGTACGAGTTGTGGCCATCCAATAAATTTAATTTGATAACTAGATAGATCATAGAACATCTGCTATAAACATATTTTCCATAAAAACAAAAGAAATATTACTACACCTAGTTAAAGTAAAAGTGTTTCAACCATCCCCAGTCTCCCCTACTTTTAGTATTTTGTTAAGGATACCTTCCCCTACAAATGTGCCGAAATTGGCTTCTACACGAATTATTTCCGCTATTCGGTATTTTTTGGTCTTCGTTGCCTGGACTAATGAATGAAAGATGTGAGGATGATACGTAAAACCAAAGCATGAATACAAAAAGTCAATCTTGGGGCCAAAAAGGGGCCGTCACATTATAGCTATATTCGCTCGCCATACATTCCAATTAGGAACGTACGGCGAGCGATATGCCGAAATACGACAAGCAAAATAATATTTTGTCTTTTATAGCTGTATATGACACAAGCATAATATAAATAATAATAAATAATATAAAGATTTATTGAATCTACTTTAGTACAAGATTGTGGTTAAATTGATAGATTGACTAAGACTCTAAATAATATTTCGGTCTGTCAAACTTGTAGGGATGTGTTTATCACTCACGCTATTTATTTATTTATTTATTTATTCACGCCTTAAAAGCTTTTACAAAATATATAAAATAGTATTATTAAACATAATAATAATACTAGAGAGAGAAATATAATTTCTCATTTATTATTTATGGATGATTTAAAATTATATTCGAATTCTGAACCAAATTTAGAGAAAATGATTAAAGTAGTTAAAAATTTTTCAGATGATATTAAAATGACTTATGGTTTAGATAAATGTAGAACGATCCATATAGAGAAAGGTAAAATTGTAGATGGAGACGAGGGTATATTTAGAAATTTCAAAATTGAAAGTATTAAAGGGGGTGAGGTTTATAAATATTTAGGATATCCGCAATCAAATAGATTAGATCATACTAGTATTAAAAATGATATTAGGATTAAATTTAAAACTAGGATCAGAAAAATTTTGAAATGCAATCTATCTGCTAAAAATTTAGTAAAGGCGATAAATACTTGGGCAATACCTCTATTAACTTACTCATTTGGCATAATTAAATGGTCTAATACAGATTTAGATAGCTTAGAACGATTAATTAGAACTACATTAACAAAATTTCATTGTCATCATCCAAATTCAGCTATAGAACGTATTAATTTACCCAGAAATTTAGGAGGTAGAGGTATAGTCAAAATAACATCTTTAAAACATAATCAGGTAGAAATGCTAAGAAAATTTTTCCATAGGAAAGCTGATAGTTCAGAAATGCACAAAATAATATGCAAGGCAGATAGAAATATTTCACCATTAAATTTATACGACGAGAATACCAGCATTCTTATAAATACCAACCAGGAATTATTAGATTCCTGGTCAAATAAAATTCTTCACGCAAAACACTTCAATTATCTCAACCAAACATATGTTGACAAATTTTCGTCAAACAAATGGTTGAGTATTGGAGAGTTGAGCGCAGAAATAGAAGGCTTTATGCTTGCCATACAAGATAGAGTCATTAATACTAAAAATTATAGGAAGCATATCATCAAAGATGCAAATCAAATTGATGATTTATGTAGAAAATGTTTGGCTTTTCCGGAAACTATAGAACATATTATATCGGGATGTTCTGTATTAGCGCCGTCCGAGTATACATTTAGGCACAATCAAGTTTTAAAAATAATTCACCAAAGTTTGGTAATTAAACATAACTTGATTGACTGCCGTAATGTACCATATTATGAATATGAACCAAATTCATTTTTAGAAAATGAATTTTATAAAATTTATTATGATAAAACTATTCTGACAGACAGAACAATTATTCATAATAGACCCGATATAGTTTTACATGACAAAATAAAGAAAATAACTTATATCATTGATGTCGCTATTCCAAATTCTTGTAATATTCAGAAAACTGTTTCTGAAAAAATAAGAAAATATACAGATTTAGGAAATGAAATTAAAAGAATTTGGCATTCTCAGACTATAAAAATATTACCATTTGTTATTTCGGCTACTGGCATTATACCTAGCTCTCTCATTCAAAATTTAGGCGTATTAGATTTGTCAAAAAATTTGTACATAAAAATGCAAAAGTCGGTCATTTTAAATACATGTAGGATTACGAAAGATTTTTTAAATATTTATATTGAGGGATCAGTAGGATTTATCGGACCAGTTAGGATTTCATCAGAGCCGAACCCTCTGATATGAAAATATCTGGAGTCGGTGAAATATTTTCCCATTATGTTTCTGGTGGATTGACGTATTGTTCTTGTATTGTTTTATTCTTATATAGTGCACTTACATTGCGTTAATTTACTAGATATTCATTTGTGGAAAAGTGTGTGGAAGGGTTTAGTCTTTCATTTGGGAAAGATTCAACCCGGACATAAAATCTGGAGCACCGTAATATAAACTGAACAATAAGGATATAAGCAGAATTAAAAAGATATATCAACAAAAACCATATTAGAAGAATAATAATAAAATTTACATAAGAATTTTAGAAATTTCTGTTATAAATTTAGGTAAAGAATAAATGAAAATATCAACCGAACTGAATTAATTTCCAAGCCTATGAAGTCTTTGGATTGGGGAATCAATGAAATAGTTTGTTTTAGACGGATAAACAAAGAACAGCTCAGGAAGTCTCGTGTCACGATTAGGTACTCGGTAAGTTATTAGTTTTGTTAAGTCAGGTGCGTTAAGTTATCCATTAACTAATTTGAATAATAGAACCGAACCGCTCTTGGTTCTTCTACACGATAGGTCATTTAAATTAAGTATTTTCATTAAATTAACATAATTAATTTGTTCAATAGGTATGGAGAGTTTGAAATTAATGAACCTTAAAAATTTATGCTGAACTTTCTCAATTTTTATTTTGTGTGCTTTATAGTATGGAGACTAAATAGTGGAATTGTATTCTAAATTACTTCTTACTAAAGCAGTGAAGAGAATTTTAAACGAATAAAGTGATGAAAAATCTTTTACTGTTCTTTAAATAAATCCCAAACATTTCATAGCCTTATTATTAGTAACTTCATTAATGTGTGGAACAAATGTTAATTTTTCATCAAAAAGGATACCCAGATCCTTGATATTAGACATCTTTTTAAGAGAAATATTGTTAATACTATAATGAGACAAAATAGGATTTTTGTTTCTACAGAAAGATATAAATTGATATTTATCAATATTTAAAAATAGTTCATTATAATTACACCAATCCTGTTAGCGATCAAGATTAGCTTGAAGAATATTACAATCATTAATTGAGGTAATCGTTCTATAAATTTTTAGGTCATCAGCAAACAAGTGTATGTTTACTTCTTTAAAAATTTTTACAATATCATTAATAAATATTAAAAATTAAAACAGGTCCTAAATGTGAACCTCGAGGAACTCCACTGGAAGCCACAAATTGTTTTGAAATGTAATCTAAAATTTTTACAGAAAGTTTTCTACAAGACAAGTAACTAATGAACCAGCTTAAGATACTACCCGAGATACCAAGAGCTTTTAGTTTTTGGATTCAAATTTCATGAGATACCTTATCGAATGCCTTGCTAAAGTCTGTGTACACTGTATCAATTTGGAATCGTTTATTAAATGATTCAATTATGTGATGTTGATAAATTAAAAGATTTGTTAGAGTTGATCTTCCTGAAATGAATCCATGTTGAAATGGTGTAATAACTTTACTAAATTCCTTATTAAGTTTCGTTAATAAAATAGATTCAAATAATTTAGGAATTGCAGATTGTATACATATAGGTCTATAATTTGAGACGTCATTTTTATTACCTTTTTTAAATATAGGTGTTAAGAAACTATTTTTCCATTGATCAGGAAAAATTCCAGATTTCAATGAAAGGTTAACAATTTTCATTAGTGGAATTGTTAATATGGATACACATTTTAATAAAAATATTGGAGGAACGTTATCAGGGCCTGCTGATTTATTTTGTTTTAAAGTGATAATTTTCATTTTAATATCAGCTTCATTAAATATACAATTGTTAAAGTCAATAGAATCGTCAAATGTAAAATCATGTAATGGGAAATCAGTTTTAGTATTATAGACTTCACCAAAGCAATAAGCAAATAAGTTTACTATATCTAAAGATTTATCGGCTACTCTGTGTTTATAAAACATTGTGGAAGGAAATCCTGATTCTTTATTATTAAGAGTCTCAGAGAATTTGAAAACAGTTTGCGTATTCTCAATTGCTAACTCTTCAAATTTATCAATTTAGTTTAAATAGCACATTTTTGACATCCTTTTTGATTTAGATCGTAGATTTCGAAATTTATTGTAGTCATCTATATTTCTAGTTGTTTTATAAATTTTGTGACAAATTTTCTTTTGCGAAATAATTTCAATAAGATCTTTACTAAACCATTTGGGGTATTTAGTAGCATAACTTGTTGTTATGGGAACATGTAAATCAATTGTGTTATATAAAATATCATAAAAATTTTCTACCAACAAATTTACGTTTTCATTTAAGTTCAAAAATGACCAATCTGTCGAGGAAAGCAACGCATTTATTTTTGTAAAATCAGCTTTAAAAAAGTTTAATTTGTAACTAGTTTTTCTAGTATTTTTCATGATACTACTTTTACAATAAATTACCAGAGGTGGATGATGCACATCGATTGGTAGGACACATTCTTTTTCACGTAAAACATTAACTCTGTCGGAGTTCGTAAATACAAGATCTAGAAGACGGGAATTAACATTATATACAAAATTAATCTGCCGAAGGTTTAAAAAATTAGACATTTCAATTATTTCATGGGAACCGTGATTAATATTGTCTGGGCAAAAAGTTTTAAAATATTCAGAATCCCATACTACTTTAGGTATATTATAATCTCCTATCAAAATCATTTTAGCTCTAGGGAATTTTTTACACATTGATTCTACTTCAAAGTAATGGTCTTTATAAACTTGGGCATCGGATGATGGGGGAATATAAATGCATCCTAATATAATTTTTTCATTTTTAGTAGACACCATAATGAATAATTGTTCCAAGATTTTTGAAGGCGCTGTTAAGTTTTCTAGAATTCAGTTTTGAGTTTATAGATATTAATACACCACCACCTCTTATTTTATTTGTTGTACTTACATCTCTGTTTTTCCTAAACACGGTGTGGTCAAAGAGACCCAACTCAGAATTATAAATACTATCGTTCAGCCAAGTTTCCGTAAAAGCAAAAAATATCATAATCCATCGTAGGAAATGTTGATTTCAAATCTTGTAATTTTGTGCGTAATCCACGAACGTTTTGAAAATAAATTTTTATTTCCGAATTTATTTTAAAGGGCCATTTTATTGGTATGCTTGTGAGATGATGAATTTGTATATTTTTACTGTGTGAGTTGAGTCAGCTGCTGCCGACCGCAACCGTTGGAAGACGAGGCGCCACCAGCCTAACTTCCCATTCCTTATTGAATGTGCGGCGCGGCCAGTGTTCAGCTTTCAAAACTTCAGTTACAGCTGTGTGAGGGATGCCAATCTTAAATGATGAGTACTCACCCCGAGATTTAATTTTAACGACCTTATAAGAAGCGGCGCCATATAGTGACGTTAAGTAAAGCGACATATCATCGCAAGAAGTATCAGGATGAAAGGGGTAAAAGTGAAAGAAGTTAAATACTGGTTCGTTTTCATTCTTTAGATTACCCTTTACGGTGACACGCCACTTACGTGTGACTTTTGTCCATTGATCAGATGGACCTTTAGGTTGTAACATATTTCCATCAGACTTATAAACTATAGTGTTATCCGTCATGGCAGGAGCGGCGGGTTCGTTCACAAGAGACGGATCCAATGGGTCAGCGAGTATGGAGGATGTTGTTATAATAAGTTTTTGCTGCATTTCAATCTGTGGTTGGACATATGATGTTGACGGCAAACATTCAGGTTTGACAGTATCAGGTGCAACTTCTGTCTTGGATGAAGCAGAAACGGAAGATCCGTTGTCTAAAGCGTTACTGTTTTTATCCCCTCTTTGGAATGCTTTCGAGGCCTGCATGCGGGTAATTCTTTTACCGGTGGTAAAACTAGAAGCATTATTTAAGGTAGGAGCCAGCTTAGGAGGCGAAGCGACAAGCGGGGGAATCAGAACGTAGGTATCTGGCCCAGCAGCGGCGAGCGGGGGCGGTGTAATGGCGGTGACGAGGGGCCCGGGCGGGCAAAGTTTGCCTGTAGCGAGAACAAGAAAGCTCTGCACAGATGTACCTGCGACAGTTTCACTATTGCACAAAGTATTGACAATTAATGGTGATATTTTTAGAAAATTTTTAACAGCATTCAATTCACTCGTTAAATTGTCCACTTTAACCGAAAAAGCTTCGATGGCCATCGTTAGCAAACGAAGCGCACTCGTTTCATCGTTTATATCCATTACGATAAACTTATAAAAGCCACAGAACTGAATTTCAGATTTAGTAATTATTTAATTTAAGTAGTTATTTAAATAAAACTGGTTGCTAGGGACTTGTTCCGACACAAAAAAACTAAATTCAAAGTGTAAACAAAAATAAAATTGATTGAATAATATGTCAAATTGAAATTAATTTTCACAGAAACTAATATAAAATACACATTACGACTCACAAATTATATTAAAATGGTTAGGAAAGAAGTCCCGTAACCCAAATACAACAATTAAACACTTTGATAAGCGATTTAAACAGGTTTTAAAAAATTAAAATCAGAGAGAATGCCAACTACGTGCACAGCTAGCAGAAAAACTTGGACGATTGAGTTGTTTGACGATAATTGTTGTAACGATAATCGATATCGGGTTGGATGATCCATGTGACGGAATCAACACGTTACACCCTTTGGCAAATGATTAGTGGTTCCATTGTGGATGGTGATCACTTAACACTGTCGTGCTTTGGTATCGATTTTCGACCACCAGATCACATCATCAGCAATTCGCTCTAAATTTTCATAATATATACGCTGCCGAGGAACTATGCCGAATTATGCCCCGAATTATTTGCATAATATGCAAAATTAGATTTATTCAAATTGCGTTCCCTAGCAATAACAATATTTATAAAGAATTTGTTGCCGAAATGAGCCCGAGAGCAAATCCTTTTTGGGAGCAGTGGGCTATCTAAACCACAATAATTATTATCCAAAAACTGCCAGAAAGTGTCCTTAGGGGATGGAGTTATGAACATATATTATTCTTTTATAAGAAGCAATTAATTTGTGGTTAAAATAAAACAAACAAGCGAAATCGGTCGAAATATAAAATATCTAATAAATATTCGTGGTTAATTACAAAGTGTTTGTTTTATTTTTTTAAGAAAATATATTCACCGGGAACCTTTATTGGATAACCAACACCTCTGTAATAGGTCACCCAAAGTGGTTCGCTACGTTTGGTGATTTAGCAGGGGTGCCCGGGTTCATAGGGTGAGGTTTGTCTAGGTCCTTGAGGCGGATGACAAGGACACACTGAACGCCAGATTCCTACCCACCCCTTAAACCCTTTTCCTTCCCAGAACTCTCCTCTCCTTCCTTTCCTTAAAAAAAACCCTACACAGCATCCCCAAAGATGACATCCTGATGATCCTGAGAGAAATTATTTTCCTCAGGGCCTCCTGTGTGGATCTCATGTAAATATATATAAATGGTGACCCGACAATTGGTCCGGCGACAATTGGTCCGGCGAAAGTTGGTCCGGCGAGAGTTGGTCCGGCCGACAGTTCTTCCGGCCGACAGTTGGTCCGGCGATAGTTGGTCCGGCCGAAAGCTTAGAAGATATTTTCTTGAAGTAAGTATGCAAAGAGGATATACGGCCGTACAACCAAAGTCGATATACTTATATCTGAAGGCATCTTGAGTGAAAATCAGCTGTAAAAATATTTTTACCAATACTTTCGACTCTTCGAAGTAGCATGCGGCAATCACAAAATACGACATACTTATACGTGCAGTCGGCTTAGCAAAAAAACGCTAAAGATTCCTACTTGCATATAACATAACTTTTATATCTGAATATATCACAATAGTCCCAACTGCTCCCAACCGTCTCGAGCCAATGAGACTATGGCATCCCCAATTTTGGTATGGTGTGATGCTAAAGATGCTGGGGAAGGGAAGGAGATGTGAAAAATGTACCTGACTATTCAGATCTAGTCATCAACACGACTGTTGGCCGGAAGAACTGTCGCCGGACCAATTGTCGCCGGACCAACTGTCATGGAACCATATAAATATATAATTAAGAACGGTGAAATTTATTCACGACATATGTGAAGAATATGATGTAATTTTATTACAAGAAACATGGTTACTACCAACCGAAATAAATTACCTTTCAGAAATACATCCAAAATTTTCTAGCTTGGGCACGTCTGCTGTAGATACTTCCACAGGCATACTAAGAGGGCGTCCGCACGGCGGGACGGGCATATTGTGGCGCAGCACAATAAAGGCCAAGGCTATCGACTGCAATGACAGTAGGTTAGCAGGAATAGAAATAACCCTGGATAAAGGATTGTTGTGCATTCTCACAGTTTACATGCCAACATTCTGTAATGACAACATACCCGAATTCTCAAGATGCCTGGCAAACCTGCATACACTTATTGAAGACAAGCAATATACGAACTGTTTTATCATGGGTGATTTTAATGCGGATCCAAGGACATTATTTGGGAAAGATTTATTATCGTTCTGCAAAGAAAATAAATATCACTGTGTTGATGTGGAAAAACTGCCAGGAAATTCTTACACCTATGTTAGCGATGCCCATAATACAACGAGCTGGTTAGATCACTGCATAGGAACGGCCACAATTAAAAAGATGACAAAAAATATTTCCATAAAATACGATGTTGACTGGACAGATCACCGGCCCATGTATGTCTATTTGGTTAGAAACAACAGGAATAACCACTACGGAGGGAATTACCCCGACAGCGTTGGATCCAGTAAAATGGAGAGCACATACTATATCTCAGATCATGTCCTATTCTGTAACAGCATCATTTTTAATAAACCGCATTAACTGCAGCAGCGATGTCGAACTCTGTAAAAAGTCAGGATGCAAAAATAACTTTCATAAAGATGCCATCAATAAACTGTATGCGAGGATTGTAGAGTCACTGTGCATGGCCGCAAAAAACGTCTTCGAAAGTGGACTTAAACATAACAGCACCACATCTAAACATATTCCTGGATGGAATGACAGTGTTTCGATTCATTATGAAGCATCACGAAATGCACTTCTTAGATGGATTGAAAATGGAAAACCCCGGACGGGTCCTTTGGCAGAAAACAGAAAAATATTGAGAAGAAAATTCAAATCTGAGCTAAGAAAATGTCAAAAAACAGCGGAACAAATAAAACTGGACAAAATATCAGGTGCATTTGAGGATAGAGATTTTAAAGAATTTTGGCAAAAAACCAACAACATCTTAAAATCCAAAGCACAGATATCAACCCATATTGAAGGAGAATCAGACGCAGAAAAGATTTCTAATATTTTCATAACCTACTTTGCGAAACATCTGAAAGAAAAGAACCCACCTTCTTAGAAAAACCATGTGAAAATGATGACGAAAACATAATCGTTACAGAAGATATGGTTAAAACCGCTGTCAAACGAATGAAAGCTGGAAAATCTCCCGGTTATGATAGCCTGAGCATTGAACATGTTAGAAACGCCGGCGAAAAAATATACACGCTTCTAGCAACATTATCTACACAGATTCTTCAACACACGCACATGCCAAGAAACTTCTCACGTACAATTATTGTACCACTAGTTAAATCCAGACAAGAAGACTTATCCAGTACTTCCAACTATAGGCCGATATCTCTTGCCACAATAATATCCAGAATATTTGAAAGAGTTATACAAATTCAAATAGAAGGCAAACTATTTACATCCGACAATCAATTTGGTTTTAAATCTAAATTGTCTACAGATATGGCAATATCCAGCTTAAAACAATGTATCGAATATTATAAGGCAAGAAAAACCACAGTGTATGCTTGTTTTCTTGATTGAAGTAAAGCCTTCGATCGGGTTTCTCACGAACTGCTTTGGAAAAAACTAAAAGAAAGGAAGGTGCCAGGTTCAATAATCAATATTCTGGCAGTCTGGCATCATCAACAAGAGAACCAAGTTATTTGGAAAAATAAAATGTCAACACCAGTGAATATGGAATGCGGCGTCAGACAAGGGGGAAGTTTATCGCCTATTCTATTTAACGTCTATATGAACGATTTAAGCGATAAACTCACCTCGGCAAACGTAGGCTGTCACCTGGGAAATAACTGTAAATAACATTGCATACGCAGATGATATGGTTATTTTGTCACCAAGCATAAAAGGACTGAGAAAGCTGTTAAAGATATGTGAAGAATACGCTGCCGAATATAACATGGTATATAACCCCACTAAGTCTGTTTTGCTCGTATTCAAGTCAGGCGCAGGCACCATAAAAGTACTACCCGTCAGTCTAAACGACACAAAAATAACAGAAAAAATCGAGGTCAAATACTTGAGACACATCATAACAGCGGACCTCAGCGATGATTCGGATATTGGGCGACAGAGAAGATCACTGTGCATAAGGGCAAATATGATTTCTCGAAGATTTAACAAGTGCAGCCCAGCTGCAAAAAGGCAACTTTTTAACACGTACTGCACGAGCCTATATACCTCGGAGCTATGGACCAACTTCAAGAAAGCATCACTAAAAAGAATGGAAGTACAGTACAACAACTCGTATCGAACGCTTTTTGGGTTATCCTGGTACTGCAGTGCCACCGAGATGTTTGAAGAAGGGCGAGTTCCCGGATTCCGAGCACTCATGAAGAAACGGATCACTAACTTCAGAACGCGACTAGCCTCGAGCAAAAACAGTCTTGTGATGGCAGCATTCCACTTCTGGCAGGGTCCCATCTACAAGCGGTGGAGCCACTTCCTGATGACATAGATTTATAACAAAAAGTTAACTTAATTCAAATTTTCTTATTTTGTTTTGTATTATTATCTATTATTTTCTTTTACCATGTAATTTTTTTTCTCTCATCTTGCAATATTTTTATTTTACTTGATATATTGTATATGTATTATATGGAACTCGTGGGACTGCACCACCCTCCCCGAGATCTGGAATAAAGGATAAAAAAAAAATAAAAAAAATTGAACGCGGGGAGTTCGATAAGTACTGCTAACTTACCGAGCAGCGTAGATTTCAATGTTGTTCAAATAATGTTTCTAAATCTCACAATTATTTGCAAAGTTTTTTGAGGTCCCTTGCTTAGTGTCAACTCTTTTATTAGTTGGAAATACATATAGTCTAGGAGCCGACGACATTGAACCTGTACGGATAGGTCTCCCAAAGTTCATAGATAAATAACGTAATTTCATTCACAGGGGAACACAAAATGGACGTGCTGCCGTGTCCAGGACCGGTAAAAGCCTAAAAAAAAATTTTTTGAACAAAATTTTTTTTTGAGGTTTCTGTACATATAAGTCTCCCGTATAATGATAGTTCCTCGTGACAGGGGAGGGGAAGGACTATACTAAAAAGCAGTGCTGCCGGTCCCCATGATTGGCCGTATCAGTTTTTGCCGAGAAATAAGAGACACCTTGGTACAGGTTATCTGTACATATCGGTCTCCTCAAAAAACCAAAGTTTATCTGAAAGATCATCAATTTTTGTATAAGAAAAACCACTGCTGCCGTTTCCAAACAGTGGAGAAGACGGCGGCAGCAGCGTTTGAAAGTCGCCCTCCGGGCAACCGAAATTGGCGCTCTAATTCGGTTTTATCAGCAATTGCCCGGTTTTTTTCGATTTGTATTATTGAAATACCCCAGCTACTATCACGAACAATAATTTTTGATTGTTTAAATAAATGAAATCGCCTATTTTATATGATATTTTTCGATTTTTCAGCCGTTTTCAATGTGTTTTTTTAATACTTTCCTATGTATTTCGTTATCCAGTTATCTATACTCATCGATCTCCTCAAAAAAACAAATCTTATCTGAAAGATCATCAATTTTTTGTGTAAGAAAAACTACTGCTGCCGTTTCCAAACAGTGGATAAGTAGTATACAGAAAAAGTGTACCAATATACATACCTTGGTCTTACAATAGATGTCAACTTTAACTGGTCAAATCATATTGAAAATGTATGTAATAGATTAAGATCCATATTAGGAAAATTTTATCACCTAAAAAATTTTGTTAATAAAAATATATTATACTGTATATACAACGCATTAGCAGAATCAATTATAGGATACGGAATAAATAGTTACGGATTAACGTACAAAACATACTTAAATAAAATAGAACAATTACAAATTCGTTTCCTAAAATTGATATCAGGCAAAAAAAAGGTCCAGTTATGTGAAGGTGATTATAAAAAAATGTTCTCCTTGTGTAATGTCCTCTCTATACACAGTAAGGTAGATTACCAATTAACGCTAGATGAATTCTGGAATACAGAATTCAAAAAACCTGTAAACCACAACTACCCTACTAGGCATAGAGAAGCACAAATGTTTATTGTCAATAAATCTCAAAATGTATACGGAGATAGAACAAAAAGTCATAAAATTCCGGAAATATTTAACGCATTACCTGAAAATATCAAAAATGAGACATCTTATTGAAAAATCAAAACAAAAGTTAAATCTTTCTACCTCCGAAGAACATGAAATCATATAATATAGTTCCTTTCTATATTTTTTTCTCACCGTATGTTTGTACTGTGTAAAATATTTTTACTACAACGCAATTCATAAACATTAAAACATTATAATAATTAGTTTGTCGTAATAATTAGTATTTTAATCTTAAGTATTATATTTAGTATATACTATGTAAAACTGAAAAGTATACTGTATTAAATAATTAGAAAAAAATTAGAGATTTCTTACAATCAAACTGATTGATCAGTTTCGTAAGATTTGTAAAACGAAATATTGTAAAATTAAAACTGAATAAACATATTAAAAAAAAAAAAAAAAGGCGGCAGCAGCGATCGAAAGTCGCCCTCCGCGCAACCGCAATTGACGCTTCAATTCGGTTTTATCGATTTGTATTTTTGAAATACACCTGCCACTATCAAGAAAAAATAATTTTTCATTTCCTTGATTGTTTAAATAAATGAAATCGCATATTTTACATGATATTTTTCGATTTTTCAGCAGTTTTCATTGTGTTTTTTTATACTTTCTAATGTTTTCGTTACCCGGTTATCTATACATATCGATCTCCTCAAAAAACCAAAGCTTATCTGAAAGATCATCAATTTATGTGTAAGAAAAACCACTGCTGCCGTTTCCAAACAGTGGAGAAGACGGCGGCAGCAGCGTTTGAAAGTCGCCCTCCACGCAACCGAAATTGGTGCTTCAATTCGGTTTTATCAGCAATCGCCTGGTTTTTTTCGATTTTTATTTTTGAAATACACCTGCCACTATCACGAACAATGAATTTTACGTGTTCTTGATTGTTTAAATAAATGAAATCGCCTATTTTATATGATATTTTTCGATTTTTCAGCCGTTTTCATTGTATTTTTTTATACTTTCTTATGTTTTCGTTACCCGGTTATCTATACATATCGATATCCTCAAAAAAGCAAAGCTTATCTGAAAGATAATCAATTTTTGTGTAAGAAAAACTACTGCTGCCGTTTCCAAACAGTGGAGAAGACGGCGGCAGCAGCGTTTGTAAGTCGCCCTCCACGAAACCGAAATTGGTGCTTCAATTCGGTTTTATCAGCAATCGCCTGGTTTTTTTCGATTTTTATTTTTGAAATACACCTGCCACTATCACGAACAATGAATTTTACGTGTCCTTGATTGTTTAAATAAATGAAATCGCATATTTTATAAGATATTTTTCGATTTTTCAGCAGTTTTCATTGTGTTTTTTTATCCTTTCTTATGTTTTCGTTACCCAGTTATCTATACATATCGATCTCCTCAAAAAACCAAAGCTTATCTGCAAGATCATCAATTTATGTGTAAGAAAAACTACTGTTGCCGTTTCCAAACAGTGGAGAAGACGGCGGCAGTAGCGTTTGAAAGTCGCCCTCCGCGCAACCAAAATTGGTGCTTCAATTCGGTTTTATCAGCAATCGCCTGGTTTTTTTCGATTTTTATTTTTGAAATACACCTGCCACTATCACGAACAATGAATTTTACGTGTCCTTGATTGTTTAAATAAATGAAATCGCCTATTTTATAAGATATTTTTCGATTTTTCAGCCGTTTTCATTGTGTTTTTTATACTTTCTTATGTTTTCGTTACCCGGTTATCTATACATATCGATATCCTCAAAAAAGCAAAGCTTATCTGAAAGATAATCAATTTTTGTGTAAGAAAAACTACTGTTGCCGTTTTCAAACAGTGGAGAAGACGGCGGCAGCAGCGTTTGAAAGTCGCCCTCCACGAAACCGAATTGGTGCTTCAATTCGGTTTTATCAGCAATCGCCTGGTTTTTTTCGATTTTTATTTTTGAAATACACCTGCCACTATCACGAACAATGAATTTTACGTGTCCTTGATTGTTTAAATAAATAAAATCGCATATTTTATCTGATATTTTTCAGCTGTTTTCGTTGTGTTTTTTTATACTTTCTTATGTTTTCGTTACCCGGTTATCTATACATATCGATCTCCTCAAAAAACCAAAGCTTATCTGAAAGATCATCAATTTATGTGTAAGAAAAACCACTGCTGCCGTTTCCAAACAGTTGATAAGACGGCGGCAGCAGCGATCGAAAGTCACCCTCCGCGCAACCAAAATTGGCGCTCTAATTCGGTTTTATCAGCAATCGCCCGGTTTTTTTCGATATTGATTATTGAAAAACCCCAGCCACTACCACGAACAATAATTTTTGATTGTTTAAATAAATGAAATCGCCTATTTTGTATGATATTTTTCGATTTTTCAGCCGTTTTCAATGTGTTTTTTTTTATACTTTCTTATGTCTTTCGTTATCCAGTTATCTATACTCATCGATCTTACACAAAAATTGATGATATTTAAGATAAGATTTGTTTTTTGAGGAGATCGATATGTATAGATAACCGGGTAACGAAAGACATAAGAAAGTATAATAAAACACAATGAAAACGGCTAACAAATCGAAAAATATCACATAAAATATGCGATTTCATTTATTTAAATAATCAAGGACACGTAAAATTCATTGTTCGTGATAGTGGAAGTCGTATTTCAAAAATAAAAATCGAAAAAAACCAGGCGATTGCTGATAAAACCGAATTGAAGCACCAATTACGGTTGCGCGGAGGGCGGCTTTCAAACGCTGCTGCGGCCGTCTTCTCCACTGTTTGGAAACGGCAGCAGTGGTTTTTCTTACACAAAAATTGATTATCTTTCAGATAAGCTTTGGTTTTTTGAGGAGATCGATATGTATAGATACCCGGGTAACGAAAACATACGAAAGTATAAAAAAACACAATGAAAACTGCTGAAAAATATCAGATAAAATATGCGATTTCATTTATTTAAACAATCAAGGAAACGCAAAATAAATTTTTCTTGATAGTGGCAGGTGTATTTCAAAAATACAAATCGAAAAAAACCAGGCGATTGCTGATAAAACCGAATTGACGCACCAATTTTGGTTGCGCGGAGGGCGACTTTTAAACGCTGCTGCCGCCGTCTTCTCCACTGTTTGGAAACGGCAGCAGTGGTTTTTCTTACACAACAATTGATGATCTTTCAAATAAGCTTTGGTTTTTTGAGGAGATCGATATGTATAGATAACCGGGTACCGAAAACATACGAAAGTATAAAAAAACACAATGAAAACTGCTGAAAAATATCAGATAAGATATGCGATTTCATTTATTTAAACAATCAAGGAAACGTAAAATAAATTTTTCTTGATAGTGGCAGGTGTATTTCAAAAATACAAATAAAAAAAAACCAGGCGATTGCTGATAAAACCGAATTAAAGCGCCAATTGCGGTTGCGCGGAGGGCGACTTTCGATCGCTGCTGCCGCCGTCTTATCCACTGTTTGGAAACGGCAGCAGTAGTTTTTCTTACACAAAAATTGATGATCTTTCAGATAAGATTTGTTTTTTTGAGGAGATCGATGAGTATAGATAACTGGATAACGAAATACATAAGAAAGTATTAAAAAAAACACTTTGAAAACGGCTGAAAAATCGAAAAATATCATATAAAATAGGCGATTTCATTTATTTGAACAATCAAAAATTATTGTTCGTGATAGTGGCTGGGGTATTTCAATAATACAAATCGAAAAAAACCGGGCGATTGCTGATAAAACCGAATTAGAGCGCCAATTTCGGTTGCCCGGAGGGCGACTTTCAAACGCTGCTGCAGCCGTCTTCTCCACGGTTTGGAAACGGCAGCAGTGGTTTTTCTTATACAAAAATTGATGATCTTTCAGATAAACTTTGGTTTTTTGGGGAGACCGATATGTACAGATAACCTGTACCAAGGTGTCTCTTATTTCTCGGCAAAAACTGATACGGCCCATCATGGGGACCGGCAGCACTGCTTTTTAGTATAGTCCTACCCCTCCCCTGTCACGAGGAACAATCATTATACGGGAGACTTATATGTACAGAAACCTCAAAAAAATATTTAAAAAAAAAATTTTTTTTTTAGGCTTCGAACGGTCCTGGACACGGCAGCACGTCCATTTTGTGTTCCCCTATGAATGAAATTACGTTATTTATGTATGAACTTTGGGAGACCTATCCGTACAGGTTCAATGTCGTCGGCTCTCCTACTAATAGGTGCGAAACAATTGAATAAACAAACAAACTCTTAACATTTTTCCCGTCTTTCTATAAAAACACAAACCCATTAGAAGTTAGTAAGGCAATTCTCAAGAGTTTTGTATTATGTGAGTTTGTACCTGTGTTGGTTTTGCTGTTGCAGTAGTCCGTCAAGAACTTTTCCAGGGTAAATCTAGGAATCTGGAGATTTTTCACAACTTGCACTGGATCATCCTCCTCCCACAAGAATACAATATCATCAGCCGTCCGTCCGACTGGAAAAAGTTATGAAAAAATTATTATTCTTACTCCAGTGTTGATCTGGGGTGGAATGCATAATGACGCATTATTTATTTATTGCTTTCTCTGTTTTGTTGTATGAGTATATTTAATATTTGTTATTTTAACAAACGCACAGCATCGACGGAACACGGAATGTTTCACATTATCTTCTGCCGTGAGTGTGTACGAGCAAAACCACCCAACACCACATTTCTTTGCTGCTATGCAGTATATGTAGCATCTACGCATTGTAAAAAAACGGAATAATTTCGTAATCTTAATATATAAAACAAAGTCGGGTTAGTTACACTATTTATAATTCGAGAACGGCCGGGCCGATTTTGATGATCTTTGATTTGTTGGATTTGTCTCCGCCCTGGAAAGGATAATAACTATTAAAACATCACAAAAATTTACGAAAAATATATTTATTAAGAAAATTCTTTTCCCATACATTTTTTATGGAACGAATTCTCATATTTGAAAGAACTGCGGTCATTTTGTGATAAGTACCTATAATATTGAGTAGTGGGTGAGTTCCAAAAATTCAAACCATCAAATGTCAATGCGCTGATTGTTTTGCTTTTTTGAATAAACATTTTTTTAAATTATTTATTTGGCTTTCATCCATTAAGGGTGACCTTGGACATTTATTTATTTTAAAAATTATTCACATTTTAATTTTTTTACATTATCAGTTTTTTTTTAAATTAGTGACATATTCAGATTTTTTAAAATTAGTTACATTTCAGTTTTTTACATGGAATAGATAAATAATATTAGCAATTATAGACAATGGGCTAAGACAAATATTCATATGATTATGCAAGTTGTACTAAAATACAGAGTTGATATTGATAGTAATTATAAAATAGTAGAGTAGGAAGATGTACAGGTTCCCAAAGATAGGAACCTGCACAAATGTACTAATAACACTGCAGGAACAAATGCATACGTATGGAAGAGAAAGAAATGTGATTGATGCTTAAATGTTAAGGCAATTTTTACAAATAAATATTGAATTTCAGGAGAGTTGAGACTAAGAAGGCAGGGTACAATGGTAGAGAATTCAATGTTTGGTTCCAATTCATGTATGTAGTTTGGAAATTGGTAATAGATAGGACACTCAAAAAAATTATGGTCTAAAGTGTCCTCTGAACCACAATCACAATGATGCGAATTGACTATGTGGAATCAGGCGAAATGGCTAAGAAAATAATTATGACCTAGATGCATTCGAGTTATGGAAGAGATGAATTTTTTTTAGGAATGTAATGTGTTGTCCCTTATTTTTAAAAATAGGGAAATAGTGTCTTACGGGAATAGGTATACTACTTAAAGGACCATGGACAATGGATTCCTTAGCAATAGAATCAACCTTTTCATTTCCAACAATAACAAAGTGTCATGGGATCCAGTCCAAGACCACTAACACTTGAGCCAGCGACATGGAATACATGAGGTCTCGGATAGAGCAGGTTAGAGAGTCACTACTGGAATTGAGAAGGGATGCGCTTATATTTTGTAGTGAGCTAAGTGAGCCTGAAAGGATGAGATCAATTCTAATGTTGAGAGATTTGACGAGTCGCAAAGCTTATATGATAGCTATGCATTCAGCAGAGAAAATGGAACACTATTTGGGAAGTCTGCATGGGAAACACAATTTCCTGTAGGGTGCATAGACACTTGCTCACAATGGGAGTCCGAACTGAGTTTGGAACCATCTGCGAAATGTTTTATATAATTTGGCCAGTTATTTTCATTAATTTTGTTGAATTCTGCATTACTGGATTGAGCTGAGGTTTTTATATTTTTTTTACATATTCCTATAGATTTGGATAGAAAGTAAGACTTTTATAGGGATATGAGTATAAGAGGAGAGATTCATTGCGATATAAGTTTGTGGATGCATTCAGGAAAAAGTTGAAAGAGGAAAGAGTTGTTGATATTAAACATATAATGCTGCCCCTTTTTCTTACACACTAAATGTCAACAGTCGAAAATGGGACAAACGGTGAACGTATGTCTACGTCTACACCCCTCCAAAGGCAAATACAATAATTATAATAAATCTCCGTCACACATATAAAGAAAATGAAATGCGATTCCCGTAAGTAAGTCGAAAAGTAAGAAAATCACATAAATTATAAATCCGTACACAACGCCATCTCTGATACTGACAAAAATAAAACGCGGACAGTTACGCATCGATAATTGCTTCATTGTGTAATTTTTAACATAATAAAAAAACTTAGTTTAATTCAGCTTATAAGTTAACACAACAGTTATTGATTCTGATGAGGTACGAAGCTTTCCGGGTCAGCTAGTTTGTAATAAAAAAGATTTTTATTGTTTTAGCCACTAAGCCGTCGTATTTATCGGCCTAAAACTCGACGTATCAAATAATATACAATGACAGGTCCACGGAAGATAACTTTGGATATTTGGATTGTCAAAATGATTTTAAAACGGCCCCTAGACGTTCAATATTATGGTCGATATAAGAGTCAATCAAAAAGAGTTATATAATATCATGTTTATTGTGCAATTTGATCTTATCTGATAAATATTGAATCATCTGTAGGTGATATTGCATAATAATGGTTCATTTCTGTCTCCGCAGTCAAGCAGTGAACCTGTCAAGCAGTAACTAGCGGGAGTAGCTTCTCGCCATAAATATACTAACCCCTAGATCGATATCTTCGGGCTTTCTCCATACTAGTGACTTGGTCGTCAAACTTAACTGTCAAAATGACTTGCGTGGCGCGAATTGACTAAAAGATAGAGGAAGTTTATTTGTCTACCATAGACAATATAATCGCTCTGTCCTACTTCATGGATTCATTAGCCCAATAACTCATAAAAAAAATAAAAATGCTTTATAGCGGCAAAATTTGAAATTCTGCTTGCATTAGAAAAATGAAAACTCGGGGTACATGTTTAAATATTATTTTATTTTCACAAATACAGTGGATAAGTGTTAAAAAAACACAAAATGATTTTTACAAAAATATGAAATACCTTCCGTGGATATATTTCAGCCACCTCACAGCAAAAACGGCAACATGTCTTCTGAAATAAATATGTCACATTAAACAAAGTTTGGGAACGGAACATAGAATACTTGTGATGAACAAAGTTTATATGCGACGGGCCACTTCAAGAGTCAGAAAAGTATGTGTTAGTCGGTTTACATGAGTTCGGTGAGTCCAAATAAGTGAGAGGCTTATGACGGAGAGCAAGTTGTTAATAATCGTCTGCAACAGGGCCTTTCTTTCTTTATGGTGGAGAATGAGAGGTTAAACTAAAGCTCTACGAGCATTATTTGACCCTACGTATGTGCAAGTAATTATAGCAAGAGAAATAAACTGTCACCTTTCTTTGGAATCATGCGACGTGTCTTCCGCTGGGACGTTGAACTCTCCTCTGGCGTTCCTGTTATACCTGAAAATTGAAAACAGTTTTTACAATATTTGTATCTCAAATATTACTTAAGATTTGGCATGACAACTGATAAAAAAACTGCAACATGTCTTTTGAAATATATATGTCACATTAAACAAAGTTTGGGAACGGAACATAGAATACTTGTGATGAACAAAGTTTATATGCGACGGGCCACTTCAAGAGTCAGAAAAGTATGTGTTAGTCGGTTTACATGGGTTCGGTGAGTCCAAATAAGTGAGAGGCTTATGGCGGAGAGCAAGTTGTTAATAATCGTCTGCAACAGGGCCTTTCTTTCTTTATGGTGGAGAACGAGAGGTTAAACTAAAGCTCTACGAGCATTATTTGACCCTACGTATGTGCAAGTAATTATAGCAAGAGAAATAAACTGTCACCTTTCTTTGGAATCATGCGACGTGTCTTCAGCTGGGACGTTGAACTCTCCTCTGGTGTTCCTGTTATATCTGAAAATTAAAAACAGTTTTTACAATATTTGTATCTCAAATATTACTTAAGATTTAGCATGACAACTGATAAACTTATGTTCACTAAACAACATTTTGTATTGAATGCTACCATTTAAATACCCCACATACATTGAAAGTAAAATTGAACAAGGCAAGGAGTGTATGCGAAGACTGAGTTCTTTGACGGTCCGTCCTCTCTGCCTATCCTGCAGGGAAACAGTGTAATAGTTTGTTTTAAAGCATTATCAATTTTACCTTGTATGAGGTCTTGTATGAAGTCTTGTATAAGATGGGCATTTTTAACGTTGACGTTTCAAGCCTCCGCCTATCTTCTGGGGTGAAAGACGATCGTCGGATGAGTCTTTCTCCTTCTGTCCAGAGGGTTTTCGGGACTTCAAGCGGCATGCCAGGTGAGAGACGACATCATCGCATCCCCAGCCACAATGTATGATCTCACAATGATGGTCACAAATCTGACGTTAACAATGTTATGAAATGTTCCTAAAGTATAGGCTTCGATACGTTAACAACGTTTTTATGAGGCGGTAGAACATTTTCTGAAACGAAATATGGAAAAACATTAACCACTAGTATCCATAAGCTTGCCTTTACGATAAAATCAAAAAACCTCTATATTTTAACCTCAAATATTGATTTACAGATAAATTAAGGTGAATAATGTTTTATGTAATTAATTACCTGATTTCTTGATCAACACTAAACACTTGTTTCACCTCTAGAATTCATGTAAGCATTTTTTTAATAAAATATGTTCATCGGCAAATTATTAAAACAACGTGCAACGGCGTCTGTAAATAAACATAACATGGCGGGCGGATGGCAAATCCATAGATGCGAGTCTATTTCCTGCAGATAGTGCGGTGTGCGGTTTCCTGCATTTGGTACCATAAATAATACATACATTTGGTACCTTTTTTTTAGTGACGTAGGTGTATGAGCATCTCTTTCTGACACACGCAGAGAGCGAGAGATGGCGAAAATCAAAATTACAGACCTATCTAAAATTCAGCTTTGTCTGTGGTGTATGGCACTTTCGCTAGAGTAAGAGTTATTTATGGTCACAGGACACAAATTTTGACAGAGTTATACGCCCCTGCTTCTCGCATTATAGTGTCCCTTTTTTGAATTTCAGGTATAACCAATCTAAACAGTTCATAAAATAATGTACCGTCCATTCGCAGAAAATTTCGATAATCAGCTGGTTCACATATTCCGAGTTCAAATTAATTAATTCAAATAAATACCCCCAATTAATTAATTCAAAATTTCACGAGGGTGTTTATTTATTTTTTTAACAATTCTTTCATCCATCTGTGTTTTTTCTCCTTTTTTACAAAGCTGTGTGCTAAAGCAATGGCCACATATGTTTTACTTTTCGACATGTTCAATTGTTGACTGTAGAAGTGTCAGTTGTAAACTAAATTACTGGATAGTAATATTGCAACGTGTGTGACCTCTAGCAATACATATATTGCAAAATATATATATTGACTATAATATTGAACGTCTAGCGGCCGCTTAATGAAGAGGGTAGATTCTCCTTTATAGTCTAAGATCCCGATATAGAACGACCTTCACCGAGATGTTTATTTGATGAAACGTATTTTATATTTAATTTAATATGTCAATAAATATATTGCATATGGGTTGCCTAACAAATTTTAGTCCAGGGTATGATTAATTAATAATGAAAAATTTAAAAAAATTCTAAATATTTCACCGGTTTGATTATTAGACAAATTCTATACCAATCGAAAGTATGAAGCCCATAGAATATGTAAACGTTAGGTTGCCTATTCTTTTCCGGTCACAACTCTCGGGTAGCCAGGTATAAACCGGTAAGTCGAAACTAGCATTTTGCACCGGTCTGATTATTAAATTAAAATTAAATGAAATTAAAGATTATTTCATTATGCTAATGGTGGTATAGGGTTGCCTGCGAAAAATCAGTCCAGAATTCCGGTTGTCGAATTTTGAAAAGTGAAATGAGGGGTGCCAAACCATAAAGTTTTAAGTCCCACACGAACACAATTACGTTTTACGTTTTATTGCAGTAAAACGTTGTATGCGCTGGTGTTTACTTGCACTCTAAAGTTGAAGAGTCACTAACGCTGTTTAGCCTTAATATTGTGAAACAGCATGCCATAACGTTTTAAGAGCCAATTGAGCTGCAAATTTTAGTTCACTCAAAATGTCAAAAAAAAATATCAAAAATTCTCGAGAAAACGTGTTGCTGTAGCAACATAACATGTTGCGAAAGCAAATTGTTTTACGAAAACCTTATAAAATAAAGATATTGAAAGTGTTAAGTTATGTGCAAGTAATATAACACTTAAAACGTTTTGTTCTTTTCATTTTTTTTATATATTTTTTTTATTATATGCGTATTTTGACAGAGCACAAAAATTTTTTTGTTAATAAAGAATAAATGATAATTTTATAATACATTTTTTAACAATTACTTTTCTCTTTATTTTTCCATTAAAAATGTTTTTTGTGTCTCCTGAAAATTTCATTTTCTGGCACTTGTAACGTTATCGCTTGGCACCTCTCTATTGCTGCGAGTGAATGTGTGTGAATATCTTAGAGTAACATATATTGTTACTCTAAGGTGAATATGCGTGAAACTTCAGCCTGAGAACTGCGGTTAGTTCTTAGATGAATATTTAAAACCAGTAGGATTTATTGGGGATCATACACCTTTAAAAATAGAAGACATTGTCGAAAGAACTGAAACGGAGAGTGATGACGAAGAAGATTCAGAAGTTGGAGATCTTAGTTATATGTCCGATGACTCGGAACCTGAATAATTAAAATTAAATTTTTAGTTGTTTTTTATTTTGTCTTCTAATAATAAAGATGAAATTTGCAAGATTATTATTATAGCGTGTTATCGAAGGTGGACATTTTCAATTCCGAACTAACCAAATATAATGGGGACCGTAAAAGGGTATTTCTCTGATGTTTCATGAATATGTTATGTTTCTATCGTTTTTACTTAAAATTCTGTTACTATTTAATTTATATGTACAACCTGGCTTCTTACGGTTACCAATGTTTTGATATTATTATGTTTTATGTAAATCTTAGTTTTATATAATCTTTGGTTTTATAAAATTTTTGGTCTCATACTCCTTTATTAAACATTTTTTATTTCTATTTTTTTATTATGATGTTTAATCAGAGGTAAAGTCACAGGGAGGAAATCCATAATTGGTTTTATTTTGGCTATACAAACATGTACAAACTGGAAAAGTGTAAACTGTTGATTTCCCGAAAATAAAATAAATAAATAAATATGTATTATTATTTTTAATTGGTAAACTAATGTTTAAGACAAGATATTTATGCATAGCACAAAGGGTAACAATTATTATAAGCAATAATTATTAGCCTGAAACACTCAACATTGAAAAAATCTCCAGAGAAAAGATAAACGCCGCCGACGGGACTTGAAACCGCGTAAATAAATAAATAAATATGTATTTCTATAACCTTCTTTTTTGCTAAAGATGTATATATACTTTAGTATCACATAAAAAAATTAAGTCTAAAGTCATGGTGTTTGAAAGAGAGTGTACGAAAACAGAATGCAATATAATGGTGAATGATGAAGACTTGGAGCAGGTGGATGAGTTTGTGTATCTGGGTAGTATGTTTACGAAAAATGGGAAGGCTGATAGAGATATTGAAAGAAGGGTGAATGCCGGTAACTCCATTAATGGAGGACTGAATGCCTTTGGCGGTAATAAAAAAACTGTCCAAAGACGCGAAACTAGCCGTCCATAATGGAGTGAAGGTACCTACCCTGATGTATGGCAGTGAGGCATGGAACTGGCAGAGGAAGAATGAAAGTAGACTGAATGCGGTAGAAATGAGATCCCTGAGGCGAATGTGTGTTAAAACCATGTACGATCGTGAGAGAAACGTGGATATCCGCAAAGAAAGCAAGGCTGATGTAAGCGTGATGTGTAAGATTAAGAAAGGGACTCTCCGATGGTTTGGGCATGTAGAGCGAATGAACGAGGAAAGGAGTGTAAGGAGAATATATGATACAAATGTGAATGGTAGAAGAAGTCGGGGGCGCCCGAGGAAGAAATGGCACGACCAAGTGAATCAGATACTTGAGTAGGGCCATGTGAAGAGTCGGAATAATAGAAGAGCGTATATGAGACGATGTATGAATGTGAACGAGGCAAAGAGTGTGTGCCAAGATTGAGTTGTGTGGCGGTCCGTCTTCTCTGCCTACCCCTGCGGGGAAACGGCGTGATGGTTAGTTAGCATGTTAAATATGCACACATAAATAATTAATTGATTAAAAAAAAAATAATAACTATTCCTCTATTTTAATAATAAACTAATCCAAAATGATGCACAGCATGCACGAGTCTATGACTATCCTTTTCATTTTCAAGAACAAATAGAATGCGCACTATCTTTCTTTAAATGGACGGACTTCAAACAGCTGCTATGCTGTGTCCTCTTCTATCGCATGGGATGGTTGGTTGGGACCTCTCAGTTGCACACAGTCACTCGCAGCAATATTTTACTTTTCAAAATTCGACAACCGGAATTCTGGACTGATTTTTCGCAGGCAACCCTATACCACCGTGTTCATAATGAAATAATCTTTAATTTCATTTAATTTTAATTCAATAATCAGACCGGTGCAAAATGCTAGTTTCGACTTACCTGTTTATACCTGGCTACCCGAGAGTTGTGACCGGAAAAGAATAGGCAACCTAACGTGTACATATTCTATGGGCTTCATACTTTCGATTGGTATAGAATTTGTCTAATAATCAAACCGGTGAAATATTGAGAATTTTTTAAATTTTTAATTATTAATTAATCATACCCTGGACTAAAATTCGTTAGACAACCCATATGCAATATATTAAATTAAATATAAAATACGTTTCATCAAATAAACATCTCGGTGAAGGTCGTTCTATAGCGGGATCCTATACTATTAATCTTTCCTTGATTGACAAGGTGTTTCCACTCCTCGCAGTTTTGGGCTGCGTGGAGAGCCAAGGTCTCCGAGACGTTCCGGGCGTCAGTCGCGTTGAAAAGGCAGATCAGAATAATGAATACTCACAACTGGCTATCCTCACACTGCAGACCTGTCTGTCCAGCGGGTACAGCTTCAGATTCATGGGGCACGAGAGTGTGAGCGAAATGCGGGTGCTGTAGAGTACATAACCGTAGGGAAAGATGCGGATGTAGGCGTTGGGCATCATGATATTGTGGAAGTGGCCCTCCTTCGCGTTGATGAAGAACAGTTCGGGTGTCCACACGCTATACGCCTCTGTTAGAGTCAGATATCTCAGACGGCCTGGGGAGGAAGCAGAGCCATTAATTTGTTGTTTTACCCCCCCCCCCCCCCCCCCCAACTTATTTACCTTTTCAGACCTGAATTAAAACTGATAGCGGTTGACTATATTTGATGCCAAATAACAATTGAGAGAGTTAATTGAACATTTATATTTCGTCACCTTAGTTCTTAATTGTCCAAATAACCTTTAAAATGAAAAATAAAGTATAAAAAATTATGGTTAATTTTTTTTTATTATTGTATAAAAAATTGCATACAATTAGAATTTCTTACCCGCTAAGCTACTGCAAGTAGCCTTTCAGCAGGAGATTAGTTCCGCAGATGAGTTACAACTACAAATTAAATAATCATAAACGCATTAGCGTACCAACAACATACATTAATACACATACACATATAACATACCTACCAATATTGTGATGTGGAATAGGAAAATATTTATACATTTTTTTAAATATCATGAAAAAGTTGAGCAACATAAAAATATTAATAAATTTGTATCGAACGTGTTATGCAATCTAGATGACTCACAGCCAAATCCTTCTTGCATTATTATTATTTTTAATTTTTTTTTATTATTTATTTGGCAATACTGATTAAAAATACATATAAAGTTACATCGGTTACATAGTTATATAAGTTTTAACAAAGAAACAAAAATTGCATTTCCTCACCATAAAGAGACAATGCCCTTGTATTTGGTGAGGGAATTCTAATTCAATTAGTAAATTAAAAGATCTAGTAAGTTAGTAATAACGGCTATTGTAAGTAATAACTAACGTTAGAAAATCATGTATAAATTTAAAAATTAAAATTATGATTAGTTTAAAAAATCATAAGATAAATTTAAAAAATCATTATAAATTAATGAATCATGTAAGTTAGTGTAGTGTATGGAACATTGACATATTGTGGTATTCAGGTAAGTTCGGGATATACGAAAGTAGATCCGTTATATTAATGAGCTCTTGACGGGAGCTCACTTCTCTGCTAACCGGCCTTTGGGCAACATTCCATTGTATTGTTATATATTCTAATAATAAACCTTCCGTGTACAAGAAGTACTTACGTGTTTCAATATTCTTCGTAATCGAGTTAACGGGATACTGGTGAGATAAGGGCTCAGTATTTAAGGTTGATAAGGCATCAACACGCTTCTACGATATATTACAATGGCGCTGCTGAAATTGGAGTATACGGAAGAGTTTTTATTGGATTGCGGCAAGGCGATCTAAATCATACCTGGGATCGTGACTTGCGGATTATCCCAGGAATTTATTGTCAAGGTGATAATAAATCATCATTGGGCACCGCAGTAGTGCCATCCGGGGAGACAACGGGAAGAAGAAGGAATTACATGGCTCTGGGTAACATCGACCAGACAAGTAAAAGTCCAGTGGAGAAGTCAACAACGGACTAAGCATCAGTGGCTCTGGGTAACAACGACCAGACCAGTAAAATTCCAGTGGGTAACAAGTCCGGACCACAGAAGAGAAGACGTTTGGAACTCCTGGAAGCGGCAGGGCGCTGTGGACTGCACCGGCACCGGTTCCTTGAGTCAGGTTGTCTTGTTATTATTTTTTCATTACGTGGCGGTACGAAAATATTGATTTTACAATATTAAAAACGTGAATCACCTGACACCGGACTTATCACCTTACTATAATACCCGGTACCAAAGGGGCAGCTTCATCCAGTCATCCATGGTCAGTGATCGTAGCACCACCTCTACAGACCACTTACTCAATTCAAGACGTCAGTATCGCCGTCACCAGTTGAAACTTCAAGACTGCAGTCTCCTTAGACCGCCTACTCGATTCAAGACGTCAGTATCACCGTCACCAGTTGAAACTTCAAGACTGCAGTCTCTTTAGACCGCCTACTCGATTCAAGACGTCAGTATCGCTGTAACCAGTTGGAACTTCAAAACTGCAGTCTCTTTCCACCTCAAGAATTTGTCGGAGCGACATCGCCTGCTAGCGTGTCTGAATAATACCTACAAAACGCTGACGCCTGAGCCCCATGGCCATCTCCTTTGAACTTGCTGATTCTTACTGTAGTATCCGCAAACTTGCTTCAGCAGGGCAACATTTACGGAAATAGCCGAACGCTTCCGATGGCACCCAAAGTCGGTAGTCAGAGGCAGACAGCGCGCGGTACATCGGCCGCTCTGCGCTCATTCTTTCGTAGACCGTAGCATAGGACATACTATTACACTGTAAACTTTATAACGTCAATAAGCTCGTCTATTACGATCTTATTCTCCTCATTTTTTTTTTTTATTCCTTTATTCATTATATAATTTGTGTACAGTTTTACAGTGATTCGACTACCACGCTAGGCACATGCCCGTATTATGGTAGTCGAATTATGAATATATAATTATATAAATGTAAGAATTGTTATTGGTTAATAAATAGTTTAGTTAGGTACAATATTTTTGTATAACAACGAATTCTTTAAGTGATTTCGCAATTAAGTAGATAGTATAAGCAATAAACCATTCTTATTGTTGGCTGCTTTTTCGCTTAAATGAAATAGGTACATAAATACATGATAGATAAATAAATGAATAACTCTTCTTGTGAAGATGTTGAAAATAATTCATCCAAATATAAATATTAATATGATCATTATCAAAAGGTTTTTTTTTTTTTAATTTGAATGTAAAATAAAATAAAATAAAATTAGAAATAATAATAATAAAACAAATAAACTTAATTTGTTGACTTCAGGCATTCTTTAAAATAGTTCCTCCCCTTTGTAAATAACCAATCCTGTACATTTATGATATAAAGCTTGTCAGTTTTCGATTTCCTTGTATCAATACTCAGTAAGTTAAACATTTTGGGGGCAATATAGGAGTACTGTCGCTGTGCAAAAGTTGTTTTAGTTGTAGGAATTATGCATTTTAGGTGTGAATAGTACCGAGTGTGAATTTTTTTTTGTGTTTTTTCCATCAAATCATTTTTCCATAAGAATATGAGAATTGTCTTTATATATAGTTGTCGGATGTCTAACACTGTGAGTTTTTTAAAAAGTTGCTCTGATGGGTGTGATGGGTTACATTAGAATATTATTCTCAGCAGAAGTTTTTGAATTAAGACCATGGGATAAAGAATTGACATTGCACATCCTCCCCATCCCACAATACCATATGTAGCAATTGATTGGAAAAGTGCAAAGTAAACATGGAATATATTAATAAATTTTTCACTAACATAGGCTCGCAATTGGCAAATAAAATCACAAAACCAATTACTTATGAAAAGGAAATAGAAAATAATGAAGACTTAATCCAAGATAACACACTAAATCTAAACCAAATAACTAGCAACGAACTTAGAAAAGTGATTGCTTCACTAGATAACAACACTTCTTCGGGAAATGATCCTATCTCAATCAAAACTATAAAACATCTCCAAGATGAGTTGATCCTCCCCCTGACATACCTTATAAATCTCTCTATATCAAAGGGGATTTTTCCTTCTTGTCTAAAAAATGCTACAGTTTTACCAATTTATAAAAATGGAAGCAAAAATGATATAAATAATTATCGCCCTATAAGTATCCTAAGCACTTTCTCAAAAATCCTAGAAAAAATTTTGAAAAGCCAAATCGTTCACTTTCTGGAATTTAATAAAAAAATTTCCCCGACACAATATGGATTTCGGGAAAGTTTGAGTACCGTGAACGCCATTGAACATTTTACAAGAATAGCCATAAAAAGTTTAGACGATGGAAAAAAATGTCTGGCTGTTTTTATAGACCTAAAAAAGCCTTTGACACAATAGATCATAAAATTCTTCTCACAAAACTTAAAAAAATTGGCATATCTGGCACTCCACTAAATTTACTGATGACGTACTTGACAGGACGAACACAACAAGTACAAATAGGTCAACAAAAAAGCAATCCTCTTCCAATAAACTACGGCGTCCCTCAAGGAAGTGTCTTGGGACCAATCTTATTTCTCATCTACATAAATGAAATTACCAAACTTCCCATCAATGGAAACATAATTAGTTTTGCCGATGATACTGTTATGTTATTCCACGAAAAGGACTGGATGGACACTTATAAAGAGGCTGAACATGGACTAACTGTACTTCAAAATTGGCTTCGGATGAACTCTCTTACGCTCAATGTAATTAAAACTAATTATCTAGCCTTTTCAATAAACTCAAGAGGTCAACCGGGTAAAGAATACACTCTCAAATTGCACGAGTGTCAAAACAATAAGTCACATTGCTCTTGCCCTATTATAACAAAGGCAAAAAGTATTAAATATCTAGGAGTGGAAATAGACGAAAACCTTAGATGGGACATACACATAAATGGAATCACTAAAAAGCTCACGAGACTTGTGTATTTCTTCAAAAACCTAAGAAACATACTACCTAGGAAAGACATAAAAAAAGTTTTTTATGCCTTATGTCATTCCCGTCTTGAGTACGGAATTCTAGTATGGGGATCTGCTACAGCCAATCATATTAACCACTTAGATATTGCTCAGAAGAGCATTATAAAAACCATACTAAAATTACCCATCAGAACCCCCTCAAAAGATATTTTTAAGTGTTTTGACGTTCTTAATTTAAAACAAATATATGCCAAGAATATTCTTATACATCATTTTAAAAACAGAAAATCTCCTAATGAAACTCGGATACATGACACAAGAGCCTCAAAAAAGGATATACGAGATGTTCCAAAATTCAAGACAAGTTTTGGCCAAAGAAACCACATATATCTTGCAACTAAACTATACAACATCCTTCCTCCAAGTCTGAAAAAGATAGAAAAGATAAATAAGTTTAAGGAAAAAATCAAAACATGGGTGAAAGAAATTAATGCAGACATACTAGAGAATGTATTAAAAACATCATAGAAACTAAATAACGGAAAATCAAAGAAATCTACCAGTCCGCCTCAGCACAGTACCACCTAGTGAGGAGGACTAAGAACAAACGGATTAAATATTTATATATATCATCATATCTTGTAATTGTCATCAAACCTGTAACTAAATAGTCACTAATAAAAAAAAAAAAAAAAAAAAAAAAAACACATCTCAGTGTTTGTAGGTTAAGAATAGATCTGAGAGAGTAGAAAATGTAGCATAATTTGCGAAGCCTTTTTGTTGCAGAATTGATGTGTGCCTCCCAACGCAGTTGATCGTCAATAATAACCCCTAAGTACTTAATTTCGTTTGATGTTTTTAGGTCATCGCATGAGCAATTCTTGTGAAGTGATGTAGGCGTGGTAGGGTTCTGTGAACATGAATGTATGTTAAGTTTATTTATTTATTTATTTAAAATTTACGGCACAAAGTGCCATTTACAAATATGTTTTTATTAAATATTTTTTAACAGTCGTAGTACATATTTTTTTTTTTAAATTACACATAACAAATAGAAAAAGAAGGATATTAATAGAACAACTTGATGAAAGCAAAAAGAAACACAATAAAATAAACAAAAAATGTCATGTAGTGACCTCATTAAAATATGTTTGGCTGAAATGTTTGATCAGTACAGCCTTGTATTTCAGTTGGGAAATATTAAAAATATCAGCCACATTGGCATAAAAATAGATTACATACCAATTTTATGTAATCTATTTATTACATAATTGTAGCCTGAGACCGACTTATAATTGTCACAATAATACATACTAGGGAACCTTGACCTAATGGTAGGTACATGAAAGTGAATCAACTTTATTATATCAGGGCTATCCAACTGATAGTTTACAATTTTATATAAAAATATTAGATCAAAAATTTTTCTTCTGTCGCTTAACTTCAACAATTTCAATGAATTTAATAAAAAATCATAATTTATTGATTCTGAAGGAATTCCAAGTCTAAAATTAATACACCTCAAAAATTTGCGTTGGACTCTTTCAATTATATTAATGTGATTATTAAAGACAGGTGACCAAATTGTAGAATTATATTCTAGAATGCTTCTAACGAGAGATGTGAACAGAATTTTTAATGTTTGAATATTTTTAAAATCTTTGGAAATCCTTAATATAAAACCTAACATTTTCATAGCCCTATTTGCTATAGAAGTTACATGAGATACAAAACAGAGTTTCTGGTCAAAAATGATGCCTAGGTCAAGTATTTCGTCTACAGAGATTAAGTCAACATTAGAGAGTGCATAATTATATATTATTGGATGTTTAATTTTGTAGAACCTCATAACTTGGCATTTGTTAATATTTAGCTGAAGTTTATTACTTGAACATCATTTGAAAAAGTTGTTAAGATTCTCTTGCAAGATTGTGCAATCATGCACATCATTAATGACTTTAAACAGCTTCATATCGTCGGCAAAGAGTAAAACTTCGACACTGTGGAAAACGCTAGTAACGTCATTGATGAATAGGATAAATAATAAAGGTCCCAGGTGCGAACCTTGTGGGACACCGCTGGTAGCAATAAATTCGTAGGATAGACAGTCGTTGATCTTTACAAAGAGTAATCTATCAGATAAGTAGCTGATCAACCATGCCAAAAAATTGCCACTTATCCCTAATTTTTTTAGTTTATTTATTAGTATTTTGATGCAGACCTTATCAAAAGCCTTGGAAAAATCAGTATAGATGGAGTCAACCTGTTGCCTGTTAGTCAATGCTGTGTTTATGTAGTTTTCATATACTGTAAGGTTTGTGAGAGTAGATCTAGATGAGACAAACCCATGTTGGCAATTGGTAATAACATGTTTAATATTAGAGGATATTTTACTAAGAATGATTTTTTCAAAAAGCTTAGGAATACTAGACAGAATACAAATAGGTCTATAATTGTATACATCATTTTTTGAACCCTTCTTGAATACGGGGGTGAGATAACAGGATTTCCAGCTATTGGGGAATTGACCTTTTTTAAGAGATTTGTTAAAAATTTTGTACAATGGATAGGAAAGACTATTAACACAATTTTTCAAAAATATGGGTGGGACATTATCAGGACCAGAACTTGTTTTTGGTTCCAAGAGTTTAATGGAGGCAATGATTTCGTTACGTTCAATTACTAATTCAGATAATTGCAAGTTAATATCAGTGACAAATTCAGGAACACTATCCACAGGGACATCATCCTCATATACACTTTTGAAAAAGTCTGCAAATAGATTGGCAATATCTTCAGTTTTGGCACAGGTCTTGCCATCATAGTTCATAATATTAGGAATAGAAGAATAACTGTTTTGTAATGATTTAGAATAATTAAAGAAAGATTTAACATTACATTTGATAGAGTTTTCAACCTCTTTTATATAATTTTTGTAACATTTATCTGAAATTTCGGCGCATTGCTTACGCAACTTATGAAATTCAGTATAATCATGAAGTGATCTCGTTGTTTTGAATTTGTGGTGTGCATTCTTCTTTTTAAAAACTAAGTTAATGAGATCATTATTAAACCATTTAGGAAAAGTTGATATATTATATGACGTAACAGGTACATGACTTGTAATATTTTCTTTTAAGATACAGTAGAATTGTTCAATATTGTCATTTAATTCACCATCGTTTAGAAATGACCAATCAACCTTGAGGAGGGAGTCACATATTGCTGTGTAATTGGCTTTATGAAAGTTTAAAGACATTTGTTTAGTTTTTGGATTTTCACTTATGGTGTTGTTTATGGTTATATCTAATGATGGATGGTAATTGTCCACAGGAAGAAGAGTATCTAAGGATTTAGTAACAGTTATAGATTTGTCGTTACAAAAAACTAGATCCAGAGTTCTATTATTACTATTTTTGTTATCGTTTAATTGATTGAGGTTTAAAAAATTGGACATTTCGAGTATTTCTCTTTCAATGATAGATGCGCTGGAGTTATAAGTTCCAGATAATTCTGAGGATAGTGAATCCCAATTAATATTAGGTAGATTATAGTCACCTGCAATGATTATTTTTGTTTTGGGGTATTTAGATGTAAATAATTGAATCTCATCAATATGGTTTTTATAGATAATTAGATCAGATGAAGGAGGAATATAAACACAACCTATTATGATTTTATTTTTTTTGTTAGTATTAATCATGCAAAAAACATGTTCCACATTTTTATATGTAGTGTTAAGCTGTCTAGAGACTAATTTCTTAGAAATTGCTATCAAAACACCACCACCTCTTGATTTAGAACTAGTATTCTTGTTTCTATCCAATCAGTAGATATTTTTTTTATTTTTATTTATCTATAATAAAATATAATTACAATGGTTTTATGTATATGCCTGTCTCACTAGGGTATACCTGTGTCGAGACAGGCGTACAGTTATATAAATGAATATTGTAGTTACAAGGATATTTAAGGTAAAATACATATCACTTTGAATAGAATTAAAACAGAAAGGTGATTGGAAGGGTGATAAATCTTTTAAAGAGAGTTATTTTATAAATGTTGGAGATGAAGTAGAGAAGTAAATTCTGCCTAATCTATTTAAAGGTCAATTTGACAGGATTCCATTATTTTCATTTATTTTATATGGGTTAGGTTGTATTGGTATAGTTATTTTTGTCTATGTGTGATTTATTTGACAGATGTTTGTAATAGTGAGGCGTCCAATACTTATAATCCATTTTTTAATATCTTGTTTGAATTTTGTAAAGGAGTCAGTTTGTCTGATCGTAAGTTGGTAGTGTATTGTATAGTTTGCAAGCTATGTATTTAGAGTGTCTTTGCCCGAAGATGGTTTTGAAAAAAGGAGTTTGGAGAAGTTCGTTGTTTTTGGCTCGGGTATTGTGTATTGTTTGTGTAGCTTTGTATAGTGTTTTGTTGTTTTTGTGTAAATTAATTAGTATGGATCTTGAGTAGAGCTGTTTTATGTCCATAACGTTGAAGGAATTAAATATAGTATCCGTAAGTGGCATTTTAAGAATTATTTTTATGATTAGTTTTTGTGCTTTCATGATGGGATCAAGGGCATTGGAATATGCATTACCCCAGGCTAAAATTCCGTATTCGATGTGAGATTGGCACAGTGAGTAATATACTGTTTTTAAAAGTTTTAGGTTAAGGAAATTGCGTGTTTGTTTGAAAAAGTGTATAGATTTGCGGATTTTGTTTGTTGTATTATGTATATGTTGCTTCCAATTTAGGTGTGTATCGAAGGTTACTCCTAAATATTTGATAATGTTTACTTGCTCTAGGCATGGGCAGTCACAGTTCCGGTTTAGAGATGTATATTTACATACGTGTATTTTTAATGGCGGGGGTAGGTTTGACTTTGGGATATTGGTGAGACTAGACAGTAAGTATTTAGTTTTCTGTACATTTAGAGTTAATATGTTCGAGTCAAGCCAATATTTTACCTGTTGAATTCCTTCCTCCGCTTTGGAATAAACGGTAAGCCAATCTTTTGCTTGGAAGAGTAGGACAGTGTCATCGGCGAAACTGATAATAGTGGCATCGATATCTAGGTTGCATAACTCGTTAATATATATTAGAAAGAGGGTTGGACCTATAACACTGCCTTGAGGGACCCCGTAACTAATGGGCAAATTCTGGCTCTTTGTGGTACTGAGTTTAACACATTGGGATCTGTCAGATAAGAAGCTGGAGAGTAGGCCTAATTCTTTGTTCCTAATACCTATATTAAACATTTTGCGTTTTAATTTGCTGTGTGAGATTGTATCAAATGCTTTACATAGGTCGAGAAATACCGATAGACATTTCAAGCCCTTATCAAGGTGGCCAGAAATATGGTCAGTGACTGTGGCTATAGCATCGTTGGTGCTTTTATGTTTTCTGAAACCAAATTGCCGCGGCGATATTAAGTTATTGGTTTCGAGATATTCCATGAGACTATTATTGACGATCTTTTCGAATACTTTTGAGAGGGAATTTAGCAACGTAATAGGACGATAATTACTAATATCAAGTTTGGAGCCAGTTTTAAAAATAGGGATAACGAGACCTTGTTTTAGAATGGAGGGAAATAGCCCTTGGCGGATGCTAATATTAAGTAGATGCGTTAATGGTTGAAGTATACCAGGGGCAATTTTTTTAAGAACATTGTTGGGTATTTCATCAATGCCGGTTGATGAAGAGTTTTTAAGCGAGTTTATTACTATAGAAACTTCCTTCTCTGTGATCGTTTTAAGAACAAAGCGGGTTGGGAAATCATTATTGGTCGCGTGGTCACTTGGACCAAGCGCATCGTTATTTATTTGGATTTTTTTTGCTAGTTCCGGACCTATGTTTGTAAAGTAATGGTTTATGTAATTGACAATTGTGTTGGGGTTCGATGTAAAGTCTACAGTGATATCTTTTATATTGAGAGAGTTTAAGGTGTCGGTGGCTTTATTTGAATTGGTAGCTTCCTTGAGGACTTTCCATATATTTTTAGGGTCATTGTTGCATTCGGAAATTTTTTTGTTGTAATATAGATTTTTGGCTTTCCTAATGACTTGTGTGCAGATATTACGATATCTTTTGTAGAAATTATGGAGTGTGATATCATATGGGTTTGTGGCACATTTTTTTATGTATGGAATTGGGTTTCCGAATGCAATTGATTATAGTATGGTTTATCCACGGTTTGAGAGGTTTGATCGCTTTAGGAATGGTGTTTGTGGTGATTTTGGTGTTTTGGACAAGGATGTCTTGAAGGTAGGTAGAGAAGTAGTTCCAGGCCTCGTCTATATTAGTTTTGTTATAGAGTGTGTCCCACGATTTAGAGTTAATCGTTTTGTTAAGATTGTCATAGTTAATTGTTTTCTTCGTTATTTAGATGAAGGTTTGTTTTGTACGTTGTGTTTGGAACTCATAGTGAAAGAGGTGGCGTAGTGATCTGTAATTGATGACATGTGGATTTCGGAGGTGTATTGGTTGTTTGATTTAACCATAATATGGTCGATGCAGGAGGAGGAGTTTGGTGTACATCGTGTTGCTGAATTGATTGTGCTTTCCATTCCGTGGAACATTAGTGTGTTTAGATAGTCTTGGCACTGGGGATGTTCGTTGTTTTTTATAATGTTAATGTCAAGATCCCCCATTAAAACTACGTTCTTTATTTTGTGTAGATCCGTGAGATAGCAGTTTATGTCCTGCAAAAATGAGGAGATGTTAGGTTTAGAAGGAGAGCGGTAAAGTGCAATGATACATGTGTTGACGTTGTACGTTATTTGAAGACAGTTTGAGTTAGTAATATATATTTCTTTGACATTAAATGAGTTAAGAGTGTTGTTTAATGTATATGCTACTATGCCATCGTTTTGTCTGTAGTGATTTGAGGTTTGATGGTGGGTATAATTGGGGATGTTTTTAGGAGTATAGTAAGGTGTTAGCCAACATTCTGTCAGGATAATTATGTCATATTTGATTTTAGTAAGGTCGAGTTCCATGAGGAATTGGTCAAAGTTTTTGTTTATAGATCTAATATTTTGATGGTATATTGAAAAGTTTGTTTTGTTAGATGTTATGATAGTAGTATCCATTTTTTTATGGTGAGTAGATTGTGTTGAAATATGTATGGGTAATAAACCGATATTTTAGGTAATTTTTTTTAAATCATCTACATGTTTAATATAAATAATTTTATCGTTCGTGAGGCGCCTCATCATGATTCTCCCTTCTTTGTACCAGACATAAGCATAGTTTTTTTCTTTGGCAAATTTTTTTGTATGCCATAAAAGTTCTTTGTGATATGAGGTGAGTTCTTCTGTATATCTTGTCATCTGTAAGTCCTTTGATGGAAGCGTAATTTAGGTTTCTTTTTCGGCGATGAGGTTGTCACGTACAGTTTTGTTCTTGAAATGAACCAACAGTTTGGGGGGGGCATCAGGACGTCGGTCCGGAATTCTTTTAACTTCAGTTATTTCATTATATGTTATTTCCACGCCAGCCGCTGCAGCAACTCTTATAACTAATTCGGCCGCCTCTTCGCCACTTGAATGTTTGATGCCGGCTATTTCCAAGTAATTTGTGTGGTATTTTGTTTCAATTTCAGACAGTTTTATTTCAAGATGTTTTATGGTGGTATTTTTGTCTTGTTGATCCTTTTTGACGATTGCTATTTCCTCTTCAATTTTTTTGTTTTGAATAAGAGTAAGGTCTATCTTTTTTATTAGTTCGTCATATTGATTGCTTATGAATTCTATGCTTTTTTGGGTTTCAGCTGTGATTTTTTCCATTTTGGATATAATTTCTTTTTTCATATTTTCCATATTTTTGGCGATGTGAAGGATAATTTTTTCCATATAAATATCATCTAATTCAGGTGCATTTTTTCCTGTAGATTTGGCCGTCTTAATTGAATTATGATTATCCTCTTCTGAATCGCTAGATGTCACTTTTTTTTTGCGATTTCTTCTGCCTGTTCATATTGGAAGGTTTGGAGCTCGGATAATTATTTAGGAAAAATAAAAATATTAAAGTTCTTCTGAATTGGGTAGGATTCGATCTCGGTCCGTTAGGTGTGCCTGAGCGATCGCGTTAGCTACTACGCTATTGCCCACATGCGACGTAGTGTGAAGTAAGTGCAATATTTGTTGACTTGGGCGCAGTATTAGTTGGCAGTTACTTATAATAAGCGGATATTTATTTGGGCAACAATATTCACTCAACTGTCACTTTATAAAGATTATTCAAAATGATTTATTCACTTTATGAGACCGCTCGTAAATAATTTATGTAGATCTTTCGCTGAATAGATCTTAGCAAAAACGATTGGAGATAGAATTATAACTTTTTCGGTATTATTCGCTATAAATTTAAACGATTTATGAGGAGCTGTATTTTGACGTGCACTCTGTGTGAAACTACTCTAACTGTAGCTTTTAGTTCTCTAACTGTAGTTAAAAGTAGATCGTAAATTATAACCAATAAAGTTCAAAATTAAATTGAAAGTTCACTGATAACTTAAACTATTAAAAATAGTACTTGTAGTAACAAAAAATTCTTACCTATATTGTGCGTTGGTAGTCCCAGTTCCGCTGTGTTGATATCAGAAACAAGCCAAGTTTCTGTAAGAATGATGATTTCGTAAGAAAGAATTGACGCAGTTTTGGAAAATAGTTGAAGTTTTGTTCGCATCCCTCGTACATTTTGATAATAACTTTTTAATGATGTTAATGTCCTAAGTTTTTTGGCAATGTACTTATTATTTTAGGACAAGAGTTGATGTATTTAATAGTTAAATTCGCTTCACCACCTTGTAGACGATCTTCCAATTCTTTTCTCAGGTCGGACAATTGTTTACGCTGTAATACAGTCTGATCACATTTGATTTTTATCTCATTTGAGACAACGTGTCTGTTTTGGAGAATTAACTTCGCTTGAGACTGTTCTGGAAATTCCATTTTTTGATAGTTTTGGGGAAGTTTGATACCAACCTCCTATTGGGGAAGTTTGATAGAAGATATAAGAAGATATTGGGGAAGTTTGATATTTTTATGATAGTTTTGGGGAAGATTTGGTTTCCGTATAGAAAAAAGTAGGTATTTTGTTTTATCAATATTAAGAGTGAGGAGGTAGGAATCTAACCAGTGTTTTACTACATTTATGCCATAGTTTGCTTTTTCAAAGGTTGAATTCAAATTTTCACCTTCATATACGATAACCGTGTCATCAGCGAAGGATATTATAGTGCCACCAGTATTCAAATTGCATAAAGAGTTAATGTATATTAGAAAGAGAAGTGGGCCTAATACACTGCCTTGGGGCACTCCATACGTGATTTGTAAACTTGAACTTCTGTATTCTTTAGCGGAATTGATAATAATTGACTGGGATCTGTTTGCTAGATAGCTCTTAAACCATTCAAGCGGAATCCCTTTTATTCCTATCTGCAGGAGTCAGGAAATTTGTAGAGTCTTCGTATTACCGTTTTTTCAATTATTTTTGAGATCGGACTCAGCAAGGATATTGGCCTATAGTTATTCACGGATGATCTGTCCCCTGATTTAAAGACAGGAATAATTGTTGAATGTTTTAGGGTGTTTGGAAAAAGGCCAGTTCGAAAACTTAGATTCGTGATATGTTCAAGGGGTTTAGTGATGATTGGTTTAAGGTGTTTAATTAGTTTAGTGGATATATTGTCAATTCCCGTGGAGTGTGTATTTTTGAGTGAAGTGATGATTTCATCGATTTCTTGTTCTGTTGTTGGAGTGAGAATGAAAGGGTTATAACTCATATTATCAAGAGAGATATTGTTTGCAAGGCTATCTTCAGATGCTTTAGTTTTATTTAGAATATTATTTGCTAGGTTTGATCCGATAGTGGAGAAGAATTGGTTGAAATGATTTATGATTGTTTCAGAGTTTTCAGTACAATTAAATGTTTTATCCGCGATGGTGATCTTGTTAATAGGTGTGGTCACTTTTTCGGTGTAGCATATTTCTTTTAAGATATTCCAGATTTGTTTATTGTCATTAGCAGCTTCCTCTATCTGTTTCCTGTAATAGTCTTCTCTGGCCGTACAGGCTATTTTTTTACAAACATTTCTGTAACGTTTATAAAATAAGAGAGATTCATAGTCAGTAGGATTATTTTTTACAATATTTATGAAGTTTTCACGCTTACGAATGCAATGTAAAATGCCATTTGTTATCCAAGGTTTTAGTTTAACTTCACGTCTACTTTGGTTGTTTTTGTGTTGGATGTAGCATTTTTTAGGTGTTTATGAAGGATGTCGATGAGAGATTCACAGGCTAAGTTTGGATCACTAAGTTTATAAAAATTTGACCAGTTTTCCTCGGAAACCAGTTTGAAGAGAGTATCATATGAAATTTTCTTTAGTTGTATAGTAGATGCTGGTGATTTTTGTATTCTATGGGAAATGGAGGTGATAGTAACATAGTGGTCTATAACAGTGCATTGATATACTAGAGAATTGATATTTAGTTTGCATTTGGCAAAAACGTGATCTATGCAACTGGCGGATAACTCAGATACACGAGTGGGGACTGTAATAACTGGTAGAAATCCTTACAAAGTTACTAGATTTATGTAATCGTTGGCTTGAGGATGCATTGTATTTATAATATTGATATTAAGGTCAGCAATAATAAAGACATTTTCACGATCTTTAATACATACTAAAATTTGATTAAGTGCTTTTAAAAATGATGTTATGTTGGATGTGCTCGGTGATCAGTATATACATAGAATAGTAACGCTTTTTTCAATTTCGAGTTTTAGACAATTTGAGTTTGTTAATGTTATTTCCTTTATAGAGTGTTGTATATGATTTTTTATGTAAATAATAACGCCATCATTTTGTGATTGGTTATTATGTGTGTTGTAATGATTATAGTTTTTAGGAATATAGTTATCTTTGATCCAGCATTCGCTCAAGATAAGCAAGTCAAAGTCTGAATCAAGTTCTGTAAGTAGTACCATAATTTCATTGAAGTTTTTGTTCATACTTCTAATGTTCATGGAAAAGATTTTTAAGTCAGATTTATTTAAGGTTTTTTGAACTTTTATAAAACTAGTGGTTTCAATACACGGAATCTGCGACACGTTGTCCAAAATATTTGTTATATTATCATCCATTTATAAAAAAAAATTGTGTAGTGTATATTACATAATAGATTGTTGGATTTTTGTTGGGTTTTGTATGAAGAACAGAAGCTGTTATTAAAAGCGATAACAATAATAGCAATAACATTGAACTTTATAATGGTTACAGTAACATAATAAGCAATAAAATTGTTTTTTGTAATAATTACAGTTATAAAATCTTGACATTTGGAGTCAATATCAAAAATACAAGATTTGTCTTTGTTGGTGCTAAATCTACATGAAATTTTTAATAGAATTTTAAAAAACGATTTGTTGATAACTTTAAAATTTGTTGATAAAAATAAATTACAGTTAAGTAATTCATGAAAAAAATATTTCCAAAAGTATCTATTTTTTTTAAAATAAAAATCATTAGAATTTAAAAAAGTTAATTTCAATCCTGATAATAATTGCAGTAATAAATGCATGTTTTGTGTGATAAAAATTGTAATAATAGCTAATTCTTGCATGTTGCATACAGATAATAATATATTGAGTATTAGTAAGGTTAATTGTGCCATTGGTTTTTTTTGTTCGTAATAGAAAAAAAGGGTTTTGACAGTAACTCAGAGCAATGACAATAATACACAGTTCGATAACCTTTACAATAACAGCAAATTTTTTTTTACAGCTAGAATCCGTTTCAAGAATAGGAGATTTGCATTTGTTAATAGTGAAACTACATTTATTTTTTATGTGAATAGTAATATCAGAAAATCTTATTATAATAAGATTTTTTGAAAAAAAGTTAACTTTATAGTAATAATGATCTGAAATTGTGGTATTATAAAATATGAGGGAGAGGGAAGTAACTGATTTCATAATATTGTTGAAACTCGAGAAAGATAAATTAAAAACATATAGAATAGCAACGTTGTAGGGAGAGTAGAGTTTATGAAATGTTGGGGGGGGGGGGGGGGGGGGCGCGATAAGAGATGTTTATTTTTTTCGTTGATGTGTAGAACAGGGATCCCAATTTCTTTACGTACATACACCTTTCCCTCTCGGATCCATGCGAATTTGAAGATATTGTCCCGTGAAGCCTTCCGTGCAAGATACCAAAGATGTTTCGTTCGAAATGTTAAGTGTTCGGTGATGTAAATCTGGGAGCGAGTTCCTGCCATTCCGATGAGTGTGGTATTTAGTTTATTGTCTCTGTTTGTAGTTTTTTTGTTGTACGCTTTGGTGTCGTTTAAGAAGTTCTCACGGTCAATGTTAGTTTTAAATCTAAGTATTATAGGCCTCTGCAGGTCTTTATTGTTTTTTTGGGAGATACGGAATGCTGTATCTATGTTATTGAGTTCCGTGTTGGCATTAGTTGTTTTTTGTATGTTAAATATAATGTTTTTCAGATTTTCTCCGTTTATTTCAGGGATTCCCCTGATTTCGACGTTCTTTGATCTATTTTCCCTCTCTATTTGTTCGAATTGACCTTCTAATTGTTCTAAGCGATTTTCGAGGTCAGCATTTTTTTTTTCTAATTTTATGTTTGTATCTTCTAGTTCGTGTACACGAATTAAGATTTCTTCATATTGTTTGCTCATTATTGATATTGTGTTGAGTATTTGGGTATTTTGTTCTATAATTAAGTTCTGTTTAGTTAGTAATTCACCGTCCAAAGGCGAATTACTCACTATATTGAGATTAGCGGTAGACACGCCAGCTATGCATTTTTTGCACCTAATTTGAGCCCGTCGCTCCTTGCCAAGGCGTCGGTAAGTGCTTTCAGCCACTCCTCCACAGTTTAGGTGAAAAGTACATTTGCATTCGGTGCACGTGAACAAGGATTCAGCAGAGAGAGTAGGTTCCGCACAAACATTACAGTTATTCATCTTGTCTTGTTGTTTGTGGTTGTAATTAGAATGTGCAGTAGTGTAGTAGTGAAGATCTCTGCACTCAACTGAACTGAATTCCGTTTAATGTTAATTATAATTTATTATTGTAATCACAATTTATTTAGGAATAAAGTAGGAATAAATCTTCTTATCACTCTTGGAAAAAAAAAGCCGAAAAGTTCTTGGATTCGGTGAGTTTCGAACTCGGTTTGCTCAGAATGTCGTGTCCGGTTTAGCAAGCGTGATGACCACTGACCACTAGGCTATCGTCACCGTGTGACGTAGCGTGAAATATTCGTAATATTAATTGTCTGGCCACAGATAAGATTTTACGTATTGTTGTAAATAATTCGATTAACTTTAACGATTTCAATCGTTGTAAGTTCACTGATATTTTAACAAAAAATTGCTATAACACGGCCATTTAGATTGAACTAAATTGAGTAGATCACTTCACTGAACTAAAGGTAAACACCAACCGATAGGTTGATCGATTATTTTAAATTTTTAACTGCGGATTTAAATTATTTTTGCGGAGCAATTTTTTGCGTGCGTACGGTACATTGATTGTATTATGGTATTATTGTATAACTCCACCAGCAATTTCACCCCCTCTTCTGCGAAGTTCGGTGTTTTAGTATTTTTGATTGGAAAATAATAAAAAAAAACTTTGGAAAAATCGTTGACGTTTGACGTTTGATTTTAACCATAGATATTTGACATTACAAATTCATTTAGTTTTGTATTGTTATAAGTCTAACAAGGACATTACACTTACCAAGCCCTTGAAGTCGCTGCGCTACCCCTGGCCATCTTGCTCTGGGCTGCTAACCTGGGGCCCCCTTGCATCTCTCTGCTCTGATGATAAAGCCTGAGCAAGATATATGATAAGGACTCCCGCCACGCCCAATAGAATGCAGACTTACCTAATGATGACGCTACGTCTGTCAAATGATGACACCATATAGAGAGGCGTGATATACACCCGCAGCATGCCCAATAGAAAGCAGACCGATTATCCTAAAGCCAATCAACATGTGAGTTGCTGCGACCATCACCGATGCCAGATATGCAGCAACCCACGAGAATATACACCACCTGAGGCGCAGTCCGTCTCGATTACTAGTAACCAGCGTCCACCGCAGCTTACATGCTCCAATCAAGAGCATTCCATCTCGCAATGCACGGTGGAAGACGCAATACCACTTGGTTGATTGGTTTATATACGATACTAATGTCTCGCCTTTGGTTAATAACGGTTTTATTTACTAGCAACTTTGCCATGGCGTTTTGAATCATTTGTACGTTGTTATGTTGGTTTTACATGATTGACCCCAAGAAGTTATCCCATATCTCACTGTTGATTCTGCAAGAGACAAATAAATCAATTTCATAGTTTTTATAGGCACATAACATTTTATTTTATAAAGTCTACCTACAATAGATCGGAGGCGGTTACAAAGTTTAAAAATGTGTACATCCCACTTCATGTTACAATCTACTGTTACTCCTAGACACGCATAATCGGTAACTAGTTTGATACTTGTACATGAACAGGGCTGTGTGATGTTGTTGTGAATGCAATCGAAAGAGTGAGATATGATTACGGGTGTCTCGCTTTACTTGGCATGTGGTGATCTTATATGCATCAGTTTTGTTTTTTTGGAATTGATAAGTAGACCATAATCATTTGACCACTTTAATAAATAAATGAAATCTAGCTGCATAATTTCATTGCAATAACTTACTAAGAATTATTTAAACTAATGAGACCTTTACCTTTGCGGAAATATCTTTATCTTAAACACCTATCATAATATTTCATTGAAATAATGAAAGAAAACCATCTCCTCCTGTCAAATTTTCTAATGGTCGTTTGGACAATTAAGAACTAAGGTGACGATTTATTATGCCTACGTACAGGGTGTTAAGAGACGTACTTGACGTACTACGTGATTTCTGACATTATTTGGAGTAATAATTTTTTTTATTTTTTTTTATTTTTGCGACTATATATATTTTTTTATTTATTTATTTATTTGAAACATTACATATTATAACGATTTTTTGCTATATATTTAACAATATATATTTTTTTAATATACAGAAGAGAAATAAAAAAGAAAAAATATTTTGTTTTTTTATACAAACGTGTACTTACGCTTTTTACCATTCCAAGAAATTTTGTATTGATTTTGATGAATTACTCACCTCGAGGATCAAAAAAATGAATAAAAAAAAGAAAAAGAAAGAAAAGAAAGAAATAATGAATATAATAATTACCGATTTACCCATTTTAAGGAATATTAACACAATAATGTAACTCAGGGTAATATTAATAGGTACTTATGCTGTAAATAAGTTGGTACGAAAAATGAGTTGGAATTTTGGAATAGAATACGCAGTTACAATAATCTGCGACGAATACAAATATATGCCCACTAAATAGACACATTCAACAAGTTTTTTCACAAATTTATATAGATCATCTGTAAGTACTCGTAAAAAAATACATAAAAACTCACTGAATGTGTTAAAAATATAAGGGCTTGATTGAACACAGAAAAATACATTTTTATACATGTTGCTATGATGCAATTAATAATAATAATAAGAAGAATAATAATGGGAGTACATTAATTTGAGTACGTAAATACTTGTCGAAAATGTATGTATGTCCCGTAAAAAAAACAAGCGAAGGAAATGTTTACATAGTTACCAATCGTAAAGTATATTATGACAATAAAGTGAATAAAAGCTAGGTAAGTGCTTTTGGTGGCAATAGTTTGATTCGATAAATAAGTTAGCATCAAGGACGCAACTAAATTGAAAAGTGAATCATACAATAATGCGACTGAAAAAGTATATAAGATTTTGCAGTAAGTTTGTTTACTAGATTTTTGCATATAAAGTATCAGGTTGCTGGTGGTGGTGAGACTCCTTAAACATAAACAGAACACATGCGATTCATATAATAATAATAAGAATGAAAGGACATTAATTACATCCTGGAATAAAACAATATTATTAATTTGAGTAAGTAATACCTTGTCGAAAAATGTGGTAAGATTCTTGAGAAAATCAGATTTGTTTTTCGTTACTTTTTTCTAAGATATAGGTTTGCTGTAAGTACTAGATTGCATACAATTTCACTGATTGTGTTGAACAGATGGGCTAGGTAGAAGAAGGGAAGATACATTATTATTATGTATATAAAGTATCGTGTTGCTGGTGGTGGTGAGACTCATTAAACATAAACAGAACACAAGCGAATCAAATAATAATATTAAAAATGAGAGTAATAACATTAATTAATAACAATAAATTAATAACATTAATTAATACATTAATTAATAACATTAATTACATTCTGGAATAATACATTATTATTATTTTTTTTAATAAGTAATAATATCTGACATATGATTTTGCAGTAAGTTTGTTTTACAGATTAAAAGTTAATGAAATAAGTATGTCGTTATATTTATTCATAATAAATGAGCTGTTATTTTATATATTCGAAAGCAATGTAATAGGTAGTATATGTGAACAAGTGCCTTCCTTATATATTCGAAAGCAATGTAATAGAATATGTGAACAAGTACCTTCCTTTAGCCATCATAACAGAGTGGAGTTGTAGTCAGATGGATTGACGTTTTAATCTGTCAAGGTCATTGGCATTGTTTATTATTATTTTTTTGAGCTGTCGCTTTGCTTTAATAAGATACGTCCTGAATTTGACCACGTGTATTTAAAGTTTTTTTTCATGCAAAACGTTTCGTTTGCCCTAGGAGGAATTTTTGTTTTCATGTAAGATGGTCAGATATGTAAATTCGTTTGGATTCTTGAGAAAAACCTAGATCATATGTGTTTAATTTATTAGTGCTGGGTGTAGTGGCTTTTATGTAAGATTTCAGTTTGTATAAAAAATTATCCCGTGCTTGAATTTGATTAAATGTCGCAAAGATGGATCTGGGGTTTTTTTCTGAGATTTTAGGCCCCATTCTATAAATCTTCTTGATTGCCGAGTTTTCTGTGGAGTCCTCAAAGTTGATGATTTTAGATATTTTAGTGATAACTTCCATATAGTTGTTGGATATGGTTTCTGGAATGCCTCTTAGTTCAATATTACATATTTGGTGCATGTATTCAAGTTTGTCAATTCTGTCATCTTGATGTGAGATTGTATTAGATAAAAAGGTATTTTGATTTTTTAGATCAATTAGGTCCGCATTATTTTTTGTCTGTGATAGTTCCAAAGCATTTACTCGATTTTTAAGCTCTTCTTGCTGCTCCGATATGTATTGTATCGACTTTATGAGTTCGTTGTTTTGTTTCAAAATTGCTTCGTATTTTTGGCCAATAAAGTCATTTTTTTTGTCGACAAATACCATCATTGAAGATTTGAAATTTCCTAGTTCCTTCATAAAAAGTTACAGAGAAAGGGGTTGATGAGAGCCATCTGTGTGCGAGGAAGGTAAATTTTCACTGTTGACTGCCTGATCGGTTAAAGTTTTCGAAGTCTGTGGAGGTTGTTTTGAATTTTTGGCAATATATGGCGGTTCTTGATTGTTTTCCGTCAAACTATTTGAGATGCTTTTCTGTTTGTTATTTTTAGGTTTTACGCAATTTTTACATTTCCAATTTTGATGTTGATGACTTTTCCCACATCGGCGAGAAATTTCCACTGTTTCAGCACACACAATGTGGTAATCTTCATTACAGACAGAACAAGATATAAAATCTGCGGGAACTTCGATGTTTTTTCCACAAGCCGTGCAAAGAGAATTCATATTAAAGTTCTTTGGGCGTGAAATTTACACAAGAAAAACGATCACTTTTGAGTATTTGATTCCTAAATTGAATGCGACACCTTTGTAACACTTTAGTTCGTTATGGGAATGTTTTATTTGTGTTCTATAATGATTAAGTCACTATGGCACTGATTGGTAAATTGTGACACGAGTCCCAGAAAAAACAATCTCTTTTCGCGGTCAAACGATACACTTTTTGGGAAAAATAAAAACGCTAGCACACAGCGCAATCTTTAACTTAGGGGAATAAATCACTTTTGTTAACTTCTCTACTGTTTAGATTATAGAATCTTTGATAATTTGAAGAGGCACGGAAATACGTCAACACTGAACTGTAGGTAGTGAATATTTTTTGTGTATAAAATAATTGTTACATACAAGATATAATGGTGAAATTAAGTATAAATTATTGTATTTCTTAGTCCTCCTCACTAGGGGGTCCTGTGCCGAGGCGGACTAAAGTTATTTAAATATGGTTTATTTGTCTTCTATGTCGTTTTTAGTGTCTTCATTAGGGTTTTTCGTTGACCTCTTTTAGCCATATTTTTATTCTTGATTTGTATTCATTAGGATTTTTTATTAGTTTTATGTCTTGGGGAAGGATTTTATGGAGTTTTGTTGCATAGTTTGTATAGTTTCTTTGTCCGAAAGTGGTTTTATAACTTGGAATATTTTTTATATCGTTTTTATTCGATCTAGTGTTATGCATACAAGCTATTGAAAATTTCAATTGAAGGCGTTCTAATTGGTACTTTCAATATGGTCTTTATGATTCCTTTTTGAATCGTATTCAGGTTGTGGAGGTATATATATGTATATAGGTATATATATGTATAGCAGATCCCAATCCTATGATTCCATATTCAATTCGAGAATGACATAACGCGTAGTAGACCTTTTTTATCATTTTTATTTACCACGTTTCTTAAATTTTAAAAGAAATATATAAGGCTTGTGAGTTTTTCCTTAATACCTTTAATATGTAGGTCCCATCTAAGATTTTCGTCAATTATTACTCCGAGATATTTTATGTTTTGCGTTTTTTCGATGATGGGGCAGTTACATTGTATATTATTTCCATGGCATTCGTGTAGTTTTAGTTCTAGTGATTTTATTGGTTGGCTCCGTGCGTTTATTGAAAATGTTATATATTTAGTTTCGCTTATATTAAGGGTAAGCGAGTTGATTTTAAGCCAATTTTGAAGTGCACTCAGCCTTTGTTCATTAAATGTTTTTAATGAACATTTTCTTCTTAAAATAATAAACAGTATCATCAGTAAAACTGATTATGTTTCCTTTAATGATAAGGTTATGTCAATCGTTGATATAGATAAAGAATAGAATCGGTCCCAGTACACTTCCTTGAGGAATGCCATAGTTTAAAGATAGTAATTTGCTCTTTTGTTTACCAATTTGTACTTGTCGTTCTCGCCCTGTTATATATGACTCTAATAAGTTCATTGTTGTATCGGCCATTCCTATTTTTTTTAGCTTAGTTAGTAATATTTTATGGTCTATTGTGTCAAAAGCTTTTTGAAGATCTATGAATAAAGCTAAACACTTTTTCCCATCATCTATGTTTTTTATGGCTATGCCTGTTAGTTTTTCTATGGCATCATTGGTGCTTAGATTTTCCCTAAAGCCATATTGGGATGGTGATAATAATTAGTTTTGTTCAATAAATTGAACAATTTGCTTTTTCATTACAGTTTCCAAGATTTTTGAGAAGGAGCTTAAGAGACTTATGGGTCGGTAATCCTACTAATATTATAAAGGAGAAAGTTTGTATGGATGGATGGATGGATGTTTGTTACTCTTTCACGCAATAAATACTGAACAGATTTTAAATTTCTAAAAAAAAACCAAGAGACATAATTATCACACTCAGTTCTAAACTGATGCGCGATCTTTTCCTGGCCAAACTCAAAGATCATATCAAAAGCAAAGGACGAATAACTACTACTTCACTAGGACTACAACATGCTCAGATGGGCACGCCCATCTATATATCCGACCACCTGACACCAAGAAAAAAATTTCTCCTGGCACAAACAAAGCAACAGGCAAAAATTAAAAACTACAAGTTCTCTTGGACGAAAGATGGTCAGGTTTATGTTCGCAAGTCTGAAGACACCAAAATCCTTAGAATCTCTTACGAATCGGACATTAAAAAAATGTGACTTGCGGTCCACAAAAAAATTACTTTACAAAATCTGCTTACTTATCTTATATATTTGATCTATATTTTTTTCACAGTAATTTTTGATCATATTATAAATCAATTTACTATTATTATTAACCATATTAACTACATCAACTTATTTCAAATATTTATCCTAACTTACTCCAAAATTCCCATTTATATAACTATTCTAAACTATCAATATATTTTTACAAATTTGATACATGCGATATTTTCAATTGTTTTAAATTATATTATTACTTCAACAAAATTATTATATCACCAAATAAAATTATCTAACTTCAATCAATTTTTCCAATTAACTTCTCCAAATAATGTTATTCAAAACTTAAATCCAACTATTTTAGTTCTTCTAAGTGTAATTATTCCATTTATAACTGTGTTTTTCCTAAGCACTAGAGCAACTAAACATCTGCAAAAAACATCTCAAATATTAATTGCTACGGTTCTTCCATTATCCTCATACATCTACTTAACTTACAATGCCTCTGTTGTATTCGAGCCCCCACCATACACAGACGTTAAAAATGGACCCAGCTAACTCTATTGATAACTTTCTGAACATCACGGTTCAAACGACAAACGATATAAAAACATATAATGAAATTATCTCAACACCTAAAACACTAAAAATATTTGCAATGAACATCCGTAGCCTCAATAAAAACTTCGACAATTTACTTGTACTCCTAACTGACTTAGGAAATGAATTTGATATAATTGTCCTGTCAGAGTGCTGGATTAATGCAAATTATATCCCGAAAATAATCAACAACTACTCCGTGTATAATACAACTCGGCACAGGTCCCAATCCGACGGGGTCATAGTTTATGTCAAATCCTACTTAAACCCAACAGTTTCTGAAACTACAGTTGACCATGCAAATTGCCTCAAAATCACAATTGACAACTTAAATGTCTTCGCCATATATCGCTCCCCAAAGTCCAACAATGTTTCATCTTTTCTCTACTCTCTTGAAAAAAATATTGATGACTCAACGAAGGATCTCATCATAATTGGTGATATAAACATAGACATCCTAAACGAAGCTAGCCCTTATACTACAAAATACCTAAACCTAATGGGTCTGCATGGCCTTATACCATACATCAACACACCTACCCGAGTCACACTCACTACTAAGACATGCATAGATCACATCATGGTCAGAACAAAACGAACCGTCAAATCAATTGTATTTGAATCTTCTGTAACAGACCACTACTCTACCATCCTAGAATTACACAACTCAAAATCACCTCCCCCTAAGTCTATTTATCCTACTCATAACATTGTAAATATGGATCATCTGATAAAGTCTGTAGAACGAGAAAAATGGGAGTCTACCCTGCTCTCTGAAAACGTTAACACAGCTCTTGAAACGTTTACTACATCACTAACTGCCCACATTAATCAAGCGTCTTCCCCACCAAAACGGCCTTCAACAAAAAAAAAAAGAAGCTAAAACCTTGGATTACGAACGGCCTTATCTTCTGCATACGTAAAAGAGACAGACTCCATAAACAAGCACTAATTAACCCAGACCCCCAAGTCCTACGTTTCTACAAAAAATATCGCAACATTTGCAATAACCTGATAATAATAAATAAACAAAAATATTATAAAAAAAAAATTGAAGATTCAGGTTATGACAGTAAAGTAATCTGGGACGTAGTCAATGACATCTCAGAAAATAAAAAAACCTCACTCGATATTCAATCTCTAGTTATTAATGGGAAAAATACCAAAGTCCACGAAGACCCAAAAACCGTAGCCGATCACGCCAACCATTATTTTAGTAACATCGGCACGAACTTAGCCAACAAAATTCTTAAAGCCACAAATAAAACCCAAAACCTTCTAACTTCACGGGTAAGACAACAGAACTCTCTTCATCCCTCACTTATCCTAGCCCCTATATCCACTAAAGAAATTTTTGACACAATACTTTCCATAAAAACAAATAGTGCAGCGGGTATTGGCAAAATTTCACCATACATACTAAAAAGTATAGCTCACTTTATTTTTTTTTTTGGTTTTAGGCAATTCACCCTGAAAAGAGTGCTTTGTGCCGGTAATAGTTAAAGTGGATAAAAAAATTCGGTTAGTCTATTGGGGAAATAATAATACAAATTAAATATTGGACTCATTTAGATCACCAAAACAAATTAAATATTGAATTCATTCAGGTTAATAAACTTACATAAAGCTGTATGAACACGAGAATTGTTAAGAGATAAAAGGTATGAAATGTTAAGGGGGGACTGGTGTGTGATTTTAATAAGCCGGCGGTATATGTTCTTGAAAGATGAATGGTTTTTACAGTTAAAGAAAACGTGGTCGAGGGTTTCCTCTTCCACACCGCACTGGCAGACCGGATCATCTAAAACTCTAATTCTAGACAAGTGAGATGCAATTGAACAGTGACCAATTCTCATTCTCGAAATACATGAAATGAATCGTTTTGAAAGTTTTTTACCGTGAAACCATGGCTTAGCAGGGATATGGTTTTGAATTCCAGCATAGAAAGATCCAGTTCTTATTTTGGAGACTGCCCAATTTTCTTCCCAGGCTCGAGTCATGTTGGATTTAAGAATCGGGAAGACATCGGAGATAGGAATTCTAAAATTTAGTGGGATAGTTCCGGAATCTGAACCAGATTTGGCGAGAAAATCGGCCATCTCATTACCCTCGATACCCAAATGGGCAGGGACCCAGGCCAATATCGTCTCAAACCCAGATTCACTTAGAGAATTGAGAAGATTTTTTATTTTACATATAATATTGTCTTCCGGATAACATAGAATATTTGACCTAATTTTAGTTAGAGCACTTAGCGAATCAGTACATAGTAAGGCTCGATGAATGTTGAGAACCTGGATTTGATTTAGCGCTTGTTCAATTGCAAAGCATTCAGCTGTACATATGGAAGCTTCTTTCGGTAATTTATAAGTGAGATTGATGTTGAATTCTGGACTATATATCGATGCTCCACATCTTTTATTTTCAAATTTGGAACCATCAGTGTAAAGGATGGAAAATCCAGGGAATTTTGAAGCCACAATGCTTTTAAAACAATCATCCACATTTTGAAATTTATTTAGGGAAGATAAAATATCCTTCCGAAAGACTGATGTTATTGTGTTCGGCATAAAAGTGATTGCCTTAAATGGAATATTGTATATAGGGAGATTGGGAACTTTTTGGAGATATTGGAGGGAAGATGATAGAGAATTATAGAGATGAAAACTTTTGATTAGGAGAGGAAAACATTGTTTTTCTCTTAATATTTTGTTAGAATTCAAATTAACACTTAACCGATCAAGACTTTGTTTAATAGGATGATGTGATAACGATAAAGCCTTGAAAATATATTTATTGGCAAGGAATTGCCTTCTGAAATATAATGGAGGCTCCCCACATTCCACCTGAAGCGCATTAATTGGAGAAGACTTCATAGCTCCAATAATCATTCTGAGGGCTTTTGATTGAATTCTTTCAATTTTCTTATCTAAATATTTAGGGAGTGGGTCAAAAAGGAATGAGCCATAATCCAAGTGGCTCCGAACTAGGGAATTATACATTATTTTAAGAGTGGTAGGATGAGATCCCCACCATACTCTGGAAACTGCTCGCATCATATTAAGTCCCTTTTCTCACTTTGTAGAAATTATCTGAATATGTGGAAGCCAGGAAAGTTTATGGTTCAAAAGAAGACCAAGGAATTTAATTTGAGTAGAGGTTTGTAGAGGCACATTATCAAAAGAGATTGAGAAGTGGGGAATTTTTCTTTTGCGCGTGAAAGCCACGACCCTTGTTTTAGATGCCGCCAGATTCATCCCATTTATTGACAACCAGCTTTTAATATATTGTAAAGCCAAATTCATTTCCTTAGCTGCAAGAATAATATTTTTATGTAACAAATATATAAGGATATCATCCGCAAAGTAAAGTCGCTTGATAGAAAAAGGAATTACTGAGTCTAGGTCGCTTATATAAATATTAAACAAGAGAGGACTAATAACTGAACCCTGGGGTAAACCTCTCCATAGTTTGCGCCTTAAGCATTTAGAGGAAGACTCAATAATAATGGACCTATCTGAGAGCAAATTAATAATAAATTGGACTAATTTCGGGGGGATTTGTTTTTTAATTAGCTTTTCTTTCAAAACATTCAGTAAAACATCATCGTAAGCTGATGAAAGGTCAAGGAATGTGGCCAATGTATAAGAATTAAGGGATTGAGAAACTCGGATATCAGTTGTGAACAAACTTAAATTATCCATTGTAGATTTCTTTTTCCGAAAACCATACTGATTTGGTGAGATAATATCTTGACTTTCAACAAACCACTCTAATCTGTTTTTTATCAAACGCTCCGCTACTTTCATCAAACATGATGAAAGAGCAATAGGCCGATAAGACGAAATTTCAGATGGATTTTTTCCAGGTTTTAAAATGGGAATGATTTTTTGAGTTTTCCAATCATCCGGAATTAGTCCTGTTTCAAACATATTATTAATAAGAGATAAGAAATATTCAACCGCCATATCAGAAAATGATTTAATGAAACTATTAAATATTCCATCGGGACCCGGAGCAGAGTCAGAAAGGGCTCTTATTACTCGTTTCATCTCATCAACGGAGAAAGGGGCATCTAGCCAGTTAGAATGAGATGGATATGGCTTAATAGAAGGCATTTCTTCACATCCGGCCACTGAGGGGGGGGGCTATTTTATCCGCAAATCCTAAAAGAATTTCTTCTGATATATGTTTGATTCTCGGCGGAGAATACGATGATCCGAATTTTTTTAAGCTAGACCAAACTGAAGACTGGGGAGTTTCCGGAGACAGGTTCTCACAGAACTTCCGCCATCCAGCACGTTTTTTATTTTTCAAAATTCGTTTGGTTTCTGCCTGAGCTTTTTTAACTGATAAAAAATTTTCTAGAGACATACACTTACGAAAATGGGAAATTGCTTTTTTACGAGAGTTGACGGAGCGAGTGCATTCCTCGTCCCACCACGGAGTAGAGTGTCTCATTTTAATGTTCGCATTGCGTTTCGGGATGGATTTTTCTGCTGCATTTATAACCATAGACGGAAACGTCTCACATTGCATTCTGATGTCTCCCGGGGACGATTTTGATAAATTAATAAGGTTATCTAGTTCAGAAGAGAAAGTGCTCCAATTCGCATCTTTTGTTCTAAATTTGAGATTATTTTTAACTGGGGGGGGGGTAAGTGTTAGATTGATGGTGGAAGCTGATTATAATTGGGAAATGATCACTAGAGAGGGGATCGTTTAGGATGTCCCAAGAGCATTTAGATGCTAACGAATACGAACAAAGAGATAAATCAACAGCACTTTTCCGTTGATGAGGGGGGGTGAATCTGGTTGGAGATCCGTCATTTAAAAAACACAGGTTATGGGTATCAATAAAATCTAAAAGATTGCGGCCAGAACGATTTGTTATTTTACTACCCCAAGAAGGGGAATGTGCATTAAAATCTCCAAGGATCATATAAGGGGAACAAATCTGGGTTAAGATTGGTGCCCATTCATTTTCAATAAAAGTCGTAGAGGGAGGAATATATATTGATAATATTGTGATATCAGATAAGACAGCTGCTATTATCTGGATATCGTCGGAGGGAGAATGAATATTAATTTGTTTAAACGGGATAGAATTATGGATTATCAGAGCCGTGCCGCCTTTACCATCCGGTCTGTCGTGTCGGAGACAATAATAACCTGGAATTCTTAAGTGAAAGGAGGGTTTTAACCACGTTTCAGAAATGGCGGCTACTGAAACGTCGTGTTCGTCGAGTAATTGAATTAGGTCAGATTTGTTAGCGAAGAGGCTTCTACTGTTCCACTGAAGAATTTTGTACAGTTTCGAAGTCATTGGGGAGGTAAGATGATAAAGATTTAATGTAATCGGCAGCGTTGGACGGTACAGTATTGTTGTTTGTAAGGATAGAAATTAAAAGGGTAATTAAAGTTTGTATAAAAGAATTATTATTCATTATTACGGGGAGAGCAGGAGGGGAAGTATTACCATTAATGGCACACCCATTGGGCGTGTGGGATTTGGCATTCCCATTCGGGCTTACCAAAATGTTATTCAATTGTTTTTTATCAAGGTAAGGAGTAAATTTTGGGTTGGGTTTGACTGGCTTGAGAATGGTTTCTCTGTGAGAAGATGACGTTGAATTTAAAAAGGTGGTTGTTTGGAAAGGAGTTGAGGACGATGTCATCTCTGCGAATGATTTTTTCGCAGGAGAGAATAACTTTGAGGCCTGGAAGTACGAAATGTTGTCGGTAGCCATTTTATGTTTTATGTTCTTCTGTCTTGATAATTCCGGACAGGCTAGACTGACCGCGGTATGTGCACCCGAACAGTTAATGCAAATGGGATCATTGGAAGATTTCGGACATTGATCAAATGGGTGACCTTCTCTGCAAAAGTAACAACGTGGGGGGGAGCGGCATACAGGTTTTGAATGTCCAAACCGGCAGCAATTAAAGCATTGAATAATCGGAAATTTATAAACTTCAACTGGAAGCGAGGTATAATAAATAAACACACGAGACGGTAGGGACTGTCCCTCAAATGTAATAACAACCGATTGGGAAGGTTTCCAGATCGTGTTTCCATCAGTAGAATCCTTGTAGTTCAGTCGACGTGCTTTTAATACTTTCGGGGTTCCGTGGGAATTATTCAAAGCATCAACAATTTCAGCCTCTGGGATCTCCGCGGGAATACCTCGCACAAGACCCATTCTCGTAAGGTTAAATGTCGGGATGAACGATTTATATTTATGGATTGAGAGCGAGTCAATTTTTTTTACAAATCCATTTGCAGAAGCGGCAGTATTAAACTCAATAGATAATTTATATCGCCCTTCCGGTTTAATTGAACCGTTAACAATACCAAGGTTATTATTTTTTGAGTCAAATAAGAATTTACCAAAATCTAAAGGATGAATAAGTTTTCCTTGTTCAGTTCTCTGAACAATAACGATAAAAGGACCGGAAGCGGAAGCAGGATAAAGTAAGTCAGTATTTTTTGTATTATCGCTAGTTAAAGTAGTTGTCGGGATGTAACTATTGGTGTTAAGGTCGTTAGAGGTCGAGGTTTGTTGAATCGGCGGTATAGATTTAACTTTCGATGGAATGTGAAGGCTATGCGATGGTCGTCGTTTACGAGATGGGAGCGTAATAGAAACCTTGCTAGTATTAGATTCCGAATCAGAAAAATCTAATATCGACCCTGGGTCGGGAGGCCTATCTTCGTCTTCTTCCATTATAAAAAAAACTTAACTTTTAAAAATTAAACTGAAAAAATAATACGCAGTCTATTTCATGCAAACAAATAGGTATACGATAAACAAAATTAAATAAAATGTAACAATAATCTCTTATCTGTATGAGGCACAGGAACGGGCGAACGGCACTAAATAGGTAAGGTACACACAACCACTGTAGACCGCGGCTCGAATCGAACTCCTCACTTTATTACCACACCGTTAAAACATATTGTAAATCTAAGTTTCAATAGTGGCTCCTTCCCCAACCAACTAAAACATGCAACGGTTATCCCAATATATAAGAGTGGCGACAAAACAAATATCGAAAACTACAGACCCATTTCTTTGCTAAGTGTCTTATCAAAAATCATTGAAAAAATTGTTAAAAGTAGACTTATCTCCCATCTTGAAACCCAGAAGATTCTCTCACACAATCAGTTTGGCTTCCAAAAAAAAAATTAGTACAGAATCTGCAATCTTAGAATTGACTGAGAACATATCAAACAGCCTGAACGAAGGCGATTCCTGCCTAGCCATATTCTTAGACTTAGCCAAAGCATTCGACACCGTTTCGCACCCCATACTTCTAGAAAGATTGTCTCAAATAGGCATCCGGGATTCAACTCTTAACTGGTTCTCCTCATACCTAACTGGTAGATCACAAACCGTGAAAATTAACAACGTAGCCCTAAGTAACCCTTTACCAATTCAATTCGGAGTCCCACAAGGAAGTGTTCTAGGCCCAATTTTATTCATCATATACATCAATAAACTCTGCAACCTATCCATAACGGGAAAACTAATATCCTTTGCAGATGATACTGTGCTTATAGCTCGACATAAAAATTGGAAAGGAGCATTCGACATAGCTCAACACGACATAGGCCTTGTAAAAAATTGGTTAGATGACAATCTCCTCACCCTCAATGCTGGTAAAACCAAATTCTTAACCTTTAGTCTGTCTGCTGCAACCCAACCTACTAACAACGAGAAAATAACAATTCACTGTTGTCCGAGACCTTACTCTTCCTGTACTTGCCCAAATTTGGAAAAAGTATCGCATATAAAATACCTGGGGGTCCTAATTGATCATCATCTTCGTTGGGATCAGCACTTAACCAGTCTAACTCCCCGAATTCGCAAGCTGTCTTATGTTTTTAGAACTCTTAGAAAAATCCTTACTCCCACAGTACTAAAAACAGTCTACTATGCTCTCTGCCAATCCCAATTAGTATATGGCATCATAATATGGGGCGGCTGTGCTCATAAATTTATTGATCCCCTACAAAAAGCCCAAAAAACGATATTACGTGCTATCAAAAAGCGACCGACAACATACCCCTCCACTCGACTATTCACCGAATGTAATGTCCTAAACATACGTCAACTCCATCTAAAATTTACCTTAACGTACTTCATGTTTAAATATAAGAAAAAACCCTTTTACATCATAATTACACCACTAGAACAATAACCAACCGACACTACAACGTACCTACACTACATACCGCGTCAGCTCAAAGACATTTCATATACATACCTAGCTCCTAAAATATTTAACCTTCTTCCTGAAAAAATAAAAACCGAATCCCAACCCCACACCTTTAAAAAACTTTTATCACAATGGATCCTTACATATAGAAACCATTATATTATATAAAACTTGTTACTTGAATTGTAAAGTTTTAATACTATTATTATCAAATTAAATTGTATAATTTAACAACAATTTTTTAAATGAACATATAATTTTATAACGTTTACTTACATTGAATTTTATTATCGACCTAATATTTTACGGTGCTCCAGATTTTATGTCCGGGTTGAATATTTCCCAAATGAAAGACTAAACCCTTCCACACACTTTTCCACAAATGAATATCTAGTAAACTAACGCAATGTAAGTGCACTATATAAGAATAAAACAATACAAGAACAATACGTCAATCCACCAGAAACATAATGGGAAAATATTTCACCGACTCCAGATATTTTCATATCAGAGGGTTCGGCTCTGATGAAATCCTAACTGGTCCGATAAATCCTACTGATCCCTCAATATAAATATTTAAAAAATCTTTCGTAATCCTACATGTATTTAAAATGACCGACTTTTGCATTTTTATGTACAAATTTTTTGACAAATCTAATACGCCTAAATTTTGAATGAGAGAGCTAGGTATAATGCCAGTAGCCGAAATAACAAATGGTAATATTTTTATAGTCTGAGAATGCCAAATTCTTTTAATTTCATTTCCTAAATCTGTATATTTTCTTATTTTTTCAGAAACAGTTTTCTGAATATTACAAGAATTTGGAATAGCGACATCAATGATATAAGTTATTTTCTTAATTTTGTCATGTAAAACTATATCGGGTCTATTATGACTAATTGTTCTGTCTGTCAGAATAGTTTTATCATAATAAATTTTATAAAATTCATTTTCTAAAAATGAATTTGGTTCATATTCATAATATGGTACATTACGGCAGTCAATCAAGTTATGTTTAATTACCAAACTTTGGTGAATTATTTTTAAAACTTGATTGTGCCTAAATGTATACTCGGACGGCGCTAATACAGAACATCCCGATATAATATGTTCTATAGTTTCCGGAAAAGCCAAACATTTTCTACATAAATCATCAATTTGATTTGCATCTTTGATGATATGCTTCCTATAATTTTTAGTATTAATGACTCTATCTTGTATGGCAAGCATAAAGCCTTCTATTTCTGCGCTCAACTCTCCAATACTCAACCATTTGTTTGACGAAAATTTGTCAACATATGTTTGGTTGAGATAATTGAAGTGTTTTGCGTGAAGAATTTTATTTGACCAGGAATCTAATAATTCCTGGTTAGTATTTATAAGAATGCTGGCATTCTCGTCGTATAAATTTAATGGTGAAATATTTCTATCTGCCTTGCAAATTATTTTGTGCATTTCTGAACTATCAGCTTTCCTATGGAAAAAATTTCTTAGTATTTCTACCTGATTATGTTTTAAAGATGTTATTTTGACTATACCTCTACCTCCTAAATTTCTGGGTAAATTAATACCATCTATAGCTGAATTTAATTTAAATTTAATAAATTTAAATGAAATTTAATTTTTTTAATTTTACTATTAATATTATTAATTATTTAATTATTTTACTCTTATTATTATTAAAGAATATAATTATTATTACATTTAAAAACCATGATATTATAATATATGCAACTTGATTTAATTTGTAGAACTTAAATTTTTACTTTACAAACATAACATGTATAATTTACTATCTGAAAACTTCACCCGCCATAACACAGGGACATCCCTAGCATGGCGGTTGAAATAACACAAAAATAATATACAATATACAATATTCTTATATTAAATAAAAAAAAAGAAACTTTACAGTAATATAGCTCATACATCAGAATAGGCTATAACTTAGCTCTGGCATTATGAAATTTGTACACAATTATACGTTTATTGTCCAGACGAATTGTTATTTGTTTTGGTTCCTATGGAGATCCCTTTGACAGTTAAGATTTATAGCGCGTGTTTGATTGTTACATTGAGGGGTGGGTGAAGGGGGGGGGGGGGGGGTGGGGAGGGGGTGGCGCGTGCGAAGCCGGGGGCCAAAGCTAGTTATATATATATCCTTTTTGTTACCACTTTTATGTATGGGTATAACTGTAGCTTTTTTAAGGCATGAGGGGAATACATTCGTAGATATAGACAGATTGACCAAGTATGTCAATGGGAAGGTCAGTTCATTTTGGAGTTGTTTTATTTGAGATTATATCATTTCCGGATGATTTATTAACATTAAGGGATACAATTGCATTTCTGATTTCAGTATTGGTTACATCAGTTAACTTTAATTTATCTATCTGGCTCATACTTTCCTTTTCTTCTGGTAAAATGCTAGTTTTAGGTTGTCTGATTTTCTTTGCTAATAATTGTGACCCTATATTAGTAAAAAATTCGTTTACGTATTCGAGAATTTTGTCCGGATGCTTTGCGAAAGAGATTTGGGTATTTTCAATTGTTAGTTCGTCTATGCTCTTGTTATGGGATGATTTTGCACTTGTAATTTCATTCATGATCTTCCATAATTTGCGTAGGTCATTGTTACATTCGTCTATTTTTTTCTTATAATAATTTTCTTTGAAATTGCGTACAATATTTTTGCAAATATTTCTGTATCTTTTATAATAACGTTGTATAAAAATATCACAATTATTTAATTTAACTTTCCTTTGTAGCTCATCTCTTTTTCTAATGCAGTTTATAACGCTTTGGGTTATCCATGGTTTAAGATGTTGGTTTTTGTGTGAAATCTTTTTTTCTATTGATTTGGTATTTGACATGATGGTTTGAGTTATATATTCAATGAATTTACTCCAGGCATTATTTGTATCAAGGTTCTCCAGTAGGTTTATCCAGTTTGTATTGAGTAACTGTTGTTTTACTTCATTCCATTTGGTTTCTGTCTTCTGCACGATAATTGGGTAGGGCTGCGCTCTTTGTATTTTCTTTTTTGTAATAGATAATATTGTTGTATAGTGATCGGTTATAGTAGAGGTGAATATGATAGAGTTGGTTGATTTAATAGTCTTACTGAATATGTGGTCGATGCAAGATTTGCTGTCATTGGTTACACGCGTAGGTTTATTTATCAAACTTTTAAGTCCGTGGGCGGCCAGTGTTTGCAGATAATCACTTCTATTTGGATGACCGTTTTCTAATATGTCAATATTTATATCTCCGATGAGGAAGACATTTTTTTGTGTTTTTTATAAGATTGAGTTCATTAGAAAGCGTTTCAAGAAACTGATTAATATTAGTTGTAGCTGGTGATCGATACAGAGCTAATATAGTGGTTTCATCACCCACTTTGATTTTCAAACAGTTTGCATTTGGAAATTTTATTTCATTGACTTCAGTTTTAATGCCATCTTTAATTTACACTATCACACCATCATTTTTTGTGTAATTCAATTTGGTTGCATATGAGGTGTAGTTATTAATTTGCAAGGGTTTATATTTATCCTTTATCCAGCATTCAGTGAGGATAATTACATCTCGATTAATTTTTAGATTCTTAATTAGTATTTTAAGTTAATCGAAGTTTTTTTTGATACTTCGTATATTTTTATCTAATATATTAAAATTGTTTTTAAGAGTTGACAGTTCATCTGGTTCGTTTGTTGTTATTGTTTCCTTATCCATGTTCTCAGTAGGTATGCAAATGAAACATAAAAAAAAATGTTTTGGACAGTTGGGGACGGCGTACGAATTTGGGCACTCATTCAGCTGAGTAAGTGACACCTAGAAGATTTTTTTGTTTGAATTGATGAAAAAAAATTGAAAAAAAAAATCATTGAAAAGGTCACCAGAGACCCGAAATTTCATTAACGTTTTTTACTACAAATAATGTCAGTAATCACAGGTTAAAATAAGTCAAGTACGTCCCTTAACATACATATGTATATAGGATACCGTACGAGAAGCTCACCATTAAAAACCTATTCTTGCTCTATTTCTATCAATTTTAACCCTTAAAACCACTCGTGGGGGAGCAAAGTCCCCCACTAAGCAGGTTATCGCAAATATTTCTTCAATTTTAAGCCTTTTGTATCGCCCGAGAGGTAGATACTACGAATATCGTCCCGGCTGACCTTGGAACTAGGACCTAGGATAGTGGTCCCAAACCCCCGGGCCGCGGCCCGGTTCTGGATCGTGGGCCAAATGGTGCTGGGCCGCAAAAGGGCCTGCTTACAAATCAAAATTACGTCAAAAAAATCGAACATACACAATAAAAAATTAATTAATTATCCACAAAAAATACAGTGGAACCTCTCATGACGAGAACCTCTCATGAAGAGCACCTCTCACAACGAGTAATTCGCAAAACAGATTTTGAAAAAAAAAACGCTCCCTTGACGACCGACTTTTCGCATAACGAGCGAGATTTCGCATAAAGCAAGGAGAAGTCCTATCTTCACGTCACTCACTTGTGAGGCGGGACTTCAGCGTCACTTCAGTCTCTGGTTAGCACTCATTCCTTCATTTTTCCAATTTTTTTGTTTTTTTAAACTTGTAATTTTTTTTAATTATTTGTAAAATTTCGGAACATGAAAAAGTTTTTTCTCCACAGTGAGTCAGTATGTGGATTTTAAATTGTCACTTTTGAGAACAAGAATAGTTGCAGTCGGAACATGAACATGGTTTTTCTCCACTTGAGTAAACTTGTGGGCTTTCAAAGTCTCCTTTCTAACACATAAATAATTGCAGTCGGAACATACAAAAGGTTTTTCTCACCTGCGAGACGGCTTGTGGACTTTTAAATGTTCCTTTCGAGAACATGAATAGTTTCGGTTTCTTATATTCCTGGGTGAAGATTAAAACGACTCCCGCATATAGATTCACTCTTAAATTAAAACCAGTTAAGAGAAAAGCTTTAAATTCGAGAGAAGAGAAAAATCATCTCCTTGTTCTATGTGTAACTATTCTTTGCACTTGTGGAGTCTTGATGAGTGAACACCCCCCCCCCCCCCTCCCCCCCCCGGGTTAAATTATCAAACGTTGACTGGTCCGCGGTGATAAAAAGATTCGGGACCACTGACCTAGGACATAGGACATAGGACCTAGGACCTAGAACGACCACGAATGTAGTTACAAGAAGAAAAAAAACGATTCCATTTTTATGCACTGGTGGACCAGAAATGATAGCCTGGATAATGCAAATCTTAGTGACAGCGTCTCTATTGCACTTTATGGCAAAAACAGGTACAAATGGGGAAAACACGCCGTCGCGGTCACAAGTTCGAGCGCATAACGTTATTGTGCATTTAAAATTCTTATAAATGTCAATAAACTAAATGGTTTTCTTGGATTAATTATATGTTTTTCATTTATTATATATATAAATAAATCCCAAAAAAGTGCTTATTTCTATTTTTATAACGCATAAATGTATGGGGGACAAGTGAATTTTGTGAAGGCTAAAAATAGCGAGGGTTACTAAGGATTGGTTTAAATTGTCTCGTTAATTATTTGAAAAATTTTCCTTCCTTCGAAATCGTCTAACTTGGTTACAGTTTATTATACAAATTGTTGCAATGCTAAATTTTAATTTCTACGAAACACTACACCAGTTTTGTTGTTTATTATAAATTTTCACTTACCTCCGAAATCATTGAACCTGAGTCGTTCATCTAGCCATTGTTGCCTGAATGTCAACTGGACGCTGTATTCCTATAAGTTTACAAATATTATGTAAAAAAAACATTTATATAATAAATTCAGTTCTACGCTAGTGAAAATAGTGCTTGATTGAAGATCTGAAGATATTACGAATTAATATTAAATTGAAAAATAACCTTAATTTAACCAAAAGTTTGGATTATATACTTTATTATATATCTTCCGAAAATGTCTTTATAAATCTGTTAAATTTTTAGAATTTTATTAGAGAATCAAAAATTCATCACTTTGGTGTGATGTGATTTTAATTTTGAAATGTGTTGTAAGGTTGGTATTCTTCTTTACGTAACTAGTGATTATTTATTTATTTATTTAAGGAACATAAACAGTCATAGTAATAAAATATACATAAGAGGATGGCAAAAAAACAGACCAATTATTAATGTTCACAGATAGGTATTTATATGTAAACTAGAAAATTTAAGAAAAACAGAACTAAGCAGCAATTTAAAAAATAATAATAATATCTACAGATGTTAATTCAACAAGTGATAAACATGTTATACACAATAATAAAATAATTAAAACAATACTTAAATAGACTGCGAAATAGGTATTTGGGTTGGGACGGGTAAGGGGAGGAGAGGGATAAGGGAAAGTTGCCACGCAAGTAATATAAAAATATTAGGTACAATAAATTTAGTCATGAATATGTGTTATTCGCACCTACATAGAATGTAATACAAAGAAATTATGTAACGACAGTAACTAGCAGTGAATATGTCAGCAAGTGTGTCTATATGTGCAAGTTTATTATTATAGTATTTACATGTCCTTTGTATAAATTCATTTTGGTTGGAATTAGTGTTGCATCTATCAATGTAGAAAAGGGTATTTTGTCTGCTGTATCGAGTCGGCGTGTGGAAATTTATTTTATTTAGCAGCTCCGGGCAGTCAACTTTTGAGTTAATAATTTTGTACAGGAGCATCTGATCAGCAACAAGCCTCCTATTGAGCAGTTTCGAGATTCGAAAATGATTCTCGATTTCGTCGTAAGAATTGTATATGTTGAATGATTTAAAATTGAGGAATTTGAGAAATCGCTCCTGAACTCTTTCTAACCTGTTAACATATAAACAATATAGCGCGGGTTCCAAACCTGTGAACAGTATTCCAGGTGAGGACGAACATGTGAATTGTACAGAATCAGATAAGTCTTAGTGTTTTTGAAAAATATGTTCTCAGTACAAAGCCTAGACTCTTTGTTGCTTTGGTGACAATATTATCAATGTGTTTATCAAAGGTAAGTTTAGAGTCCAAAATAACCCCGAGGTCACGTATATAATCTTTATTTGTTAACAGAGATCCAGAAATGGTGTATTCATACAGTATTTTTTTATGGTTACGTGTGAATGTGACTTTGCAACATTTGGAAATATTGATAAAAAGCTTATTTCTGAGACAGTAATCCGTCAGTCAGTCAAGATCTCCTTGTAAACGCACAGAACAGTCATGGGAGCTTATAAGAAGGTATATCTTCATATCGTCGGCAAATAGTAAAATTTGAGCGTTGTGAAAACATGTCGTAATATCATTTATATAGATAGAGAAAAGCAAAGGACCCAAAATGGACCCTTGAGGCACACCAGAAGTAATGATTTTCCAGATGGAAGAAAATCCACCTACTGTCATAGCCTGGGACCTGTTTGTTATGTATGAAGATAACCAACGAAGGAGATCTCCATGAATACCATGATTAGCAAGTTTTCTAAGCAGGATCCTGTGGTTGATCTTGTCAAAGGCTTTGCTATAGTCAGTATAAATTGTATCAACTTGCACACGTTGATCCATAGAGGCAGACAAGAAATTTATAAATGTTATAAGATTTGTAGCAACAGAGCGACCTGCAAAGAATCCATGCTGAAATTCGTTGATCGAATTCTTTACCACAAAGAATAACTGGTCATAGACTATGTTTTCGAACACCTTTGAAAAAATGCAGAGCTTGGAAATGGGTCTATAATTATCTGCTTCGCACTTAGTTCCCGATTTATGAATTGGTGTGATGTAGGCTTTTTTCCATATATCTGGAAATGTACCAGTCTTAAGCGATATATTATACAGTATTGATAGCGGAATTGACAAATGATTTGCACACTCGGTAATGAACAGTGGTGGGATACCATCTGGCCCAGCACCCTTGCTGGAATCGAGCCGTTTTAAATATTTAGATACAAGATCAGCATCGATAAAAACTGATCCTATCTCACAAACCTGATTAACTACGGAGTCGTGGCAGGAAGTCCCCAGAGGGTCAGCCGGTTCATAGACGGAATGAAAATATTCCGCAAATAAATCACAGACTGCCTGGCCACCCTCGGCTGTTAAATCCTTAAGATTTAATACGCTAGGAATAGATGCTGATAGTTTTTTTGATTTAACATATGGCAAGAATGCCTTGGGATCTTTGGCGATATTCTCTTCAGCATTATTAATAAAGTCTTCATGACACTTCTTAGCCATTTTTTTCTGTCTGGTGCGTAGCCTAGAAAAGGTAATGTAATCGGAAGGGTTCTTATAAGTAGTATATAATCTGTGAAATTTCTGCTTTTCGCGAATAAGTTTTATTAATGATGAGCTATACCACGGGGGATAGGAATGTTTACCAAAACGCCTCAATGGAACCTTATCAGAGATCAAATTATTAATAATATTATAAAAATGTGATAGTGCAGGATTGACGGAATCAGTTAAGTTAAGTGTGTTCCAATCTACTTGCGCCAGGCTGTCTCTTATGTCATCGTAATTAGCTTTGTGGAATGAAGGCCTTTTAATTGAGTTTTCCTTTATGACCGGGGGTTCAACAAACTCAGCAGTGATTTTTTTTATTTTTTTTTTGTTTTTTTAAAAGAAAGACAAACATTCCCGGGTTACGAATAACCCAACAATGTTTGAAAATCTCCTACTACCACCACAGAAAGCCGAAAATGTTGCTTGTGTTGTGATGGAGGACTTAGCCAGCCGAGGATTCGAACACGGAACGTCCGGGTGAGACCCAAACGTGATGCCCACTCAACCACTGACCGGTCAATAATGATGGATTTATGGTGAGTATCCTCAGGAACCAACGGGTCGTTCGCGGGAGCAACGCGTACCGAGAAATTACAGAGAACGAGATCAAGAATTCTTCCTAACGTATTTTGAACAACATTATATTGGTGGAGGTTACAGTAATTAATATTATTGATAAATGTTGAACTTATTGTAGAAGTATAGTTGCAAGGAATTATGTTTACCTCATCCACAGGAAGAGTCCAGGTAATATCAGAAAGGTTAAAATCTCCCATAATAAGAAACTTGTCGTTAGGTTGATTCAAAAGCTTAAAACCTAGATCATTCGAAAAGGCGGAGATACGAGCATTGAAGTTGAGGCTTTTGGACAGGTAGATGCAACAAAGATGAACGCTAGTAAATCCATTGGCACGTGGGATGCGAAGAGTCACCCAAATGTCTTCATCCGTAGAACACCACGAGTAATTACAAATAGCATTTAGTTCCTTTTTGACAGCCAAGAGCACCCCACCACCCATTGTTACACCTTCGATACTTCTGTCGCATCGGAAAACATTGTATCTTGAGTCAAAAAGTTCCCCATCTAAAATTGAATCAGTAAGCCAAGTCTCTGTTATACCAATCACGTCATAATCACCGCTCGTAACACTGCGAAGAAACGTGTCATTTTTTGTTCTCAGTCCACGTACGTTCTGATAAAAAATACTTAGAGGCAGGGACTCTTTTTCAGTTTAGTGTCAATAACAAAAATGTGCAGAGAATGTGTGAACATAATATGAGGTGTAATATGCATAGACACTTGAAATATGGCCAAGTATATTAAAAATAAAAAAAATTGAGTACAGAAAGTGAGAATATCTTGCAGTTGACAGGAGTTGAGAACAGGAAAATATAATAAGGTAATGTAGTGCGAATGTAATAAATATAATAGTTATGCGATGGCAATGTGAGATGCGGGATAGGCGGGCGTGTGGAGGGAGAGGGAGGAGTATGCAATAATAATCGGATGAGCAGTAGGTATTTTCTTATGTTATTTTCTTGAGGTCGTCTTCCCTCGTGACTAAAAAAGCTGGTGAATTTTCATTTTTTCTCACCAAGATCTTGCAGTCCTTTATCCAAACAAATTTAAAACCTGCTTCCCGTGCTTTGCTTTTAACCTTTGAAAGCAGAATCTTATTATTAATTGTTAGGTGGTTGTTGACATAAATTGTAGTTTCTGGTCCAGAATATTTCAGGTCGGTGCTGCTTATCTTCCTGGCCTTTTTGGATAAAGCGAGAAATTCCTCTTTCCTCCGTCTACTCGCAAACCGGATTATAATTGGCTTAACCTGGGTCGTCTTGGTAGCCACTCGCGTCACGATGTCTACATCTTCTGGCTGTAGCGCGAAACCAATCTGCTCGCCTATTTTCTGGGCTATACAGAGCAAGTTCTCCCCTTTTGTTAATGGAACGTTCTTAATCTCCAGATTTTTCATACGGGAGAGCTGATCCCGCTCATCCAGTTCGTACCTGAAGATGTCCATGCTCTTCTTAATTGACACCACCTCCGAAACTATCTGGTCAACGGTCTCCAGTCTCTTCTCAACCACCTCCACCCTCTTTTCCGTATCGGACATGGCTGCTAGTGCGAATTCGAGGCTCTTCTTTATGTCGGATATCTCACCCCACATTGGCTTAATGCGAGTGGTTTAACCATATGTTTTCTCTTTTGTCCCTCCCTACGCCACCATAGGCCTAAGGGCATCCTGGGCACCTTAAGACTCCCAAGGACATATTATTATCACCTTTGGCACATAGGTCATCCTAGGTCACCTTGGGCCACTCTAGGGCACCTACGAACACCGTTAGGGGGCATACATTAATTATGTGAGCAGTTTTTCTTCAAATCTAGACCCCCCCCCCCCCTTGGTGAGATAAATTTGAACCACTTCATATATTCTTTTTAAGTAACGTGAGATTTTGCTGGACCCCCCCCCCCCCTTTTGAGCTTACGTTATTAATGTATGCCCCCTAAGGTAACCCAAGGACACCTTAGGTCTCCATAGGCCATCTTGAGAAACCCTTGACTACTCTAGGACACCATGGGACATCTAGGCCGCTAATGGTTTCGTACTCGTAGATAGTCTCGCCGAAAGTTTAGGCAACATTTATATACAATTTCAACGAACTTTTCTCACTGTTCAAAATGTATTAATTAGTTTTATGGGAGATACTATCAAAAGCCTTGCGTAAATCAATAAAAATGCCAAGGCATTTGTTTTTTTATCTATTGCATTATATATAGTAGAGGTTAGTTCAGCAATGGCATCATGAGTGCCCAGTTTCTCTCTAAATCCAAATTGGCTAGGACTAAGTATTTTATTTTCATCAATGTAGTACATGAGTTGCTTTTTTACGATCTTTTCAAAAATTTTTGCAATGTTTGAGACAAGAGATATAGGTCGATAATTTGATATTTTCTCAGGGCTGCCTGATTTAAAAACGGGTGTTACGATATATTTTTTATAAATGGAAGGGAATGTTCCACTATTCAAACTAATATTATTTTACGGTGCTCCAGATTTTATGTCCGGGTTAAATCTTTCCCAAATGAAAGACTAAACCCTTCCACACACCTTTCCACAAATGAATATCTAGTAAATTCACGCAATGTAAGTTCACTATATAAGTATAATTAATACAAAACAATACAAGAACAATACGTCAATCCACCAGAAACATAATGGGAAAATATTTCGCCGACTCCAGATATTTTCATATCAGAGGGTTCGGCTCTGATGAAATCCTAACTGGTCCGATAAATCCTACTAATCCCTCAATATAAATATTTAAAAAATCTTTCGTAATCCTACATGTATTTAAAATGACCGACTTTTGCATTTTTATGTACAAATTTTTTGAGAAAATCTAATACGCCTAAGTTTTGAATGAGAGAGCTAGGTATAATGCCAGTAGCCAAAATAACAAATGGTATTATTTTTATAGTCTGAGAATGCCAAATTCTTTTAATCTCATTTCCTAAATCTGTATATTTTCTTATTTTTTCAGAAACAGTTTTCTGAATATTACAAGAATTTGGAATAGCGACATCAATGAGATAAGTTATTTTCTTAATTTTGTCATGTAAAACTATTTCGGGTCGATTATGACTAATTGTTCTGTCTGTTAGAATAGTTTTATCATAATAAATTTTATAAAATTGATTTTCTAAAAATGAATTTGGTTCATATTCATAATATGGTACATTACGGCAGTCAATCAAGTTATGTTTAATTACCAAACTTTGGTGAATTATTTTTAAAACTTGATTGTGCCTAAATGTATACTCGGACGGCGCTAATACAGAACATCCCGATATAATATGTTCTATAGTTTCCGGAAAAGCCAAACATTTTCTACATAAATCATCAATCTGATTTGCATCTTTGATGATATGCTTCCTATAATTTTTAGTATTAATGACTCTATCTTGAATGGCAAGCATAAAGCCTTCTATGTCTGCGTTCAACTCTCCAATACTCAACCATTTGTTTGACGAAAATTTGTCAACATATGTTTGGTTGAGATAATTGAAGTGTTTTGCGTGAAGAATTTTATTTGACCAGGAATCTAATAATTCCTGGTTGGTATTTATAAGAATGCTGGCATTCTCGTAGTGTAAATTTAATGGCGAAATATTCTATCTGCCTTGCAAATTATTTTGTGCATTTCTGAACTATCAGCTTTCGTATGGAAAAAATTTCTTAGCATTTCTACCTGATTATGTTTTAAAGATGTTATTTTGACTATATCTCTACCTCCTAAATTTCTAGGTAAATTAATTCGTTCTATAGCTGAATTTGGATGATGGGAATGAAATTTTGTTAATGTAGTTCTAATTAATCGTTCTAAGCTATCTAAATCTATATTAGTTCATTTAATTATGCCAAATGAGTAAGTTAATAGAGGTATTGCCCAAGTATTTATCGCCTTTACTAAATTTTTAGCAGATAGATTGCATTTCAAAATTTTTCTGATCCTAGTTTTAAATTTAATCCTCATATCATTTTTAATACTAGTATGATCTAATCCAGTGTTCCGCAAAGTGTGCCATTTGTAAGTGTGCCGCGAGTCCCGCGTAACTTCTCACAAAGTGCTCTGTAAATCGGTCTTTACTTTTCTGTGCGGCGCGGCGGCCGGAGGTGGCGTGGGTGGGACTCGATCGCTGCGAAGTGGCCGTGTGCTACGCCGCTACGCTACATTATCACGTGGGGTGCTATTGCTACATTTTCACGTGATTGCGCACGCGCTATCGAGGTGCATGCGCGTAACAACATAACATTACGAATTACAACGGCGACGTTGCGCCCGCTTGTTTAGTAGTCATTCGTTAATGCTAGTGTTTTGCTACGTCCATACTGAAGCCAACCTTTCAACTCCGAACTTAGTTCGGAGATGGAAGGTTGGCCGATCGTGTGGTGGCTGCGGCCAACCCTCCAACCCCGAATTCCAAAATGGCGGACATGGAACAGCTGTAGCTACGCTGTATCTTTTTCAGTTGCCTACAATTATTACATACGTATAATCAATACCTATATACAAGACATGTTTTCAAGCAATTGTTATACCACTCTCCGTAATAATATCGTCATTTTAATAGCAGACTGATGGGTGGACAACTGCGGCAGGCTGGTTCGTGTGAGTTGGCCACCGGGATCGCGTCGAAGGCGATCCTGGGCCAACTCGAACTCCAACCTTCCAACTCGAACTTCCAACGCACGAACACCCCTCCACACGATTGTCCAAACGTTTGAAGTTGGAACGTTGGCCGCAGTGTGGGCTTACCATTTGGTTGTATCGTCGCGAACTTAATTGACTTTTTTAATTGCAAAAAAATATCCCATATTACGTGTATATAATGGATAAATTCGTTAAACGTACCGCAAGTTTGTCAAGTGAAACTAATGATTCCCAAGAAGAAGCAGAGTCAATGAAGAAAAAACCTAAGCTTTTTGATCGGAAATACGATGAGAGCTATGTGCGTTATGGCTTTATATATTGCGGTGACGAATCGTGCCCAATCCCAAAATGTCTTGTTTGTGGAGAAACTTTGGCTAATAATTCGATGGTGCCCAGTAAACTTTCACGACATTTAACAACTAAACACCAATCGGTGGCTCACAAAGATAAAGCCTTCTTTCAACGTATGAAAGACCAGTCTAAGAAACAGGTAACTCTCATGAGTTCGTCTTTCAATACATCAAGCAAAGCGCAAAAGCAAGCTACGTGATCGCTAATATGCTGGTTAAATCGAAGAAACCTCATTCTCTGGCTGAAACTTTAATTTTACCTGTTTGCAAAGAAATTGTCAAAACTATGATTAGCCAAGAAGCCGCTAAGGAAATCGAAAAAATACCTGCGTCAGCAAATACGATCTCACGTCGCATTAATGAAATATCCACCGACATTCAATCAACGTTAATTGAAAAATTAAGGCTAAGTGGAATTTTTGCGCTACAAGTCGACGAGTCTACTGATATCAGTGGTCACGCGCATCTCATCACAAATATGAGGTACACGGATGGATATGAAATAAAAGAGGAGTTTTTATTTTGTCTGCCACTACCTGGTTATACCACCGGAGAAGAAATATTCAGAGTAACAAACCAGTACTTTTTTTATTTTTTTTTTAAATGATTTTATTTTTATTTATTTCCAACAAAAACACAAATTACATAAATATATAATTTAGACAATTTATCGGTAGTCCCGCGAAGCTGCCACATGGCTGCTTGTCTCAGTGAACATAATTTGGAATGGCGCAACTGCTTAAGTATTTGCACAAACGGAGCAGCAGCTATGACAGGAAAAATTAGGGGATTTATAACCAGGGCTTCGGAAAAAAATCTTAATATTAAAAATTTACATTGTTTTTTACACAGAGAGGCACTGATGACGAAGTCTCTGCCTGATGAATTTTTGTCTGTCTTACAAGAAGTCGTCAAAATTGTCAATTACATCAAGTCGCGACTGCTGAGCTCTCGTCTGTTTAATGCATTGTGTCAGGAAATGGGAGCAGATCATCAGTCACTTCTGTTTCATAAAGAAGTACGATGGCTTTCTCGCGGAAAAGTGCTTTCTCGGATTTACGAGCTGAAAAATGAGACCCAGACATTTCTAGAAACCCAGGGTTCAGACTTTGCTTCTCTATTTAAAAAAGAAGAATGGGTAGCAAAACTTGCATATCTGGCGGACATATTCGCTCAATTAAATGAGCTGAACAAAAAAATGCAAGGAAGAAATTGTAACATTTTAACGTCTTCGGACAAGATTGAAAGCTTTCGCGCTAAGTTGGTGCTATGGATCAGCCACGCTACCAATGGTAGTAACGAAATGTTTCCAAATGTCATGGCTGCCGATTCAGAAAAAAAAGTGCAGGCTTTGATAGTGAAACACTTGAAGCTGTTAGAAGAAAAAATGAACTCATATTTTCCTAAGTGTGACCTGCAACCTATGGACTGGGTAAGAAATCCATTTTCTGAAAGTATTTCCCTTGGACATTTACCAATAAACGAGCAGGAAGAATTCATGGAGCTTAAAACTGATCGGACACTAAAATTAAAATTTTCTGAAACAGAGTTAGCACATTTTTGGCTCCACGTAAAAAATGAGTATCCACTGCTGTCAAAGCAAGATATTGCAATTCTATTACCATTTGCCACCATCTATTTATGCGAATTGGGGTTTTCAACTCTCACTACGATAAAGTCAAAAAAAAGAGAACGCCTGAGGACGATTGACGAAGAGATGCGAGCCGCGTTATCAACGATTGTTCCAAATTTTGATCGTCTGTGTTCAGTTAAACAGGCTCACATTTCGCATTAAACATCTTTTCATGTTATATTGATTTTAATAATAAATATTAATAAAATATTATTTTTGGTAAATTTTGGTTCAGAGTGGCCACGCTTATTACGAATATGTTTTAGAAAAAAACTTTAAATATGCCGTAATTACTATAAAAGGAAACTTTTTGGCTTGGTAGCGGCGGAAAAAGATGCATTTCAATTATCAATTGCGTAAAATTAAAATTCACTTCTCGAACCGATTCGGTGACAGTTCGCGTTCATTCTGTCACTGTTATGTGATAAATATCAATCATAATTACACAAACCCGGCTAGACAAACCCTGCTTTGCCAAACAAACCATTCAAAACCTGGGATGTTTTTTAAAATTATGATGACATACAGCTTTCGTAGTTTAACCTCAAAGTTCGCCGTTATTCGGAATAAGCCTAGCCAAACCTATCCAAAATTTACCTTGTTTTTTTTTCTTTGGTGAACCGTTAAAATTTCTTGATTAGTTAGGTGTACCGTGAACATAAAACGTTTGCGGAACACTGATCTAATCTATTTGATTGCGGATATCCTAAATATTTATAAACCCCACCCCCTTTCATACTTTCAATTTTGAAATTTCTAAATATACCCTCGTCTCCATCTACAATTTTACCTTTCTCTATATGGATCGTTCTACATTTATCTAAACCAAAAGTCATTTAAATATCATCTGAAAAAATTTTAACTACTTTAATCATTTTCTCTAAATTTGGTTCAGAATTCGAATATAATTTTAAATCATCCATAAATAATAAATGAGAAATTATATTTCTCTTTCTTGTATTACCTTTAATTTTTATTCCAAACTTGCTTTTAATTAACATTTTAGATAGAGGATGTAATGCTAAGCAAAACCAAAGAGGACTCAATGAGTCTCCTTGAAAAATCCCTCTTTTTATTGAAATGCCCGGTGCTATAATTTTCTTATCTTTCAAATTCAAAAGCAAATCGGTATTCCAAAATGCCATAATTTTTTCCAAAAAGCTAATAATAATAGGGTTCATTTTGTATATATTTAAAACTTTTATCAGCCACGAGTGCGGGACACTATCGTAAGCCTTTTGGTAATCTATATAACAAATATGTAAATTACGTTTTTGGGTTTGAATCTGTTTTAGAATTACAGAATCAATAACTAATTGTTCTTTACATCCGATATGTTTTCTGCGACAACCTTTATGTTGTTCAGATAAAACATTTTTTTCATCTAAATGAGTGTATATTAAATCTGTCAAGCAAGAGGTTAAAATTTTATATATTGTCGGTAAACATGTAATGGGTCTATATATTTTCAATTATTAATATTTCCATTATATATAATATTTACAATCAATAATAAATAATATTATAAATTCATTCAAATTCTACAATTTCGTGTTACATGCCAAAGTGCCTCGTCCACTGTATTATTCCGTAAAATAAATTTAACCCTATTTAGGTAACGCAAGAGCGTTGGCATTATGGTATTATATTTTGTTAATAAAAAATATGGCTGCATCGTGAGCATATTTCCCAGCTTTTTGTCCACTTTTCGATTTGAAAAATTTCAGGTCTGTGTACCGATACAAGCAAAAGTTTTTTTTTTCATCATGTTAAACGAAATATATACACCTCAATTAACAATATCCGATAACCAGAGGTTATTTAATAGTTTAACAAAGATAGTCTCTATATACGAATAGAGACACCGTTAGTGGAATGAGTCAACCCCTTATCACAAAAAATATAAAAAAATTAACCGTTTTGCCAAATCAGGAGTTTATATATGGCAATTGCTTTTTACATGTGGCAATTTTGTGGACTTTCCAAATATATGTAGTCTTTCAAGCGATTGATGCTTAAAGTTGTGCAAGATTAAAACATTATATCAAGATTTAGAAAAGTGTTGACATGGAACCTTGGTGATTCAAGGACGCAGATGACTAAATTTGAAAAGAGAAAGATTTTGGTTGATTGGTTTTCGACTGTCAAAAAAGAAAAGTTGGCCATTTCCAAGGCCTATCTTTCCAGGGGGTCTAGTTTATGGCTTTTTGACAATGGAAGAATGAAGCTGGAGCTGGATGGATGGGTGTTCTTGGGGTTGGGGATGAACGGTTTCATTGGCAATGTCACACTCACCATGTAATAATCATCAATTTTGCTGATGGATCGCAGAAAGAAGTTGACACGAACAATCGTCGGACCGGCTCCTAAAAATAAAGAATAATAGAATTTTTTATATTTGATACAGATTTATGATAGTGTATTGGCTAATTCTACTTACAATTTCTGAAAAAGAAAAGGTCAATAAGTTTTTAGTACCTTTATTTGTAAAATAAATCAGAATTCTTGTCTTACTTGAACCCTTGCATATAAAATAGATCATCTAGGTTTTTTTTCTTTCTTTTCTTTTAAAAAAACGTTATCTAATCTCTAATCGGTGTCTAAAATCAATCCAATTTAACGTTTTTTTTTGGGAGTTGTGTTGATAATTTTTAAATGATCGAGAATAGTTTTATGAAAGTTAGCTCATACAACCTGACAAAGAAAGGAAATGATGGAATTCTTTATTTTATCCCAAATATTTATATTAAATATCTCAATATATTTAATTTTTGATTTCTTATAGTTGGTAAAAAGTATTCTGGACTCCAATTAACAACACAAATATATCACAAAAAAATAAACAAAAAAGCGTAACATGAAAGCGACGAAATATTTTTTAAACCAGAATTAAGATACTGCCAAAGCCGGGAAATCCGTTGAATGAGTCCATCGAATTTGCCTTTTTTGGCGAAAACGAAAAATATTTATTTTTATTTTTAACTTTATGACTAAAACCTCAAATTTTAATATTTAATTAAATGAAGACATTACTAGTAAAACTCAATCGAAAATCTGGAGACATCAGAAAAAGATATTGTCACCTCTGGGACTCGAACCCAGGACCTTCTGTTTTCATGGCAACAGCTATACCAACTGATCTAAGGTGTCTATATCCAATTCAGTCTCTTTTAACTAGTTACCCGACAATTGGTCCGGCGACAATTGGTCCGGCGACAGTTGGTCGGGCCGACAGTTCGTCCGGCCGACAGTTCGTCCGGCGGACAATTGGTCCGGCGACAATTGGTCCGGCCTGATCCTTTAAAAGATTTTTTCTTCAATTAAGTATGCAAAGAGGATATACGGCCGTACAACCAAGGTCGATATACTTATATCTGAAGGTATCTTGAGTGAAAATCCGCTGTAACAATATTTTTACAACAATAATTTCGACTCTCCGAAGAAGTATTTATTTTTATTTTTTACGTTAGCCCCACACAGGAGGCCTTAAGAAGAATAATTTCCCTCAGGGCCTATGTCATCTTAGGGGATGCTATTTTGAGGGTCTTTTTAAGGAGGGGAAGGAAAAAGGTATGAGAGGTGCGTAGGAATCTGGGTGTCAGTATATCCAGGAGTGACGGACGTATCAATCCATCCCTCCAACTGCAGTACACGGCGATGGATCGAGAGTCCGGCTGGAAAGGTCAAAAGGTCTCCCTCAACCAGTCTCCCTTGATCCAGCCCGCAAGTTTGCAAGCATTGCAAGTTTCTTAAATATACTGCTTCTTTGCAGGCCTCAGAAATTAATAACCTATTTGGTTACTGTGCTAGAAAGTGCAATACATTTTTGCTTACTACAGCTCCAAGATATAACAGATCCTGACAAAGCATAACAAAATCCAGAATACGATTTTCTATCATTAATATAATTGCTCCAGTCTGCATCTACACACCCTTCAATATTAACATTTTTCCTTTTAGTATCTATATTTTAAACCTAAATCTTTTGTATTTTTTAAATATCTTAATTCTCTTTTTGCATAAAGCTACTGCTCTTGAGTGTTGCAGTTATATAATTGTCTTAAATATGACACTGCATAAGCTCCCGGTAGGGATTATGATTATTACAATTATTCTCCTTTTTACTTTTTAAATTTGCCTCCATTGGAATATTTTAATTGTTTTACAATCGGTCATATCTATTGACTTAAAGTTACAGTACTATTTTTCTTATCAAAACCAATTGACATCCTAAGACATTCCTTTATTATTCCTAAGTCTTTTAACTCAAAATTCTTACTTAACATGTTTTTAAGGTGATTAGCTTCAATTTTGTCATTTGAAAAAACATAAACATCATCAACATACAACGTCACGATAGTTTGACTACTACCAACAGATTTTATATACAAACATGGTTCTATCTTAGACTTAACGTAACCATCAGCTAACATACAAGCATCCACATTTTTGTGCCATACTCAGGATGACTGTTTAAGACCATATACAGCCTTATTTAATTAAAGAATTTTTATTTTTATCATCTGTACAAACAAAGTCTATAGGTTTTTGCATATATATAATCTCGGACATGTCCCCATTCAAGAAAGCTGTTTTCACATCAAGGTGAGTTACTTCTAGATTTAATAGAAAACTCCAGTCCAATTTTTTAATTTTTTTTAATGAATAATTACCTTCTAGCTTAAATAACTGCATATTTATTTTTATTTTTAGAGTTAGTTTTAATATTTAAAATAATTTTCAAAGTTTTGATTTTTCAAGATCCCTTGAAAAACACCATATCTATGGTGCATTGTGTGACGTCATCACGTCATCGATAGTTTTATTCACTTTCAACAGGTGCTGTCATTTTATTCATTTTATATTGAAAAATCGATGGCCGAATGACTTTAGGTGTGACAAGTCGAGGCGTTTTTTCTTCACGATTAACTGCTTTTAATATAGAAAAACATTAGGTAAAATGTCGACATCTCATCGCTATTGCTATTGTATTGTACCAAAGTGCAATACAATAACAATTAATCATCTTTTTCATTGCAAATACAAATGACTGCAAATGACATCGTAAGCCGTAGAATTTTGTGTTCAGGTGTGACTTTTGCTTTAACATAATACATTGTATTATGTATAACACATACAGAAACACTGGTATTTATAATACACTGATCATGACTTCTATAAAAAGCCCTTGGTAATAAACCAATTCGATAATACGATCGAGGTTATGGTAGATAAACAAAATGTCAAAATTGACACGACTTTAACCTCAAATAGGCCACATTTACTGAAGATGATCAAAAATCTTTTTTTACAGCTTACTACGACTTTCAAAAACAACTAATAAGATGATTTATTTACTAACCAACTTTTATCCCACGAAATTCAGCACTTAGGTACATAGTCCGTATTATATTTGAAAAACATTATCCTGGAAATATCAGATTGTCCGCAAATATAGCCCTTTTCCGCCATAATTTTAATTGTGAAGGCCTAAATAATGTTTCAATAAACACAACAACTATTTATATGTCTAAATCTCTATGTAAATAAACCAAATAAAAAAACACGAAATGTTGTGTTCGAACGGCTCGCCTCATACATTTTAAAATGCCATCACCAGGTGAATCTTCCATCGTGACGTCACCACACTGCATTACACAGTATACCAACCTGACGCTGTGTTTTAACGAGAATATTAAAAATGCACTTTTTAATATTTTTTTAAAAACTGTACGTTTAATATTATGAAATAAAAGTTATATATTCAGAATCAGCGTTAATTGGTCTATATGAACATATTTTTTTAAAGCCATAATATTTTTCACTGGAGTTCCTTATTGCACTGATAATGCAAATAATAACCTAAGCGTTGTATGTAGTACTACGGGGGAAAATGTTTCACTGTAGTCCACACTATATTTTTGACAACACCCCTTAGTCATAAGCCTGGCTCGATACCGGACATTATTTTCAGAACCGCACTTCTTTTTTTAGGACCCACTTGCACTTCACTATATTTCCTTTTACAGGAATGTCAACAACTTTCCAAGCGTGCTTGTCTTCAAAACTTTTCAGATCTTCTTTGATAGCCTGTTCCCAATGCTCCTTTTCTGGTCCCTGCAGCGCTTCTTCTAATGTCGTTTCATCACTGAAAGATTTATTATATTCTTCTGTACACATATATCCAAATCTATCGGGTCGTTTTCTCTCCCTTTCTGGAAATGTTTTTATTATGATGTCCGATTGTGACTCTTATTCTGATGTCATGGACTCCTCATCTGGTACATAGGTTTCATCCATGTCATTAGCACTCCCCATAGAAACAAATGAATCTTCTCTTCTTGTGTCTGATGGATCTTCGACTAATGTATCCTCATAATAATAATAATAATAATTCGACAATTTGTAGAGCGCCGTTTTTGTGAAAAATCACCTCAAGGGCACTTAAAACACTCATCTAAGGTTGTATCTTCTGAACGTGACGTATCTTTGCAACTAGTGTCCCCCACTGGACATGAATTTTCTCCACTCTCAGTGATTGGTATATTAACCTCTGGGTTGCTTTCATCTTCCATGATAATGACATCTCTACTAGTTGTGATATATTTAGTTCTAGGGTTGTATATTCGGTAACCTTTGATGTCATCTGGATAGCCCACAAGTATGTGCTGTTCAAACTTCTTGTCCCATTTCTGGCGCTTCTCTTTAGCAACATGAGCCATAACATTGCTACCAAATATTCTTAAATGACTTATGTCTGGTTTACATCCAGTCCAGATCTCATTTGGAGTTTTTTCGTTTAAACTAGGAAGTACAGAACGATTTTTTTAAATAAACCGCTGTATTTGTCGCCTCAGCCCAGAATTCTTTACCCAAATTCGCATCAAACAATAAGCATCTAGCCTTTTTGACAATTGTTCGATTATTACGTTCTGACAAGCCATTCTGCTCTGGGGTATATGGGTTACTTCTTTGGTGCGCGATGCCTTCCTTCTTGAGATATGAATCAAACTAGTTGTTACAGTTTTCACCACCATTATCGCTTCTCAATAACTTTATTTTCTTATTTGTTTGTTTTTCAACTTTTGCTTTAAATTCTGCAAAACATCTAAGTGCTTAATTTTTGTGTTTGATAAAGTATACAAATGTCATACGACTGTAGTCATCAACGAGTATAAAGAATCTTGAACCTGCAAGCGATCCATGCTCCATAGGCCCACACACATCAGTATGAACTAAATGAAGTAATTCTTTGTTTCTTGTACCAGTATTTGAGAATGGAAGACGACACTGCTTTCCCTCGCAACAAACTGTACATGATGTCTTGCCAAGATCAACTTTTTCTCGAAGATTCATTCCTTCTACAGCACTGGTCATTTTATTCAGATAATTACTATTAACATGACCCTATTTGCGATGCCAAATATTGCCTGAAACCGCTAATTATACCGCCATTATACTTTCAGGAACTTTTAACTTGGATTCTATCCTTAGTTTGGTAAATGGTAACCCTTAGTTTATAAACACCATCTGTCATATCTGCATAGCAACTAACTCGTTCTGTTTATTATAAGCCTAGCAGCATTTTCTTTTGAAATTCACATTATTTCCGTTTTTAATTAACTGACTGACAGATATCAAGTTCGTCGTAAGGTTAGGTACGCACAACACATCTTTTAATGTAACTTCGTATTTACATTTTGAGGTTAAAGTCACAATATTAACTTCTCCCGAGCATAAAACAGGCATAGAACTCTTATTAGCAGCAATTATTTCCTTAACACTCGTCCGATTCGACGCATTACAAATAATGTTTACATTCGGTGACATATGGAAACGAGCGCCCGAATCTATAAACCAATCCACTTTGTTGTAATTCCCGCTCAAAAACATAACAGAAAATGCATTAGATTTATTCATGTTCTGATTGTCCAACAGGACACTGATTTTTAAAATGACCTTCTTTTTCACATCGAAAACACCTGACGGATTTCATTACAGTTTTGACTTGTGATGTATTTCCGGCAACATTGCAGCACTGGTGCACCCTGGCGGACAATGCCCGAACTGACTCAGCGTCATTTCCTGCCATATCGAGCAATTTTTTTTTTATTGTATCTGCAGTAATTAATATTTCACTATGCTCGATGGCTAATATCATGGGGTGGAATTTTTCTGGTAGACCTGCTAGCAATAGGCAGCCAATTCATTCATTTTTCATATTAAATCCAGTTCCGGATAATTTCTGGCCAGTTTCAATAAATTGCGTGACGTAACTCTGCATCGAGTCACAAGTTTCAAGACGAATCGATATATAAGGAAATGCGTCTTGAAAAACCATTATCATTGAACATTTGCTTTAGCCTTTTCCATAAATCTGCAGTAGAATAGCTTGTTTGATGTGTACATACAGCGAAGGATCTATAGTGAGGACTATCTTCGCTTTTGTTTTTGCATCATCTGCAACGACAATGTTCACAGTTTCTTTAGCCTTGATACACTTCTCCATACCATCCAATATAAGTAGATTTTTCACAGCATAAGACCATTAATCGTAGTTTTGTCGTCCAACCAACTTGGGTATTCTTGTGAGATAAGATGTCGCCGCCATTCTTGTTAAAAATTTCCCGACACTAATTAAGAGTTATCATTCGCAAAAACTCCTTGCTCTATTCTCAATACGAACAAATACATACGCGACAATTAAAAATGAATTTTTAACACAAATACCATTTAAATTATTATGACTGATGATTTAAAACCGCTTGGGAATCATCTGAGCCCATAACCTATAATAAAACGCAGCTCGTTTCGTGAGAACTAAAGAGGCACTTTATTTGCGTAAATACAGAAGTAACAGAAAGGTTTGCTATAAATATAGGCCAACAGATGGCGCTAGCAGTAATCTATATTTTGCTTCCATTTTTAACAACATACACTGTACAACAGCGAAAAAAATAAAACAAATGATATGATATAACTTTTTTTGTATTTTTATTTTTATAATTTTTTTATTACAAAACAACAGTTCCAACTGCTCCCAACCGCCTGGAGCCATGTCTATGGCATTCCCAATTTTGATATGTTGTGAGGCTTAGATAGTGGGGAGGGGAAGGAGATGTTAAAAATTCTGCTGATATGAAAAAATGCTATTAAGGTATAGTCACCAAACACGCCTAAAGCCATTTCAAGTAACGTTTCAATTCTGAATGAATACTGACGAATAGCAAAATACGACGTACTTAGGTATACATATGTGCATCTACTTAAGATTTAGGATGCCGATATGTTTACTGTCGCCCCGGGAACCATTTATTAGATAATCAGCAATTGTTTGGTGAAATATAAGGGTTGCCCGGGTTCTTGAAGTGGTGTTTATCCAGGTCTTGGTGGCGAATGCTTTTCCTCTGCGTGGCGGTCCGGATCGGGAGAGATTGCTTGAGGCAGACATAATCAGGAACTCTCTAGTCGGACTCCTCGACCCATCGCCTTGCACCGCAATTCATCTGGCTATTCAGATCTAGTCACCATACATGGCTGAAGCCATTTCAAGTAATCAAACTAAACCGACATGCACTGTACAACAGTGATTTTTTTTTTATCTTAAGATATAACTTTTTTATTTTTTTAATTTTTATGTTTTATAACTTTTGACTATAACACAAGAGTCCCAACTGCTCCCAACCGTCTGGAGTCAGTGAGACTATGGCATTCCCAATTTTGGTATGTTTTGATCCTGTGTGGATTTAACGTAAAAAATAATATTTATATATATGTACATGCTTATTTATTTTATTTTTTATATACATATATATAGATAATATTATAATAAATCAATAATAGTTTTATAATTGAACGCATATTGAAAGATTATTAAATTTAAGGCAAATGTTGTATAAGATTTTTATGTACAAAGAAAAGCGTATTTTTCCCAAGCCGACTGCATTTTTTAAATTTTACAATAGCTCCACGCATGAGGCCAATCAATTTTTCGCTGTTGTACAGTGTATGTAGCTTTATTCTGATTACTTGAAATGGCTTAAGCCATGTTTGGTGACTACATCTGAATAGCCAGGTACGTTTTCCACATCTCTTTCCCCTCCCCACTAGCCTCCTTATCACACCATACCAAAATTGGGAATGCCATTGGCAATCACTTGCTCAAGACGGTTGGGAGCAGTTGGGACGCAGTTATTTTCAGATAAAAAAGTAATATTATATGCAAGTAGGAATCTTTAATGGTTTTTTGCTAAGCCAACTGCACGTATAAGTATTTTAGTCGTTTTTTGTTATAGCCGCATGCTTCAATTCCAATTCAAATTTGGGAGGTACCGCCGCCCCTGGAACCAAGTATTGGATAACCAACACCTCTGCCATAGGTAAACCTAAGTGGTTCGCTACGTTTGGTGACTTAACGGGGTGCCCGGGTTCATGGGGTGAGGTTTGTCTAGGTCTTAGCAGCGGATGCGTCTGCCCACCTGCTGCATGGCGGACCGGATCAAGGGAGACTGGTTGAGTGAGGCCTTTTGACCTTTCCAGCTGGACTCTCGACCCATCACCGTGTACTGCAGTTAAAGGGATGGATTGATACGTCCGTCATACCTGGATATACTGACCCCCAGATTCCTACCCATCTCTCATACATTTTTCCTACCCAGAACTTATTATCCTTCCCCTCCTTAAAAAGACCCTCCACGGAGCATCCCCTAAGATGACATAGGCCCTGAGGGAAATTATTTTCCTCAGGGCCTCTTGTGTGGGACTAACGTAAAAAATAAAAAAAAATACTTCTTCGGTGAGTCGAAATTATTGTTGTAAAAATATTGTTACAGCGGATTTTCACTCAAAATGCCTTCAGATATAAGTATATCGACTTTGGTTGTACGGCTGTATATCCTCTTTGCATATTTACTTGAAGAAAACATCTTTTAAAGGATTAGGCCTGACCAATTGTCGCCGGACCAATTGTCCGCCGGACGAACTGTCGGCCGGACGAATTGTCGACCAGACGAACTGTCGGCTGGACCAACTATCGCCGGACCAATTGTCGCCGGACCAACTGTCATGGAACCCTTTTAACTGTATCACTTCGACTAAGAACACCAACATTATCTTCATTTTCTTAACGCACATATTATTGGCTGCTATCTTTTATATGATTGAAAGACTCAAAACCGAACTAAATGCTATCTAGATAGTGTCTGCAATTTTTTTGCAAGTCTGGGATGAATATTTGATGAGTTCATTTGACGTGTTAAAACAGCTTTTGTAGGTAGGTACTGTTTCATTTTTGCTTCGATATCAAGCAGTTTTGATAACTTACCAAAATATTTGTTTCAGTCCATGGAACTTTTGAGGAACACAACAAAAAAATTAAAGATACTTACAGGGATTTGACAGCTACCCGATTTAGTAAGAAATTCTAAACAAAATAAAATCACTCCGCCGAACCAATGGAGAAGGATCGAATTTGAAAAACCTCAACAGTAATCAATCACTTACAAAAAAAGGAAGGACGTGAATGAAGTTGAATGGCACACTGTACAGTTTGACAATTAAGTGTAGAAAATAAATGATGGCGCTGCGATCGATTTCTTGGTTTTAAATGGCAACACCGTGATGGCTCATAAGACAATGAATGTATGTTTTAAAAAACCCTTCAGCCAAAATGCATATTTTATAACGTGTTTGTATTTTCATAAATTTTGCACAAAAACATATAATTTAATAGAAGTAAAATAAAACAAAACAGGTTTTAAGTGGGCGTTTATTTTGTTATAAAAACGTAGGTACATAGGTATTTAAAAATCTGAGTATATTTATTTAACACCCGACATGTAATAATTATTGTCTTAGTCCTCATATGATTCTTCTTCTCCCATATCTTCATCTTCATCTAAACGTTTTATCAGTTCATCTATATCATCATATAGAGTACTTCCTCGTGCATAATAATCTGCCTCGATTTTCATCACGTTTTTGCAACAATTTTTTTTAATCATCAACACTTATGCTATTTTCCGTTTTCCCGGTGTTTCAAATTTTCCATCTGCCTTTTCCCTTCCTTGACGATTTATCTTACTTTTCAGATTTACCTGTATGTGGAAAACATCATTAAAATGATTATTCTATAGAAGGTAGTTTTAAAAAAGCACACCTGTAAATATTCATTTAGAAAGAAAGAAAGAGAAAATTAAGAACAAGTTACATTTCTATGAGTTTAAAGAAGTTGCATATTATTTTATTATTTTAAAAATCGAGTTATTCCATTTTTCTTGTGGCCTAATATTAACTGTCAAATGGAAATGTCAAATTCGGATTTTTAAACATAACCTCAAATCAGATTGTAATGGTTATAATCGCACAAAAATTGGCATAAATCTTGTTATTCTAATGAAATTTATTAAAAAAAACTATACCACGTACCATTCATTTCTGCAGTTCGTTTGTAAACTTCTTTCAAATTGGATAAGAGCTTCTTCGCACGATATTCAGCTAGGCAGCGTTGAAACACGCAGTTTACAACTTCTCTTGCACCACTACGTATTGGTTTGTTCATTTTAATTCAATTCAAACAATGCACAGGCAAACAATGAAAAAAAAACACTAAACGAGCGATTTTCGGTGTGTTCTACATGATTTAAGTCAGTAAAGCCAAGAGCCATACAAAATGTCATTGACAAAACGAGTATTTCGGTATTACCATAGTAATGAAAAAATTTAGTTCCAAATTAATTAATTTCTACACTTTCTTGCCAAACAATAACATTTAAAAAAAAATGTAAGTAGAGAGTTCAGTTGAAAAGACATTTAGCAACAAAGTTCTTCTAGGTCTACACATTCCAAGGAAATGCATTTATGTGCCTTTATGTCATTGCAAGGTGTATAATAATGCTATGAATTTCTTTTGGTTGACCGACTTGAGTTGCACTGAAGCAGATGAATTTAGTTTTATCCGAGTTTAGAGTGAGGAGATTGCTGTCTAGCCACTGTTTGACTTTTTGTACCAATTTCTGCTTTACTGTAAGATCATTTCAGGTTTTTTCTTCAAATAATAAGACTATGTCATCTGCAAAGGTAATAATGTGGTCTGCAAAGGAACCATTACATACTCGTAACTCATTTATATAAACATTAAACAAAAGTGGTCCTTGAGGTACACCATATTCAATATTGTCTGGATAGCTTAGACCACCGTTAATACCCACTCTTTGGCTTCTATTTTCTAGGTAACTAACCAACCATTTGAATAGTTGACCCCGTATTCAATAACTACATGTTTTTTATTGTAATGTTAAAATTCAAATCGGTAAAAAATCAAGCCGGCTCCGTCGAAGCCAGTATTAAGCTTATTAGAAACTGGGGGTATTGTACTGTAGGGCCCACAGATACAGCAGACAGTACACAACTTCTGACCCTGTACAAATCACAAGTCCGCCTGTTGAATTTGGCAGCCACCTTTGGTTTATAGCCCAGAAATTCTAGAAAAACCCTTGACTCACAAAGCAAGTGAGGTCCGTTCGAAAAATTTCGCTCTCTAACAAACGGATTGCAAGGTTTTTTGCAATCTTACACTTACACTTTTTACTTAAATAATATTTTCCGATAAATTGAACATGTTTGACAATGAATATTTACGCTAATACAAAACACATCGACAATTTAAAACAAACCGACATAGCTTTTACCTTCTAGAACAACCATACTCAACTTGCGGCCCGCCGAGCTTTTGTGTGCGGCCCTAACACTTCATTATCAGAAACATGATTTTTTTTTGAATTTCTAAAAATTCAAAATTTCATATATCTTGAAGTTCGTTTCGACTTTGACGCGCAGATAGTGACACCCGAAAAGGATTGTCATTATGGTCCACATGATCTGGCATAAGAGTGAGATACGTTTTTTAGTTTTCACGGTCAAAAGTATTTTCGTTATTTGTGTTATGCCGTGTTACGCTACCTCATTATTTAGCCAGCGTTTCGGACAGCGTTACAGTGTCCATCATCAGGACAGATGTGTAAGAGTGTTGCTATTTGCACACGCTAAATTTATTCCCAAAAAACCACTTCTAGAAACCACTGCATCAATTATCTTCTTATTTAGAAAAATTAATACGATTGCGATGAAACTTGGGTGTTTTGTTGTGCGCATACCCGCGAAGGTTATAGGCTATATATGATGTTAAGCCCTGACGTTACGAAATTTGTGTAAATGAAAATGTATGAAACGTGTATGTTTAATGTGTGTTTAATATCTAAGTATTGAGCTTTAAGCTTTGAGCATTAAACTTTGCGCTTTGAGTTTTTAGCTTCGATCTTTGAACTTTGAGCTTTGAGCTTTGAACTTTGAATTGAGTTTTGAGCTTTGAGCTCTGAGCTTTGAATTTTGCGCTTGAGCTTAAAGCGTGTATATGTTTGTTTCTGGGTTTGTATGTTTGTATGGGGCCTATGCGTTGCTAAACCATTCATCCGATTGCGATGGGTAATGATGTGTGCTTGCTAGCGATGGTTTCTGCATACAATAGTGAGCTCTGGCATCACGCAATTATGAATTGCTAAACCGTTCATCTGATTTCGATAAAACTTTGTGAGCACATCAACGAAGGTTTCTATATATATTTACTGGTGAGCTCTGGCATTATGAAATTTGTATTAAAAAAATGCAAGACAAATGGGTTGAAGAATATTTCTTTGGATTTTTTTTCGTCATACCAGTATAATTACAAATACATGTATGTGGCCCGAAGAGAAAAAAGGTTGAGTATCGTTGTTCTAGAAGGTAATATAAAAAAATATTAATTACGTGCAATTTTACAAGTAGTGTTTTTCCCGGGCATCCTTTTTGTGCGGGCCGAAAAGCGAAGACTATCATTTTAATGGTGGATAGTTATGATCAGAGATTTCAGCCTACCTGTGCCGTTCATGCCCGAGGGTCTAATTCTGGCATCGTATCGCCCTGGATCCAGAATCCGATCCAGAACCTGCTTTTTCATTTCGCTGACCTTCGCGTTATCACATCTGGAATTATCAGGATTATTAACATTGTGCTTTAATTACCGCCGTGAGGACTTAGGTTTGATATTTCTAACACATAGATTGTGCTAGATTTGGCTTCACACTAGGCTAATGCCGTGTTGTGATAGTCATACATTTTATATTTCAAATAGGAATTAAATACTATTTTATTGAAACAGATAATTGCCATACTAATTAAAAATTAAGAAATACATAAAAGTAATTGAAAAGTAAAGAAAAAAAATCATATTTTAAAGAAAAATCACCCGCATGCCAGCTGCACGCTGCCCGCTGCCTGAATTGAATATTTGAATTTCTCGGCTTTTCTCTACTAAAATAAGCATATATTATACATATAAACCTTCCTCTTAAATCATTCTATCTATTGATGAAAACAGCATGAAAATCCATTGCGTAGTTTAAAAGATCTAAGCGCACAAACATTTTGAGCGACTTCATTTTATACTGTGTAATGATGAATATTTGAATTTCTCGGCTTTTGTCTACTATAATAAGCATGTTTTATATATATAAACCTTTATTTTGAATAATTTGATCTATTAGTGAAAACTGCATAAAAATCCGTTGCGCAGTTTAAAAGATCTAAGCGTTCAAACATTTTGAGCGACTTCATTTTATAATATGTAATAATTTCATAATATTTAAGAAAAAAGTTTTTTTACCTTTTGATTACAAAAATATTTTTTCAGTTTTTTGAGTATTTTGGCCTCCGATTCAAAATTAAGAGACGTATGAATCGGGCCGCATGACGTTCCCCTTAAACAAGAGGTCAAACTCTGAACCAGAAAACTATGATTGGAAATAATCACTGATCAGAAAATTCTTGTAAGTGTAACACTTAACTATATTTACCGATTTAAAAAGAAAACTGTTATGGCCAAATTACATATCTCAAGACATTTTCACTCCTACATCCTAGACAAATTAAATTGACTACTTCTTAGATGGCGGAGGTCGACATCTTTTACTTGTGAATGCTGAAATCTTACTACCCGGAGAACGCATAACTTAAATATTCAAGAACAGGTCATGTACCTTATAAGATCCGTACACAACGCCATCTCAGTTACTGACAAAAACGAAACACAGACAGTTGCGCATCGATAATTGCTTCATTGTGTAATTTAAAAAAAACTGAATTTAATTCAGCTAATAAGTTAACACAACTTTTATTGATTCTAAGGTACGAAGTTCACCGGGACAGCTAGTAATAAATTCACTCCACTTTAAAGAATTGCATCTTTAACGAAAACAAGTAAGTCGTAATATTAGGTACATTGATGCACTTTATAGAGCAATTTATCTTTATTATAGTTAAAGAGGATGTGAGCAATTGGTACAACTCACGATCACAGCACAAATTGTGATGATAATGAATTCAGCAGACGATGGTTAACTTACCACTTTTCCTCAGTAATGGGAGAATATGTTTTATAAATGGTAACTGGACAACTCAAAAGTGCGTAACTTCATCACCCCTTTGAAAAATCATTAAAAGACATGAAAAAACTTGGTTAATTAGGTTACGTTAGGTTAGGTTACGGGTTATTTAAAAAAAATCATTACTTCGATTGACTTTTTAAGGGGTTTTAAGTGATTTTTTACTATTGTTTGTTGAAATGCCATTTTGTAGAGTTGTCGTGAAACCTTTATAAATAGTGTCAATAATCGAAACATGTCGATTACTTTTAAATTATTTGCCGTCATGTCTCCTCCGCTAGTGATGAAAATTAGCATCGTCATTAGGAGGAGGAACAAAACTTAATCTTGTTCGAACGAAACTGCGCTTTTTTTTGTTTTTTTTTTTTAAATTAACCAATACATAGATATAATATACAATTAAAAAAATATATATAATATACAATATTGGTGGTAACAATACCTACCCAATCATTGCAACAATAACATCAGTTTTGACAGCACATTTTCGAGATTTGCTCCCATTTAATTTACAGTTTATTTGTGTTTATATGTGTTTATACGTATTAATTATTGTAAAATAAAGGATAGAACAGGACCAGACGGCGCTGGTTCCATTATTAAAATGGTGTACCCACTATCGCCCAAAATAGTAATAAATGAAGAAATGGAAATAGCAAGTGCTCCAAATGATGCGTCTGCTGGGGTGTAGCAAACCGTTACACGATCCGGTAAAAGATCAAGGATGAACTCGGAGACAAGTGAAACAAAAAATGAAGAAATTAAAGAAAAGAAAGGAATTGCTATAATTCAAGGAGAAAACTTACCTGGTAAATTGGGTATGGCTAAAATTCTTTTTAAATCCGGAATGAAAATTGAAAAAATTAAAGTAATATCCGGAACTAAAATTGAAATTACGTTCCCAAATAATTTGGAAGCTGAAAAGGCCGTAAAAAATTCGATTTTTATTCTAAAGAAATGGGAAGTGACAATAAAAAAGAACATTGAATATACTTTTGGTGTCATCAGACGTTTAGATCTTGATGTCACTAATGAGGAGATCATGGAAGTGATTAAAAGTGATAACAATGTGGTTAGCATAAAGCGGCTCTCCAAAAAAGGAAAAGAAGGGCAACTCACGCTTACGACAACCGTGAGTCTAAAATTTGTTGGGAAAGAGATCCCATCGTATGTCTCTATATATGGGGTCAAATTTGGAGTAGAACCCTATATATTTAGAGTTATGCAATGTTATAGTTGTTGGAGATATGGGCATTTTACTCAAAACTGTGGTAAAAAAGAAAAAAAAGTTGTGCCCTAAGTGTGATGAACAACATGAGACCTGTGACAAGGCAGCTAAGTGTGTCAACTGCGGAGGAGATCATCCGGCTAACGACATTAATTGTCCATAGTGGAAGAACGAGAAAGAGATAACCCAAAAAATGGCAAAAAAAAAGTTACATATAAACAAGCGAAAATACTTGTAGATAAGAAAAAACCTAACTTAAAAGAAAAAAAAATGTAAAAACAGGAAAGAAGACTAATTCAGATAATGAAAATGTGTCGAAATCAAGTGGAGAAAGCAGTTATGCTGAAAAACTTAAAGGAAATAAGACTAACACTGGTGAAACTCAGATTAATCCTAAAGACAACATTAATTTTAACATTGCTCGAGAAATATTAACAACATTTATGAATGGAGAAAATTGGGAAAGTCTTGTGAAATTAGCAGTTAATAGACTTATATACACCATCATGGGAATTATTAAGAAAGGCGGCTTAAATGAAATTTTAAAATCAATCTTTACAACCAACAATGGATAAGAATAATCTTAATATATTACAATGGAATGCTCGGAGTTTGCACTTTAAAAAACCCGATTTAGAAATATATTTAAAAAAGCAGCATATCAAAATTGCACTTATCTCCGAAACGTGGCTTCAATTTCCTTACATTTTAAGATTTAAAGACTATACAACATATAGACGAGACAGAGCTGATGGATATGGAGGAGTTGAAATCTTAATCCATAAAAGTTTACAATCAATTGAACGAACCCTAGACATCACCACGACATGTGCATTAGAATTGTGCAGTGTTAAACTATTAAATGCCGGAAATCTGAAATCTGTCAATGTGATATATTGTCCTAGTAATATAAATATCACAATTCAAACATGAAGGAAAGTTTTTGACCAGATGGGACCAGGAGCCCTACTAGGCGGTGATTTCAATGCCCATAATCCACTATGGGATAGAGCCATACGAGATTTGAGGGGAGATCTTATTGCAGAAGCCTGCCAAGATTCAAACCTTATTATTGTCAATAACGGTGACGTAACAAAAATAGGACATTCCGGACAAAGGAGTTCGAGCCCGGATATTACCCTGGTATCTTCTGAGCTTGTACTAACTTGTAATTCGAGGATAGACACAGATACGATGGGTAGTGATCATTTACCAATTATTATCACTTTAGATAAAACCGATTGTAATTATGAACCAATTATAAAAAGAAATTTCAAAAAAGCTGACTGGAAGAAATACAAATCCACTGTAGATAAATTCATACAAAATTTTCCTGAAGAAAAATTGTCAGTTTAAGAATATTATAACAAATTTGAAGATGTTCTGAACAAAAGTGCAGATGAAAGTATTCCATTCTTTAAGAAATCTAAAAATAAAGCATTCAAACCAAAACCATGGTGGAATTAAGAAGTCTCTAAAGCTATAGCTGAAAGAAGATTAGCGCTGACTCATTTACGGAAAAATGTTAATATTGACAATTATATAGAATTAAAGCGCAAGGAATCCAGTACCAGACGAATAGTAAGAAAAGCGAAAAGGGAAGGATGGCAAAAATTTTGTGATTCTGTCGAGACTAATACAACCTATTCTGATATGTGGAAGAAAATGAAATGGTATAAGGGAATAGGATCTTCTCGTCAAAATATCTTTGAAAACAGCGAATCGGCGCTACAATATCTACAATATCTAGGTCCAAACGAAAATTTAATCGAACATGTGTGGACCGAAGAAGAAACCTCGGAGACTACTGGTATTCACAAACCGATAACAGCTTCTGAATTAAAATCAGTATTAAAATTCAAAGATACCTCCCCAGGAATAGATCTGATATCCTACTCAATGATACAAAATTTACCTACTTCTTGCCAATTAATTATTATCGATATATTTAATCTAATTTTGCGAACTTCCACTATACCAGTACAATGGAAACAGGTACAAATTATTCCTATAATTAAACCCGGAAGAGATCCAAAGCTCATGACCTCTATAAGACCAATTTCATGTCTTTGCAAAACTTTCAACACTATAATTACAAGGCGATTGGAGTGGTATTTATAAAATAATTTCTTGTTTGATAAGTCTACAATAGGATCTAGAAGAAAACTGTCAACAATGGATAATCTGGAAAGAATGGTTACAGAGATCCAAGTTGCCCAAACAACCAACGCCGTTACCCTTGCTGCTTTTGTAGACATTAAAGATGCATACAATAATATAAAGATCGAAGAGGTCATTAAAGTTCTTATTTCCACTCTTCTGGGTCTGCCCTCTTATTCAATATTGGAACTTCCGGTATAGGAAACTATCCCCAAGTGAAAGGCGTACAGTACATTGACGATTTTGGTATTTATTATTCAAGCTCAAAAGTAAAAACATGCGAAAACATTATTCAAAAAGCTCTGTTGGAACTACAGAATGCTCTTAAAATAAAAGGTCTTGAAATATCGGAAAATAAGACAAAAATATGTATATTTGCAAAAGGAAAGCGACGAAATATCCTGAATATAAAAATAAATGATGTACTTATAGAACGAGTAGATGAACATAAGTTCCTCGGGGTATGGTTGGATTACAGACTCGCTTGGAATAAACATATAAATAACACCTGTTTAAAAATGAATCAGCCAATGAATATTTTGAAAGTGTTGTCAGGAAAAAGCTGGGGAATTCATCCTCTTCACATGAGAAGATTGGATACTTCTCTTATAAGAAGTCGATTAGACTATGGCAGTATACTTTTTTACAACTCTGCCAAAAGCAATCTCGAAAAATTAGAGAGAATACAATCACGAGCTTTAAGAATATGTGGAGGTTTCCTGAACTCAACTCCAGTGCATGTTTTACAAAGTGAAATGAGTGCCCCTCCTTTGCATATAAGAACTTGGAAACTAGCTGCTAGATTTTGGCTTAGAGCTGTATCCATTGAAAATAATCCACTAGTTTTAGAGGTTCTCAAACTTAAATCCTTGATACAAAACAGATTCTGGAACAATAAAAAATTACCAATGTTGATTAAAATTTGTTCGGAAACAATTGATTGGATAATAAAAAAATAAAAATGTCTAGATATGTACTCCTTTGAAACCTGGGTAGGAGCACTTAATTTGGAATGTATTTCAGTTGAGATTGACAATTTTAATTCCCCCAAAAGACTACTCTTACCAAATGAAATTAGTAATATGGTAAGCGATATGCTAACTAATTCCATATCGTAATTTAGATAAAAAATAAATACTTAAAACCATGGATCACACCGGGTTTATTAAATTTAATCAAAGAAAAAGGTAAGCTTTACAAAAAAAACAATAAAATTCCCAAACGACAAAAAAATAGAATTTAATTATAAAAAATATAAAAATAAATTGACACGCTTAATAAAAATTAGTAAAGATGAATATTACAAACATAAAATAATAAGTTCTGAAAACAATCCAAAAATAATCTGGCAAGCAATTAACTGTGCAATAGATAACAATAAACAAAAACATTCAATCAAGGTAATTGTAGACGAAAATGACGTAAAAATAAATGCAGAGGAAAACCCTAAAAAATGCGCGGATATATTCAACTCCTTCTTCGCGAAAGTTGGACAAAACCTCGCTAAAAAATTAATGTAACAAAAAGAGCGACAACTCAACAAATTATTGAAGATATACACAGTGTAAACTCACTGTCCCATTTTAAAATGATCAAGGAAGTAGATATTCTAAACATTATTGAAAATATGAAAGGAGGGTCGTCACCGGGTTTTGACAACATAACTGCAAATATGTTAAAATCTATTAAAAGCCACGTGATAAAACCATTAACCCACCTAATTAATTTTAGTTTAAAAAATGGAATATTTCCGTCTAACTATAAGAGGTCAATTATCTCACCTATATTCAAAAGTGGAAACGCACAAAATGTAACTAACTATCGACCAATTTCCCTCATTTCAAATATTGGAAAAATATTTGAAAAAATCGTAAAATCTCAACTAATGGAATTTATTGAAAATAACAAAATACTTCACGACAATCAATACGGATTCCGAAAAGCGCGCAGCACACAAGACGCGATTGCAAATGTCATATCACGCATATATAAAAACCTTGATATGAGCAATAAATGTATAGGTATTTTTATAGATCTGAGAAAAGCGTTTGACAGCATATCCCATAAAAAACTTATAAAAAAATTAGATAATTTGAACATTAATGAAAACGTAGCAAATTGGATAAAAAGATACCTAAAAAATCGCCCTCAATGTGTCAAAATAAATAACATTTATAGCGACGAAGAGACATCTGAATATGGAATTCCACAAGGTACTGTGCTAGGTCCTATATTATTCATCTTATATGTAAACGGTATATTCTCACAGTCACTTCATGGTAGTATAACCTCTTATGCCGACGATACAGTACTTATTGAAAGTGGAATCACATGGCAAGTTGTAAAACAAAAAGCAACAGAAGACATAAACATACTTAAAAACTGGTTTGATATAAATCTACTATCTCTTAATAGTGAAAAAAACTCACGTTATACCGTTTGCAATAAAATCAAAGGACATTCCGGTAAATTTTGATATTGAAATTGTATACATGACAATTCTAAAGATCACAAAAAAAATAACTGTAAAATAAACTGTTCCACATTAAAAATTTCGAATAAAATCAAATACTTAGGAATAACAATAGACAAAAACCTGAACTGGAAAGATCAAATCAACCTTACCGTTAACAAAATAAGGAAATTAATTTACATATTTTTAAAAATCCGAAACTTTCTCTCATTAGAAAATCTAACATCAGTCTACCATGCTATAGTACAGTCAAATCTCCAATACTCTGTAGTAAGCTGGGGAGCTGCATACAAAACAAATCTACTCCCTGTTGAAATTGTGCAACGTCTAATTATAAAAATTATATTGAAAAAACGAAGAGATTATCCAACTCACCTTATTTTTGAAGAATTTAAAGTATTAAAATTTAATGATCTAGTTCGAAAAAATATAATAATCCAAATAATAAAAGAAAAACAAAATCATAGCTTTTTAACTGAAAGTCGTACTCGTCAAAAGCATATATTTCCAACACAAAAATGTAACACCTCATTTGCACAACATCATTACACATACCTAGGAAAAAAATACTTCAATAGCCTACCTGAAAAAATAAGAACAATCGAAGACGATAAATGCCTACTAATAGCAATTAAAGAGCAATTTAAAGTAAAAATAACAAATTGATAAAATTTATCATCATAACTTATAAAACTTGTAAATTTGTTTTTTTTAAGAATCTACCACAATTAAATCAAAAGATTCAAAATATATTTTGTTAATATATTTTAAATATTTTTTCATCCCGATACTCGTCCCTCTTCTAATCACAAGCGTATGCTTCTATAGAAGAGAAATATCTCACAAAAAAAAAAATCAGTGAAAATTTATTATTTAGTTTATTTGTATCAAAAAAGATTATTTTTAAATATAAATATTATATTTTATATGTTATTTTTGCTGTATAAATAATGTATCTTCTGTAATAAATAAATGAAAAAAAAAAAAAAAAAAAAAAAAATATTCTGGATTCAGCCAGGTCTTCACTGATGGATCAAAAAAATCAGACCAAGTTGGAGCAGCTTTCATTTCAATGTTAAACAATTTTTCCCATCAAATAAAATTGAATACAAATTGCACTATTATGAATGCAGAATTGATAGCAATCAAAGAAGCAGTAGAATATGCAATTAAAAATAAGTGGAAACAAGTTGTAATATTAAGCGATTCTAAAAGTGCACTTCAACATATTAAAAGTATTCCGAAAGGAGTTCCCTGTAGGAAAATAGGCTACAATATTGTTGAACAAATAAGGCGGCTACAGCAGAAAGATGTGTCCATATGTTTACAATGGATTCCATCTCATGTAGGAATACATGGGAATGAAGAGACGGATTTGTTGGCAAACGAAGCATGTGTGAATGGAAGCATCTACGACTGGACGCCAGACGCTGAAGATTACTCCCAAACGATATATATATGTGGAATAATCATTTTGAAACATTGTCTACCAATAAGGGAAAATGGTACAGAAAGCTCCAAAATGAACCGTTTAAAAGACCATGGTTCACTGAGGTTAATCTGAAAAGATCAGAAATGAGAATCATTTTTAAATTAAGATCCGGACATGCACTAATGGGAAGAATATTGTGTTTGATAGGCCTCTCTGACTCTCCAATGTGCTCGATATGTGAACAAATTGAAGAAGTTGAGCACACATTATCAAAGTGCATTAGATATGAACGACAGAGAGTGACAATATTAATGACCTCGAACCCATCGGAAGTTCAAAATTTAATAGCCTCAACTGAGTTTTATGCCATATCGAGAATAATGAAATTTATTAGATCATGTAAACTGGAAAATATTTGAAAGTGAATTTTTATATAAAATGAATATAAAAGGACTAAGCACCTTTTAAAGATCATTAGAGATTATAGATAATATTATAATTTAAAAACAGATGAGGCAAAAAATGACAACATTGTGTGAGTCAGAAGGCTCGATAATAGACATGGGCAGATTCATTCCCAGGAGTGAATCGATTCAGTCTGATTACCCCGGCCTTTTGAATTGATTCCTTTTATTCGTTCCTTTAATTCAATTAGTTCAAAAAAAAAAAAAAAAAATCTTATTTATATGCATACATAGATATATTTTCTAATACGTGGTTTTCACTTAAGAAAACTAAAGTATACAGGAGAGGCTACGAAGCACCGCACAAAGAGGAGGCCGAAAGGCTACGAAAAACCGCACAAAGAGGAGACCGATAATACTATCTCATTCTCTCGCGAACTACATCCTTTAGATGCATGTGTTTGCCTCTTTTTATTGTCGTTATTTTTCGTTTCATCGAGTTTCAAATCACAACGGTGCTAAAGAAGTTTTTACTGCGCAAAGCACTCTTCTTAGGGTGAATTATGTCGTTCTGAAAAATTGAAGGTACTAAAAACGAAGTTAATGAAATATTTATTTTAATGTGTATTTATTTTGCAAAAAAAAAACAAATTTTGACAAGAAAAATGTATTTATATTAGGCTATCAATTAAATCTTAAAATGGAACAGTTTTTGTGGTTCACCCTTAAGTTTCACTAATTTTATTTTATTTATTAAACTTAAAATTGGTCTACTTCACGTGATCTAAACTTCCCACTACCTTCAGCCTCACAAAATATCCCAATTGGGAATGCCATAGTCTCATTAGCTCCAGACGGGAGCAGTTGGGAGTTGCTGTATTCACATAAAAAACATAGTATTATCGCGCTTTCATACATCCGATCCGGTCACCTGGAATAAGTTTCACTCAAATATATTTTTTTAAATGCACTTACCTCAATGGTGAAGTTAAACCGATGCGCCGAATAAAAACTAATTAAAAGTCTGAGCGACATGCGTCATACAATTTATTACAAAAATAAAGGAATAAACCACTCGATCATCATGACGTATCACGGTCCGACAGCGACTGGTGTTTTGTTAATTTTGTTTACGGCTAGGTAGACAGATACCATATAAAGAATAATATAAATAAACATCGTTGTTTCTAAACGCATTGCATAATTTACGCACGTGTGAGGGAGAAAAAATATAGGATTAACTTTCGCTTTTAGCAAAAGTTCCGGGTCCCGTGCAAGATGACGGCTTGGCCGCGCGGGAACTAACGACGAACCGATTCTCTGCGGGCATCAAGGAATGAATTAGGAACTTCTGACTAATAAGTGTCTTTTGTCTTGCTGTGACTTGAATAACTTGCATTCCGCGGACCTAATAATGACTCGATATCTTCAACAGATTAGAATTTAACTCGATCCGATGATCGACTCGATCCGTGGGATTTGTGATTTGGTACGACGACGTCACAAATGTTTTGATTCATTGAATAAGTGAAACAGAGATTGGGGTTGAGAATTGAACAAACTTGTAGGACTATGACGGTATTAGTTCATTTATGACTATGACGAACAGTGGGACTGGCGGGACGACTGTGACTTTTGGATGACTCGATCGCTTGTCGGTTCAGTTGTTAGGCGGTTTTGTCGCTTGGGCTGGGGACGGGAACTTTCTGGCTTACGGGTTTTTTTTGTATAGATTTACTACGCGGGATACTACACGTGATGGGCAATTTCGCGGCGCGCGCCGCCTGTAGTAGGTGTACCTATCCGCGCAACGAATATCCAATATTTACAGAGTACATTATTATTTTCTTACCTCAAAATAACATGAATTATTTAACTGTAAAATAAATTAATAGAAATTAAAAGAAATATGGTGCTGTTAAAAAATCGTGGGATGCAAGGCCAAGGGTAAGAAATAAAGATTTAATTCCTTTTGAAAATGAGAATAAGATTGAGTGTGTCACAAGATTGAATTTATTCATTTAATTCAATCATTTAATTTTGCCTACGTCTACTCGATAATATACATGATTTAAAAAAAAAAAAATACCTCCCTAATTGAGAAATTCTCGTGTTTAGAGATGGAGCACTATCAGATTGACAGTACTATACATACTTGACAGTTGTTACAATTTGGATGTATGTAGAACTACTTTTTTTCAAGTATATACAATGAATAATAAGTTGAATAATAATTTTAAAAATTTTTTTTTTTGTGCAAAATGGAAAAAAAAATTTACAATGAAAATATAAGTTGGCATTTTTTTTTTTGTACATAAACATAATGTAAATTTTCATACATAGAGAAAATATAAATTGACATTTTTTTTGTTCAGAATGGAAATATAAGTTGGCACATAGTAACACATACCTAAATCTAATAAATAGTAAAATGTCTTTTAAGTTTTTGTTTAAAAATTTCATAATTCCTTTCGGATTGTATTTCTTTGGGGAGTTCGTTAAAGCATTTTATGGCTGAGTATGTGTAATGATGTTGGGCGGTTGTTGTATTAACTTTAGGGATTATTATTTGCCCTAAGGTTCTTGGCCTGGTGCTAAATGACTTTGTTGTTAGTTAATCATTGTGAATTTGAAGTAATGCATTTTTTTGAAAAAGTTTATTTATTGGTAATACTTTGAATTCATCGAATAATTTTGGGGTTAAATAGTCTAATTTTTTCTTTAGAATAATTTTGATGAGTCTTCTATGTACTATTTCAAGTAGGGTTAAGTTGGTTTTATACGCTCCTCCCCAGCCTATTATTCCGTATTGTAGAACTGATTGGGCTAATGCATAGTAAACCTTTAGTAGCATAGATTTTTGTAGAATATTTCTTAGTTTGAGGAATACGTAATAAAGTTTACGTATTCTGTTTACAGTTTATGCAATATGTTCTGTCCATTTAACATGTTGATCTATAATTGTGCCTAAATATTTAATATTACTTTTTTTGAGATTTTTGAGCATTTAGGTGAATTGCAGTTGTCCGTATAATTATTACAAGAGTTATGAATAGTAATATTGGAATTTATTGTTGGATGGAATTTGTCTGATAATGTAAAAGTCATGAAATAGGTTTTGTCAGAGTTTAAGGAAAGGTAGTTGTCATCCAACCATTGTTTTAGGTTGTTTATTTCTACATCCGCAGTTTGATAGGCTTCTTCCCAAGTATTTTTTCTATGATTAAAACTTTGTCGTCGGCGAAAGATATGATTTTTCCCATATTTGGTATTGTAAGTATTTCATTCACGTAAATGATAAACAATATTGGACCTAGAACTGTCCCTTGAGGAATTCCAAATTCAGAATAGGTGGGTTCACTCAATATATTGTTAATTTTTATGTGTTGGTGTCTTTTAACAACTTTATTATAATTTATACATTGTGTCTACTGGTTTAGGTTATATCCTAATTTTCGTAACATTATTATTAAAATCGAACGTAAATTTTAACGCTAAGTTTTTTATGAAAACAAATAACTTTGTAAACACTATTATTCACTATATTTTTAATATTATCGAGATATTTTAAAAACAAAGTTTTCTTCGTCAGGATATGAGATTAGTATAATAAAAAAAGTATATATCGTTATTTACATTGAATATTAAACCATATATTGTTTTATTAACGCGCTATTGTGATTTAACAAAACGATTATAAATTTTATTAAAAACAACCGTAGTTATGACATAAATAAAAAAGTTTAAAAAAAATATTTAACAAAATAATATAAAGTTATTAAATTATGTACCTATAATGTGAATATTTAACCAGATACGTAAATTATGATTAATCGTAATATACATATATCTATATATATTTTTTTTCTTTAAAAAAAAAATTAATTGTACAAATAAAAATACAAGGTGTAGCTTATGGGTAGACCCCATTTCTTCCAGCTAACAACATACATGTTAAATTGTAATATGTATTCATAGAAGAATATTATGCTGTTTACAAAAAATAAGAAAAATACAATATACAAAAAAAATACAAAAACATTTGTTTTATTTATGTGGGGTATTCACTTAAGGTGTTCACTTTTGTAAAGATATCTGTTGAGACGTTAAATCCAAACAATTACATGTTACATTATATAAGAAAAAAAAAACAAAAAATGAAGAAAAAAAATGTCATTATACTCTTAATTAAGGTATTAATTAAGAGTATAATGACATTTGTTTAGAAGAAATGTTTTTATTGACGATTTGAATTTGTGTAATATGTTGTGGAAGGTTGTTGTATACTTTAACTGCTATGTAATATGGTCCTTTTTGGAAAATTGTTTTGTTTGCTTTCGGTATTAATAAGTTTTCTGTGAACCTTGTAGCGTATTTATGTGTTGAGTTTTTTTGTGGAAACTTGACTGTTCTTGACTGAAACCTCTTATACCCATATGTTTAAGTTAAATTAGAAGAAGCTTACGTTCAATATTGTCGAATGCTTTTGAGAGGTCGAGAAAAATACCTACGGTTTTTTGCTAACATTAATACTTTAGGTAATTTTGTTCAAAAAATTAAAGACTACCTGTTTTGTTGAACGGCCTTTACAGAATCAAATGTACAATAATAGAATAATAGATTTTAATTGTTCTGGGAAGGTTCCTAATTCAAAAGATTTGTCAATTAATATTTCCAACGGGTAACTTAACGCTTCTATAGTTTTTATAGGGACTTGAAAAATTAAAAAAAAATGTTTCTCCCCGCGTGTCCTTTCCCATTCGTCCTATTCCCTTTCCGCCTCACCTTCCTCTCCCGCAACCTATACCCCTCACGCTTTCCCACTCTGCCTTCCCTCTCCCCACTCCCCTCCTCATCTACACAAGAAACGCATAACATTCGCTACTTTGGTGGTCCGTAAGGTCTAGTCACGCTTACATGCCATATCTCCCTTGAGCAGCATAGTAGCGCAAGAAGAAGACAAAGCCTGCTGGGGGACTCCGCCATAACACTCCTCTGAAACAACACTAGTTGGGGCTCACCTGGCTAGTTGGAATGAGCAGCACAGTAGCGCAAGAAGCAGACAAAGCCTGCTGGGGGACTCCACCATAACACTCATTTGAAACAATACTAATTGGGGCTCACCTGGCTAGTTGGAATGAGAAACACAGTAGCGCCAGAAGCAGACAAAGCCTGCTGGGGGACTCCGCCATAATACTCCTCTGAAACAATATAACAAATCCGCTTAGATTCGTAAAATTAGATAAAAAAATAAGTACAAAGAGATGAGGTCAATGGCAAAGGAAAATTTTAAGAAAACCGTAGGCGAACCATATTACGCTGAAATAGGCTAAGCCACGACATTACAGCGCAAGTGTGTCAGCAACATTATGCTGGGTATAAACAGGTATTATTACAGGTAGGAACCACAAATTGTGGCAAAGGAATGAAGCAACCGGAAGCGGCGGTTCATGCGGTGGATTTTTTTTTACATAGCTCCACACACGAGACCCTCAGGAAAATAATTCCTCTCAGGGCCTATGTCATCTTTGGGGATACTGTGAGGAGAGTATTTTTAGGGAAGGAAAGGAAATTGGGAAAAAGAATTGGTTGGAATCTGGGGGTCATTGTGTCCAGGAGTGACGGCCGTATGAATCCGTCCCTCCTACTGCGGTGCAAGGCGATGTTTCAAGAGAGTCCGGCTAGAGAAGTCAAAGAGGCTCCCTCAACCATTCTCTCCCGATCTGACGTGCCGTGAAGCTGAAGGGAAGACGCGTCCCCTGCCAAGACCTAGACCTAGACCTAAACATCACCCCCAGGAGCCCGGGCACCCCTGCTAAGTCACCTGACGTAGCGAACCACTTAAGGTGACCTATGGCAGAGGTGTTGGTTACCCAATAAATGATTCGCGGGGTGGCGGTACCCATTCCCGCCTCCCAATTTGAGCGAAGCCACTCCGGCCACCGTTTTTAGGGGCAGTCCCGGATCATGGTGACAGCTCTCTTGGTTGCCAGTAGCGTTACCTACGTCACAGCCACAATCGAACCGTCTAAGAATTAAACAGGTCCGTTATTATCATGAATTTTTAATAAATGAATATTATTTTTTATAGCGGCGATCAGAGCTTTTTATGTCAGTTTTTGTGAAAATATGCCAATTTGTAAAGATTCATCAGTTTCCTGCTTATACCGCTGGTTTCCGGTAACCATATAGGTCCATGGGGTCCAGGGTCCATGTATCCCAAATAGGTAGGCAAGTTACAAAACTTTTCAACAAAACATTATTACTAGGTGACTAAATTCAAAAGCTGAAATTGAACAGGTTTTGCATTTGGCTAATCTATTAATTCCTAAACCTCAGTATAATCCGCTACAATGAGTTTTTTCTTCTGGGAAAATGGACAAAATGCTAGGAAAATTGGTCAAAAATTGCATAAAAGTAACTCAATTCTATGATTTGCTAATTTTCTTTTTGAAATTTTCTTTGCTTGACACCTTTAGTATTTTTTCGATTTGGTGGTTAGTCAAACTTCACAGAATCACCTTACAAGAAAAACGAACTCAAATAACGTGAAGAGACTTCAAAATATGCCTCCTAATTACAAGCAAAATTAACTAAATCGATTTTATGAAAATTCGAACACCCAAGTTTAATACTTTAAATTAGATCAAAACTATCATAGATGTGAGCAACGTTGTCTCAGATCATTTGATGTAACTTATCGGTTTGGCTAGAATTACTGACTGCTTGACTTACTGAATGTCCTGACTGAGCCGTGATCGTAACACCTACTGAATGAAATGCACCGTTCCAAATGGATTAAGCACCGACATAGAAAAGCGGAGTGTCGCGGCGATGCAGTCCACAATCGTATTGTTATTATGTCAACTGTTGGATCGCGTTTGAGCTTGTGGTAGGCGAGTATAGTAAATATACTGCTCTGGTTATTATTTTGAGGAGTCGGGTTTATTATGTGTTACGAGAAAATTGATTATCTGTCTTGTTATCCCAAAAAGTTCAAATCAAGAAAAAAGCTTTTCTCACTTACGTTAATTTTGTTAGAGTGAAAATCATCTTGATGACACGTGTTTGTTTATGTCATGCTACATACATTTGACATTCACTCACCAAAAATACTAGACATTCAGTTTTCATTGGTGTAATTCCTTTCTATGTAGTTATGTACCTAATTAATTTCTTCTTATTTACCTTTGAAAAGGTTCTTTTGACGGCGTCGCTCAATTTTCTGAATCTTTTATTTTATTTTACGTAAATTCAATATGACCGAATAAAAGATATGCCAAAAGATGGCGTCACTTAGGTTAACAGTTAGGAACTTCGGCTGGCAGGCGTCAGTAGGTACTGTTGAACTTGTACTTTCCGGATATGGAGAGATGGATGGTTTGATTATTTTTGAAACTGTCAGTTGTGAATAATAATACCGTGTTGTAATTTCTACCACGCGTCTTTATATTATATATGACGTCATTGCCTGTTGCTGTTACTTTTCCCTGTGACTAGCTGTCACTGGATCGCCTGAGATTATTTTTCCGAGAAAACGGCTATTTTTGGAACCAGTTCCTATAGGATTTATAAAATGGTCACCTACGCTTAAACTGGGCAAAGCCGAACCGAATGCCGTCCGCTTTCGGTTCGGTTCAGCAAAAATTCGCGGAGCTAGTATAGTATTATTATCCGAAGGGCTGTACTTTTGGATTGCTGTAAACGAAAGTTATTTTCAAAAGGAACTTTTAAAGTTTCAAACTGCCGCCCCCAGATGAGAATTAATACTTTGAATAACTTAGTCTCAAAATATAATTTCTCTAGATACTCATTATCCGAGCAAGAAATATTTGAATTGTTTAAAACTCGAAAAATTTCCAAACATCGCATAACAAAAGATAAATGTTTTTATGAAAATTTCCATCTTATTTTCTTACCAATTTTCCTAAAAAAAAATCGATTTTACAATATTCCCGAGAGAATTTTTAAAATTCCAAATTCCCGCGGCTGTGGGTTTTACATGGTAGTTTAATTATTTTTCGTGTTATTTAAAACGAAAATGATAATAAAATTAATTATCTACTACTAGTTGGGAGCGAATATGTCTAGGTCTTGGCGGCGGATGACCTGGGCAGACTGAACCCCAGATTCCTAACTACCCCTCATACCTGTTTCCTTCCCAGAACTTTCTCTCGATCTTTTCCACAAAAAGACCCTCCTCAAAGAATCCTCATAGCGACGTAGACCCTGAGGGAAATTATTTTCCTCATGGCCGCCTTTGTGGAGTTAATATTTAGAAAAATAATATTTTTAATACGCTTAACACTGAAAATACAACAGAAAACGGACTAAACAAGTTCATTGGATGCTGAAGGAACAACCTCGGAAGGCTCAGTTGTCCGACGGTTCTTTCTTTAAAACAAGCCCATTGTTCGATCCTTTTCTAAACGTTTTTTTTTAATTGATGGCTATATCGGATAATTCTGGAGTTATTCAGCCAAGCTAGACTGTTTTAGCATTTCCCAGATAGTGGGACTGGGTCATAGTAAAACTATCCTAATTTAAAAAAAAACTTATCATTTATCTACATCTTACCTATAACAAAATATTTTTCTCTTCTGTAATGTATTAATAATAATAATAATACTTTATTTCACATAAAATTGAACAATAAAACATATATGGAAACTTTGACTAGCCAACTAGGAATGGATCCTGTTTTACGACTACGACTCTCTTTCTGATATACCCATGACATATTATAGCGCCCTTAAGGTGATTTTTTTTCGCAAAACAGCGCTATGCAAAATATCAAAAAAATATTTTTTTATCTAATAAACATCGTTATCTTTATATTTTAATCTGAATTTATAGTAGTAGTCTTTCTCTTCTTCTCATGTTTATCTCTCTTTTTCTTTTTTTCATACGCAAAATATTTATGTTAATAATTCTCAAATTGAATTAAGAGTTCCCTTCTTAATTTGGCAAATTATGACTTGCACTTTTTCTTCATTTTTATAATGTGGTCTACCTTTTTAAAATAATAATGCTTATGGTTAGATTTAAAAAAAAATTGAAGTAGGCAGGTTAAACAGGTGTTAATATTCAATTTTGTTTTATTTGAACAAAACGTCTATATTAGGTGAAAAAAAATTTTGTGGATCTATGTAGAAATATAAAAATATAAGGGAATAAGTTTTTGAAATGCTACACGAGAGGAATATTAAATTATGTCCATTCATTTTTGTCACTAAAACTTTCGGCAAATACAAACCAACTCCATTTGCACCACGGTGGGCCTGCTAATCATTTACCCATCGCAATATCCTTACCTTCTGAAAATTCCTGGATATAACTTGATAAATATTTGTAATCCACAAATTAGTCATCTCTTTTGAATTAAAATGCAAAACTGATGTTGGATTGGTAACACTTCAAAGTAAACATATTCACGCTTTACTTTACTCATTTAACTGTTTGGGTACAAGAAATGGAAAAACTCTTAAAAAGAAACGAATTAATTTGATAATTAACACCTCTACATAAGTCACCCCAAGTAATTGACTATGTTTGGTGACTGTATTCATAGGGTGAGGTTTGTCTGGATCTTAGCGTCTGGTCTGTCACCAACTGTGTGGCAGGCCAGGTTGGGAGATAGGGAGACCAAATGTAGCAGAAACATTATGTTATTACAAATACATTTTTAGTAATACATAGTGGAAACTAATGGATAGTGGATAAGAAAAGGTAATCTTTCGGATTATTATTTTATGTTTTTATTTTAATTTGAGCCATTCATGTTTGTAGGTGAAAGGTACTTACTATATTAATTATTATGTTAAATTTTTTTTTTGTAGTATAAAAAATAATAAATTCGGTGATGTCTCCATCTTTGTATAACTGTGTAACTCCGGTTCAAGGAACTCTAGAACTGGGATTTGATTTGATTTTCAATTTGGAAATGATTGTTGTACTGGTATTGGAATTCAAAGTTATAAACTAGGTACCAACATTATTTTGTACTTAAAATTCTTTAATTAAAATATGCATTTTTTATATAAAAAAATTCTTTTAAATTTTCAAATTAAATAGTGTTCAATCGAAAGGTAAATTTCTGATCTTCTATAAAATTAACAATGTTTGTTTTTGAAAGGCAATGATTCTAAGACAAATATGGAGTACAAACATGGTGGCCGCTGTGAGGATGTGTCTGTCTGCCAGCAAGGCTTCGCCGCACCATTTTTCTGCCCTGGTAGGTCCACTGAGGAAGATTGCAGCCATCCAAGGTATAACATAAAGAATATTGCAACACGTATTTGGCACAAATCAACATTTTCCAGTTTTCTAAAATATCCATTTCATTAAGACATTGCAATTAAATTAAATTATACTATAATATCAATTAGATATGTGTACTGTTGTAAATTGTGTGATATTGTAAATATACGTATTATGTGAGCAAACTTTAAACAACCAATGGGTTAAAAAAAATACTAATCAAACTAAAAAAAAATTAAAATGTTGCTTTAATATAATTATCTTTTATTATTTATTTTTGACCTCTTGACAATCGTCATTCTCAGTTCAGTAAAGCAATTTAATATTCTTGTTTTTGTTTTCACTTGTCACATTCTTAAACTCTAATTTACATAATAAAATAAAGTTAGGTACTATGGGCAGGGGTTATCAATTAAATTCAACGACAATCCTTAAATGTTATTTGAAAGTGCGAAATTTTATTTTCCAATGATATATTATTTAATTTATAAAAACGGTTTATTATAAACAAGTTCTGCTGACACACGTTTTAGTTGCAGTTTCGCCTTCTTAAGGCATTATCGAACTGTTTGATAATGCCTTCAGAAGGCGAAACAGCTGTCACGCGTAATAATAATTACATAGCAGATCTTTTTTTTACATGAGCTCCACACAGGAGGTCCTGAGGAAAATAATTCCCTCAGGGCCTATGTCATCTTTGGGGATGCTGTGTGGGTTTTTTAAAAAGGAAATGAAGGAGAGGAGAGTTCTGGGAAGGAAAATGGTTCAAGGGGTGGGTAGGAATCTGGGGTTCAGTGCGTCCTGGTCATCCGCCTCCAAGACCTAGACAAACCTCACCCCATGAACCCGGGCACCCCTGCTAAATCACCAAACGTAGCGAACCACTTGGGGTGACCTATGGCAGAGGTGTTGATTATCCAATAAATGTTCCCGGGGCCGAGGTACCCATTCCCGCCCCCCAAATTGTCCCACTTGTTTATAATTAACCGTTTTTATACTAGGATAAAAACCAAGCAACGCCAACTCAATATCCTTAGTGTGTGGCAATAGTACAAGAGCCCGTTACGATCATACTTTCGTTATTTTATAAAACCTGAAAGTTTCTCTGTGTATGTCCCTAAAACAGGTAAAGATGATCCCCGACTTTGAAGTTTGGATCACGGTTTTTTTTATAAAATAACGAAGGTCTGATCGTCACGGGCTCTTGCTCTACAACAATTAGTCTACAAATACACTAGTTGGTATTTATTTATAACTTATAAAATAAAATGTTATCAGGTTATCTGTTTAATAATGTTATAATTAATAGTACAGTTCATTGTTATCCTACGAGAAACTGCAACGATTTTAGACTTCCTAAAACTTATTATAAAGGTTTCAAAATGTTTAATGAACTCCCTGTAAATACTAAGGAGGCTACAAGTCTTTTTTAAGGATGCTAAAAGTCAGTTTTTCGTAGATTATGTCTCAATGTTGTGAAGTCCAAATTTTAATATTATAGTTGTTATGGAATAGATTATATTAGATTGAAGATATTAAAATTTACAGCTAAATAAAATAATAATATATTGAGTATACAAAAGAAATTTAAATTTTTTTTTTTTTTTTTTTTTAAATAAGACAAAAATCCAAACAGTTCATTTTTTACACTTTTTTTACACCCACACATGAGAAATGTGATGAAATTTGAAGATGCTTAATTTATATTAGTTTAAGGAAAAGTGGCTAAATTTTAACATACTCCTTGGTATGTCGATTATAGAATATTAAAACAATATAATTTAAATCTTTTATTTATTTATTGATTAACGCCCTTTTTCGGGGTTTTTTGAATGGTAAGAAATATACAGTATTTATTGTACATAACTGAACTGCCCCAGTAACAATATTTTATAGTTGTTTAAAGATAAATCGAAGATGTCCACTGACTTGGTATAATTGTTTCCCTCCATTAGTACTCTGGGCAAAGAAGAATATATATGGTAGTTAATCTCAGAATTTCTGCACTGAAATAAATCCTGACTTCTGCTATTACGTAGTGATATCCGGAAGCTTATCAATTCAAGCAATACTGGACTATCATCAATTGGTGATTAATGATTTAGTTTGATAGAAAAACTTAGACAAAAAGGTAGGTATTATAATTGTAGATACAGTTTTTAACATATCGACAATCGTTTCAGTTATTTAAATCAAATATACATGTGAGTTGATTTTCCCTATTATTTTTACATACTAATTTTGAGAGCTCAGCCAAATTTGTGCTGGAGAATGAACTATAGCAATGCGTAGCCCATTATGTGGAAAAATATGGAAAACAGTTGTGCAGAAACAAGGTACATTTTTATAAAGATTTTTCATAAATATGGATGTTCATTTTTTCATCAAAGACCGCGAGAGATCTCTACAGTTGAATTACCCTGTTATATATAATACATGCTAACCAGAAATGAATTTATACTTCAATTATGTAAATTTGCCCTTATAAGGATGGCGTTTTTGAATATATATTTGAGCATTATAGATAGGTAGACCAGTACACCACATTGAAGAGAGCGAACATCAGCGGGAAGGTGATGCGTGAAATGACGTCTATCTTCTTGGAGCGCATGGGAAACTTGGACAGCCAGATCTTGCAGCAGTTGAGTCGCGAGGGCTGCATGTGCACCTCGCACTGGCGCACCCTCTCCAGGGCCAGCGGGTCCCCCGGCTGCCGAATTAGCGGCTTCTGGGGAGTGATTCCCATTACATAGTCATAAATTTACACCTAGATCCAAGTCGACCGGAACTAAAGAATTGTTGCTACAGTGAACAACTACTGTCCCAAGGACTCTACGTTACATCTGACTTCTGCATTCAGCAAAAATATCTCATCGATTTTATCATTAAGAAAACCAGCGATTGTGCCGAAGTTTTCACTGGATACGAATTCCAGTATAATTTCCAAAATGATGTTTAAAAATACTAGTTTTTGCAGAAGCAAAATTATCATTTTCAATCTAGATTCTACCGATTTTATATTGACAGATTAAGTACTTCTGCTGTGATGTGTAAAAATATCGTCGAAAATGTGATTATTATTATTGTTATTATTAATTTTTTTAATAATAATTATAATAATCACTGACTTTTACTACTACTGACTATTCGCCAGGAATGCGAGAACCTGTCGCCCGAAGCTCTGGCAAGAGTGATGGAAAATGCCATAAAAAGGGCCCGTATGGTCATCAACTCTGGTGGAGACCACTTAGCCGATATCATTTTCTCGACTTGATGGAATAAATTTTAATGGATTAAATGAACAAATTTCACAAGCAGAACCAAAGTTTTTCATTAAAAAAAAAATTATAGCAAAAGAACATCGGATGATTACATTTGCCCCGCCCTGTATATTGTATGGTAAACAATTCAGAGATTTCCATAGTTTTGGAATTATTACCCATTTTCGTAGGCCATTATTTCAGACCCACAAAATAGTACAATTCCATAGCTAGGAGAGCAGCAAGTTTGACTAGTCGATCGTAGAATGAGGTTTGACTTATGTAAGTGATTACAAATAAAAGCATTAAAAAGTATATAAAGCCACACCGAAACAAGATATATTTAAACCCATAAATACTGTACCGTGTCTGGGCTCACCATTGCAAATGTCGTGTTGCTGTCTGTGTCCATCAGGTCGGATGCGGCGTCCATGCTCTGTGCGCTTTCCATCTCCCGACGCTTCTTCTCCATGTTCTCCCGGTGCATGTCTGACCGGGTGGCGTAATTTACGAGGGCAGACTCTAACAGGGCACCAAAGACGAAGGTGAGACATACGCCGGTCCAGACGTCGATGGCCTTGATGTAGGAGACGGGAGGGAGGGAAGCGTTGATACCGGAGGTCTGCATTGCCATTGTGAGAAGAGTAGTCACACCTGGAATCATAAAATACGTATATTAATTTCTGGTTTATCGACAGGAATCCGGGTAGAATCAAGCGAAAAACGACCACTCTGCCCTTGCGTATCACCCACCTTAAGGCTTACTTTTTCTTGAGGCAGTGGCGTAGCGTGCCTTGAAGGGGCTCTGTATCAAATTAGTTGGGGCCCTTATTATTGCTCGGTACAATACGAGAACAGGTATTTTCATGTATTGAAGGTTGCCATTGTTCTTTAAAAAACAAAATTCATCCTCCGCTACTGGTAGATAAATAGGTAGTAGGTACTTAATAATTGCAATCTAAATCACTCACAGAAGCTGATTGCTGAAAAAATGAAGAAATTTTGGACATTTTTTTTTACCTCCTCCGTTTTCTGTTTACTTTTTCTTTTCATAGCTTCACTGGGATAATCTCTTTTTCTTTCACTTATTCTTTTCACAAATCAAACTAATTAACCAATAAATAATCAGAAGAACAAGATTGTATTGTATTACAATGTAATAAATAACGTTTGAACAGGAATGAAATAAAACGCGTAAATATTGCTTTCCGTGGTTTGTCATTGTATATCGGTTATTGCGGGATCCCCCCATTTAAGTGAATGATTTAAACGGAGGAATCACGCAATAACTGAATGTTGGCAATATCCTATGCTTTTGGCGCACGCTTAACCCGGGAAAAAAGAGATTGCTTTTTTAACTTTTGTCATTTCTGAAGTGAAAACTCTATTAGCACGAGATTAAGTGACATTGTTGATAACATTTTAGTAATTTTTGCTTACACACGTTAGGGGCTCCTGTAGCCCGGGCCCCGTATCATTGATACCGCTGATACGGCGGTAGCTACGCCCCCGGCTTGAGGTGATATTAAGATAACGCTGGACCGCGAAAACAACCTCTCCGCTCCTCGAGTTTCGCACACCTCGAGGTTCACTTTCGCTCGAGGTAGAGTCTGAAAATTTCTGGCACTCGAAAACGACCTCTATGCTTCTCGAGTTTCACACACCTTAAGGTTCAATTTTCCTCAAAGGGGAATAAGCCTATCGCTGTCTAGCGAAAATGGACCTCCGCGCGTTGTATTTCGAAACACTTCAAGGTCCTTCTAAAGCTTTTCTTTTTGAGAGATTGTTGACGTAGGTCAGTTTCATCGGGGTCAATTTATTTTTCGTTGGCCGCCGGTCGACTTGCAAAAGCGATTCCTTTGAAAATATCACCCCTGGAAGCCAACATTTTGTAAAATTATGTGTTAGTATTAGTCGTGTTTATACATTTCATGAAAACAACGTTAAAATTTTTGTTTGGAAACTCATGCATAAAAATACCCATCTAAAGTTTTCACGGCGCCGCCAGTCAACAGGAACTAGAAGCACAGCATTTCCTTAGAAAAATACAAATTTATATCAAAATTTAGATTCGAACGTAATGAAATTGGAGTGCTGTAAACATGTTGTTGTTGACAAATTTATCATACGAGTTTCAAATTAATTATCTTCGTACGAGGGTGGTTTAGAACAGACCGCTCGAAAAATGATTAATTAATTTTTTATTCATATAAAAGAATTAAAAAAAAAAAAAAAAAAATTGAAAATCGATTCGGGCGGTCGCATAAACGTTTGCGCAGCGCAGATTCATATCTCAAATGAAGAAGTGAATAATTTTTTAGTCTTTCATACAGGAAAGAGGATGAATTTAAAAGGTGGGCATTTCAACGACATCATTTCCAAAAAATGTATATTTTAAAAGTAATGTTTTTTTAATTAACGTTAAATTATTTTTAATTTTATAAATTGTTTAAAATTATGACTATAACACTGAACTCCCCCAACTCTGAAAAAAAAAATTTTCACGCTTTTTTGCTGCGCTCTTTGATTGGCAGGAACATGAGGACGTTGGACATTGGATTTATTGGAAGACCCCTGATTGGCTGATTTTATTTGGGCAAGGGCGTGGCAAGCCAGCAAGCTAGCAAGAAGCTATGCTGGTGCCAATCAGGATGAGTTGTGTCCAATCTGGAATAATGATGTCCATTTTGATATGCATATGTGAAAGTGATGTGAAAACATATTCGGAGTGTTTAGGTACCTCAGGGCCGGATTAACCAATGGCGGACTTTACCAATGGCAGACTAACGGAGGTGGGGAGGGGGGTGGAAGAGACGGCCCGGGCCTCTGGTCCTGGGGCCTCCAAACGCCCCCTAGTTCCCTTGATCAAATCCTAAACAAGGCTTTAAGGCACCAGGATACGATAACAAAAATATTGTAATTTTTTTTAAATTTCATTTTCTGCTTGATGCATTTGTTAAAAATGCTCTCACCAATGTTTTAAAGAAATTCTAAATATTGACAGCGATAGAGTATTTTATGTGAAACCGTTTGAAACAGTTTGTATGTTGAATTATCCTTCGGCAAAATTATGAATGCGTTTTTCTGGAAATTTTTTTAACACGTTTTTCAACCTGATTGACGACATGTTAAAAAACTATACATGCCATTTGAATGGACCACGTCTTAAACTGTTCGAAAATCTAGTGTCTATGGCACCACGTAGGGGGTTTTTGATATCTAAAAAAAATAAAAATTGCGGACTATCGAATGGAAAATTTTCACATAAAAGAAAAATAGAGGAGGACTCTTTAATAAAAAAATCCCTAAATGGTTCCATAGTGACTGGATTTTCTAACAGTTTAAGATTTAGTGAGTGCAAATCAGATGTACGGTTTTTCTAATATGTTGTCAACCAGGTTGAAAAACGTAATTTCGAGAAAAACGCGTTCAAAGTTTTTCTGAAGGATAATTCAACATACAAACTGTTTCATATAAAATGCTGTATCTCCGTCAATTTGGCCCCCCAGACTCAGAGGCCCGTGTGAACTGAATGAAAAGCATAGAAAATTACATCAACTTCTTAAACTAGATGGGGGGGGAGGGGGGCTCATTCTGCTTTACCGACCGGGCCTCTGGCGGGCTTATTCCATCACTGCACTTTACCCTTTTCTAACTTCGAAATTATTTTTTTTCTACCACAACTTAATTATTCATAATCAACTTAATCTGTTTTTTAACCACATCACGAAGGTATGCCATCACCCCATTCAATAAAAATAAAAAAAAAAACTAATAAAATACAATACAAGAACTCTTTATTGCACATAAAAAGACACATTCATAAAAATAAATAAAAAAACGTTAAAAAAATCAGTACAATGAGCGGTCTCATCACTAATGTGATCTCTTCCAGACAACCTTGGTACAAAGAGAAACAAAGCATTTTAGCAAGCAGGTAGGTAGTGCACACTAAAGCTTGTACAACATTTATATATTAAACATATGTATAAGTAATTAGAAATAAAAACTCAAACAAAATAAACGCCAAAACAAACCACACACGGCACCTACAATCACATTCCCATTGATACTAAGTAATGCATAGAAGGAAAGTAAAATACAATTACGTTGAAAAATTTATTTTAATCATTGACTTTTTTATTATTTGTGCATGATGTGAACATAAGTATTGGGTTATAACCTAATTATTACAATTTTTTGTTTTCTTTAATGCATTTAATGTTATTAACCTGTAATAAAAAGCAAAAATTTTAAAACATCTTGAAAGCTGACTTTTTCTAAAATCGGTGCCGGAGTTGCTCACTTATTGACAGTAAGTATTTGCTCACCATTGACGCGAGTCATTTTTTATCGGGGCACGGGGCCCCCAACCGATGCGGGGCCCCTAGGCAGTTGTCTAATCTGCCTAAATGCTCTGAGGTACATGATTACTTCTTCGAATATTATTAAATGAAATTTTTGTTTGTTTATTTTTTAAATTTATTTTTGGCGAAAATGAGTAGGTACTTATCCAGATGGCGTAGTATTGGGTTAATAATAGTAGAAGTATATGAGCCAGATATGAAATTTTCCTGATTTTTATTAATGTAAGCAGTTCTTTATCTGCTCTAGCACGCCTGAGAATTTCTGTGATGGTGATCATGTCGGTCCATGAGACCTTGAGCATTCTCCGGTGATGCCACATTTCAAAAGCCTCTAACCTGTTCATGGTATTTACTTTCAAGGTCCACGTTTCACATCCATACAGCAAGACCGAACACACATAACATTTTAGCATTCTCTGCCTTAGTTTTAAACTAATATTGTCATTGCAAAAGAGGGATTTAATTTTAATGAACGCAGTTCTTGCTGCTTCAATTCTGCACCTAACCTCTACATCTGGGTCAAGAGTCTCCGTGAGAATACTGATGAGGTATCTAAATCTTTCCACCTTTTCGACATTGCAACCATTTAACTGTATCAGAGTAATCTAGTCGTCCAAATGTCATCCATTTAGTTTTATTAACGTTGATTGTTAGGCCCATTATACTAGTAATTAAATTAAAATTTAAATACAGCACGAGAGTCCCAACTACTGGAGCCAGTGAGACTATGGCATCCCCAGTTGAGGTATGTTGTGAGGCTGAAAATAGTGGAGAGGGGAAGGAGATTGGTAAGAGGAAGGTGGGGAAGTACCTGGCTGTTCAGACCTGGTCACCAAATATGGCTGGTGCCAACAGGTTAACAGGTTAAATCTTGTAAAATTACATCAACTTTTTAAACTATCTTTTTACTGCTTATTTCATTCAGCTTTGCCGCCACGGGCCTCTGGCGGGCTTAGTCCGCCACTGCCGGGACGTGCGCATTAACCAATTTGGCTTTTGCCACCTTCCGTCCCAGTTGCGACCATTGTCTTTTTCTACTTGTCTGTGTCTTGTGCTCTTTTATATTTTCGTTTAGATTATTATTGTTATCTTCTGCTTCAATGATATATTATATTGATGGGAATAACCTTCAAAAGTTATAAAAGGAGAGTTTTTCTTGTAAAAAAATTGAATCATCATTTTTATTTTAGAACCGATTTTCAGTGGTGTGTTGTATCCTAAATTGCCTAAGTCATTTCTGGTCTCTAAAAATACTTCCAGGGGAAGAAATTATATCTTTTTATCTTTTGCTGGAGTAGGCGGAATCACCCTTCAAAATTACTTAGCAAGTTTAGTGCTGGCCGTTCAATCCAGAGTTCATTTGCTTTTTACTGTTTATTTCGTCAAAAAACATGGAAAACAATGAGTTTATCACCTTACAGTTAACTTTCGCTCAAGAACACATTTGTTAGAGGAATCGGAGTAATTAAAAAGTTTAATTTTAACATCTTAGAACCAAAAATAAAATTCAGATAATTAGATATGTCCAGTTTGTGAATTTAATTTTATTACGACTTTTTAATTTGTGAAGATGGAAGCCTCGTGTATAGACTTGTGTTATTGGAACGAAGACAAACAAGAGTTCAAAGAGACAGGCGGTCCAAATTTCGTTATTCATGTAATTGTTAATTTCGTGAAATTAGTACTTTGTTCGACGTTTATATTGTTCTTTTTCAAGTTTTGCCAAAACCATTTATTGCTTTGTCTATTACTATGTACTAGGTTTGCTGGATGAATTTGTCTTGTGGCGATGAGATTCTTCATCTTTGCGTGTCATGTAAAATTTATATAAAGAGTTATTAAATCAATCAATGAAACTTACCAAGGAATACTCGAGCTAGGACAGCTCCTTGGTCTAGCCAGAAAGACATCCAAGACACGACGACCAACATACAGAAGGGGGTGAAGATCTGAATCAGGTAATAAATTAACTCGCGCTTGAACAAGAAGTTGATCTTCAGGCAACTGTATTCACCTAAAAATAGAGAGAGTTATTAACAACACGAGAATATTGTTGGAGCTTCTCAAATGTGCAAGGCAGAATCACTTTAAGGTCTGTAAGTAACAAGTTTCCGATGTTTCCTGACGATTAATTCATTTGCAAAAACGGTTGAAATCTCCATAAAACAAATATCCACTAACTGACATGACTGGATAGTTTTTGCACATGTGCCCATACATTAGTACACAGCCCTTGTCACCTTTTTTAAAATGGTAATATGAATTAAATAGTAGGTAATTTAAAATAGTTTGTAATGTATGAAAGATTTGATATTTAAAACCAGCATCTACTAAGGGGGCCGTCACATTTAGCTATAAAAGATAAAAAATCATTTGGCTTGGCCTATTTCAGCATATCGCTCGCCATATAAAATAATAATAATATTTGGACGATTTATATAGCGCCGTTTTTGTGAAAAATCACCTCAAGGGCGCTGTACAAACTTACCATACATGCCTAAAATCTAGAAAGACTACAAGCTAGACAAACAATTGAAAACAACTTATGGCTAAAAATTGCATACACCGGTTCATTGATCACCGATACGAAAATATATGTACAATATTTTGACCAATGAACGCGATGCTGCCTAAAAATAAATTAATGCAGGACCATACTTACCTGGGAGGTCGCTTGAAATTAACACTGTTTATTGTCTATTTAAAGAAATTTAGATAGAGTTCGCACGCAGAGGACATAATTGTGAACACATGTTGTTTAATCCTGAAAATATTTTAATATTAATATGTAATATATTCTTTAATGAGTGTATTTTGGAAAGTAAAAGCAACATTTAATGGTGGGCGGTGCAGTAGTACAAGGATTTGATCTTCCGAGAGGTAGATTGATGTGTAAGGATTCGAGTAATTTTAATTCAGTAAGAAAAGTGTGATTAAGACATATCATAGGCAATACAAGTATGATACTCTCAGATAGGTATATTTAAATTAAGTTAAGGGTATGAGAGCCCGAAAAGGTAGGTTTTTAGTTTGGACCTAAACTCTGTTGGGCTTTTTATGCATCTTAATTCCGGAGGGAGTCTATTCCTAGCCTTAGGCCCAGATACTCCGAAAGCACGATCTCCGAACTTAGTATTTGGCTTTCGTTTGGGTTCTATTAGTCTGCCTATAGCAGATGAAGTTGCCGATCTAAGGGTTAATTGCCTTGGACCGGTATTTTCCGGGACGCATAATTTAGAGATGTAAGGTGGGGCCATTTTGTTGATTGATTTAAACACCATCCAGCACAATTTGTACTGGATTCTTTCAGAGCACTTGAGCCAGTGAAGGTTACGAAGGTGTTCTGAAATTCAAATTGTGAATGTACAGCGAGCAGTTTGCCGAAATACGGCCAACAAAATAATATTTTATCGTTTATAGCTGTGTGACACAAGCATAATAGAAATAAAAAAATAATATAATATTGAATCTACTGTAGTACAAGATTGTGGTTAAATTGATAGATTGTCTAAGACTCTAAATAATATAATATTAATGACAATAATCTCAGGGCTGGTCGGAAAACATGTGAAACTTCGAATCATTTTTTTTCCAATTTTTAATTTTTTTTAAAATTATTATTATTTTTTTCTTTTTTTTTTAATAAAATGCATTTAAATAAAAAAAGAAAAATATTCCCGGGTTACGAATAATCCGACACAATAAAATCTCGTACTACCATCACAGAAAGCTGAAAATGTTGCTTGTGTTGTGATGGTGGATTTAGCCAGCCGAGAAATCAAATACGGGACGCCTGTCCAATCTAAACACGATGCCAACTCAGCTACCGACCGGGATATATACGAATGATATTTAAGATAATTTTATGGGCGCCAGGATAATTAAACAATTAATGGACAAGTATCCTAAAGGCAAGAATGTAATGGATAACATATTGATATTGTAATAAATTTAATAAAATATGAGGTATTACGATAAGAAGATGAGTCGTTGTAAGATTATTCTGCGAGTCACGAGTAGCTTCCTATCGATGGGCCTGGCTGGATTGAACTGACGTTGGCTCCGAGCTCCCAGGACGGTCTGCCAAACTTGCAGGGATGAATTGTCATTCTACGCTATTGTTGTAAGGATAATCGATATCGGGTTAGATGATCCATGTGCCGGAATCAACACGTTACACCGAAAAACGATTTATTCAAATTGCATTCCCTAGCAATAAGAATACACATAAAGAATTTGTTGCCGAAATGAGCATGAAAGCAAATCCTTTTTGGGAGCAATGGGCTGACTAAACCACAATAATTATTATCCAACAACTCCCAGAGGTGTCCTAAGGGGATGGAGTTATGAAAATATATTGGTTATTGAACGAGAGGAGTTCGATAAGTACTCCTAATTTACGGAACCGCGTAGATTTCAATGTTGTTTAAGAATGTTTCTAAAGCCCACAATTATTTGTAAAGTTTTTTGAGGTCCCTTGCTTAATATCAACTTTTTTTCGTTGGAAATAGGTGCGAAACAATTGAACAAACAAACAAACTCTTAACATGTTTCCCGTATTTCTACAAAAACACAAACCCATTAGAAGTGAGTAAGGCAATTCTCAAGAGTTTTGTATTATATGAGTTTGTACCTGTGTTGGTTTTGCTGTTGCAGTAGTCCGTCGAGAAATTCGCCAGCGTGAATCTAGGGAGCTGGAGATTTTTCACAATTTGCACTGGATCACCCTCCTTCCACAAGAATTGAAGATCATCAGTCGTCCATCCGTCTGGAAAATAATTATTTTTACTCCAGTGTTGTTCTGGGGTGGATTGCATAATGACACATGTATTGTATTGCTTTCTCTGTTGGTTGTATGAGTATATTTCATATTTATACTTTTTAACATACGCAATAGCATCGACGGAATGCTTGAAATTATCTTCTGCCGTGATTGTGTACAATAAAAATGACCCAAAACCTCCAGTGGTTTTCAACGTGTGGTACCCCTTAGGGGTACGCGAAGCAAGATTGGATTGGGGGTACGCGGCACCAATGTCGGATTTTAAACTCAACACAACGTTTTCAAACTTCGGCGGTTTACGCTCGGTGGATTTTTGGCAGCCTGCCGCAATGCCATACATCAGTCAGTCAATCAGCTCAGTACAGAGATTTTTTTGAAAAAAACAAAAACATTTAGCTGTCAATATAAGTTCGCTTTTCTCAAGAGCTACTAAAGCACAGGAAACAGCTCTGGAAGCATCATACAGTTGCAGAGGATTTAATTATTTCGTGTGCCAAAGACATTGTCCGACGCATACTCGGCCACGAAATATCAAATAAAATAACAAACACACTGCTGTTAGACAGGACTGTTTCCCAGCGAATTCGGGAAATGTCTCAAGATGTCGAGATGTCAGTTGTAGGTAAAATAAAAGAGAGTAAATATTTTTCTCTGCAAGTAGACGAAAGTACAGACATTTTCATCATATTGTAATTGGGGGGGGGGGGGGGTGACACATATTAGTTACGGGGTACAACAAATTCAGAATAATGATTACTCACAACTGGCCATCCTCAGACTGCAGGCCTGTCTGTCCAGCGGGTACAACTTCAGGTTCATGGGGCAAGAGAGTGTGAGCGAGATGCGGGCGCTGTAGAGTACAGAGCCGTGGGGGAAAATGCGGATGTAGACGTTGGGCTTCATGATATTGTGGTAGTGGCCCTCATTCTCGTTGGTGAAGAATAGGTCAGGCGTCCACAGCCTACTGGCCTCTGTCAGAGTCACGTATTTCCGATGATCTGGGGATAAATCTCAGCAAAAACTTTATTGTTTTACCTCCTTACTTATTAACCATTTCAGACCTGGATTAAAACTGGCTGTGGTAGAACATATTTGATGCAAGTAAACAATTATGAGTTATTTAAAAATTTTGGCTTTTTTAAAAATAAAATAGTAGATAGTTATTACTACTTTCATTTGAAAGAATAATATAATATAATATATTATAATATTTTTATTATCGTACACCGTATAATAAAAATATTATTATACATAATTTCTACAATTTAAATACTGTTATAAATTTAGATCAGCAGAAAGCATAAAAGTATCTTGTTGTTATAGTAGGGGAGGCGAAGCAGGGATTTTGGGATTTACTCAAGCGCGTCAGATTAAATAAGGGGAGATACCTCCCGACCCTGTTATGGGCTACCACCATTTATGAACCAATAATATTGGTGGGTGCGGCTAAGGCAACCGATCAGATTAGTAAAAAAAAATCGATCCCCATAGTTACTCGAGCGTATCAGATTAAGGTATTGTGAGTTAATTACATGCAGAAAAGTTAACATTTCAATAATCTGACGATTTGAACGTGACGTAAAAAAATTAGCGAGTCACAAAGTTGCAAAAAAAAACGTCACGTGGATTTACTCGAGCGCGGTTAATTTTTTTTTATTTTGAAGGAAATAATGTAAGGATCACAGAAATAATATAATCTTCAACATGCCGAAGAAGCTAAAATCATCACTGAGTGTGGAGCGTACAGCGGCTGACGGCGCTGAGAACTGCACACTAACTGTCGAGTCCATAGATATAGGAATATTACTAGACCTGTCCTATGTGATAAAAGTGGTCTGCCTGTATTTAAATCTGTCGCTCCAAGAGTGGCAGGTCCGTTGGGATAGGTCGAATATGGGAAGATGGACCTTCTCCTTCTTTATCAGAATGGAAGGGGCATATCTACAACTGGACCACCACATCACCCAGCTTCTGTTCAGGCATGGGGAATTCAGGGGGAGACTTCACACCCTCGCCCTGTCTCCCCATCCCAACTGCGCATGCGGATCGACGAACCAGTCACGGATGCGAGAGAGGAAATGCTCGATGGTTTGGATGTACCTATCAGACCAGTATGGAATACTGATCTCATTTCGAATAAGACGAACTTCGAGTGTCTGAAGAAATTTGCAAGGATCTGGGTTGAGAGATGGCCTGAGCTTAGAGTCGCTGACTAGTTGACTTTGACACCAGGTGTACTTGTTCCTGTTTTACCACGGACTATCCCATATTACTCTATCATCTTAATTTGCCAAGGATGACAGTTTTTTTAGTTTTTATTTTTATTTTGTTTATTGTTTATACCCTCGACTTTTATAATTGAATACTGTACAGTATGTATATTTTTTATGTTTTTTTTTATAGTTTGCTTTTTTTTTACATATGTAATATTATGCTGTTTTTATTTTTTACATCTTGATTTTCCTATTACAGCGCACTATCATGTTCACACATGTCCGCGTGATTTTACGCTCATGTCTTCTTTTTTTTTACACTTATTTTTTTGCCATTTTTATTTATACTTTATAGTACGAGAGCCCACGACCAAAATTTTTGTCTCATAGCAATACGGCCAAAACCGCATCAAATCGATAGATACGATTATCCTGAACTCGAAAATACCAATATCAGACATTTTCCGCGTAGCGTTTGATCTGACCGAATTTTCAAAATTGTCAAAGAATTTTACCGAACTGCATCATAGCAATATGTCTGATTTGCAGACTGTAGTTGAATGATAGTTCTGAGATACCGGAAACATATTTTTCAGACGTTAGTGGTGTAGCGCAAACCCGTAAAATCACTTAAAAAAATTAAAAATGAGACAAAAAAAATGTCTCATAGCAATACGTCTGAAAAACTTTTTTATTAGTAAATTTTGGTTATTTGATGCGAACAAAACAATTTTCAGACGGAAATGTGAACGCATTAAATTTTGAGACCGTTTTGAAAATGTTAACAAATTTTACCGATCGGTATCATAGCAATATGTCTGAAAATTGTTGGACATGATAAAATAAGTTGTCCACATGTGCAAAAAATTTATATCAGACAAATTAAGTGTAGCACCTTCTCTATCAGACAACTTTTCGATACTGAGATATAATAGTAAGAAAGGGGCAGGAGCGTAACAAGCGCTGAGGCTGTTGAAATTAAATACTGATTGATCTGATAGTTTTGGTTTTATTTAAAGCACACTTGAGTAACTTTTACAAAAGAAATAAGTAATGACATCTGTCATCTGTCAAAGTACATATAATAGACAAGGGAGATTCTTGTGCCTTTGTAGATCTACAAAAAGCGTACGACCGAGTTGACAGGAAAAAGCTATGGAAGGTGTTGTCCAAGTACGGAGTGAATACGAAGCTCATTCAGGCAATTGCGTCGCTATATAAGGGAAGCGTTGCATGTGTTAGGGTGAACGGCGATTTTACGGAGTGGTTTGACATCACAAAAGGTGTTAAACAAGGCTGCGTAATGTCACCGTGGTTATTCAATCTATACATGGATAATTGTATGCAAGAATTGAAAGAGATGGGATTGGGCGCAAAATTGAGTAATCTGGAAGTATGTTGCCTTTTGTATGCTGATGATGCGGTGCTAATTTCTAGCAGTATGGAAGATCTACAGTCTCTCGTGTCTAGGATGAACGAAGTATGTATGAAGAATGAGTTAATGATGAATGTAAGTAAGTCTAAAGTCATGGTGTTTGAAAGAGAGAGTACGAAAACAGTATGCAATATAGTTGTGAATGATGAATACTTGGAGCAGGTGGATGAGTTTGTGTATCTGGGTAGTATGTTTACGAAAGATGGGAAGGCTGATAGAGATATTGAAAGAAGGGTGAATGCCGGTAACTCCATTAATGGAGGACTGAATGCCGTTGGCGGTAATAAAAAACTGTCCAAAGACGCGAAACTAGCCGTCCATAATGGAGTGCTGGTACCTACCCTGATGTATGGCAGTGAGGCATGGAACTGGCAGAGGAAGGATGAAAGCAGACTGAATGCTGTAGAAATGAGATCCCTGAGGCGAATGTGTGGTAAAACCATGTACGATCGTGAGAGAAACGTGGATATCCGCAAAGAATGCAAGGCTGACGTAAGCGTGATGTGTAAGATTAAGAAAGGGACTCTCCGATGGTTTGGGCATGTAGAGCGAATGAACGAGGAAAGGAGTGTAAGGAGAATATATGATGCAAATGTGAATGGTAGAAGAAGTCGGGGACGCCCGAGGAAGACATGGCACGACCAAGTGAATCAGATACTTGAGTCGGGCCATGTGAAGAGTCGGAATAATAGAAGAGCATGTATGAGACGATGTATGAATGTGAACGAGGCAAAGAGTGTGTGCCAAGATCGAGTTGTGTGGCGGTCCGTCCTCTCTGCCTACCCCTGCGGGGAAACGGCGTGATGGTTAGTTAGTTAGTTAGTTAGTTAGATTCTTGAATATCTATGAAGGCTGTAAATTAAAAAAAACATTTAACAGAGGCGTCGGCCAGGCGACTCCGAAACGTTATTTTCGTTTTTGGGAGTATATGCTACACTTAAAGTGTCTGAAAACAGGTTTTTGGTAATCATGGCAGCAATACGAAAAGTTGAAAAAAAAAATTATCCGTATTGCTATGATACAGGTCGGCTAAATTTGTTGACATTTTCAAAAATGCGCTCAGGCTATATGCTACGCGCAAAATGTCTGAAAACAAACTTTTTCGTAATACAATTATAAAATCTATGTACATTTTCACTATCAGACGTATTGCTATAATACCGACTGTCTTTTTTTTTTGACACAGCAGAAATGGCCTCCCACGCAGTTGCTACACTTTCGACCGTTAGTACACACCTAGTCGGGTTCAGAATCATACAATCTAACGATTTTATAGGGTTTTTGCCGTATTGCTATGAGACATGGTTTTGGTCGTGGGCTCTCGTACTATTAGTTTTTTTGGTTCCGGATACATACAGCGGAATTAAACGCACATGCCTATTTCATATTATTTTGGTTTTCTTGGTTGCTTTACTGTTTTTTTTTTCATTTCTTTTAGTTTTGTTTAACGAGAGAGAACTGAACTCCGTTGCCCGTTTTGTATCGTCCTTACCCCCATTTGAGGGGTCTGACCCTAGAACGTGTCCCCATGTATGTGCCATGGCCGATCTCTTGGAACTGGTGGGGCTGCACCCGGCCACCGCGCTACCCCCCGTGACACGAAGAGGTTGGGGAGAGGGCTAAACGTCATCCGAAAGCTGTCCGTCCCGCCTCCAGCGACCCGACGCTTCTCTCCCTAGGGTCTTCTTTTTGATTTCCACACACTCCTCGTCTAGGCACCACCGGGTAGCTGGCTTACGGACGACGCTGCCGGTTATCGGGAGGCCTGACAATCAGCCTTCTTCACTGTCTCTGGGACTGCCGGTGGCTGGATTTCGGTATCACCAGTTCTACATTGTATATATGTTTATTTTTTCTTCCATATTTTATGTACAGTGCACGGTGCTGCCTGCTGGATCATTGTGTGGTCCTTCGCCGCCATGAGCTTCCCACTCATGACGGTTGTCGTTCATTTTGTTTTTTTTTATTATATTTTTTCTATTACCTAGTTTTGTTACTAACACCTTGTTTGACTGTCCATGGGGCTCACTGCTTTAGCAGTGATTACTTTCATGGGCTTTAGAATTGTAGAATTGACCATCACAGTACATTCCTGTAGGTGCGCCTGCATACCGCCCTCTAACAACATATGCGGGGACATTGAAGTTCTAGAATCGATACATATTTTAAATGTACAGTCGTTCATTCAAAAAAATTAGATTCTTGCGAGAACTCCGAAGGGGCGACCATAGGTCGCCTATACCGGGGTGGGAATAGGTGGGTGAAAGCTTCAATGCCTATATTTCAAGAGGAAAGATTTGATTGTTTGTTTGCATTGAATAGGCTCCGAAACTACTACGTGACGATTTTTTTTACATTTTTGAAAATTTATACTCGCTCCCCCCACCACTGAAAGGGCATACATCACATAAACTTTTTTTCTTTTTAGCATCTAATCTTTGCAATCCAATAGGTCCCCACAACGCTCGAGTAACTACCTATTTAGCGTTATTTCCTCCCCAACTATTATGCTTGTCAGCTGATCAGAGTTCATTAGAACAAATTGTTGACAATGCTAAATTTGAATGTCTGCGAAACACTACACCAGTTCTTATGATTATTATGTATTTTCACTTACCTTTAAAATCAATGTAAATGAGTCGTTCATCTTGCCATTGTTGCCTGAATATCAAATGGACGCTGTATTCCTACAAGTTACAAATATATGTATTTAAAAACAACCTTTAAAATTTCATAACGATTTCAGTCCCAAGCTAGTGAAAGTGGTGCTTGATTGAAGATCATAAAAATATAGCTTATCGTATAATTAATAAGTCAAATAATGAAAAGCAAACGTAACTTCTGAATTTTGTACAAATTTTTTAATTTGCTGTCAATTTTTTTATAATTTTTAGAGTGTCGAAAATTCATCATACTTTGTTTGGTACAAAGTCATTTTTTTTGTCGTTTAAAAATTGAAAAGTTTTCATGTAGAATATCATTGTATTATTCAAATATTTTAGGTAGCGTTACATTAAACATACACTGATGGCGTATTGTTATAAATTAAAGAAGTGTAGTGTTTTTTTCAAGTTGTAAGGTAGGTTTTCTTCTTTATGCGACTTGTGCTTCTTTATTTGTAATTCTTTTTCTATATCAGACAACAATATTTTAAGTACTTAATATTATCTTATATACATTTTTTTTAAAACTTGCCCCATACAGGAGGCCCTGAAGAAAATAATTCCCTCATGGCCTATGTCATCTTTGGGGATGCTGTGTGGAGGGTCAAAAGATCTTCCTCGCGGCCTCCACGCAGTTGGTGGGCAGGCGCGTCCGCCGCCAAGATCCGGAAAAACAACCCCATGAATCCGGGCACCCCTGCTAAGTCACCAAACGTAGCGAACTACTTGGGATGACCTATGGCAGAGGTGTTGGTTATCCAATAAATGATTCCCGGGGCGGCGGTACCCAAATTGTAAATAAAAGAAAAAAATTGTGATTCATTTTGCAGCATGATCACGAGTATATGATTTGAAATGTGTGTTGTACAATATAACATTTTGTTTGAAAATTTAATAAATCCACTAATGACCAACAGTTACCTTATTATAATTTAAAAAAACATATTAATTTTTTTTTTTTAATAAACGTACAATAACAATATATTTATTTATGTATATATTGTGTCAATTCGCCTGGAATTTGATTTACATATAACATATTTCCGGTTATTTGTGGTTATAAGTATATATATTACTACTTGCACAACTTAACTAACTAACTAACCATCACGCCGTTTCTCCGCAGGGGTAGCCAGTGAGGACGGACCGCCAAAAAACTTGGTCTTGGCACGCACTCCTTGCCTCGTTCACATTCATACATCGTCTCATACATGCTCTTCTATTATTCTGACTCTTGACATGGCCCGACTCAAGTATCTGATTTACTTGGTTGTGCCATGTCTTTCTCGGGCGTCCCCGACTTTTTCTACCATTCACATTTGCGTTATATATTCTTCTTACACTCCTTTCCTCGTTCATTCCCTCTAGATGGCCATACCATCGGAGCGTTCCTTTCTTGATCTTACTCATTACGCTTACATCAGCCTTTCATTTTTTGCGGATCTCCGCGTTTCTCACACGATCATACATGGTTTTACCACACGTACGCCTTAAGGATCTCATTTCTACAGCATTCAGTCTACTTTCAATCTTTCTCTGTCAATTCCATGCCGCACTGCCATACATCAGGGTAGGTACCAGTACTCCATTATGGACGGCTAGCTTCGCTTCTTTGGACGCTTTTATGTTGGTGCCAACGGCGTTCAGTCCTCCATTAATATAATTACCTGCATTCACCCATCTTTCAATATCTCTATCAGCCTTCCCATCTCTCGTAAACATACTTCCCAAATAAACAAACTCATCCACCTGCTCCAAGTATTCACCATTCACAACTATGTTACACATTGTTTTCGTGCTCTCTCTTTCAAATACCATCACTTATATGCACAACTTATATACATGTATATAAGTTGTGGATGATTAAAACATTATATTAAGACATGGATGATCCCAGGACGCAAAAGAATAACTTTTTAAAAATATTTTTTTTTGTTTATCGGTTTTCCACTGCCAAATACAGAAAGATAGGCCATTTGGATGGGTCCAGTTTATGGTTGTTTGACAATGGAGGAATGAAGCTGGAGCTGGATGGATGGATGTTCTTAGGGTCGGGGCTGAACGGGTTCATTGGCGATGTCTCACTCACCATTTTATAATCATCAATTTTGCTGATGGATCGGACAAAGGTGTTGACTTGAACCTGCGTCGGACCATCTATATAAAAAAAAATGTTTGATATAGATAGACTTATTTATTTGTAAGAAACAATCAGCTTACATATTCCAAGAATACAGAGAATCACCAAAGTGAGTCTCAAAGCATGCTTAATTGATTTATTTTTTTAATTAGGATGAAATGGTTAACCTTATCGAAGGCCTTAGAGTAATCAGTGTATATTACATATTTATGGTTTCTATTGTCCATTTTACTTGATAAATATTCCGTAAAATTTAGTAAATTTGTTAGTACCGATTTTTTGTGGAGGCTAGGTTAATTATTGAAATCGAACATTAAATGTTAAAAAAAATCAGTGTACGATCGATTTGATGTTGTGAGCATCTCGGACAAAGATATTCAAATACAAAAAAGATATGCTATTATGTCCGCGCGACTGTCGCCGAACTACGACCGAATCAGCGTAGTTTGCATACAAAAAGAATTTGTTCATTTTCTTGATTTTTTGAAGGTGTGCATTATTATTGGTTAACAATATAGATTGAATACGGAAAGAATTCATTCATTTAGTTTAGCGTTCGTTTAGTTTATTCGTTAATTATTCATTCATTTAGTTTATTCGTTAATTGGTAAACGACACCGGCGACACCCGGAAGCGCAGTCTCACCTAGTAAAAACGGCGGATAACACATCTCCTTATATTTAAATATCTTTGATCTCGGATGTTTAGGGCATTCACAAACTTACACACACTGTGATTTAGTTCCCAATAAGTAGTGACACTGTAAGATATAATAAATCAGAAATTTCAACCTACCTATGCCGTTTTGGCTCGAAGGTCTTATCCTGGCGTCATATCGTTCTGGACTGAGGATCTGATCCAGAACCTGTTTTTCCCTTTCCCCGAAGAGGATCTTCGCGTTTTCACATCTGAAATTATCAGGTCTATTAACATTATGTTTTAATTACAACCGTCAGGACTTTGGGGTTCATATTTCTAAGCCTTGGATTGTGATAGATTCATAGACAATATTGTAAACGAAGGGAGATACTGCATGCAGACTGTCGCCGAACTACGACTTATAAATAACTAGCTGACCCGACGAACTTCGTACCGCCTCAGAATCAATAACTGTTGAATTAAATTCAGTTTTTTTACTAAATTAACTATTACACAATGAAGCATTTATATATTCGCAAGCTGTCCGTGTTTTTACGGATTGTCCAGTACGGATTTTTTTTTTGATTTTTTTTTCTTACTTTTCCACTTAATTACGGGAATTTGGTAGGTGGGTACGGGTGCCGCCGCCCCGGGAACCATTTATTGGATAACCAATACCTCTTCCATGGATCACCCCCAAGTGGTTCGCTACGTTTGGTGATTTAGCAGAAGTGCCCGGGATAATGGGGTGAAGTTTTTCCGGATCTTGGCGGCGGATGATTCTGCCCACCTGCTGCGTGGCGGGACGGATCAAGAGACACTGGTTAAGGGAGGCCTTTTGAACTTTCCAGCCGGACCTGCGTTTGCACCGCAGTTGGAGGGATGGATTCATACGTCCGTCATTCCCGGACATACTGCCCCCAGATTCTTACCCACCCCTCATTCCTTTTTCCTTCCCAGAACTTCCTATCCTCCCCTTCCTTAAAAAGACCGTCCACACAGCATCCCCTAAGATGACATAGGTCCCGAGACAAATTATTTGCCTCAGGGATTTACGTGTGGAGCTTATGTAAAAAAAAGCGTCATTTTTTTATTATAATTATTGCATTTTTTCTTTGGAGGGGCTGCAGACATACGTCCACCGTTTGTCTCATTTTCGGCTAGTGACATTTAGTGTGTAAGAAAGAGGGGCAGCATTATATGATTAAGAACAAATGCAAAACAATCAGCGCATTGACATTTGACGTTTTTGAATTTTTGGAACTCACTCACTACTCAATATTATAGGTACTTATCACAAAATGCCCGCAGCTCTTTCAAATATGAGAATTCGTTCCATACAAAATGTATGGGGAAAAGAATTTTCTTAATAACTTTATTTTTCGTTAATTTTTAAGATGTTTTAATAGTTATTATCCTTTCCGGGGCGGAGACAAATCAAACAAATCAAATATCATCAAAATCGGTTGGGACGTTCTCGAGTTATAAATAGTGTAACTAACCCGACTTTGTTTTATATATTAAGATAAGCGTTTGGTTACAAGTCATGCATCTTATAAATGATATTCCCAGAGGTACCAATTAAAGATAAATATAGTATAATATAAATAACACAAAATCTTGCATCGAAGTTAATACTAACGCATTCGATTTCCCGCCCGAAACGCTATTGAAATCTCACTACCCGGAGAACATATATGCTTTTCAATAGCAAGTCAACCTAATCAGATGCCAAAAGAAAAAAAATCGAAAACACACAAACACAACAAATTAAAAATAAATATAGTAATTATCGGAGTTGATTCGAACGCACTTGATTCCCACCCGAGAGTAAATAACTTTCTTTAACTGAGAAAAACCGTACAATAATATTACACAAGGGAAATTAAAAGTTGGTCCCGGAGCTTTAAGAAATCGATTGCCTAGGATCTAGAAAGAAATTCAAGGAATGTACCTCTCGGAATATCCATTATGCGCGCGCTTGGTTCTCCGCACTGAGAGATGCATATAATGGAATGAAAAATCTTGATTTGGGTCGCTAGCAGTTATTGTTCAAGGAAATTTCCCTACAGGTAGGGGAAAAATAACTCTTTTAGGGAAAAGGGAAAAACCACAAAACTAGCGAAGTTTTGGATTTGGGATCAAAATTCTCTAGTAACCTGCTCTCAGGATACAAACATTCTGACAGTCTAGCCATTCCCCTCTCCCTAAGGATACGAAAATAGTTAGGGGAATTTTTTTTCTGAATATCTCTAGTCTCCTATCTCTAGCATGCTATCACTGGTCCCTAATCGCTAGAAAGCTCTAAGACACATTAATGTTTCTGCAAATGTTATTTGTCCTTATGCTCAAAGAATTCATGTTCATTTTGAAGAAGACGAAGTATGGACTATTTTTAATGTATTTTAGTAAGTTTAGGTGGGGGTCTACCTGATGCGGGTCGTCCCCAAACCCCTCCCCCCCCCGTGAGGAACAGTCACTATATATAATCTTTATAAACTTATTTATTCAATTTCTTTAAATTATTCAAAAATTACTTTCATTAAACTTTTTCAATTAATTACAATTTGTGATCAAATAATTCTTGATTTCCAAATTTCTCTTTATCTCTCTCGCCACACACTTTATTCCTTTTTATTACTAGTAATCATACCTTCATTAGTTAAGTTAAAAGAACCGTTCACATCTCAGGCGAAATTGCGTACTGATATTCCATGGACTTATAGTAACAGGTACTATAATCATCTAATAATTTAATATACCTACCTACATTTAACTTGAATCATAATGTACTGTGTATATTTACATAAGACCCATTAACCAGAGGCCGAGAATTCAAATTTCGTCGAAGGATGGTCTTGCGATTGTACCCTTGCAACTGTACAGAGCGTTTCCAATGAGAAAGGTGAATTATTCTCCAGTATTTTAAATTACTAATAACTCAATATCAATTTTTGGTAAATGTTCCGCTATTGAGTCCACGCTCAAAACACACTTTAAAAAATTAAAATAAATTGTACTAGATAGATAATAGTTAATAATAAGTAATTCAGTAACCGGAATTTAAAAACATTGCGTTTTAATGATTATTTTGTTAACTTTAAAAATGCGAAATGTCATTTTTCAAGGACCGCCATCTTTTTAAATAAGAAGGCCATTCTTGTGCCGTGTGAAACTGCAATACACAAATTGTAAAAACACACTACCAACCTAAAAATTCAAAAACATTTACGTTACCAGTTGTTTCAAATAATATAATAACAATTAATTGTTGTAAAATAACCTACCAAGAAAAACATCCCAGTTTTCAAGTAGTTTAGCGGCTTTGTGAAACATGGTTTGTGATACAAAAGAAAGTGCCCCTTTATACCGCCTGCTCGCGTCAAGGCAAGAAAAATATCTCAGTTTTCAAGTAGTTTAGCGGCTACGCTAGGTTTGTGTAACATGGTTTGTGATACAAAAGAAAGTGCCCCTTTATAACGCCTACCCGCGTCAAGGCAAGAAAAACATCCCAGTTTTCAAATAGTTTAGCGGCTACGCTAGGTTTGTGTAACATGGTTTGTGAGTGTATTATTTATAAAAAATAATTACCGAAATTGTTTAGAGTTTATTTTAGAGAATTTATTTTATAAGTACTTTATAATATAGTGCTTATAAAATAAATTCTCTAAAATAAACTCGCATGTCATCATTATTTAAAAAACATTCCAGGTTTTGAATGGTTTGTTTGGCAAAGCAGGGTTTGTCTAGCGGGTAGGTATGTGATATAATTCTAATAAATTTCTTTCCATGTTCTTCTGTTATAAATACAGGTACAAACTTGTCTATAATACTAATCCTACTTGCAGTATAAACCTTTCAAAACTTGGGTGTTATTGAAAATAAAAACGCGTGCGTGTTCTTTTATTTATTTTCGTTTTAGGTATTAAAATAATTACATACGTAATTTGGCAAATCAGGTACTTTCGTAATAATATCGTCTATATATCGCTTCTAGCTACTCGTTACGCGAATGTTTTTTTTTTATTTTTAGGTTGGCTCATTTGCAAATTGCATGTAAAACATGTTTCACATGGAACAGTTGTGGGTGGTTTGGTATATTTAAGGAACAGTTTCACATTTCATATAGGCTTGCGTCTCGCGTCATGCACGCGTAATAAGTGATGATTTTTTGAATTTACGAAACCTAACAAAATAATGATTAATACTCATTATTTATCATTTTCGAAGATTGAAATTCGTATTTATTATCGTGTAACTGACAGAGAGTGATTTTTCCTTTAAAAAGTGCATATTTCATCGTCGTAATTAATAACATGGCGGTCCTTGAAAAATGACATTTCGCATTTTTAAAGTTAACAAAATAATCATTAAAATGCAATATTTGTAAATTCCGGTCACTGAATTACTTATTACTAACTATTATCTACCTAGTACAATTTATTTTAATTTTTTAAAGTGTGTTTTGGGCGTGGACTCAATATCGGAACATTAACCCAATTTTTTTACATTCAAAATGTACTTTAATATGGTGACCCGACCATTGGTACGGCGACAATTGCAACTGAGAAAGATTAATTATTCTTCTTGCCAGTATTTTTAACTACTAACTCAATATCGATTTAGAAGATGTTTTCTTCAAGTAAGCATGCAAAGAGGATATACGTCCGTACAACCAAAGTCGATATACTTATATCTGAAGGCATCCTAAGTGAAAATCCGCTGTAAAAATATTTTTACCAATAATTTCGACTCTCCGAAGGAGCATGCTGCAATAATAATAATATAATATAATAATAATAATGCGACATACTTATACATGCAGTTGGCTTAGCAAAAATCCGCTAAAGAATCCTACTTGCATATAAAATAACTTTTTTATCTGAATATAACACACGAGTCCCAACTGCTCCCAACCGTCTCGAGCCAGTGAGAATATGGCATCAATAATTAATAAGAAATAATTAGAAATGATTTTCAAATTTGAAAATATTTGACCAATTTCACCAGAAGTAAAAAAAAAATAACTTCTGGTACACGGATACGCTAACAAAAACTTATATCTGTTAATTTCTGTGCATATTTATTTTATTTGATAGTAATAATATTATTATTGATAATGACAAATCCAAATTCAAATTAACTAAATTCTTTTTTACTTTCTTATAAGCAGATGTTGTTCTGGTAAAACTGATCCGGAAAAGAATAACGCAATATTTAACTAATGTTAATGTAAATGAATAACGCAATATTTAACTAATGTTAATGTAAATGAATAACGCAATATTTAACTAATGTAAATTAACTGTTAAATGTAAAATATAATAATGGATTCATTTCCCTTTAAAGAATTGCATCTTTATCAACAACAAGTAGGTCGTAATATTACATTGATGATGCACTTTGTAAATGTTTACAGAACAATTTATCCTTAAAGAGGAAGTGAGCAATTGGCACAACTAACAATCACAACCCCAATTGTGATGATAATGAAGTCAGCAGACGATGGTCAACATACGACTTCTGAGTGACAATTCGCGCCACAGTAATGGGATAATACGAGTATGTTTTATAAATGGTACCTGGAAAACTCAACATTGCGTACTGAGTCATCACTCCTTTAAAAAATCATTTAAAGAGATGAAAAAAACTTATACAAGTCAGGTTAGGTTATGGGTTATTTAAAAAAAAATCATTACTTCTAGTCAATGACATTAATACTGGACGCGGAGTAGAAATCTCAAAGTGGGAAGCCAAACACAAGACGATTGTAGCTGTCTCTATTTCTAGTACTTTAGTACTAAACTGCTACGCGTCGAGTGAGGTCGTGTCTTACCAGTAAGTAAATTGCATTGCAAAGGGCCAAAATGCCCTCCTGTGTGATGAGAAAATGCTTCAATTAAACGGCAAATAGTCGTAAAGGCGAAGGAATAACACTTCATTTGTAATAACTTCATCAATTATTATAATTATTACAATAAATTTTATAATAATACGTCATTGTATTCTTTACCCTTCCCTGTCCATTGTGTAACCGAGGGAGAATATCTTGTTATCTCAGTCAAACCCATAGGTCACACCCGTGATATGAAAGCAGTATTGCCGTAATAATAAGCCGCCCTATCATATATCTATGACATTCACAAACGTACATTCTTTGATTGTCTATCTTTATCACACAGGAATAAAGTTTTGAATTTAGAAATAATACTGAAAACAAAAGAGTGTTGCTTGCTTTCCACATTATATTGTGAGTATGTGAGACTATGGCGAGTCTATTTATATAACGTCATTGCTTCTAGTAACTTTTTAAAGCGGTGTCGAAATGTCACTTTGTAGCGTTGTCGTGGAACCTTTAAAAATAGTGATGTGCATAATCGAAATATGTTGATTACTTTTAAATCACTTATCGTCACGTCTTCACCGCTAGTGATAAAAACCGCATCGTCACCAGGAGGAGAAATCGAACTCGAAACAAACAAAACTAAATCTTGTTGAAATGAAACATTGCTTTGTTTTTAATTATAATGCATACATTGTGTCCACTAATTTTGGTTATATCCCAACTTTCCTGACATTATTATTATATTCAAACGTGCATATACATATTCAACCTTTAAATGTTTATTTTTTAACGCCATATTGTGCTTTTACATAACGATTATAATTTTTTTTAATAACAACAACATAACACAAAAAAAATAATAAAAACCGTCAACCGTTTAGTCGTAAAAAAAATAGTTGGAATGAGCAGCACAGTAGCGTCAGAAGCAGACAAAGCCTACATGGGGACTCCGCCATAACACTCCTCTGAAACAATACTAGTTGGGGCTCACCTGGCTAGTTGGATTGAGTAGCACAGTAGCACCAGAAGCAGACAAATCCTGTTGGGGGACTCCGCCATAATACTGATCTGAAACAGTACAACAAATCTGCTAAGATTCGTACAATTAGTTAAAAATAAATAAGAAAACAGGAGAGGTCGCAAAGGAAAATGTCTAAAATTCCACAGCCAGTAACAGTAAATTATCTATCTTTTATATATATATAAAAAATTAGGTTCCGCATGTTTACGTTCGCTAATCTCGGAAAGTAATCGATGGGTTGACTCAATTTTTTTACAGAATATTGCATTTTAGCAGAAGAGTGTTTCTATATACTTTTTATTTGGAAGTTCTGAAGGAAAAGGAAAATTTTATGTGTTTTAAATCGACTCATAATTTGTCATAGTAAACAACGGAATGACAGTTCTAGACAGTGTTGCATTTTATTTATTTTATCAAAGTTACAAAAATTTATGATACCTACAATTAGGAATAAAAATAATTTTATCGGATTTAAAAATAGAATTATATCTTACAAATTATAGGTAGGGGAGACTGGGGATGGTTGAAACACTTTTACTTTAACTAGGCGTAGTAATATTTCTTATGTATTTATGGAAAAGATGTTTATACCAGATGCTCTATGATCTATCTAGTTATCAATTAAATTTATTGTATGGCCACAACTCGTACAGGTAAGCTACAATGACCACTTAAAGACGATGGGGAAAACTGTTTCAATTATCCCCATAGTGTGGACGATTGAAACAGTATGTGGGGATAATTGAAACACTCTAAATATCTATGGAATAATTGGAATAATTTTAAGCAATGTTCAACATTTTCATTATTAAAACAGTACTCAATGAGATCATGAATAGTGATTAAACATATCACAAGTATTTAAAAAATTATAAACATAAATGTCTTGAAATGAAACAACTTTAAATATATTTTTTATTATTTATGTTTACATGCTTTTAGTTATACTTATTATGAGTATTTGGCATAATCAACATACTTTTACTGCGATATTATCCTGGAGCAGAATAGAACGGTATTAAAAATAAGTTTTTTGCTTTCATACAAAAGTGCTTGTTTCAACCATCACACTGTTTCAATCATAACAATGTAGAATTTACCTCTGAATTAAGAGAATTTTTTGTGTGTAAAATTCAACAATTAAGAAGTCGAAAAAATAAAAATTTATTGAATTTATGGTTTGGGATGTGAAATCATTATACAAAATATCGCAATATTTTAGATTTTTTTTTTTAAATAATCTGTTAAGTCGCATTAAAATCTATTAAACAAGTAAATATTATCTATTAAAAGAAAATAAAAATCTGGATGTGCAATTCACATGTAGAAGTGAAATATACAGAAAACCAAAGTAGACAAGAGTGGAGACTAAGAAGCACTTTTTTTATAAATGTGAAGGGTGATTTTTTTTCATATTTTTGTCCTCGGATTCCAGTGCACCTTTTCCTATACATTGGTCATCTTGTTTGTGGTTTCTTCTTCGGAGTCTCTAGTTGTAGTTTTTTTTGCCTGTTCATTTTGGAATGGTTTAAAGACTAAATATTGATTTTACAAAATAATATTCTTTTTTGATTTCGTAGGATTCGACCGCGATGAATGATTATCAAGTTATAAAAGAACTTTGCGATCTAAGGATGAAATGATGAATTTTTGAAAATGAATAAGAAATTTGGTAAAATCTTCTTCTTGCATCCAGGCAGATTTGTTCGTGGTACCGATACTACCAATCGGACTATCTTTTAAGAAATGGCTTAATTGATACGTAGAAATGTGAACATCGGCGGAATTGAGTTGCCAATTGCATTTGCCGCTACAGACAGTTTATGAAAGTTCCTTGTTCGGCCGACGTTACTGCATCTACTTGCCGAGTTCCTCTCTATAAACTGATTAGGTTTTTGAACAGTTGTGATACCGGTCTCATCTACGTTATAGACGTCCTTTGGTTCAAATTTAAAACTATCCATAACGTTCGCTAAATTGTTGAAAAATTCATCAACATTATGTCAATTAAAACTTGTTGCTTGTGCCATACCTACTCGTGGCTTGGGCACATCTTATAGATAATAAATTCTGGATGGCGCGCAAAAATCCGCGGAGCCATTCTATTCCGGCCATCCCATTTGTGTACCATGAATCTGGCATTGTGTGGTCAAATCAAATGCCAATTGTCTTAAATCTTTTGAAGATAGCCCAAAATAGGTAAATGTTGGCTGTTTTTTTAGCATAGTTTGCAACCTCGGTTTCTTGAGAAGGGGAACACACTTTCATCATAACATAATTTTTTTCTCTGTTGTTTTGTACTTACATAATTGATAAAACAATGTATACTATTAACGTTGATTTTTTTTTTAGTTATAAATGTAAGAAAATCAATAAAGATATGTTATTACGAAATTGTCACGTGAGGGTGTGTGACGTCGAATGTGGTCGAATGAGATCGACTTCATCAACCAAGATCACAGAAGTTCACCATTCAAGATCACAGAAGTACATTAGACTTAATGATTTAAATTTCTGACCTTTTTTCATTATAACTTTTAAATTTTCTCTCAGTGTAGACGATTGAAACATGTTTATGATTGAAACGTTGCAATCATCCCCACACGAGTTGTTTCAAACATCCCCACGCTGCATTTTCTGCTTCAAAGTCAAAAACATGCCTTTTAAAGAGACATTAACGCCACGCAAATGCATTATAAATACTCTTAAATAGATAAAGAAGAGAATGTAATGAAACATCTCGTCAAGCTGCGAGAGTAAAATGAGTTATAAGATAAACAATAATGTCTTAAATATTTACGTTTTAGTGCGAAATTCAATAATGTCCCCTATGCACGATTGAGTCACTCGCCGGCTACTGCGCTTTTGTAGAAACGTCTTAACAGACCTGACGGAGTTTCGAGTATTGTATCACACTCTTAGGTATTATAGTTTTCGAGTAAATTGAGATGTTTCAATCATAACGTGTTTCAATCGTCCCCAGTCTACTATTTTCACTCATTTGTTTTCTCTATGGGTTTTAAAATGACTCATAATTGTACTGAATGTCAGTTCGTAACTTTACAAAACCTCCAAAAAAATCAGAAGGGTAAAGTTCGGTTTATGGGCGAAATTCCTAAAAAATAAAACTAGTTATTTTTATACTAACTTTGGGCCGGGGAATCCGAATCTGAAAGAATTAGGTGGGGCAAGCAAAAAAAAACGAATTACACGACTTTAAAAATTTCGATACACATACAATCTGCAATGAAATAATGACACATCTTTTTATGGGCGATACTCCGAAAGAAGAAATTTAATTATCTTTATACTAACTTTGGGCTGGGAAATCCGAATCTGAAAGAATTAGGTTACACTCGGCAATATTAACTGAGTTAACTACTGTACAATTTTGAATTCACAAACTATATAAAAGGCCATTTTGAACGCTTTCTGACAATAAATATCATAGAAAAAAACCAAAGATATTACATATTAACATATAAAATTAAGTGTTGCCATTAAGCAATAATATCAATAACGTAAAAAAACATGTTTATATATTTCAGTTATTATTTTTTAATAAATTTTATTCACTTTTGTATCACAAACCATGTTACACAAACCTAACTTAGCCGCTAAACTACTTGAAAACTGGGATGTTTTCTTGCCTTGACGCGAGTAGGCGCTACGAAGGGGGCACTTTCTTTTCTATCACAAACCATGTTACACAAACCTAGCGTAGCCGCTAAACTACTTGAAAACTGGGATGTTTTCTTGCCTTGACGCGAGTAGGCGCTACGAAGGGGGCACTTTCTTTTCTATCACAAACCATGTTACACAAACCTAGCGTAGCCGCTAAACTACTTGAAAACTGGGATGTTTTCTTGCCTTGACGCGAGTAGGCGCTACGAAGGGGGCACTTTCTTTTCTATCACAAACCATGTTACACAAACCTAGCGTAGCCGCTAAACTACTTGAAAACTGGGATGTTTTCTTGCCTTGACGCGAGTAGGCGCTACGAAGGGGGCACTTTCTTTTCCATCACAAACCATGTTACACAAACCTAGCGTAGCCGCTAAACTACTTGAAAACTGGGATGTTTTCTTGCCTTGACGCGAGTAGGCGCTACGAAGGGGGCACTTTCTTTTCTATCACAAACCATGTTACACAAACCTGTTATCTATTCATATTGATTCATATAATAACATTGATATTGGTGACCGGTCTACGTCACAACTTTTTAAGACTACGAATTTTCACACTTTTGGTCTAAGAATACAGTCGTTGAGATAGTCATAATTCATCAGGTTAATGTGAGTAAGTATCGTGTCGAAAGTTTTACGTTATTGATATTATTGCTTACGGCAACACTTAATTTTATATGGTAATATGTATCTTTGGTTTTTCTATGATATTTATTGTCAGAAAGCGTCCAAAATGGCCTTTTATATTGTTTGTGAATTCAAAATTGTACAGTCGTTAACTCAGTTAATATTGCCGAGTGTAACCTAATTCTTTCAGATTCGGATTTCCCAGCCTAAAGTTAGTATAAAGATAATTAAATTTCTTCTTTCGGAGTATCGCCCATAAAAAGATGTGTCATTATTTCATTGCAGATTGTATGTGTATCGAAATTTTTAAAGTCGTGTAATTCGTTTATTTTTGCTTGCCCCCACCTAATTCTTTCAGATTCGGATTCCCCGGCCCAAAGTTAGTATAAAAATAACTAGTTTTATTTTTTAGGAATTTCGCCCATAAACCGAATTTTTTCCAATCAGAATAACCAATCGAATTATATTTATATGACAAATTTTCAAACTGTCAAAAAATTGTAACTGTAACCACTTGATTGATGTGTAAGTTTTTTCAAAGTTGATCGCCCTCCGTAGGATACCTCATGCCATGTGGATTTTGGTATGGAAAATCAAAACGACTACTATTCATTAGGCTCAATCAAAAGAAACTTAGATCAGAAGGATATATACATATAAAATGATGGTGATGTAAGCAACATAGGGAAGTTGACCATTTTGCCGGCAACATATTATAGTAGTAGTCCCCGACATATGCACTAATATGCGCAGGACGCTATTACATATGTGCAGAAATATGGTTGTCCTGATCTTTTCATTACATTTACGTGTAAGTGTAATCCAACATGGGATGAAATAAAATAGATACTACTTCCAGGACAGACCGGAGACTGATCGGAATTGATCGCCACGACATAACAGCACGTGTTGTCAAACAAAAGCTAAAGACGTTAATTAATTTAATCATTTTCGGAGAAACACAATGCTGGATGCACTCTGTGGAGTGGCAAAAAAGAGGATTGCCACATGCTTACATTTTGATATGGCTTACATACCACATATATTTAATACACATTCCTCTATAACTACGGTTTTACCTTTATTATTCAAAACTAATTAACTCCTTTGTACAACTTATTTAGTTTACTGTGTTATATACGACGTGCTTATAATTATACTCCTGAATAACTAGATCTATAACAACTGTTTCTATAATAACGTGATATTGTAAAAGCCTTCAAGGTGTGAATAAACAAATAAATTAATTAAAAAATCAAAAACTTTTATGAATTTTTTAATTTCATTTTTTTTTCCTTACATTCTACAGCATAGTCACAGCAGATATTAAATTAAGCAATATGCCTTTTTGGTAAATGCACAGTTGCTAGACAATTTATTTTTGTTAACTCCTCTAATAATTAAAATCAGACAAAGCCACAGCGAAACGTGGCCGGGTTCAGCTAGTTTATGATAGAATCATCCTTAGGAAACCATACGATTTCCCTACTCTAGAATTATTTCGGGAATTTAATGTACCATCAATCATAGAATTGTATAAGAGAAACGCCTTATAACAAATATATAAAGAATATTTTATTCAAAAAATTCACCCCTCTGTTAGCATAAGCAATAGATTTAAAACTAATGGCTTAATAGCCATTCCTGTGCTTAGAACAACCACGGCTCAGCATCACTATTTGTATTTAGGTGTAAAATGGTACAATATATTATTGTCCAAAAATAAAATTAATATAACGGGAACATTGAAATATGAACAATTTAAAAAGCAAATTAAGTCCCTGAAATTGGATAACGATATATTGTACCCTTAATTTAATTTAATTTACCCTTACTTGAACTGTAATATCTAATATTAAAAGTATATGTATATATATATATACTGTTATTGTCCTTCTAAAACTATTTTTTCTAAATTATGTACCTTTGTCAAGTAATATTTGTATTTATTTTCATAAGTTCTTTGATCATTGTTTAAACATCTCACTAAAACACTATTAATTTTTTTTTTGCATGTTACTCCCATAAACACGAGCTCTTGAGCTCAATTTATGGAGTAGTAGTAATATAAAATGAATTATTGTATAACCTTGCACATGTAATCATTTGTATTGTAAAAACAAAATTCTTGAAATAAATAAATAAATAAATAAAAAAAATAAAATAAAAAAGGGCGTTTCAGAATTGTACGGGGGGTGGTAGGAGACCCAGACAAACCCATCCTATCTTGCCTCAATGCATCCCATCCCATCCCATACCTATCCCATTACGCCCCCTCCGTTGCAGCAAATATAACCCCATAGCGGTATCCCATAACGCCCCCTTCATCGTGGTAACCCTTCTCGCCCCCTCCGTTGTGGGAAATGTCACCCTATCGTGGTATCCCATTATGCCCCCTTCTTTAGGGGGCGCTAGAAATAAAAATATTCTCAATGTGGGCGGTGGGCAAAAAAGGTTGAGAATCTATGCGCTACACTACCTTAGCTTGACCTATTTCAGTTTATCGCTCGTCATAAATTCTTATCGGGAACTCAAGACAAGCGTGGGCGAACCATGTTATGCTGAGATGGCGAAGACATGAGAGCATAGCAAAAGGTGTCAGCAACGTTATGTTGCGTATAAACAAGCAGGGATTACCGCAAATCGAACCACGAATTATGGGAAAGAAACGAAGCAGCCGCCAGCGGCGTTTCACGCCGTGGTTCGTTTCATGTCTCGATTCGTAAATGTGTACGCAGCTTCATGTTCGTGCGGAGAACGTTTGTGACGTCACACCGGCCAATGCTTGTAGGGGCTGTCCCGGGTCATGGTGACAGATGTCTTAGCTGCCGTCTAGGAATTAAACGGATCGTTTATCTCCTTTCGAGTTTAAGTATGTATGTATCTTTTTATTTTTTCTTATTGTTATCTTCACTTGTTTTTTTTTTAAGTTTTATTTAAATTTTGTGTAAAAAGATTTTTTTTTAAGTTATGTTTTTTTATTTTGTTTTTTATTGTGATATCGCTGAGTATCATTATAGTTATGTTGATTTTGGTTGTGAAAAGTTCCTAGAACTTTATATATTTTGTATTGTTTACTCCACCTCAGTCCCTGTATCTTTCAAGTAACTTTACTTGTAATGTTAGTATTTTTACAGTTATTATTTTTCTATTGTTTTGAGCGATAGCTTTGTTTTTTTTTTCTTTTTTTTCTACAAACTTTTGTTATATAGAGGAAAGGAAGCATATTCGGAATACCATTTACATTTTAGGGTGCAGAAAATAAGATAAAAATGTTTTTACGAATAAAAGTCGATTTAAATGTTAAGAAACTAATAGTTTATTAGGAAACGAGAACAGAAATTAAAAAAAAATATTACAGTGCTTTTAAAAAATAAAAAATTAAAGAATGAGAAAAAATGCGTTTTTTTTAAAAGTGCATGTAATTCGGAATAGTATATTCCAAATTATATTAACTTTTAATATTTCAGAATATCATAGTGTCTTGTTAATTATTTGCAATAATCACATACATACTCTTCTGTTTCGCATCCGGCACATTCATTGTGTACCCAGAGGTTGCACATTAGGCACTTGACCCAAAGTTCTCCCCTTACATCCTGACTGAAAGGACCATTGCAGAAAAAGCACACTGTGTCTTCATCGTTTGGTTTATTAGTTCCAGGAGGGATGACTATATCAGAAGAGGAACTGTCATCAATTACTTCCGATGCAGAAGAATCCGAGTCAGTAGCAATATCTGTCGTTTTTTTCTTTTTGGAATTTTTTGTACCCTTGGGCTTGTTCTTGGCAGTCCTCTTTTCCTGTTCATCTATTAGTTGCTTCTTGTATGGAGAACTTGATATAACGGTTGAAACCGCTGATTTACGCCCTCTATTGGATGTTTTTATCCTAGTTTGCGGAATCGGGGAAACATCAAATGGGGTAATGATAGTGCGATTGGGTCTTCCACGCGAAGTCGACGGCTGGGGTTCAATCGCGACCAAGGAAGGACTTTGTTCTTCGGGTGGACTTTCCATTAAAGCTAATGGACGTGCTTCAACTTCCATCATGGGTGTTGTTGACGCTTCTGCACAATGCTGGACTTCAGACTCTTCAATTTCTGCAGCAAGAAAGTCAGCATCGCTAAAAATATGCCGGTTGAAGGGATAGATTCCACTAACTTTGAATCCATTTGCTGCAATCTCTCCGGTTTGGCATTTGCGATAAGCATTTCCAAATAACTCCGTTATGTCATATACTGACAAAGCTCGTGCGTTATTACGTAGCCACATACGAATTTCTTCGCTATAATAGGCCTTCAGAGGACTCATGAATGACCTGTCGAGGGGCTGAATTTTGTGTGTGCAGTGAGGAGGGAGTGATATTATGGAGACGTGATTCGCTCTAGCCAAATCTACAATCTCCAAGTTTTTTGTATGGCTATAATGACCATCCAAGATTAACAAAACCGGAGAGCTCTCGCTTCGTTTAGTTTTCTCCATGAAATGTAAAAACCATTGGGTAAATAGGTGAGTTTGTATCCACCCAGATGGATGACATACTCCAACAGATCCAGCCGGGGCTCCTTTCACGAGCTGTAGATTCATATTTTTGCGGGGGAAAATTATCATTGGAGGCACATATATGCCTGATGCGCTCATACAAACCACAATAGTTATAAGAGACCCTCGTTCAGCCGAAGTTAGTGCACCGATTTGTTTTTTACCACGGCGTCCAATGATTTTCGGGATTTTACTTTGAACGATAGATAGTCCTGGATTCATCTACGTTGAATATACGGTCGGCGGGGTAGTTTTTTTCTGAATACACATTTTCTAGTATGTCGTAAAATGTGTCCAATTTTTCTTTGGTAAAACCGATGGCTCTTGCAAACGAGGTTCCTGTAGGTTTTCTCATAGATAACACATTTTTGTGTCTATTTAGGAAGCCTTTCAACCAGTATCTGCCAGCAATTCCCGATTTAAAAGGAGTTGGATGATTATTTTAACAGCCACTTGATAAGACAATCGTCGGATATCCATTTGTGTTAGACCATAGAATTTTTTTTCCATTACAAGGGCGTAGTCTACCAATTGTTTTTCGAACTCTGCACTAAAAACTGGTTTTCGGCCAATTTTCTTTGAGGTTAAAGTCAAAGGGTCCGCATCTTTTTCAGATACGAGTCGAAACAAAGTAGTACGTGGGACTTTAAAGTGTTTAGCTGCCATCAAATATCCCATTTTTTTATTGCGAACAGCACTAATGGCTTCACACATATCATTCGAATCCCACTTCTTCCTTTTCTGGTACAAATATGGTGACGACATCTCTGTAAAATTAAATAAAAGTACTTAAAAAAATGAATATAATTTGGAATACTATTCCGATTTTGCATCACATTCCGTATTCCGCATTAGCAACATATAACCTAAAAGATCTTTCTTATATCACATGTCAACGTATTAAAAAATGCAAAAACGAAAGCCATACTATGAAAATATAACTCTTTCTGAAGTGATTTCATTTGTAATGTTATAAAATAGTTTGGAATATGGGGTGATTATATTGGATTAAAAACTCACCGAAAAAGTTTTGATAGGAGCAACTTCACAAAACACGTCAGCATTCATCCGCAGACACAGGAGAACTATTATACCGGCCAAAATCAAGGCTCACAGCTTCGATTTTCAATAGTTATAATTATTACCGATAGATTCCGCCACCCGAACCGAAGATAAGACGGTATTCCGAATTACCAACAGTATTCCAAATACGCTTCCTTTCCTCTAATATTAATCATATTTTCTGTATTTATCTCATATTATGTTCATCATTCATTACACTAACCCATCACCCCATTTTCAGACTAACTCCTGTTTTACAGGGACATTTGAGGGTTTAGCTTCGTTCAACATAAAAGTAGCTTCGTTTATCAAAAAAAAATAGAGTCTTTGTGAGAGCCCTGAAGGAGTAACCATCTGTTACTTATACCTGGGCGGGAAAGCGGTTAGATTACCTCAAGGATCGTTTTTATCATTAATTTTTATTTTTATTAATTTTTTTTAATGTGTGTACCTTGCAAGAGTCCCAACTGCTCCCGTCTGGAGCGAGTGATACTATGACATTCCCAATTGGGGTTATGCGGCTGAAGTTAGTTGGGAGGGGAAGAAGATAGGAAAGAAGAAGGTGGAGATTCAGACCTGGCTATTAAGATCTAGTCACCGAACTCGGCTAAAGCCATTTCAATTTCCATTCGAATTCGAATGGTGGTCTTGATACTTAGGAGTTGACTTAGGACTTGATACTTAAATTCTAGTAATAAACTCTAATGTAGTTGCCTTTCTAGACGGCTTTTCATTTAAAACTCTTAAGAATTGTATGATTTATGTATTTTAAATATAAAATGTTATGAAACATACCTGACTGGGTTATATAGGTACTCAATTATATACTGATATAAAAAAAACTTTGAAATTTTGATTTTTTACGATTTCCTACAAGCCTAAGCAAATAATAATTATAAACCTATGTAAAAAACTTCGAAATTTGCAAAATGTTTGCCTTCATCAATAATTTCAATGTCATCACAACATTAACACAGAGTTCAAGTATCACGAACAAATTCTTTCACTCAAGATTACCATTACGAAAACACGCACGGAACTCCAAACAACTTTGCAACTTTTTCGAATAATTTGTAAATCAAATATCACAGAATCACCGTATAAGAAAAAACAAACTCAAACAATGTGATGAAACTTCAAAATGTAACTCCTAATTACAAGAAAAACAAACTCAATCAATGTTATTAAATTTCAAAATTCGAACACCCAAGTTTAGCACTAATTAGATTTAAATTGTAATAGATGTGAGCAACTTTCTCTAAGATCATTTAATTTAACTCATATATTTGGCTAGAATCCTGACTCCGACTTACTGAATGCCTTACTGATAGAGCCGTGATCGTAACACCTACTGAACGGAATACTCTGTTCCAAATAGATTAAAACCCCGACAGAGAAGAGCGGAGCGGCGATGCCATCCACAAGCATAATGTTATTATGTCAACTGTACGCGGCTATATTGAATGTACCGCCTTAATAGGCACTTGAATCCCTTTTTTTTTTTTTTAAATTCCGGTTTAGGCAAATATTCTAAGACATTCCGTTTTTTTTTTAATCGTATTTTTGAAACCTTGGCGATTTTTTGAAAATTTCAATCCTAAAAATCAGAAAAATTTATATTAACCGGAAAGACAGGACATAATGTTATGGGTGCGAAAAAACGATAATTACATAGCCGAAGAACGTTTTCCACACAAACAGCAATAAATTGTACGGGGTTCTCTTCGTAACATCTGTAAAAACACCGCCATCTTTATCAAAAAATCAAACCAAAGGATAAGTTCGCATAGAACAAACAATAAATCTAGTGAACGTTAAACGCAAATTCAAAAATTAGCCAGAAATCAAAGTTTTGCAATATAAAAAAATTTATCAGTGTGGAATTTTACAAAATTAAGGGAACATAATTGGAGACGCAACATTTTCATGTAATGACGTCACGAGCTCAAATAATGGATTTACTTATTTAAAAATTAAAAATAAACTTTACATTTCTAAAAATTTTTCGTAATTAACATTTTCAATAAATAAAAAACATTTTCGTAATCTTAGTAAAAAAAATTAACCACACGATTTTTTCCAAGTCGTTATGAAATCCGTGCAAGTGGCCTATTATCATATTGAGGAGTTAGGTTTGTTTTGTGTTACACGAAAATTGACTTTCGGTTTTGTTACCTCAAAAACTTCAAATGAAGTAATAAAGCCTTTCAACATAGGTAGTTATATAAGAGAAAGTCTTCTTGTTGATACTTGTTTAGTTATGTAATGCTACATACATTCGATATTCACTCACCAAAAATCCAGAGATTTAGTTTTTTATTGGTGAAATTTCTTTGTATTTATCTATTAAATTTCTTCTTGCTAACTTTTGCTATGGTTTCACATCAGGGAGCGGGCCGCTCCGGGTGCCATACGATTGAGGGTGACACACGGCTGTGGATAAAAATTATTATTATTTTTTTTTTTTTTTTATTGTATTTATTACTTGCTGGAGCAATCCCGATGAGTTACAGAACTCATTTTAGGACAGGAGGAAAATTCATGGGTGTGAGGAAATAGTTACAGTTTTACTTGGAAAATGGATATTAAAAATATAAGTTTCACATACAACATAGACAAAAAATAAATTTAAAAATATAACAGGTTGAGTGAGCAAACAACAATAGAAAATAATTAAAGAAACAAAGAACAAGGTTATACAAATGTGGATGATTATGATTACAAATAAATGGAAAAGAAAAGAAGAGAAAAGGAAACAAGACAAATGAGACATGATAAGAAAATTTACATCGTTTCATCCTTAAACGTATTTAAAAAATATTCTTTTAAAGCATTATTCTGAACTTTTTTATTTTGCTGGTTTCCCTTGTACATATCTGGAAGCGAGTTATATAGTGTATAGGCAACATAGTTCAGAGAATTTATCCCATATTTTGTAGTGTGTGTTTGAGGTATGCGGATTTTATTGCTATTTCGAGTATTGTGAGTGTGAATGTCTTGATTGTAAAGTGGCTTGATGTTAGTGTGAGTTGATTGTTGAGTAATTTGTAGGATGGTGCTTGTGATTTCATGTTTAGGAAGGACTGTGATTGGAAGAATACCGGAAACTGAATAGATGTCTTTGACATGGGTGTCCCATGGAAGTCCAAAAACATTTCTGAGAGCTCGGTTTTGAACCACCTGCAGATCAGCTATCAATTTCTTTGAGGCAAATCCCCAGATACAGCAGAGATAAGAAAGGTGTGAATGTACCATGGCGTAGTACACTGATGTTAGTAAAGGAATGGGTAATAATCCTTGGAGTCTATATAGTACACCAGTTATGGGGGTAATTTTCTCCTTTACATGATTTATGTGGAGATCCCACGAGAGTTGGGAATCTACGATCAGGCCCAAATATTTTGTGCTCATTTTCTTTTCGAGGCAGTTATCACCAACTTTGATATTGAGGCTGAAATTTTTCTTGTTGCCAAAAAGTATATAATGCGTTTTTTTTTACGTTAAGAGTTAGTTTGTTTATTCTTAACCAGCTTGTGAGTTTAGAAACATCAGCATTCATTTCCGTTTCAAGCTCCGCTAGGTTCAGTTTATTGTAAAAAATTACTGTATCGTCCGCATAAAGTTGTAGAGTTCCTTTAATACCCCACTTTGTCATGTCATTCACATAGATTAGAAATAGCAACGGTCCAAGAATTGATCCTTGTGGCACTCCACATGTTATTTTACCCAACTCACTCGTTTCTCCTCCCAGTTCTACTGCCGAAACGCGACTTAATAGGTAAGATCGGAAAAGTTCCAGAGGAGGACCAACAATACCCAAATGTTTCAGTTTTTCGATCAATACGTTGTGATCCACCGTGTCAAACGCCTTTTTTAGATCAATAAAAATTGCCGCCGTAAAATCCCTATGATCAATATGTTTCTGTAGATTTGATATAAAATCGAAAGCTGCACATTTAGTGTTAGATCGTCGTCTGAAACCGTATTGTTTTGACGTGAGAATTTTGTTGTGTTCGAGATATTTCAATAGTCTTTCTTTAATAATACATTCAAAAATTTTAGAGATAGCTGGAAGTATAGAGATTGGACGATAATTTTGGACATTTTTTTTGCATTCGTCTTTATGAATAGGAATTATTTTCGCAATCTTTAGTCTGTCTGGAAAGATACCTTTTGATAGAGAGAGATTTATTAAGAATACAAGATCATCCGCCAGTTCCTCCTTGCAATTTTTGAGAAGGAGAGAGGTTATCCCATCGGAACCAGCTGCCGCTTTGGACTTAAGGTTAGATATGACACGTAGGATTTCATTTTTATTTGTCCTGATCATGTTAAAAGATTGTTTTGCTTGAGGTTCCGTGTAGATCGTGTTTACATCAGTTTTTGAAGTTTTTATTACTGATGCTAAACTTTCCCCAACTGAAAGAAAAAATGCGTTAAATGCAGTTGCAATCTCCTTTGGTCCCTTTACTTCTTTCGCATTTATGACTAGAGATTTACAAGTTATTTTTGGGTTTCGCGAGCTATTTGTGAGAATGGAATTGATTGTTTTCCAGGTTCTCTGTGGCTTGTTCATGATTTCGTTAAGCAATTTTGTATAATACTTGCATTTAATATATCTTCTGTAATTTGTGACAGTATTACGAGCTTTATTTTTTTCTATTGTCAAAGGAATACTTCCTTGATTTTGTTTCCAGAGTTTAAATATGCGATTTCGTTCTTTAATAAGTGAATCAAGTTGGGCATCAAACCATGGCGTATTGTTCAGTCTTTTGTCTCCTTTATTAATTTTAACTTTGGTTTTGCACGAATTTACAGCATTTTGAAGATAGTCAGCGAAATTATTATAATTTTGGTTTACATCGTCAGACGAATGGGTAAATTTACAAGTTTTAAGTGACGTTTTTAATTTTTGATAATTTATTTTGTAAGCGTTTGAGAGGTAGTTTGGGGTTCTGTTGTTGGGGAGGTTTTTCAGGGAGTTTTCGTAATCCAATATAAGTATATTGTGGTCACTAAGGGGATCATCAATATTTGAAATTATCCCAGAAACATTTGTTCTATTTGTGATAATGTGATCTATCAACGAGCTGGTGTTATTTGTTACCCTTGTGGGAAACATTGTGTTACACACATAAAAGTTGTACGATTTTAAGGTGTGAACATATTTCCGTGCAATATCAGTATCTTTTGAGATATCGATATTAAAATCTCCAAAAAGTAATGTGTCTTGTTTGTTTTTATTTAATATTATTTCTAAAGAGTCGAAAAAATCTGTTATATTTGAGTTGGGCTTACGGTAAAAAACATAAAAATTGAGAGGTTTAATATTTTTTGCCGTGATCGTAATTCCAAGAAAGGTATTTTCACTGCAACATTTTTCTATTTTCTTATTGCTTAGTGTGTTATGCATGTAGATGGCGACTCCTCCTCCTCGGTCCAGCTCACGGGAAGCAAAGATTCCAGCATAGTCAGTAATATTGAAAAAAGTTTCCTCTCCTTTATGCAGCCAGGTTTCCGTAATCACGAGAATATGTACCGTTCCTGTAATGTTTTTTAGGGTTTCTTCAATTTCATCAATTTTGTTTCTGATGCTTCTAGCATTCATATACATAATACGCATACAGGACTTTTTGGTGGTGTATTCTTGAATATTGAAACATTTTTTTTCCTTGAAGTTGCCTTTAGCAGTGGCCCACGTAGTCTACCCTTTCTCTGAAGCGTTCATCCATAAGCTTCCACAGTGGGCAATCTGGATTTGTTGCCCGGTGGTTTCTCGTACCTCCATTGCAATTTGAACACGTTGGTTCTTTCGCCTTATTGGGACATGTGTCATATTTATGACATTCACCACAGTGAACACAACTAAGCTTCTCTGTGCAAAAACGTTGGGAGTGACCAAAACCTAGGCATTGGTAGCATTGCATCAACGGTGACTGGTCTTCAACCACAAGACGTTGATACCCTACGTTAATTCGTCCAGCGGTTATTAAAGATTTCCAGTTTTTCGGAGATGCCTCAAGGACAACGTTGCACAGAAGTTTGTTCCTGTGGTTTTTTTTGTATTTAATTTTTAGATTTTGTGTAAAATCTAAACCGCAATCTTTGTTTTGGTTTTTGAGTGAGTTAAGTAAGTCCTCGTCGGAAGCACCTTTTATCATCCCTTTTATGATTAAGAGGGGATTGAGTTGCTTACCGTCGGTGACTGTGATTTTTCCCTGTAGTCCTTTGCTCAACTCAGCCTTAAAATTATTTTTGTCTTGCAGAGAGGCCATCTTAAAAACAAGTTTTTGGTTATTAGTTTTTCGCATGTCCGTTACAGCTATACCAAGGGATCTAACATCGACGTGTTTCTTTATCAGCAGGTCCAAGTCATCAGATTTCTTCCCGGGGTCATCTGAGCTGATTACTAGAGCGTGAGTCTGTTGCGTTATTCTCGGCCTGGCTGTGATATTTGCGTATGTCATATTGTGGTCTAGTTTGGCTTTGATTTCGTTAATGTTGGTTGAGAGCGATTTGATGGATTCGAAAACCATATCCAATGGTTTGGGTGAAGAGGTATATTCTTTCGCCATAGCTTCCAGATGATCCATAATGCAACTGACATAGTTCATTAGGGTTGTCCGCTTCTCTTTGCTTAAAATGTTGATAGACAGCAAATTCTTTATTTTATCTTGAAGAACTCGAGAATCATGTAATCGGTCAGTAGTACAGTAGTACACGGCAACAGAACAACGGACTCATTCAATTCTGCTTGAGCGAGAGACATACTTTATTTTATGTGTTCTATTGCCAAATAAAATGAGAGAATTTGTTAAGTTGATAAACGAATTTTGGCACGTAACGCTTATTTATCATCAAACTGATGAAAAGCTTAACACTTTCGATCGTGGGTGAGTAAACAAGTTCTGCGCCTGAAATTCAGTACACCGCAAAAAGCTTAACACTTTCACAAAATAATTTAGCCGATCGTGGGTGATTTTACAAGTTCTGCGCCTGAAGTTCAGTACACCGCAAAAGGTTTAACACTATCACTTTGCAGCGCGCATGCGCAGAATTTTGTTATTTTGAAGAGAGTTTGCGGCAGTTAAGTTTTGATAGGTTATGTAGGATAAATTTTCAGATTCGGGTTATTTGCACGGATTTGCTTTGTCGCACTTATTTTTCGATATATATAATGAAGAACCGAGTGAAGAAATGCACTTTGTAATTTGTTTAACGATATTGTCACAAAAATATTGAGCACGGTTCATTATTTATATTAAAGATGAGCGTCCATCTACCCGCGCCGGCCGCAACGCACGCAACGGATTTTTCTATATCTTTATATGAATTAGTACAGCACTGCGTCGACACCGGCAAATACCGGTGGTCCGGCTTGCGCAACGGATTTTTCTATATCTTATATAGAAAAATCCGTTGCGTGCGTTGCGGCCGGCGCGGGTAGATAGACGCTCATCTTTAAAGTTCGAAACGAACGTGTGTCTCAAATTCTCCTCCAGCCAGCCACCCCCCCTAGGACCAATTTTCTACACATTTGAAAAGGTTGTAATGTTTTTTTATCTTTTATGTAGTCGAAATGGGGGGGAAAAAGAGTACTTTGTTGGCGTCGTAGTTATTACCTATCTCTAAAAATGAATCGCCGAATTGTATGTAAGCACTTAACTTCCGAACGACTGCACCAAATTGGATAATTGTTTATGTATAAAACTAATGGTGAGCTTTGTATATTAAATTGTAATAGGTGGCGCGCGAGCGGGGGATTGAGAAGGGGGAGGAAAGGAAGGGGGGAGGGGTGTAGGAGGGGGGAGGGGTAGGGTTGGGTGAGGGGTGGGGGAAGGGGATAGCGGGAGGGAGGGGGGAGTGGAGTGGGGAGTGGGAAAGGACGCGCAGGTAGAAATAATTTCTTTAATAAATGGCATAGCAACGCATGCCGGGTACCAGCTAGTAAAAAAATAATAATAAATTCTTCTAAGTACTGCGTTGGATTAATCATCAATAAACATCCACAATATTATTTTTTGCAAACAAAATAGTATTTAATTCGGAAGAATATCCATTTGACAATTCGGAAGTTAGTAATGTTAAAAGGGCCAAATGTTATTTGACATCTTGTTTGATTTCAATATTGAAGTCCAGGGCGTACTTTTCTAGTTTAATCAAATTTCTATTGAAAATTTCTTCATACATATTTAAGTTAGTTATTGTAATCAAAAGTTAGTTATTAAAACTTATTAAAGTTGTTTTAACAACAAGTGTTTTTTTTTATTTTTCTTTATTCATTGCATATTATGGTAACATTATTTGTGGATTTTTCGACCACCATGCTAGGCTGATACTCGTGTTATGGTGGTCGATTGTTTAAGAATAACAAATAAGTCCTTTTCTTATTCATGTATGTGATTTTTGGCTTCAATATAAAATAATGCAACATCTTGATCAAACGTTCCAAAAACAGTATTAAATAATTTTCCTCCTATATCTAACCGTGATCATTTTTAACATTTTAACTATTTTGACAAACAAGACTAGAATGCTATCTTGGTCTCTATGCAATTCTTCAATAATTTGTTTTAAAGTACTCAACGAAGGTTGACATAAACATAAAGTTTTAAAAATATCATCATTTTAAATCATTTCTGTTCCTTGTGTATTCTATCAAATAATTCTATTTTCCTCTCATATTTACCTATATCATCTAAATATGTTATTATTTTCCATGTACTTTCTACGAAAATTAAATTTTTATTGTGATTATAATACAGTCCTGATAAAGACACAATTTCTGTCCAATTCAGTTTTCTAACGAAAAGTTTTTAGTTGTTGTAGAGATGATTAATGTTTAATTATGAGTTATCTTTTTACATTGTCTAGATTTCTGGTTTTCGTTCTTTAGCAAGCCATCTATTTTATATTTTTCAATATTTATCAAATATTTCCTTTTTTTCCCACTTAATAGATTATTTCTAGCTATTTCTTGAGTGTTATTTAAAAAAACGTAAATTAATATTTTGTACTTAAAAAAAATGTTATATGCATAGTATTTAAATTCTGGTTCTTGTATAATCGAAAGACGTAAATCAGATTTCACTCCAAAAACAAAATCTTGTCGACTATACTTAGTTGATGTGTGTGATGGAGTTCTATAAGAAAACATAGCCATGTCAATCCACTTGTCCCAATCGGATTGTCTATTTGATATGTAGTGTGTTAAACAGTCGGCTTACGTTGCATGTGACCATTCGAAAACAAACACAGTTGGATTGAGCTTTAGAATACGGCAGTTCTTTGAATGGTAAAATTTTACTTTGTTAGGTTCGATGTGAAATCTGCGCCTGGATCCGTTAGAATCGCAGAAAGTATACCGAATTTACAAATGAATTGAGAAACTAATTTATTTGTTATCGTTGCCGATTCATCGTTTAGGACCGCACACGCTTGTGAGTATTTTGTCAGGTCATCTTGTAGAGTTTGGGCATACTTATAACCGTTTACTGTCAAGTTTAACGGCTCTACTAAAGAAATTTTCTGAAATAGTTTGAGACGTAGTAGTTGATAGGATATTTCTTTTCCTAGATATTTTATTTTTTTTGACAAGATTCTCTTTTAATTAAAATCTATTCCCTTCTTCCATAACCATATTTAGTTTTTATGCGATTGAAAGTTCTATAAAATCCTGAATCTTCGAGGGTTGGGTTGTCGTGACGTTCTTTCAAGATATCTGGTATCGTTTCTGGTTCTGGGACAATAATCTTATCATTAGAAATTGTAATATTTATTCTAATATTTCCAAATATGTACTGGATTATTATTTTTTTATATATATTTTTTTTTTGTTTATCTTAAAATTGCTACATATTATAATATTACTGGTCTTCCATTAGAAGCATTAGCTTGTGGATGGAATAAGAGTTTACATTTCATATATGTACAAATACAGTCACTTGTACAGTTAATACATTTCATATATGTACAATAACTATTTACTATGGTCATGCATTTGTTTTAGTTTTTCCCATTTACGATGTTTTTATTTACAACATAATTTTGAAGTCATTTTTATAATATTTCTCAAAGCTAAAGATATGTCTCTATATATGGGTTTATCGTAAAAAAAATAATATCATATTGTAAATGCCTTAATATCATATACAAAATATCTACAATATTGGGTATATTGGGTTTTTCTTCGATAGTTAATTATTAAATTTAATATTTCCAAAGCTACCCCGCCATTCATTTCAACATCCGCTGATAAACGATCTCCAATATTGTCTTTACGTGTAATTAAACATTCGTCTATGTGGGTACATTTTTAGATTTTCACGGCCAAAAGTATTTTCGTTATTTGTTTTCGGGGTGTTATGCCGTGTTGCACTACCGCCTCCTTTAGCCAACGTTTTGGACGGAGTTACAGTGTCTATCATGCAGTGTATATCGCCCTGATGATGGACACTGTAACGCTTTCCAAAACGTTGTCTAATAAAGGAGGTAGCGCAACACAGCATAACACTGCAAATACCAATAATTCGTCTATTTCATTGAAACGGTAAATATTTGGGTCAAAATTGGACTTCTCGAATTTAATATAATCGTAATAGGTAACTTTAGTTGAATCGTTTATTTGAAGAATTATTCTTGGAAGGCTATCTACATCAGAGTTTAACTTCACTGGTTTGTAGATTATTTCTCAATGGTATTCTTCTAATTTTAGTTTCCATCTAATTAATCTGGATCCTGGATCTTTTACGTTAAAAAGCCTTGTTAGGGGTCGGTGATCAGTTATGATCGTAAATTTTCGACCACACAGATAAGGTCTAAAATATTTTACAGCTAATATTACAGCTTATAATTCGCTTATAGTTTAATAGTTTATAAAATAGATTTGGCTCTGTTTAGTGTCCCAGATGCATAAACGATAATTAAATCTTCACCTTTCTATCCCTGACTCAGGACTGCACCTTATGCAAAATTACTGCTATCTGGGGTTAGAGTGAAAGGTTGACTGAAATCAGGATATTGTTAAATATAATCGCTTCTTAATATAATTTGTAATTTATCAAATGATTCTGGTTGAGGCTTATCCCTCAAATATATTCTTTTTTTAAATTCTAATTAATGGTCTTGTAATGTAACTGAATCCCTGTAATAATAAACTTCCTATAATATCCAACTAAGTAAGTCATGATTCAGGAATTGAGATAAGAGCAGCGAAATTTGACAACTTCGTGTAACTATTGGCTTGCGCTGACGATTTCGACATAATTGCGAAAACTCCCGATGCTCTACGTGACGCCTTCATAAATCTTGAATGTTCTTCCAAAAACGTGGGTCTCGTAGTAAACCAGCAGAAGACCAAATACATGGCCGTAGGATGCAACCAACGAACCACAACTCTCATCTGGAAGTCAAAATTTTGTCACTGTACCAATGTTTACATACATAGGCTCTCTGGTATTAAACAACAATAATACTACAGAGGAGATCCAAAAGCGCATAGTGAGCGCAAATCGCAATTTTTTCCGCCTACAAAAGCAGATGAAATCAAGACTACTGCCCAGAAATACGAAGATATTAGTGTAAAAAACACTTACTAGACCAGTGCTCACGTACGCAGCTGAGACGTGAGTACCAACTAAGGGGAATGAGCATGGACTTTTTGAAAGGAAAAAATTGAGGCGTATCTTCAAACCAGTTCTTGAAAATGGATTTTGGGGCAGACGTTACAACAATGACCTCTACATATACTCTGTTTAAGGAGCTAAACATCACAAAATTTATAAAACTGGGAAAACTTTGGTGGTTGGGCCATTTGAACAGAATGACCAAGCATTAAGCACCAAAGTCCTTGCTGAACTCAAGGTCGATAGGGCAAAGGAGGCTGAGAGGGCTGATTTTGGTACTGGGTATTAGTTTATAACATCTATATGTAAAGGGTCCGCCAAATAACTTTTTTTTTTTGAAAATGCTATAAAAAACATCGAGTGTAGCTTCGGCTGTGTGGCACGTAGCGCCGTCCTGTTGAAACCAAATGTTGCCAATATCCTCCTCTTCAATTTTTGTGAACAAAAATTCGTTCAACATGGCCCGATAACGATCGCCATTGACTGTAACGGCCACTCCTTGCTCATTTTCAAAGAAAAATGGCCCAATTATGCCTCTGGACCAAAATCCGCACCAAACAGTGACTCGTTTTGGGTGTACCGGCTTTTCAATGTATGCGTGCGGGTTTTCTGTGCCCCAAATACGACAATTTTGCTTGTTTACATACCCGCCAAGATCAAAATGAGCTTCATCCGAAAAGATGATTTTTTTGGCAAAATCGGCATCTTCTGTAAGTCGATCGCAGGCCCACTCAGCGAAGCGAAAACGCATTGGATGGTCAGTTGGCTTCAACTCCTGAACCAATTGGACTTTGTATGGCGTCATACCAAGGTCTTTATGCAAAATTCGTCTCAATGATGTCTCCGAAATGTTCAATTGTTGAGAACGACGGTGAATTGATGTTGATGGCGCTTCACGCACACTTTCTGCCACAGCATCGATATTCTCGGGTGTACGCACTGTTTTTGGCTTTTCACGCTTTGGTTTATCGATGAGGATGCCAGTTTCTTTCACTTTTTTCACAAGATAACGAACATACGGAGCTGACGGTGCTTCTCTTCTTCCAAAAACCGTACGCAATTTTCGCACACATTCTGCAACATTACCATGATTTTCAAAGTAATGTCGCAATATTTCCCAGCGTTGTTCAAGCGTATACACAACCATATTCGCTCAGCGGAAGGATAAAACTAATTATCTGTCAAATCAGACATGAGCTAAGTGTTACCATTCACGAAATAAGCACTAGTTGAAAAAAAAAACTTTAGATGGCGGACCCTTTATATCTTACCTTGGAATTATTCGGTTTCACTTTATTTTCTGAAATCATGTGCCCGAGATATGCTTTTTGTAAATGTATTTCATTTTGTAAAAACTCGCGTTTATCTATCTGTAGCTTTAAGTTCTGTGTTCTAAGAATTTGAAATATTTCTTTCAGTTTTTTATCACAGGTTTCTAAATTATATGCGTAAATTACTATAAAGTCTAAATTCACAGATCATTTAATTCCAGCTTAAATATTATTCATTAATCATTATAGAAATCACGAAATGGAATGTACTGAAGGATAAGGATAAGGATAAGGATAAGGATAAGGATAAGGATAAGGATAAGGATAAGGATAAGGATAAGGATAAGGATAAGGATAAGGATAAGGATAAGGATAAGGATAAGGATAAGGATAAGGATAAGGATAAGGATAAGGATAAGGATAAGGATAAGGATAAGGATAAGGATAAGGATAAGGATAAGGATAAGGATAAGGATAAGGATAAGGATAAGGATAAGGATAAGGATAAGGATAAGGATAAGGATAAGGATAAGGATAAGGATAAGGATAAGGATAAGGATAAGGATAAGGATAAGGATAAGGATAAGGATAAGGATAAGGATAAGGATAAGGATAAGGATAAGGATAAGGATAAGGATAAGGATAAGGATAAGGATAAGGATAAGGATAAGGATAAGGATAAGGATAAGGATAAGGATAAGGATAAGGATAAGGATAAGGATAAGGATAAGGATAAGGATAAGGATAAGGATAAGGATAAGGATAAGGATAAGGATAAGGATAAGGATAAGGATAAGGATAAGGATAAGGATAAGGATAAGGATAAGGATAAGGATAAGGATAAGGATAAGGATAAGGATAAGGATAAGGATAAGGATAAGGATAAGGATAAGGATAAGGATAAGGATAAGGATAAGGACGGTCTCTCCTAGGTCGTAGGTCACCCCAAGTTCTTAAGTCACCACAGGGTCATAAGTCACCCCAAGGTCGTAGATCACCCTAAGGTCGTAGTTCACCCCAAGGTCATAAGTCACCCCAAGGTCGTAGATCAACCCAAGGTCGTAGGTCACCCCAAGGTCGTAGGTCACCGTAAATTTGTATGGAATTTAATTCAAATTCACGCGTTATATCTGTATTTTTACTCTGTCGACTTCTGGGCTCCGGGTAGCCAGGAACAAATTCTTCGGCAAAGCAGTAGGAAAAATATAAATTGACATTTTTTCACTTACGTTGTTTCGCTACGTTTGGCGACTTAGAAATGTATCTCGGGTTCAATGGGTGAGGGTGAGGTGTGTTCGGATCGTGGTGGCGGATGTCTCTGCCTACCTAGCGTGTGGCGGCCGGATAGAAAGAGACTGGTTGAGGGACCTTTTGACCTCTCCAACCGGACTCTCTCGGAAAATCGCCTTGCACCGCAATGGGAGAGATGGATTCATACGTCCGTCACTCCTGGACACATTTGCTCTCAGATTCCTACCCACCCGTCATATATTTTCCTTTCCAGAACTTCATCTTTTTTCTTACCTAAAAAGACCTTCCACACAGCATCTCCAAAATATTTACAGACCCTGAGATGAATTACTTTCGTCATGGCCTCTCATGTGGAGCTAATGTAAAAACAAAACCCCGATTTTGACGATTTTATTTAGGTGTTATCAGTCTGAATTGCAGTTTTCCCTTTCGCTCAGTTTTCAGGGGGCTGCCACCGACAGTGATAGCAACAGATTTTTAATATAGCTATTATTAAACTTTCTGTGCTGTATCTTTCTTCATCATTCCAAATAATTTTCAGGAATAAACATCTAACGCCATTTTTTCCCATTATGGTGTGTGTATTTTTGAAGTAGGTAAAACTTCTTTACGCACGCTTGACTTGGGGAGTAAGCTGGTGAATGCGTGACGAGAGCATTACGAAAAGTGTGATCGGGCGAGGCGAACGGAAGTTGTGAGGGTGATATAAGTTAGTAAAGATAGAAAGAGAGACAGTTTTTTTTTTTTTTTACATGAGCTCCATACAGGAGGCCCTGAGGAAAATAATTTCCCTCAGGGCCCATGTCATCTTTGGGGATGCTGTGTGGAGGGTTTTTTGGGAAAGGAAGGAGAGGAGAGTTCTGGGAAGGAAAAGGGTTTAAGGGGTGGGTAGGAATCTGGGGTTCAGTGTGTCCTGGTCATCCGCCTCCAATACCTACACAAACCTCACCCCATGAACCCAGGCACCCCTGCTAAATCACCAAACGTAGCGAACTACTTGGGGTGACCTATGGCAGAGGTGTTGGTTATCCAATAAAGGTTCCCAGGGCGGCGGTACTCAATCTAGCCTCCCAAATTGACGTTTCGTTTACTGTAGAGGCAAGAAAAAGAGGCGCGAGCACACATTTTCTTTCTCTCTTTCTCTCATAGCCAGTTACGTTTCGTATATCGACACAGTGCAAGCCTATTGTCTATGTCACACTGTAGGAGCAAGAGAAAGCAGTGCGCGTGCACATTTTCTTTCTCTCTTCTTTATAAGCTAGTGTAGTTTTACTTCAGTCGTGTGGTCTAAAGCACACTAGTTTTTTTTAAATATTTGGAACATTTTTTTTAAGACCTAGTGTGTAGAAACATTTTAAAGTTTTAAAATCATTATTTTATGTTTATTAAAGTGTTCCAGTTTTCTTTTTAATATGATCTCTATCGCTTTCCTCATATTCAGATTTTTGAAACACACCAAGTACTAAAAGGCTTATTCAGTTTTAAACAGATTTTCGATTAATGGCCTGGTTTCTTGCAAAAGTACAATGACCACAATGAGTGAGTCAATCTTTCTTGATTGTTCGCTATTTTTGCAGCCTCTTTCGGCTCTTTTGAGAATAAAGTTGTTTAGTACTGCGATAAACCCCCTAGTAAAAAAAAATTATTATCCACCCGATTGGTTTAAACTTTTAAACAATTATTAGTTCGTCTTTTCTCTTCCTACATTGAGATGATTCGACTGATAGGGATGTAGATTTTTTTGTTTCCGTAAAATTTTCCATAAAAAATTCTTTACATTCTTCCCAAGTATATGGCAAGAGTCACTTTCAAGATGTATGATCACAATCATAGCGATTGTCAATCCATCCTACTTCAGTCCAGAGGGTTGCCCAATGCTCTGGGCAGAGGCTGCCGCACAAAGAATGAAAGCTTCATTTCGAATTCTCCAGATTTGAAACCTACCTGCAGATTTACAACAGTTCAACTCCAAAATATTCCAAGGCTGGCAATCTGACCAATGCCCAATTGTGGATGCGCAACTACTGTAAGTACCACACACCGATACCACAAATACGGTGTCTATAAAAGGGTGTACACACACCTTGTTACAAATATTTTTATGTGACCAATTTCGTTGTTTTTGCTACTTAAAATGGTTATTAGGGCTTGATCTGATATTGTGTTCACCATATTTTGAATTATTTAAAAAAAATTTCTTCATCATTGTTTTGTTAATATATTATTTAAGGATTTTTCTACCACCATGCTAGGCACATGCCCGTATTATTATAAAATAATATTAGTATATTTTTTTCTATTATCATTAATTAATGACCTCGTTAAATATATATAAATATATATATTACCAAAATATACTATGATTGAATACAAAAACACATAATTTCTTAATACCAAACCAGACGAGGGACCTAAACGTGATACCACCTCAGCCACTGACCAGACAAATAAATTTATAGTTCATGCTAATTTGAATGTTGGGGCATTTCAATTAGACACTACTGGCCTAATGTGTAGGTTTGTTCGGTTTATGTATTTCAATTATTCAAAATGACTTTACGAGATACTAGAATACTTCAGTGGAATAGCTAAAATGCTATTTTCAACAAGTATAACATACTTAACCTATTAAACTCAAACCTTGATTCTGTGGATGCTGTCTCGCAGACATGGTTTACTCCATCCATCCAATTTAATGTGGGAGGGTACTTCTGTGTCCGGGAATACTGCCCTTTTTTAAAAAAAATCCATTCTATTTTCTAAAATAAATAATATTGAACCCCCCCATCACACTTATGAAACTTCTTTCCAATCAGACAAGTCCCATATTTCGACGAAGATTAAAACAAAACACCCAAGTTTCACAAGTTTCTACTTAAATTTACCCGACACCGATGTATTATATCTACCAAAGATGACTTTAATAACTTCAAATCAATTCTCATATCTGCAAAAAAAAAAACGAATCCTTCCCTTAAAACTAAATCTCTTTAAAAAAAACTCCGTCGAACTCCCTCGTGGGATGAAAAATGTTTCAAGGAGGTAAAAATTCGGAAAGCTAAATAAATCTCTTCCACATCATTACAACATCGTAAATCGTTAACAGGTGAACTCTCTTAATTTTAGTAGATCAACTTTTAATTTTATTATTAAATATTAATGACAAAATCGAACAAGATTTCGTTTATAAGTTTCAATTTAAATGAAACCGATCTAACCAATCAAGATGGCGTCAACTGAAATTATTAATGTGTGCGTCTCTATAATTTTTGAAATTTTGCGGTAATAATGAGTTTTTAAGAACATGTTGTTGAAGAACTTTTAAGTATGTATATATTACTTTTATGATATTTTAAATAACTATGCTTAGCAAACCACGGTTATCTTTCCTGTGCTCCAGATTTTATGTCCGGGTTGAATCTTTCCCAAATGAAAGACTAAACCCTTCCACAAATGAATATCTAGTAAATTCACGCAATGTAAGTGCACTATATATGTAAGTATAATAAATACAAAACAATACAAGAACAATACGTCAATCCACCAGAAACATAATGGGAAAATATTTCGCCGACTCCAAATATTTTCATATCAGAGGGTTCGGCTCTGATGAAATCCTAACTGGTCCGATAAATCCTACTGATCCCTCAATATAAATATTTAAAAAATCTTTCGTAATCCTACATGTATTTAAAATGACCGACTTTTGCATTTTTATGTACAAATTTTTTGAGAAAATCTAATACGCCTAAGTTTTGAATGAGAGAGCTAGGTATAATGCCAGTAGCCGAAATAACAAATGGTAATATTTTTATAGTCTGAGAATGCCAAATTCTTTTAATCTCATTTCCTAAATCTGTATACTTTCTTATTTTTTCAGAAACAGTTTTCTGAATTTTACAAGAATTTGGAATAGCGACCTCAATGATATAAGTTATTTTCTTAATTTTGTCATGTAAAACTATATCGGGTCTATTATGACTAATTTTTCTGTCTGTTAGAATAGTTTTATCATAATAAATTTTATAAAATTCATTTTCTAAAAATGAATTTGGTTCATATTCATAATATGGTACATTACGGCAGTCAATCAAGTTATGTTTAGTTACCAAACTTTGGTGAATTATTTTTAAAACTTGATTGTGCCTAAATGTATACTAAGACGGCGCTAATACAGAACATCCAGATATAATATGTTCTATAGTTTCCGGAAAAGCCAAAAATTTTCTACATAAATCATCAATTTGATTTGCATCTTTGATGATATGCTTCCTATAATTTTTAGTATTAATGACTCTATCTTGAATGGCAAGCATAAAGCCTTCTATTTCTGCGCTCAACTCTCCAATACTCAACCATTTGTTTGACGAAAATTTGTTAACATATTTTTAAGAATTAGAAATTTTTTGTCAATAAAAAATCTATATTTAATCTACTATGCCTTAGTTCAATCCACTTTACAATACGCTATTATTATTTGGGGATCCGCATATAAATGTAACCTTGTTCCAATAGAAATTGTACAAAGAACAATTATTAAAATTATATTAAAAAAATCCTTGGACTACCCAACAGAACGCCTATTTGATGAATTCCAAGTGCCTACATTTAAAGATTTATATATTAAAAATTCATTAATTCAAATTATAAAAGAAAAAGATAAATATCAATTTTTAAACGAAAACAGAACGCGACTAAAACATGTTTTTATATGCCCAAAACTAAATACGTCTTTTGCACAACACCATTACACTTACCAGGGAAGAACTTTTTTCAATCGCCTACCAGAAGAAATCAGAAGCATTAATGATAAAATCCAATTACTGCTCTCTGTCAAGAGACATTTTAAAAATATTCTGAAGAAAAAAACTAATGCTTAATTATCCTACAAATATCTTTAGTTTTCCAAAATATTCTTTCTTTTATTTAAATGTATACAAATATACTTAGTTTTCCATAATATCCTTTATTTTCTTTAAATATATACTATTATATACTATTACAACACACAAATATTTATGTAAATGAATTATTTAAGTACTAAGTAATAACCACATTTATGTACACTCCTTTTCCATACACAAGCAAATGCTTTAAATGGAAAAGTAGTAAAAAACCTAAGATGTAAAATGATCATTTAGCAACATGTAAAACATATTAATGAAAATAAAAAATAATTAAAAAAAAAAAAAAAAAAAAAAAAAAAAATATGTATGTTTGGTTGAGATAATTGAAGTGTTTTGCGTGAAGAATTTTATTTGACCAGGAATCTAATAATTCCTGGTTGGTATTTATAAGAATGCTGGCATTCTCGTCGTATAAATTTAATGGCGAAATATTTCAATAATTGGTTATTATTATTATTTTTTTATTCTTTCTCTTCTCTTTTTTTCTTATTTGATACAACCCATCTGTGTAGGACTATGATATGCAATGCTTACACGTTTGTTCTATATCTATATGTTTTAATCCTCTGTAATTAAGTACCTACCTCAATAATTATTATTATTTTTTAAAAACTTTTCTAAACAAAGAACAGTCACTTTGTTTTAATCTTTTATTTTTGTTTTGTTTTTTATATTATTTTCAGACCATGTTCCGTATGTTAATACTCATCCTAATTTGACTGTCCTAAAACGGGAATCCTCCTAGTTGGGCAGTCAAAAAATTTCTTAAATAATGTATATAAATGTATAATCTTTTACTAAATAAAAAAATTAAAATAAAAAAAAACACAAAAAACGTCATATTTGGGTTAAAAATTGATTCCTTTTAATTTGAAGGAAATAAATAAGAGAGATTGCATTTAAATATACGAATATGCTAGCGCCGAACCCAATACCAAAAGAGTATGGAAGTAAAAAAAAATTATCCGAGTGGTACAACTTCTGCATTTCAGAATCTGTAAACACTGCAATGATTCGAAGATGTCGATCCTCTTTCAGTTCAGCATCTCCTTGAGCGTCTCATTCTAAATAATAAGATGAATTCTTGGACAAAATTTCCCCCCTCCCCTCTTCTGTACCTTACTTAGATGAAATAACTCCCGTTTAAATACTCCGTAGTCCAATCATTGGTAAGGCACTTCATTCACTTTAATTGAGCTATAATTTTTTTATCGACAGTCAAGGACTCATCTTCAGGCAGAGAAGATAAACATACCTCCTGGCATAATAAAAAATAGTAATGATTATGTTCAAAAGCATTTCTTAGGCATCTTGAATAAAATCTTCCAGACTGCCATAATGCCTGATGACTGGATTTCTCAAATAATCATCCCAATTCTAAAATCAAACAAATCACCCAATTCTGGATCCAGCTACTGGCCAATCGCTCTTTCACCCATACTCGGATAAATAAATAAATTAAAAACCGGTTAGAATTTTTTGTCGAGAGTAAATAGCTTTTCTCTCCATCTCATTTTGGCTTTTGGAAAAAAATGTACTCAAGATAACCTTGCTATCATCAGCAGTGATATTAATTTATCAATTTCTAACCAGGAAAAATTTGCAGTCTTTGTAGACATAGAAGCCCCCTTTGACAATTTTTCCATCCCAATCCTGAAAAAAATTGTTGAATCTTTCATCCAAACCCCGATGTTTGTTCAATCTATTAATATATTTCTTGATAGAAAAATTTTCATTGAGCTACCAGATATTGCTCCTCAAAGTAGATCTATTTCAAGGCTACGTGATTTCCCCTTACTGTGTAATATATAGGTACACGTACGATATGTTACTATTACGATTTTTTCTTAAATATTTATTTATCTAATTTTTTTATTTTTTTTTAAAGAAAAACTTTCTTTTTTATACTTTTTTTAAGGTTATTCCCATCAGTGAAATATATCATATTATAATAAGTTAACAATAATAATCTAAACGAAAATATGAAAGAGAACAAGACACAGAAAAACAGAAAAAGACAATGGTCGCAACTGGGACTCGAACCCAGACCTCTCCGTCTAACTGGGACGAGTGCGTTAACCGTTGTTTTTCTGTGTCTTGTTCTCTTTCATATTTTCGTTTAGATTATTATTGTTAACTTATTATAATATGATTCATTTATCTATATAAAGTATGCTTACATTAGATTTTTGATGCCTGTCTCTCTAGGATATACCAATGCCAAGACAGGTGATACATCGCCAATCACCCTAAATAAAAGTTATTAAGTTTGCAGATGACATAGCTTTCTTCTTATCATTTAAACGCACCCGCTGTAAAATAGGTGCCCTTTGCACTTGGCTCTCTTTCAATGGTCTTGAACTTGCAGTCCAGAAGAGTCAGTGTGTCATTTATTTTGAACTCATCAATCCCCAATGCCTCTGAAGTTCAATTTTTGGAAATAACATTTGAAAGAAAACTTAAATGGTCTTTCTGTATGAATAAAATAATTACTAAATGCGAAAAAAAAATAAATATCATCAGATCATGAACTGGTGTTTGGTAACATTTGTTGCTACATTGTTTAGTGTTCGTTTGGGTGAAATAAAACGGTGACCAGACAACTTGAACCATACAACTTCAACACCTCCTTTGAAAAGTCATTAAAAGTGATTAAAAAGATATATATAAAAAAATATTTCTCAGGGATCAGGCTTCGATAGCGGTAGAGACGAGATCGAAGAGTGAGTCGAAGTCTTTATTGAATGGCTACGTAGGAGAAGGTCCGTAAAGTGGAGTGGAAAGACAGAGTGCAGCAAAAGTAAAAGCAGTGATGCAAGGTAGTGAAGCGTGATGGAATGAAAGGTCAGAGCAGTATAGTAGGTGGGTGTAGACAGTTGCGTAGACACTGAGGCTGAGACGTGATGAGTGATGAAGGTAGTGATGCTGAGGCAGTGAAGACCACGGGTCTTCAAGAACACCAGCATATATTTTTTTTATGTAGCTCTGCAGCGTGGTGGTGGTGAAGACTTTATGTTCCAGTCTGACGCTCGACATCATGGCGGTTGAGATGACGGTGACGATTCGAGTGAGTTGGAATCGTCCGTGGCGCGGGTAGTCCTTGAGAGGCTTGAACTGTAGGTACAACGCAAACCATGTAAGCTGCGAGATGTATCAACCTCGAATGAAAAATCCCTCACAAGTGCGGCCAGCTTTAAGTCGCGATGGCCTCAAATCTTGTGTCAAGCAAGGATTCCGGAAAATGTGCCGTAGGTCCTTAGGGTTGCAACCGCTCTGGAGATGAACGTTTTCACATATTGCACTATGGACTTATCTGTGTTGACGAATTATTACTGACTAGACTTGACTAAGACTGACTAAATGGCTGCGGTTCACTGGCGTTTTTATAGTATTGCCGACTCGTCAAGTAGCTTCCCGAACGTTCGGTGCAGTGCAAGGTGTTAGTAGCGACTCTACACCTTTCGAGTAAACGCTTTAATAATTTACGTGGTACCGGGCGGTGATACGGTATACGCCGCTACGATAGTACCTACGTAGGTGGGTTGGTAATGTCTTGTACTACATAGTGAAAATGGAAGTGGTCACCACAGTTCAATAAGTTACATTAGGTTAGGTTATGGGCTATTTTTCAATTTTTTTCTTAAGAGGAAAATAAACGCTAGAAATATTTCGATTCTCGTGCCTGCAAAATTTGCAATCGAGCGTCTTATTTGCGCAACGCAAGTAAGCGAAAAAGTGTTTTTTATTTATTTTGTTCATAATTTTATAAGAGTGAAAAAAAGTTAGAACATAGAAAACCTCAAAAATGGTCTAAGCCATAAAGAAGTATTTTTATAAAAATGTTTCCTGCATTACCTACTTCATAGTTAAGTCACGAAAAAACATTTTTTTTTAGTGGTTTACACTTATTTTTTTTTGTAATGTATATAATAATTTTATTGTAATTCCGTTACAAAGAAAACCTAGTAAAAACTTCAATTTATCTGTAGCATATTTTTTGATGTTCATACTGTAAGCCAATTCGTCGTAAAGATTAATCTAAATAGTATCTAAATAGGATTTCAAGTATAACTTCACCTTAACTTTTAGTGCTATTTCAAAGGAGTGTTGAAATCGTATGATTCTGAGTTGGCATGGAACCAAATAAAACAAGTTTTTCATTTCATTTATATTTATTTGAAACGTACGTCGAAAGTAAAAATAATAAACTCACATGTCTTAATCTACTGAGGTTTTGAACCTAATATAATACGTCTTGTGAGGTGTCGCAGCATAACATAATAAATAATCTACAAATTACCTTTATTCATTCCGAAAATTCAAAAAATTTTACAAAAAAACTAAGGATATTTTTTTAATTAATGGAAACTTTTTTTTTTGTTCGGTCTACTCACACGCCATCACATTATTAAACGTATTTATGATTAAATAAAGAAATATAAATGTAGTTTTTTTTTTTTTTTTTCAATTATTTCTGGCTAAATAACCAAAATAATAATCGCCGTATCCTTAGAGCAAACTTAATTTTAGAAAGTCATATAACATTATTAATTGAAATTGATAAATTTGAAATATACAACAAAAATTCTAAGATGGAATCTTCTTTTGTTTGCCTTGTATATTGTATAGTAAGTACTTGATTTGGTGGGTACCTACAAAAGGCATGTCGCAATTTAAAATAATAATTAATTCTTGAATATTTAGTAATCTCTAAAACTTTTACTATTTTTACAGAAAATTTTTAACGAAGAGAACACAAATTTTAGCGGACATAATATTAATAAATAATTAAAAAGTTGAATTGAAGTGGTATACAAAAAATATTGAAATCTTATACATCATAAATCAAAACCACCTCAGCGTAGGCCAGGATACCGAATCAAGCCCCTTAGATAATATACATTATATAATAAGATGTCAACATTATTCAGCATAATGGCCCGGGTTGAGGTGGTTTTGCATAAATCCGATTTTGGCTTCAAAACAGAAAGAAGGTTTTGTAATAAAAAATAATCTTTTAAAGCTTATCGCTTCCATTTCATAAAATAAATTATAATTTTTTCTGGCTTTCCAATGAAATGTCTATATTAGTATTTTTAAGACTTGATAAGTAATTATTGAACACAGTGTGTATTTTTTTATGGAAATTTAATGTAGAATATCTTATCCGGTACGTAGTTACATATATGGTCATAGAGTATCGGATATTCTTATAGAAAACGTCACTTAAAAATTATTAATGTCACTTGACTAAATCGGTAGATACATAAAGTATATTGCAACACATATTTGGCACATGTAAACATTTTCCAGTTTTCGATAACATTCATTTGAATTAGACATTACAAGTAAAATTAATTAGTACCTACAATAATAACAACTAGATTTATATACATATTCTAAATGAACATGTTATGTATTTTGTGAGCAAATGTGAAACAACCAATATGTTAAAATGAAATATTCAATAATTGCTAAGTAAAAATGAAACCTATAAAATTCTTTAAAATATTGCAAAATTATATTTTATTACATATATTTCGTACCTCCTGACTGTCGTCATTTTCATTTCAGCAAAGCAATTGAATATTCTTGTTTTAGTTTTCAGTCGTCACGTCCTTAAACTCTAATTTACGTAATAAAATAAAGTCACTAATGGCAGGGAATATCAATTAAAAATAACGTTAATCCTTTATTTACGAAAATGTTATAGGAAAGTGCGGAATAAAAATTGATAACAGTTCTTTTCATGGAGAATTGTGAAGGAATTTGAATATGTTTATTTTGTATTAGTTTTAGGTCAAGCCGGATCATGGTTGAAACTTTTTGAACTTCAGACTTCTCGGACAACAACTGTTTATAAAATAAACTAGATTAGGTTTGAATAGTTCTTGTTAGCGAATGTGCCGCTATGTTGGCTGCCTGTTTGTTGACGTCGAAAGTCCGATCAGTTATTGAACAGCGTATAAGTCGTATGATCTGGATGGGTCTTGAAACTATACTCGTAAATACCGATATATGTTAAATGGAACTTAATTAGGTAGGTACGCAGCGTGAAAAATGTGGTTTAATTTTGTCAACTTCCTCGGTATGTTTGATATGTCGATTACAGAATATTAGAACAATATAATTGAAATTGTTTTCAATGTTTACGAGTATCTACACCTTAGTGATCAATTATTTGGCTTGATGGAAACACGTAGACAAACAACGTATTATTAATTTTACAGGCAGTTTTTAAAATATCCACAATCGTTTCAGTTATTCAAATCAGACATACAGGTGAGTTGATTTTTACATACTAATTTTGAGAGCTCAGCCAATTTTGTGCTGGAGAATGTACTAAGGCAATGCATAGCCCATTTTGTGGAGAATTTTGGAAAACAGTTGTACAAGAATTACGTACATTTTTATAAAGATTTTTCAAAAATGTGGATGTTTATTTTCACGTTAAAGACCGCGAGAGATGTCTTCAAAGGCTTTTATAGTAGGATTACCCTGTTATAATATCTATAAATTCTAAACAGAAATTCATTTATACTTCAATTATGTTAATTTGCCCTTAGAAGGATGGCATTCTTTTGAATATATATTTGAGCATTAAAAATATTGCTTTCTTATCTACTATTCAGTAAAGTTATTTCATATGAAAAATTATCTTAAATTTGAAATAATTGATGTATATTAGGTTTAAAAAGAGAATTCAAAAATTTTAAGTAAAATTGCCAGGCTTCCTGCCAAAATGACATTGAATGCTTCCGGAAGGATGCAATTTTTTTCGTTTATTGCTCCGTTATCCTAGGAAGCCAACAACGGTTCAAATTTGAACGAAAATAAAGAGCATTTATTGCACTCTTGCCTAGCTCGACGGACCTTCAGTCGGCATGCGATGGTACACGAGGGCATCAGGAGCATACTCCCAGCAAGGTCACGGACCAGGGTGTATTTCCATAAAAATTGCGCAGTGCCAGCAGAACTCGCGGTAGTCTTCCGGCAGGTTCTTTTTCTCAAAAAACTCGTTCTACCGCAAGAGATTCCAACAGGACGAACCATCGTGCAATCTATCATTAAACAGAGTATTTTTTTTTAATCGGTTAAGATATTAATTACACAAAGTTGAAATTGTTTACAGAACTCAACAAAGTTTCTTGTTTGGATTTTATACAATTAAAAATTAACGCTTTTCACATGTTTGGCCTATTTTTAATGGCTTAGTCATATAATTATTAAAATGCGAGATAAACAACAAATTGACTGAAATAAATTTGTATTTTCTGCTTAACAATGTAATATAAAACAAGTTTATTATTAACGACAGAAATATAACATATTTAAAAAACAATTTTAACAAATATTAATAAGTATGGTAGGGATTCTTTCACAACATTCCGATAAAATAGATGAAACTTTATTACTAATAAATTCTTATTTTTGTTATAATTCGTACACTAGTCATATATAAATATAGTACTTAGACATTTCAATTCTTTTGCTACATTTTCGCTTCATAATATTCTTCTTACATACTTTTTACAATAATTAGATTCATATAAATCGTCAGGTTCAATACTTTACGGTAGGTAAGTTAAAGGTAAAATACAATGAAGGTATATTGCCCTGTATTATGAAGGTACCTCTACTGATATTTAACGTGCTGCTAATTCTATTATATATAAACTATTAAATATTATCTTTGATTTTATTGATGCGCTGAGATGAGAAATTGATGAATAGTCTCTATTATTACGTGTACTAAAATTGTGTAACATCAATTAAATAACCAAAATACATTGATTACTTATTCATAGTGGTTATTTTATTATAAGGCTCGCGATGCGAGTATTTAACATAGGAGTAGTATTTATGTGCTGTACACTTGTACAGTACACAGAGTGTCTACCATGTATATCTATTCTGTGTACAACATGGAATGGATAAAACAACGTTTGTCGCTGTGAATAGTTTCCCATCTCAGGGAGAGGACTTGAAGACAACACTAGAGAGCCAGTCCCCGATCACTAGTCAACCACTAATACGGGAGGGAACTGTGAGTATGTGGGTGGTGTGTTGGAAGTAGGTGAAGGCTACAGAATAGTCGGAGGCTTAGACGACTCCGTCCGAACGAACGAAGAAGATGAGGACATATATGATGCAGAGAGAGGCGCACAGTGCCGTCAGCCCTAGCTGCACCCATCAGTTCTCCTCGCCCTCCTCCCTGAAGAGGTAGGTGGACCAGTACACCAGGTTGAAGAGAGCGAACACCAGCGGGAAGGTGATGCGCGAGATGACGTCTATCCTCTTGGAGCGCGTGGGGAACTTGGACAGCCAGATCTTGCAGCAGTTGGGTCGCGGGGGCTGCATGTGCACCTCGCACTGGCGCACCTTCTCCAGGGCCAGCGGGTCCCCCGACTGCCGCATTAGCGGCTTCTGGGGAGTGATACCCATTACATAGTCATAAAGTTACACCCAGATCCAAGTCGACCGGGACTAAAGAGTTGTTGCTACAGTGAACAACTACTGTCCCAAGGACTTTACCTTACTTCTGACTTCTGCCTTCAGGGAAAATATCATTAAGCAAATCAGTGAAGGTGCCGAAGTTTTCAATCTGGTTTTCAATATTTTCCAAAATGATATTTGAAAACACTAGTTTGTACAGAAGCAGATGGAAGGAATGTGGCAAAACAATTTAATTCTTAATCATTTTTATTCCAAAATCTACTGTATTTACATTGATAGATTAGGTACTTCTGCTGTGATGTGTAGACATATCGTCTAAAGCTATGTGAATATTTATAGTGATTTCATGATTATTTTCTTCACTACTATCAGGTGACAAATATATTGTATGGTAAGCAATTAAGAGGTTTCCGTGGCTTTGGAATTATTACCCATTTTCGTAGGAATCTTTTTAGACCCACAAAAGCCTACAATTCCATAGCTAGGAGATCAGCAGGTTTGACATATCGATCGTAGAATGAGGGTTGACGTATGTAAGTGATTACAAATAAAATTATTGAAAAGTATACAAAGCCAAACCACGAGTAGAGATGTCGCCATGTTTAAACACACATATAAATACTGTACCGTGTCTGGGCTCACCATTGCAAATGTCGTGTTGCTGTCTGTGTCCATCAGGTCGGATGCGGCGTCCATGCTCTGGGCGCTTTCCATCTCCCGACGCTTCTTCTTCATGTTCTCCCGGTGCATGTCTGACCGGGAGGCGTAATTTACGAGGGCAAATTCTAACAGGGCGCCAAAGACGAAGGTGAGACAGACGCCGGTCCAGACGTCGATGGCCTTAGTATAGGAGACGGGAGGGAGGGAAGCGTTGATACCGGAGGTCTGCGTTGCCATTGTGAGGAGGGTAGTCACACCTGGAATCAGACGTTCTGAACTGAATTCTGGAATCATGGTTCTAGAATGGCATTTATCAGCTTTTAGTATTTCCATTCTTGTTACATAGCTCATTAAAAGACTGGGTCTCGCTACTCTATAAATTAGCCTTTAAGCAATAGAATTCAATACAGTAATACAATAGCCATCATTGAAAGATTCGTTCGAAAATGCGAAAATTGTTGTTATTCAAGTTATAATAATATAGAAATTAGTGCTTTGATCGACGTTGGATACTATTTTTTTTTGTTTAAAAATCTATTAAAAGCTTATCAATCAATTAAAAGCATTTTTCTTAAAGCCGTAAAAAAACCCTTATTGTTTTTTTTTTTCAAGTTTTGTTCTCTCTTTCTTTCTCCGATGGCGCTACAGCCCATATCGAGTATTGGCCTCCCGCAACATTCGCCTCCAACTCTTCCTGTCCCTAGCGGCTGGCTTCCAGTTTGTTACCTGGAGAAGCTGTGCTGCATCCCCTCTTACCTTGTCTTCCCACCACAGTCTGGGTCTTCCCACTTTTCTTCTTCCACCTGGGTGTCCGATCATAATTCTTTTTGGGATGCGTGTGTCCGGCATTATCTGTACATGCCCAACCCATCTCAACCTGAGGAGTCTCATATGAGCTGAGATACTAGGGGCCTGATATTTCAGGTTTTGTTAATATCATAAATTCCTTTGCCTTTATTAAACATTGTCTATTTATTTTTTTGTTGGTTGTAAAAGTTAACTAAGTTTGTTGGAAGAATTCGTCATATAGAGATGGGTAATTTCTGCACTTTACCGGACGTCTCCGCGGCGTGCTCCGTTTTAAAAGTATTCGAGTTCTAGGAGCAGGTCCCGGGTTCAAGTTCTTGGGTGCGCACTGAGTACCGGGTGATATTTCGGCAACCGGGTTCACGGCACACAGCCGGAACCCGTACAAGAACTCGAACCCGGCCAATAATCCTCACAATTCACGAGTGGCTCGGACCGCGAATACGGGGACGCCAGTGGAGGCACTCAGGTTTCGGTTCCGAGTCCGGCGCCAAGTTCTTGGTTTGGGTCCGAGTCCTGGACCAGGTTCTCTGAGAGTAGTCGATTTGAAAAAGGAGTAGGAGTAGGATTCGCTTCCCGCGAAGAACCCTAGTATAAGAGCCCACTCCTGCTGAACCTTCACATCGCTAATGGCGATGAGTCCTACTTCATCTTTGTGTTTCATGTAAAAAGTATATAAAGAGTTATTAAATCAATCGATAAAACTTACCCAGTGATACTCGAGCAGGTACAGCTCCTTGGTCTAGCCAGAAGGATACCCAAGACACGATGACCAACATGCAGCAGGGGATGTAGATCTGAATCAGGTAGTAACTGAACTCGCGCTTGAACAAGAGGTCGACCTTCAGGCAACTGTATTCACCTGAAAACAGATAGAGTTATTAATAACATATTAACAAACACGAAATTATTATTGATACTTCTCAAATTTGCAAGGCAGTTGCATTGTAAGGTCTATAAGTAACAAGTTTCCGATGTTTCCTGACGATTAATTCATTTAACAAAAACGATCAATCTCCACTAACTGGCATGACTGGACAGTACTTGCACATGTGCCCATTGGTAAATTACTTGTGGCTCCATTAAAGATGGTGATTACTTCGAAACACCCAGTGTTTTGGGATCGATCTTCCACCAACAGCTCAGCAATTTACACCGTTTTCATAAAATATACGCTGCCGAGAAATTATGGCATTTCCAAAACAGAATTATGTCATTTCCAAAACAGAATACCCTAGCAATAAGAATGCCCAAAAAGAATTTGGGCGGAAAGGAGCTGCCCAAACTACAATAATTATTATCCAACGATGCCCAGAAGTGTCCTTAGGGGATATCGTTAAGTAAATATTAGAAAAATTTGTTTTTGTTTGAGAAGAGTTCGATGTGTTATTTATGGAATAGCGTAGATTGTTTTCGAGGAGTGTAGCTAAAGCCAACCAATATTTTTTAATGTTTTATTGTGGTCTCTTGGTTAACATCCAGAACAAAATTTTGCTGCGTGGAGATTAGGTGCAAAACAATTGAACGAACAAACAAACTTTTACCATTTTTCTCGTTTTTCTTCAAAAACCTAAACCCATTAGAAGTTAGTGAAGTAAAGTAACGATTCTCATGAATTTTGTATTACGTGAGTTTGTACCTGTATTGGTTTTGCTGTTGCAGTAGTCCGTCAAGAACTTTTCCAGTGTGAATCTAGGGAGATGGAGATTCTTCACAACTTGCACTGGGTCACCCTCCTTCCACAAGAATACAAGATCATCAGTCGTCCATCCATCTGAAAAAAGAAATAAAGTTATGTTTTTTTAATCTAGTTTGGTTGTGGGGTGTATGCAATGAACGACGGCACATCCCGTTAAATTAAAATGAACATAAATTTAAACATAAAATAACCATACGCATGCTGAAGAACTATGGAAATATTGTACTATACTGTACAAATTTTGTTATTGATCCACTCCCTGGGACCAGCCAGCAGTGAGAGAGGTGAGACATCGAAGCGCTGCGATGGTGCAGTAGTATGAATGATGTCATTAACACATTTATTTTATTACTCTAAGTTGGTTGCATGGGTGTATTTTATATGTTCGTACTTTTAACATACGCGTAGCACTGACGAATTGTTTGACATTATCATCTGCTATAAATGTGAATGACCCAACACCTCAATTTTTGCTGCTATGCAATTAGTGTAGCATAGCATCGACCACCATAACACGGGCAATAGTCTAGTATGGTGGTCGAAAAATCCACAATTGATGTAATCATTCAAATCAATTAATAAAGAAAACTGAAAAAATATTAAAAATATATATATTTATATAAATACAGAATTGGTACAAATTCCTAAATTGTAATAAAGATAGATTTTATTGATTTTAGCCACATCGCCGTCTTGTTTGTGAGCCCAAATTTTGATGAATGAAATAAAATACAATGACAATATCTGTTATCTAATATTGAAAAAGTCCAAGAGAGAAAACTTGGCTTATTTGGACTGAAAAAATGATTTTAAGGAAAAGGGTAGATTCTCCCTTAACCATTTTCTCATTGCTGAGGATTGTAAATCTGATTTCCCTGGTTAACAAGGCTCCTCCATTCCTCGGAATTCTGCGCTGCGCGATGAGCCAAGGACACAGACATTATCGCCGCCTGTGATGTTTGGAAATGGCAGACCAGAATAATGAATACTCACAACTGGCCATCCTCAGACTGCAGACCTGCCTATCCAGCGGGTACAACTTCAGGTTCATGGGGCAGGAGAGGGTGAGTGAGATGCGGATGCTGTAGAGTACGGAGCCGTAGGGGAAGATGCGGATGTAGACGTTGGGCATAATGATATTGTGGAAGTGGCCCTCCTTCTCGTTGGAGAAGAACAGATCGGGCATCCACACCCTACTCGCCTCTGTCAGAGTCAGGTATTTCAGACGACCTAGGGATAGAGCAGAGCAATTACAGTATTGTTTTACCTGCCGACTTATTAACTCTTTCATTCCTTAATTAAAACTGGCTGTAGAACATAATTAATGCTAGATAACAATTGGTTGAATTATTTGAAAATTTTTGGTACTTTCTTTATGTTTTATGAATTAGAAATTATTGCTACTTTCATTTGAAATAACATTAGGTCTCAGAGGAAGTGTTTGATTCAAAATAACAATCATACACCGTATATAAAAAATAAAACATTACTAAAATTTAAAAAATTACACACAAATCCAAACATTCCAAAAAATACCTTCAAAATATGGATTAAAAAATTCGGTCGAGTTTAAACACAAACTTCACAATTTTAAAATACAAAAATTGCTACCGCCCGAACTAGTAGCTAATATCGAATACAAAATAGTGCACAAAGCCAATGTCAGCAATTGAAAAATAAAAACCCCTGAATTTTTATTGGCTATTGTTTTCTAGATAGTAAGGAAAAAAATTTGAATTCTATATAATATTTTCAAATATACATGAAAGGTTAAATATACCTGGGCAGAACCGGCGCGTAAGAATCTAATAAGTAACCGAAGGATTAACAACGGATAACCAGCGACTTCAGAGCGTATTTGAAGTAAAAAACGTAGATGTCAGGTTGTTTTTCTATGATATTTTTTTTACATTAATAAAAAAATCAATCACATATCTTATTGCCACACGTCGCGACGCCGACGGGATCACGTGATACGCGCTGTCTCATTTGTTACCGTGCTGCTGGAACGAGACGGAGTGCGTACCACCTGCCAGACTGCGCCTAAGTACTCAGTTGCGCCGTGTGATGGATTTATTTTTCAATTGAAAAAAGTATAATCTACATTTTTTACTCCTAACTTTTTTTACTTTAACATTTTAGATGTCTTTAATTTTTTTTTTTTCCTTTAAAATAAAACAGAAAAACAAATATTCCTTGTATCGTCCCTAGTCACTCGGCCGAGTAGCCGATTAACCCCGCCTCTAACTATCCAATACCTACTGAATTTTTATTTTAGTTAAAAAAAAAATCTAAAATGTCACCGGAGACCAAAAATTCATTTTCATTTTTTACTCCAAATAATGTCAGGAATCACTGGTTAAAGAAAGTCAAGTAAGTACCTTAACAGTCTGTTTATATACGAGTAGATCGAAGAGAGCGTGAACTTAAAAGCTCTGCTCTCATAGACATATGAATATTACTAGACCTGCCCTAAGTGATAAAAGCGTATTATTTCCCCCTTCTATTGGAACCATTCCATTGGAACCGGCTGGGATCGAGTATGGCTTCGCGTTAATCTAAAAAATGTGACGTCATCATTCTTCTGCGAGCCAGCATCGAGCACTCATCGGTGCATTTTACGAAATAACACGGTACAAAGAGTGGCTTGTGCTTTAAAAACGTGTAAAAATAGAAGTGAAAAAGATAATAAACCCAATTGTCGTATTACATTCCATAGGCAAGCATTATTTTACTTTATTAAAGCTAATTTAGATCACACAATATGATCGTTTTTGTAACATATAGGTACTATCACTCGAGATACATGGCATGTGCCCGCGCTGTTTACTGGGGTAAGTAAAGTATGAAAAATTTGTAAAAGTGTTAAAACTAAATACGGCAACAAATATTGGTCTCAATCGAAAATAGGCGATCTTACTTTGGTGTGTTTGGACTTCGCAAATGTGTACGTTACACGGTGAGCAATTAGCGCTCCCATGTAAAAAGGTCTATTAATTTAAAAGCAGACTTTACTTTTAAGAACTAAATGACGATATTATAATGCGAGGTGCCTATATACTGTCAGATTGAGTTTTGACGAATCACATATCGCCAAATTCCCGCATTCCCGCTCTTTGTCCCGCTGTAGTTGGTTTCTACCCCTCACCTTTCTGTTCTGGTCTAGTAATATTCATATGTCTATGTCTGCACTGTTAAAAACCGATTCTAGCCCCGTTTAAGCTTTCTATGAAATTTTGATCAGCAGAAAGCAGAACAAGCCAACACGTTATTATGCTTATCAGCTGATCACAGTATATTAGAAACAAATAGGTGGCAATGTTAAATTTTAATTTTTGCAAAACACTACATTAATCTTGTTAATTAATTAATAAATGTTCACTTACCTCCAAAATCGTTGAACTTGAGTCGTTCATCTAGCCATTGTTCCCTGAATGTCAACTGGACGCTGTATTCCTATAAGTTTACAAATATATGTAAAAACAACTCTTAAAATTTTACAATAATTTCAATTCTAGCAAGCTAGTGAAAATAGTGCTCAGTTGAAGCTCAAAAAATTAAGCTTATTGTATTATGAAATAGTAAAAAATTCGAAAGTCAACATATTTTTTAAATGGTTTTGGATTATGTACAAATTTTCTTTGTGTGAAATAAATATGAAAACTTGACTTTATAAATCTGTTAAAATTTTTGAATTTTATTGGTGTCAAAAATTAATCACACTCCGTGATTATAATTTTGCCTTTAAACATTGAAAAGTTTTCACATAGAATTTCGATGTGTTGATTAAAGATTTAAATTCTAAGGTTTAAAGTGGTGTTACATTACACGGTTGGCGTGTTGTTATAAATTAAAGAAGTGTACACAAAATTATAATGATTCTTCCGAAATTACGAATTTCAAGAGAAACGTGTTGTTAGGTTTATGTAGCTTGTGCTTATTATTTGAGATTCTATTTCTATATCCGACAACAATATATCATGAAATATTATCTAATATTGTTTACTTGGTTATATTTAACTTACATACATTGTATTTTAACTAATATTACTTCGTGTTAACATGTGTGAAAGCTGGCATTTTGCCCAGAGTACGGAGAAAATCTGTCAGATTTCGGAATGGCAGCTGTCTAAACCATGTATCAAATCTACTAATTTAACCCTTTCAGACTGCGTGTATATTAGCGAATAAAAATTGGCGGTTGTCGTTTTCAAATTGCTTATATAACTGACTTCGCACGCTATTTTTTAAATTGAATTCTAGCTACCGGTTCAGGCGGCAGCAACTTTTATATTGTGAAATACAATTTTTTCTTAATATCGATTGAATTTTTTTCTACCGACCCTTTTGAAATGAATGTTTTAAAGGTATTTTTTATTTGTTTAATTTTGAAACATATTTTTTAAATTGAATAAAATGTTATATTTTTGGTTTACATAGTTAAATTTGTCATCTCATGTGAAACACGCCCTCTGTTCTTTCCAATGAAAGTTGCGAAAACTTCACAACTTGCAAAAAATATACAAAAATATTTCGTTTAACTAAGAATCCAAAATTTTCTACTACTGTCTGCTTTATTTCAGGTCTGAAAGGGTTAACTGAAAAAGTATTCCTGTCGCTTTTTACGAGATTGAGTGCAGAAAACATTTTTTTTTTGTTTTTTGTTAGATTTTTTAAGTTCCATTGTTCAAGATTGAAATGGCATTGCAAGCTGAAAATAATTGAGTTGATTCAGAAAAAAAAATGCTATGCAAATTTCAGGACTTACCGTTCGAGTGTTTTGCTTATTTCTACAAAATATGTGTAAGTAAATGTGGTGTACTTAATGTTTTTTTTAATGCGAACTCTGTTCAATGTTTATAAGCTGTAAAGAAATTTAATAAGACTTGAAAAAGTTAAGAGCTAAATTATATATTAATAAATAATAACATCACTATTACGATTGTTTATTTTTGTTTTAAATAGTTTATTAATTATATAATATGATATTAAATGTACGAATTGTGTACCTGGATTACATTGATTTTATATGTAGTATTTGCGTAAAAGTAGTGTTATTTTTTATTTACTGTAAACAGAGACATTTGAAAAATACCTGTAGCGAAGTTTAGTTAATATTGATTATTATTTTTAAAAAATCAATCGTTTTTGTAAATTATAATGGAAGAAATCAATCAGTAAAATAAGTGAAAACTGAACTAAAAGAAATTAACATAATGACATTCCAAAAAAGCGTCAAAATTACGCATGCGGTACATCAATCAGGCAACAACACTTTTACCTTTATCCATCGAGCGACAACACGAAGTCTTTTCCTTTTGGGTAGTTTAACAACATGTCATCCCTTGTGGACCCTCCCTAGGCCACCCTAGACCAACCTAGGGCACTAAGACACCTAAGGACATCTTTGGTACCGTAAATCCCAAGGAATTCTTAGGTCACCCTATGTCACATTGGGTCAATCTAGGGCACCTAAGGACACCCTAGGTAACCCAAGGACACCTTAGGTCTCCATAGGCCACCTTGAGTTACCTTGAGGAACCCTTAGTTACTCTAGGACACCCTAGGTCACATTACTGTACCCCTAGGCTGCCCTTGGCTACCATGGGTCATCTAGGCCACCAGACTACCCTGATCTGTCTTACACATACACCCCCTGATAGTGGTCAATTTGAGAAAAAAATGCAATTGTCCGTTGATAGTAAAAAATATATAGTTATATTTTTTTTTATATAATATAAAATCCACAATGTTTACTGTCTTTCCAGTTACTGCGTTTGTTATTTCTTCACCATTGCCAAAATATTTGAGGTGATTGGTCACCTCGGTTCCTTTCACTTTGCACAAAAAACCGACACGAGACGAAGCGTTTTAATGCACTCTCGCGCACAGGCTTTCTTGAGTAGTCTCGCCGAAAGTGCAGAGCAGGCAATATTAATGTACAATTTCAACGAAGTTTTCTCATGCAGAAGTTTAAGTTGAGTGCGACCGTCAAATTATGAAGTCAGTGCTAACCAAAGATATTGAAATATAAGGAGATGAGCTATCCGCCGTTTTTACTAGGTGAGACTGCGCTTCTGGGTGTAATAAACTAAACGAACGAATAATTAACAAATAAACTAAACGAACACTAAATTAAATGAACAAATTCTTTCCATATTCAAACTATATTGTTAACCAATAATAATGCACACCTTCAAAAAATCAAGAAAATGAACAAATTCTTTTTGTATGCAAACTACGCGCATTAGGCCGTAGTGCTAACGCTAAGTAAACTTCACTGTTTAAAAAAGACTAACCACTCACTGAATATTTAATGTGCTTATTGGCAAAACAACACCAAATCAGCAATAACAACGAGTATCAACAACAATCGCCGACATTTTCAAACTGTCGTTGCTCGATGGCACTGACTTGGCGACGTGATAGTTCAAAATCGGTCGCGCGCTGGGTCTGTACTGTTGTCGTGGGCCTTCCATACAAAATAGTAATATTTTTATTCATGACAATGAAAGTTCACCTAGTATTAATTATTGGTAAAATATAATACACGAATATAGCTTTCATTGATAAAATTATGCCATGACCCATAATAATAATATGTCATTTTTGGTGGTGGTTTGTTGACAGTTTTTAAGTACAATATTTTAGCTACTTGCTTGTGGGATGCATTAGACACATTAGGTATTATTAAATGAAATAAGATATTTTATCAATATTTTGTAAGCTTACTTGAGGCTTTGTGTTTGACAAGAATACGGTAGTCATGATAAAAGCGTATAAAATATATAATAAGAGACACAAAAAGCAGAAGCGATTCAACTGAAAATTGATCATCTCATTATTAAAGATTTCAGCATTTTATTCTTCCTTCGGCACATGTTTTTAAATGCAACTAAAGTGGCTTTAAAAGTCTGACATGATCAATTTTAGGATAAGTACTGCAATGGTGTTCCATATGAATTACAGAGATCAAGTTATAAAAATCGACCCTTGAAGAACCAGAAAGAAATCTTGCACGAATTTATCTCGAAAATTGTCTTTAGACAATTGATTTTCAGAGAGTAATACCATTGCAGTGTTTAGGAAAAGACTATAATGTAAAATAGAAAAGAGTTAGTAAGTGACACGTTACCCATATCATGCTTGGATTATCTCGATGAGGGAGATTTTGCCTTACATCTTCAATAGTTTGTAACCAAATGCTGTTCAGTCCACCAAAGTACAAAGAAATTACAAAAAACAATATTACCTCGTGATAGAAGACTGGGTGACAGAAGCGGGCAACACCCGGCCTAACTCTCACGAGTGCTTAGGTTAGGTTATACTTGACTAGGCAGGATGGGTTAGGACTGTCTAGGTAAGGCTAGGTTAGGTTAGGTTGGGATGGATATTCAGGATTAAGTTAGGACGGAATAGGTTAGATTGGGGGGGATTGTGTAGGATTGGGTTACGTCATGTTATATTATATCTTGTCTGTTTCAGTAAGATTTTTTGTTACATTTTGGCGGAATATAAATTATTGCGATTGTACATCATCAAGTTTGATGAAGACATTGATAAATATTCCGCATTAAAATAAGGTAAAACGCATGAAAAGTGGTAAAAAGAAGTGACAAAACCAATGAACACCTTTCGCACAACCGCAACTGTCTTGTTGCCACATGAAAAAACATGTATAACATTGAAGATTTGTGACGTCACTATTTATGTAGATAAAGATATTAGTATTAGAATTTTATAAGGAGTATGAATTATTATAATATTATATAGTGCTTATAAACTGTTCACTGTGGCATTTTAGAAAAAATCAAACAAAATAAAAGTCGATCTATTTTTTGATTGTAGAATCCACGTTGGTTTAAGATCTTGCTTATGTGCGAAGTATATTCTGAAAAGGCTGACCAATACCTGATTTTTTACTTACGGCAGTCCAGTTGCGGGAGTACCTACGAATTATTCGTATCTCAAAAAATCCTGTACTTTCGAGAACTTTCCTTGTTAAAGGCACCTAAGTAGTAGTAAGTTTGATAAACGGTTTGTAACTTTGGGCAAAGTAAGGTCAAAGGAAAAGGTTAACTGTAGTTAGGATAAGACAGGTAAGATTGGGTTGGTTGGGTTTATGTGAGGACGGGTCTGTTACGAACACAAAACAATAGAGAAAGCGCAGGCACAGGCCATCCACATCGAACACAATTGGGGCAGGATCCATTCACATCATTCCTCGGTTGATTCTCGACATTTAATAATAAAATTTTCAAGTGTCATTGATCAAAAACTACCAACAAAGACTTGAAAATATTTTTAAAGAGTTATGCATAGACGGTTTTGGTGTATCGTCTTAAAATTGCTGAGATGAAAGATATCATTTTAGAACCACTGAGAAACAGAAAGTAGTTATTTCGTGGCTTTTGCTTGTCTTACTTCTTCTCGAATTATCAACGTTATTATAAAGATGACCACTAATCTATTCATTTTTAAATGCGATTCTTAGAAAACTTTGCGGTTATATTATTTAGAAGCAGCTTTTATTATAAAGGTGTCTCATTTGGTTTTTATAATTTTAAATCTTTGACCCCTAAGTCCATTTATAAACAATAAGTAAACAATACACATTGATTGACAAAACTTTGCCGTTTTAACAGACATGGCTAATGATCATAATCGACATTTGACATGATAGTTTGGATGAATGACACTAAAATGGGCGATTTATGAAGGTGTGAGAGGATCGATGCATATTTTGTAAAATAGTAATAAGATGAATGAATGAGGGAGAACACAAATTGATGAGTCGTGAGTTTTATATGTGGCCTATCGATCTCAATGCATAATACACATATTCGAGGAGGGTTTAAAACCTCCGTTTGAAATAAAGTTAAATACCTTTCAGAACAGTGGACACTGGAAAACGCAGATACCCAAATGAATAAAGTACAATATTGTAAAATTATGTCCCGTCATAAAAGGGGAATTGGTATGGAGGTAGATAACAAAATAGTAAAAATATTCAGATCATTTTGTATAAAGTCTAACTAATGTGCTTTTGTACTGCCACATAGATACAGTAATATATTTTATACATGAATGGGTTGGGTAGTTTAGATATTATGTCCTGAAAGCTTGAGCTATTTATGGTTGTGATAGGTGCATTTGCAATGGCAGAGGTTGATTAAATAATCAGTGTAGTTTGCCGAGGAATGAAGTATGGTTCCTCGGGCGGGTGGGGATGTGCTGCGCACTGCGCACGCGCCCTGAGCGCTGTGACACAGAGTTCTGCTTTATCGACAGGTGGAAATGAAAACAAAAATGACGTGCTCTTGCTGCAATTTCTGTATTTTACTAATAAATATTTATTTAAAAAAAACCTTTTTAAGAAGTTAAATGCCAATTGGTATTAATAACTAATTTTACAGTGTTTCTTATTCCAAATTAATTAAATTAATTATTGTTTAATATTCTAAAATATTGATCGTGTTACAAGTCAAAATACGCTTCCACTGATTTTTCCCCGTAAATTCAAACTTTACCCTATTAATATGACGCAAGAGTGTTGGCGTCATGTTTTGTTAACAAAAAATTATGTTAATTTCGTGAGCGTATTTCCCAGCTTTTTGTTCATTTCCACTTTTCGATTTGAGAAATGATACGACATAATTTTAAATTGTCGGTTATTAAAAAAAATAACTTAAAATTTCGGGTCTGTGTACCGATACACACCAAGAAGTTATTCACATCCCTTCATCATGTTAAATAAAATTTATTTATCGCAAATTAACAATATCAGACATCCAACGTTATTTATTAGTTTAACAAAACAGAAACACGAACAGAGACACAGTTAGTGGAACGAGTCCACCCCTTACCACAAGGAATATCCATCCATCCAACCTCTGATACCAACACGGCTCTTCTGTGCATGTCACAAAACCTCAACGACTACCACTATGGTCTTTATCTTTATCTCTGGGTACTGACTTGGTTCCTTGAAGCACTGAGGTTACCATATCCAAAGTTATCAGTTTTGCCAAACCAGGGATAACTTTTTATTTATGGAAATTTTGTGGACTTGCAATATATATATAGTCTTTCATGCGATTGATGCTTGCTGTGCAAGATTAAAACATTATATCAATACATCGATTTAGAAAAGTGTGGACACGGAACCTGGGTGTTTCCAGGACGCAGATAATAAACTCCAAAGACGAAAGTTTTTAGTTGATTGCTTTTTGACTACCAAATACAAAAAAAGAGAGGCCATTTGGAAAAGTCCAGTTTATGGTTTTTTGACAAGTCGTTAAGTTCGTGCGTGTGCCGTGTATGGAGAAATGAAGCTGGAGCTGGATGGACGGGTGTTCTTGGGGTCGGGGCTGAACGGGTTCATTGGCGATGTCTCACTCACCATTTTATAATCATCAATTTTGCTGATGGATCGCAGAAAGAAGTTGACACGAACAATCGTCGGACCATCGCCTTTCAAAAAAATAAAGAATAATGGAATTTTTAATGTTTGATATAAATAGATGATAGTGTGTTGTCTAATTCTACTTTTAATTCCTGAAAAAGAAAATTTCAACCAGTTTTTGTTTTCAATGCTACGGTACCTTTATTTGTAAAATAAATCAGAATTGGCGTCTTGCTTAAACTCTTGCCTATAATTATAAAAAATAAGAACAATTATCTAGGTTTTTTTCTTTCTTCTCTTATAAAAATGTTAACCTCTAACAGGTGTCTAAAATCAATCCGTGATTGATTTTAGAATTTTTTTTTTTTGTGAATTGTGTTGATAATTTTTAAGTGGTCGAGAATAGTTTTGTGAAAATTAGCTCAAATAACTTGACGAATGAAAGGAGAGGGTGGAAATCTTTAATCCAAAATATGAATTATGTTTTGTAAAATGAGCCCAATTTTAAATAGATACATGATAAGAGATGATGATGATAATAAAGACGGTTTTGACCCACATGCACAGTTACAACAACAAACCAGTCGACAATTTCACGGCGGTCTATACATGATAAGGAAATGATGTCAAGGATGCTTCAAAATTATCCTTTAACATCTCTTGGGATAAAAAACACAATTTCTTTGTTTCTTTGATAAAAAATATAAAAGGATTAGTTAACCAAGTAACTTTTTCCTATATTGACGGGAGATAAACTTTTCCCCGACAATGGAGGTGATAATTTATTTTTTTGATGAAAAAACGTGAAAAGCTAATAAATAAAGATTAGAAAGAATAAATTAAGAATAGCACACTCAGCAGCACGACGTTTGTGATGAGATGATTGTCAACTGGTCAATCTAGACGAACTATGGAGGCGCGCGTTTCATGTCCGGCCATCCGCAAATATTCTAAATCTTCACTATTGCCACAGAAACATCTCCAGTGATACTAGATACTCATAAAATTCAAAGGACATCAAAAGATGTCAAAGTGAGCTGAAGGATAGTGAGATGGAATATGTGCTGATGAACCCGCAGGCGGTACACAGATGACAGACAATGAGATGAACCAAGGTAACGAGGAACGTTTTACGAACTCTGACCAATAAAATACTACGATAGTAATACCAACTAGACATCTTTAGACCAATATTAAAAATCCACATATATTCAAAACAAAAGAATATGAAACTCTAGTAAATACTGGAAGGCTAATTATTGAAATCAAACATAAAATGTAAATAAAAATTAAGTGTACGATCGATTGTTTGATGTTGAGAGCATCCCGAATATTTAGAGCATTCACAAACCGAAACAAACTGTGGCTCACATTCCCCAAAAAGTGGTGACAGTGTGAGAAATAATAAGGTGCTTTTTGTAGATGTTTCAGGAGTACTTTTTGTGAATTTTACAGCCAAAAATACCCCCTTTAAAATTCTTTCCTAAGTTCTTAAAATCATATTATGCAATTACTGTATTTTTTGTTGTGACAATAATAAAAAAAATATTCGAGAAATATTAAAATCTTTATCGTTATGGAACTGATAAATAAAACAGTTTTATGAGTTAAAGAAGGACGTCGAATATTTTTGGCTGCATACCTGAGTCACGTTGTAAAAAATAAACTTTGTCGTTACTGTAAGAGTTTTGTTTTCAGCGCTTTTGTGCCGCAGAACTTACCATAGTGACGTCATCGATCTTTGAGATACTTCTCACAAATATGTTGACCCGGACAATGGCAGGTCCCTCTAGCGAGGCATCGGAAAACAAACAAATGATTTATTTCATATCAGGGGTTCCACGAGGATCATCTCTTGGACCTCTACTATACACCGTTTAGCATAATCGTTTGGGACTATTCTAGCCACTATTACAACACTTCATCGTTTCATCTCTTAGTATCTCAATATGTTGTATTTTTGCTTTCTTATAAAATAATTAAATAAAAGTATTCTGGACTCAAATTAACAACACAAATATATCACAAAAAAATAAAACATAAAAGCGACACAACATATTAATACCAGTATAAAGATATTTCCAAAGCCAAGAATTCCATTGTATGAGTCCGAGAATTTCCCTTTTTTGGCGAAAACGATAAATATTTGGTGAGTTTTTTTTGATGTGTTAAAAAAGCTTTTGTAGGTACTGTTACATTTTTGCTTCGACGTCAAGCAGTTTTGAAAACTTACCGAAATAGTTGTGTCAATCCATGGAACTTTTTTGGAACACAATAATAACATGAAAGATACTTACAGGAAAAAAAACTGCTACCCGATTCTGTAAAATAGAAATTCTAAGCAAGATACAACCACTCCTCCGAAACAATGGAAAAGTATCGAATTTGAAAAACCTCAAAAGTAATCAATCACTTACAAAAAAAAAGGAAGGACAAATTTGAATTGCACACTGTAACATTTTAGAAAAAATATATAAAGTTCTATCGAAAAAATATTTAGCAACAATGTTCTTCTATTGGCAGTCATAATGTCAAACCAAAACCAAACTAGTACATTCATATTATGTGCCATGGCTTTATGGAGGAAGGCGATAGTTGCCGAGACGGGAACAGGGTAATAACTAGAGACCCTACGAGGACTTGGGAAGTAATAAAAGGTCAGCCTTCTCTGATTAGATATAAGAAGACCGCATATGATTGCAAAGTAACACATTTCCAAAATACTAAAAACAGTAGGTATACAGATGGTAAATTGGATGAAGGCATGCAATAATGATGGTTTTTTGAGAAGTAACCATCATTGGTGACTGTAAGTATGTATGTTTGCTTCCTTCTCTTTTACGGGTGATTTTAACCGTGCAGTGGATGTAGAAATGTGGTTTTTTATTAGTGTGTGTTCTCTGCTTATCTCTCGATTAACCCAAGAATATATATTTTTTTAAATAATACTTCAATGCGTGTCTGGATTATCTATTTTTTAAACTACCGAAGTCTATGTCTGATTTAATGGTGCACCAATGAAATTTTGAAATTAAGACTATAATATTTATATGTCTGTAGTTCAAAGAAGATTTTTGATATGTTTTCACGTTAAATAAAAAATTTTCACAAAAAAGTATTCATGAAAGTTATATAATCTACTTTCTTTCTTCATCAATTCCAGAAAACGCAGGGTTAGAGAGAATTAAACTTTCGATACTATTTTTTTATTTTTATTTATTATTTCATAAATTTTTATTTGTTACAGTTTTTTGTATTTTTTTTAACTACCATACTAGGCTAATGCATTAATGCAACATTCTTCCAAGTTGTTGAGATGTGAGTTGACGAAAGATGCTAATATGCTTTACGGGCTTTATGTATTAGTATACATGTTCAGTGATATTTTGTAGAAAGAGATAGACATTACCTATGAATGATTTTCTACGTTTGCCTAAGTCCAATTCTACAAAATTACTGTCAAAGGCCAATAATCTTTTTCGTCTCAATGATTTTTTAAATTGTCGTTATTAAGAAGGGAATCAGAGAAGCGGCATCTAATTAGCACAGCGGTAGACGCCTACTTTAAAAAAATAAAAAAATAAATCTATTACAGCATACGAATTCAAAAAACAAAAAAAAATTATAACCCAGAAAAGAATAGAAAGAATTTTCGATACATAACTGCTTCAAAAGTTTTCCAAATCCCAAATTAAAATTTATGTGCCAACACTCAGTGAGTACAAAAAGAGTGAAGATTTTATCTCAGAAAGACTTTATCTGACACACGCAAACGCCCAAATTACGTTTGTATTAAAGGCCATTTTTTAACGATACGAAAACATTACACTGTAAATTAAATAACAGTGCTGAAAGGGTCAAGTTTTGATTTATGATAGATACAGCTTATTTTGAATTCACAAAATATTATTTTTCTGTCCAATTCAATATTCTCTCCCCTCGTTTGTTAAGATTGGTCAAAAAGAAACCTTTGATACGTATTTGGCACATAAATTGTTGTCGAATATGAGTTAAAGTTTCCCTGAATTTGACAACTCGTGAAAGTTGGAAAACAAAACTGTGGCTATGACTTGTTTTTGGTTGTAAGGGTGTCCTGAAGGAGACTTACCATTTTAATGTCGCTTATGGTGAGGATGTTTCTCACAAACAGGTTAATTCGTACCACGGCCGCTCCATCTGAAGAGGAGTGAGACAACAGTATGGCACACAAAACACGGACATACACATGGACAAATCCAGACTGGACGTTCTTGGGCAATGTGGTGATAAAGTACAAAACATACACCCAGGCGTCGAAAGAGTTTATTAAAACTGGAATACCGCAGGGCTCCGATCAAGAGACGTTGGTATTTTCATTATTTTAAGTCAGTATCATCAGACCAAATTTAAAAGAACTAGAATAATACCACATCTATTTTTTAATCAATACTCCAAATCAAGACAAGTCGTTTTTAGGAAGTTAGATGGTTTAAGTTGACGAAGAATTGTTAATTAATATATCGCACAGTCTCACTCTGACTATGAAGGATCATATTTCTTTGACATTAGATGTAATTTGAGCCATCTTCGAGATGTATTAAGTTCATTGTTTTGTAATAATTATGTATCCCAAATTCGAAATGGTATAACTTTTTTCTTTGTTACGTAATATTTTACCCATGTTATGCATTTTGATTGAATATAGGATAGTGAGAAGCATGAATTTATATTACGTGTTGACATAAAGTGTAGCTCCAATATGAATGTGTCCAGTAATCATGCAAATCCATATAAACATCAAATAATTGGTTTTGCGGGAGAGGGTATATTTTTACATAAATTTTATATTATATTATAGTACATTCTTCAAAGATTTTGTATGGTACAGTTATAAAATCACATTTGCAAATAAAAACACCGAGATATGTTATGAGTTACAGGTAATAGATAATAGTTTATAATGTCACGTGTAATTATTATTAACATTCAATACAGGGTGCAAATAGCATGTTTTATTTTAAAAATAACATCTTCATGGTTCAAAAAGGCCAAGAAATAACGTTTACGAATTGACCTAATGTGGAGGAAATTAATATACGCAAGAGTTATGAGCAGGTGTCACATTTACATACCTGCACTATCAAAAAAGATCATCTGAACGATGACACCTTTAACTTGTAATTATTTGTAAAATCATCAAAAGTCATCAATGCTGATTTGGCGTTTTCATAATAACGAACCTCCATAATCTGACATCCAGATACATATGAAAGTAAAACCGTTTATGAAAAATAAAATAAAATTTCTAAGCATATCAAAACTCAAAAAGAGGATGGAATAGTTGGATGAAGGCATGCAACAGTTCCGATGTTCGAGAAATTAACATCATTTTTGGGTGCTGCAGTAAGCTTTTTAAAATCTGATTTTTATCTATTTATTGAAATTATCTTCTCCACCAGAATGATGTTTAACATCTAGATATCTTGAAGAAGGGGAATAGCTGCTTCTAAATATTACACCCATTGACACTGATAAAACATTTAGAAAAACACCACATTGATAAATGCATACATTTTCAAGAACCAAAAATTATACAAGCACACTTACTATCCACAAAATTATATATAAGATTGGACGGTTTCATTGGCAGATTATGTATAACAACGAGAACGTACAGATTAATAAATAAATCTTAGTAAATATGCACCAGTCCGTCACATTGAAAATATTGCTTGATTAATTATTTTTTTAATTATTGGAAGAGGAGTACTTGTTACATATTATACTGATAACAAATATCGTAACCTAATCTCCATAGATTAGAATATTTTATAAAAAATACTTTGAGGTAGAAGAAGAACTGCTGTAATTGAGTATCATTATACTTGTTCTAAAAATTCACTGGAATTTATATTTATTTTAATAATACAAATAAGTCAAATAATATAATATAAGTATTTTTCTGCTTTACCTCATAATGTTATTCATAGTTTAATTGAAAAAATTAAGACTGGTGAATTTAGACTTTTATGGTTAAATAGAAGTGCGACAAACTAGTGAATATTTTCCAAAATTTTCTAATTTAAACACTCCGAGAGAACGGACTCTTTAGGAGAAAATAATTCTATACCAGACAGTGAATTTTCATGAATATGGTTTAGAGCACAGATTTGATATTATACCTCCATAAAACACGTGTTTTGAGAAAATCATTAAATGTGTAAATAATATCCATGGATAGGATGACATATTCTCAAACACAAAAAATTGGGATTTCCTTAGTCTTTTTTTCTGTCTTGTACATATTAGACAAAAGTGAAAATACAACGCTTGCATTGACGAATATGTTGAACTATTTTCAGGAATTGAAATTGTATCAATTACTGCACAATTTTATTGTTCGTATATATTATTTATACTAAAATTCATAATTAGTTTTTTAAGGTCATTGTCATATATAGGATTATATTTCCCTGTTTACTTAGCGGTTCCGCACACTAGTGACCAAACACATGTGAAAGCCCTTGCCAAATGTACGATTCAACCGAAGATTTAATCTAAAACACCATAGATCTAAAATATAGTTCTGCTACTCCAACATAAATTTATTTTCTATCGATTTCCATATTCTAATTTATATTTGCTAAATGCTGTCGGTAATATGTAAACATTGAGATGTCCAATGATATTTAGCGAAAAAAATATTAGAAAATCGTTAAAAAAACATTTATTCTTGTCAAGCAAAATTTCCAATTTCTGGTGATTTTTAGTTTAAAATCTTAGATTGAATCACACTCACCGCAATATTTTTACGTGCACTTGGTAGTTAGCGAGTAGGACCGCAAGGAATCGAGGATTTGGTCGATTACTCATGTTGGTAGAGGTGTCCTTTGGAGACTTACCATTTTAATGTCGCTAATGGTGGTGATGCTTCTGACAAAGGTGTTAATTCGTACCACGGCGGGTCCATCTGGAGATGATGAGCACAACAGTATGGCACACAAAACACCGACATCCAGATGGACACATCCACAGACAAAACAATTCAAAACCCTTAACCAAATCTATATCTTCCTATATTCAGTAGAACAATGTTATCTCCAAAAGTGGTACAACAACTCTATTGTCACTATTGGTAACTTGTATTGTCCAAATAAAGGAGCAGAGTCTTGCAAAACAAGAAAATGAGCTTTATGGTCAATGAGCAGAAACTAATTTTGTTAGAAGGCGGGGTCAACCCAAAAAAATTACCAATCACCATTCTGGATATTCCGAATGACATCGGCAAAGCCGCGCAGTACATTTAGCTAATTAACATAATATGAGCCTGGAACTAAATACCTCCTATATTGAGGCAACACACGGGTAAAGTTTTAAGTGTCCTGTAAAGTTTTACTTTTGTAGATAATGTTGTTTGACTGTAAGCCCTCGATCGAATATGTACCCTATTTTTACCATAAATCTTGAGTGAAGGTATACCGCTAATGGATCCGTTATAAACTCTATTTTGATCACAGAAAGAGATGTTGCAATGGACTCCAGTGGCTGGACTATAGCAATTAGGAATTACAATACCTCTACGATATTTTTCCAGGTTGGTTTTTAGTTCTTGGATTTGATTGGATCGGTATTTTGCAAGAAAGCTTTTTTTCTAGATCCATTGATTTTCTTGAAATGAAATACTTAGTAAACATTATTTATGATATTAACTACTAGCAGTCAACTTAATTTGCAAATTTTTTTTTGAATAATCATATAACCAAATAACTAAAATTTAATGGTTAGCAGCGCTACGTGTGTTTTTAAAACGATTTATTCACAAATGTTACTTACACACGTCTGCTATTAGTGGCTTACTGGATAATAGTTGCTTAATTTTGTTTTTATTTTGTATATTTCTTGTTTATAACTCTAAAAATATCTGTTAAAATTCAGTAAGTGATGTCAATAGTTACTAGGTATTCAAAAAGAGGTGTTCAATGAATTGCAAATTCTTTAAATAGCTCTTCTGCATCAATATCTGTAGGTATCCTGCAATATCCATTTCATTTGTTAGCTACAAGTTTGGGCTGTATGCAACAATGTTTATTATCAAAAAAACTTGTTTAAAAACTTATAACATATTTTATAACGACCTTAAGCACTTTTTGAAGTACTTTAATATGAATAGATTTTGGTACGAGTACCTCGATACTTTATTGTCAATGTGGATATGTCCATAGCATGCAAAACCATATAATAGTATAATATCGTGTATGTAGTTACCCATGTTATAAATATCGCACGATAAGGTCAATTTCATAATTAATACGGACCTAGTTCACAGTTTAATAGTTCAAGAGATCTGTGTCACGGTTTTAACACAATGTAGCACATATTATTAAAAAATTTCATAGGACATGACGGAAAACATAGAAAGATATATAATGTTGTACATTTTCTGAAAAACATAACCAAACAACCAATTGTACATATACAGACTAAAAATAACGAAGGGGTCAATTCCATCCTAATTATTATTTTATCCGTCAAAATTCATAATTCAACCCATTTTTTACACTCGTCCAAATGCATTCAAATCAGGTCTGGTTTTAACTGTAATACCTTGTAACGGGGGTGATTCGACATATGTATCATCTTACCCCGTTTTCTTGTTTCACAACAAGAATATCGATTAGCTACAACTACTCTACTTCACATATTTGACCGATGGAAGAAGCGAGTCACGCTGCTGACTTCAGTTCAGATCAGGCAGGCTTAAGGGAAGGATGACACATCAGACACATTGCACTGTGAACCAAACTTTTCTGAACATCGTGAACCGAAAAAAACGCTTGCACGATCTGAACTGAAGTCAACAGCGTGACTCGCTTCTTCCTTCTGTCAAAAATGTGAAGTAGATAATATGTTAGCAGCTGATCGATATTCTTGTTGCGAAACAAGAAAACGGGGTAAGATGACACATGTGTTGAATAATGGTTACGATGACGAATTATTATTTTATTTGCTTACGAAATGCAGGATAATTGCCTATTTGAATACTTACGTAGGAATCATACTTCGACTAAGAACTACCAACATCCGCATAGTTTTGATTGGCTAATATGTTTAGATATATATTGTCTTTAATGATTAAATATTAAAACTTGAGGTTTTACTCATTAAGTAAAAAAAAAAACTTTTACATAGGTTGGAGTTGGCTGGGTTGGTTGGTTCACAGAAATTCAAATGTAACACTGATATCAAATGGGCAACAATTAGGAGGCGGGTACGGATACCGCAACCCTGGAAATCATCTATCGGATAACCATCACCTCTGCCAGGGATCCCAAGTGGTTCACTACAATTGGTGACTTGGCACGGACGTCCGGGTTAATGGGGTGGGGTTTGCCTGGGACTTGGTGATGGATGCATCTGCCCACCAACTTCGTGGTAGGCCGGATGAGGAGAGATTGATTGATGGAGACTTTTAGAACTCTCCAGCAGGGCTCTCTCGGAACATCGCCTTGCACCGCTGTGGGAGGGATGTATGCCATGCGTCCGTCACTCCTGGATACAACGACCTCCAGAGTTTTACCTACCCCTCACACCTTTTCCTTCCCAGTGTCACATCACTATTATCATGTCCTTCACATCACTACTGATTATCTATAATATCTTTACTAAAATGTCTAATCTGTCAACAGTCGTGATAATAAAAGATCTAATTTTTAAATCCAGTTTAACTGTGCTTTCCTTATCATCAAAGTCAATTAATTAAGAATACACCCAAAACGTCCCCTACTTCCTTTCCTCGAAAGAACCTCCACACTGCATCCCAAAAGATTTAGGCCCTGAGGGGAATTATTTTCCTCAGGGCATTCTAATACGGCCCTGGAATTGGTATTTATCAGGAAACTTGAAAATTTAAAAAAAAATCCCGCTAATTGGCTATTTGACGACAACGTTACATTTGAATTTTTGTCAAACATGCCAACCTTAGTTATTCTTTATTATCTACTGTAGGTCAGAATCGAATATTTTGAGTTGGTACCTACTCGTATGATATTTAATATTAACATACCAACAAATACGACTTGTATACAAAGTACGTAGCCGCGAAACGCTAGCATCCTGGAAAGGGTGAATATTAGTATCTATGAAAAAGTTACATATTTTGCAGCAAAGGGTCAAACGAATGTTTGTAATGGTTTGTAACCGAAAACATATCATTTTTGCCTTTTTACAAATGCGCAAATAGAATATGAAATAATTTTAATAATTAATGCAGATGGGGTATTTCAAACGGAAATATAATAATAATACCTGTAATTATAGGAATCTGAAAGATGCCATCAAAGGGTCTAATCTCTAAAATTGGGATGGGAAGCCCCGAATGCACTGTTACCGTCATAATAATTGATTTCATTCACTGTATGTTGCTCTTTTGACTGCTTAATTATTTATTTGGTAGTTGGGAACGGCTATTCCCTTTGGATAGGTTGGAAAAGTCACCCAATTGTAATGGAAAACAGTAACTAATTTCCTTGAAATAAATCAATTTCTATTTCCAGTTAAGGTAACACGAACCCGTGGTCAGTACTGTGGACTGTGGGTCTGTATTTCTGTAGCCTTGCTTCTATCACGTCACCTATTAATAATGTAAAAAATCTACACAGCAATAAACGCCGATAAAATTTTAAATTTTGAATCACAAGTATCCATTCTTCGGCACGCGACTAAACACATTCACTTCCAGCGAAACGAAAAAGAAAATACTGATAATTTAATAATAACATTAGACCTTATATTTCTAACTAACAATCGCTGCCTGCCCCTAACACAGAGTTGGGGATCTACCGCCACGAATTCGTCTTGTACATAATCTTTTGTTATTTTGACTCCTGGCATGGCCCGACTGAACTAGTTAAATTCAAATGACCTTATATCGTGGGGTAATTACTACAACTAGGTAACTACAAAACCAGCGTTTTGGAGTTGACACACTAAAAGCGTAGCTTTATTTCTTCGTCTATGAATGCCACAAACAGAAAAGTCGTAACGCAATTGAATTATCAAGTTATTTGAAGGTGTTGTTTGTGGTTATCTCCAAAAATGGTATAGTTTAATTCTATAACTACCACTAGCGTTTATGTGTTTTAATTAGGCAACTATGTGTGTGCAATATTGCATGTAACAACTTTGTAAGTCATTATATTTTTGTAAATAAATACGTAAAAAAAATTATTAGCCATTTTCTTATTTCCAAAATATAAGTTTTACGGTTCCCAACACACCAATCTATGATTTAACAATACTTATCAATTTACAACAACCGATTTATCACATTGATTACCATCTTATAATTCAATTCCCAACAAAACTGATTTCAGAGTTACCTAGTTGTAGTAATTTACCCCATGATATTATTTTATATCTACCAATATATCTTATAATAGTTAAACTAATTTATATGTTTTTTCATCAGGAATAAATACAAATATTTTAATAATTATTACAATATTAATGTATTATGGATGGGCTTTTTAATGGATAATATTTTAAGTGTTGATTTCTCGAAGGCAAATGATTATTAATATTTCAGTATTATAAAAATTCTACAATACTTAAGCTCTATACATTTTCCGATATTTGCTTCTGTGATGAATTTTATTAGATTAAAAAACGGAAGCAAATCAAACCCCATAGCAGAATGGTAAGAACTTGGAGTCTGGGCCATAGACTCACGGGTTCAAAATCCGTTAATTACTCGTAATTTGATTTTAAATCCTGGCAATATTCAATTACCATTCTAAAGGCATTCAACCGTTTTTTGCTATTCTCCTACAAAGAAATGAAAAGAATGTTTACCTTTTTTTCTCTGTCTCTACACCTGTTTCTATCCGGAAATTATTTCACACATGATTCAATATGTTTTTAGCTTCAATTTTTTGTTCATAAATAATAACACGGTGAATAATCATTCAAAGAATAATAACTAGTCAGTTTAATGATGAAAAGTTTTTTTTCACTGCTAACTTAATTTAAAAACAAGACTCAAAGACATATTAACAAGTTTGTTACTATAATGCCTTGTGCAAGAATATAAGTGAATTATTATGAGATAATAAATTGAAGTTACCAAATTGTAGCAACCGGAATCTATTTTTTATTTTCTATTAGCCGAAAATAACTTTAAAAAATTTAATTAAAAACCAATCGACATTAATGAGGATTTCGTAAATTTGTTGGTTTTGTATATTTTACCACAAGACAGTTGTGGCAAACACCAGGATTTAGGACCAGTGTACACAATTTTATTATAAACAGCCATTCCTAAATTTTAGTGCATTTTAAATCTCATGATAGAAGTTAGGTGTATAAGTTAAAAATATTTGCATTTATTTAGTAATTCCAGAGAGAAACTGCTGGGCAAATATCTCGACACCAGATCTCAACGTTTGTGAGCAACTGCTGCTTGAGCATTACAGAAACTGGTTTATGTTATTATAGTCTGTTAACGAAAAATTTATATTAGCAGGAACTGAAAAAAAAATCCGTTTTCTAATTTATTAAAAATATTTAATTTAATCAGACACAAGTGGTGTTAGGATAGGTTAGGTATTTACCTACTTAACATTGGCCTACGTGACTAAGGTGTATACAAAATTTCCAGATCCTGACATACAGTAGGTAACCTTGATAGAAACACAAAATCGGTTGTTGATTGTTTCAGCCGAAATCATTAGCTGTTTTAACAGCCCTTTAACCCTAAAGAAGGACGATAGAACCCTCTCCACTTACACAAAACAGGAGAAGATTATTAAAATCCAATCCCAACCTCAACAATTTTTTTGGGATTGTCCTTTAAAATCTTTACGAAAAAAACATAGAATATCGATATTTCACACAGTTCTGTTCAATCGCAATTCTATCTCTTTAACAATCTACGCATGAAATACGGAAATGGGAAACAATCGAAACCCAGATGAACGACAAAGGGGATATAACAGTGTTTGGATGAAACCACGTTCCACCGAAAATTATACGTTTATCGTTGATTAACTGTTTTAAATAATAACAATAGGTGAAAATAGTTCCATCCACACGAAACTCGCACAGCGGGCTGAGCCTCTCCCAATAGAACTTACATAGAACGTGAAAATTAACTTCAAATATTTGATGAATCCGTCAATTTTTTTTAAACAACCCGTCCGAAGTTTACCGGCCTCCCCATCAATGTTAAAGTATTTATTAACTTTCTTGCATTTCTCTGCGCGTTGTGCAGTCGTCATGTGGGAAGAACCAATGATAATAACAAATTTCAGAAAGTTTTAAGTTCTCTGTTGTTTTTTGTAAAAGATTGATTAGATACCTGATTCTTTCGAAATGACTTTTTAGAAACAATGTTAGCTTGTGATTGTAATTGATTTAAAACCATTGTTAATGTAAGTCAGTTAATGCCCAAAAGAAGATATTCATAAACCGATCTCGTAAAAGTTTGATAAAACCCTGTAACACCTGTGTACACTTCTAATAAAATCTTTAAAACCTGAATGATCCTGGACCGCATTCAAGAGTGCCTGTAAGTATTAATAACATACATAAGTCATCGTAAAATTTGTGACTTTTTATGTTAGGTTTCTCTTATTTTGGCTTATGCGGATGGAAACCTAAATCGTGTAAATAAAATCTGACATGCGCCCGTGATCTTCCAAAAACTTCTCTAAAATTCTAGATCATCGTGCTGACGATATTTTTGTGCTGTTTTGAGACAAAGTAACCAACTTCTGTCCCTAACTCTTAGTAACCATATTGGTAAAAACCCTGTGAAACATCGACACGCTTCAAATAAATCTTAGATTTTAGAAGACTAGCTTAATTTTTCTTAGAATTATTATACAAAATTTCCTTAGAGTTATTACATATTTCAACATCATTGCTTGCTGTGCTATTTTGGTTTTTTCTGGTAATAATCTTAATCACTTGGATAAATCATGTTATTCCCCTGTGATCTTCTAAAAAAAAGCCTTAGAGTTTGGGCCATTCAAGATCTCCCTTTGGATTTTCTTAAAAACATTGATCATATTAATTAAAAAGTTGGTAAAAACCGTAATACCCTTAATCCATTCAAATGAACCATTAAAATAAGGGTCATTCTCGATCTCTAAAGACTAGTTAAGATTTTCTTAGAAATGATAGTTACCTAATAACAACACATTATTTACTAGGTACCATGCTTTTTAGAGCTCGTGTGAATATATTACTTTGGACTAAACTGGTGATACCTTACATCATGATAAACTCTGTTATGCCCCTTATGATTTTCTAAAAAACTTGGACATCAATAAGGATTTCTTTAGAATTGATAACATAAATCACAATATTTACTGTGCTTTTTGGGCGACCAACATCAGGTCTAAACTGATGATAACCTAACATGATGTTGGGGGTTCATAAGGTACTATTTACACAACAGTTTTGGATGGGGTGGATGTGTGGTGATAGATGTTTAATGGTGGATAGTTATAATCAGAGATTTCAGCCTACCTGTGCCGTTGATGCCCGAGGGTCTAATCCTGGCGTCGTATCGTCCTGGACCCAGGATCTGATCCAGAACCTGTTTTTCCTTTTCCCTGAAGTTGATCTTCGCGTTATTACATCTGGAATTTTCAGGATTATTAACATTGTGTTTAATTACCACCGCGCAGTAAGGACTTTGGGGTTCATATTTCTAAGCTATATTTCTAGGATGTATAGATTGATAGATAGTATTGTTAAACAAAGGGAGATGTAGCACGGGAGCGTTCCGACTTAGCCCAGCTACGACTAATGAATATTATGCTTTTGGTGTGTAGGCAAAAACTAAGGCAATAATCCGACATCGTAGAGGGGGTGCCTTTTCGAAGTGAAATTCATCCCCTATCAAAATATGAAAAAGAAAAAAAAAATTAAACGTTTTTTAATATGATTTCATAAAAGGGACCCAAATGCGCCAAAGGCAGTGGAAATTTTGACTCTATTCCTCGTGGCAATTGTGTTATATTGTAGTCAATTTGGGAAGGAGGACTGGGGACCTAGCATGGGCGATCGATATCGATTGATAGGATAACTTTCGGTAACTTTCTTTAGTTCCCTAGCATTATTGTAGATCGCTAACGAATAAGTAACAGTTCACCATGACTGAGTGTTCTTAATATATCTAACCTCAACTGTTGTTTGTGCGTTAGCGTTCTGCAGTTGTCCTAGAGAACGATGAGAAGTTACCGAATGTTATCCTATCAATCCTTATCGATCGTTCATGCTATTACCCATATTCCCTAATTATAGAAGGCAAAGGTGTTCCGTAATACTAAATCACCAACTGTGGGTGCAATTAAGTTTGGGTACAACTTTGCATTTCAATTCCAAAATGTGAGTCAATATTTCGGAAATAATTGAAAACAATAGATATGAATATTTCTGAAGGAAAGTATGAAATTATTAAGTTTATTCCTGTGAAGTTTTCATTACAAGTAAAGACATGGAGACGTGCCAACACAATTACACGGAACATTAAACAAGAGGTCAAACTCTGAGCCAGCAAAATATGAATGCAAATAATCATTGAATAGAAAATTCTTATCGCCAAATTATATGTGTCAAGACCCTTTCACTTCTACACTTTAGATGGGCAAATTAAATTTACTATTTTTTCGATAGCAAAGATCGACATTTTTACGTGTATCTACTGAAATCTCACATCACCATTAAAATAACCTGCTGACATTAAATGTACCTCCGAAACATACTTCTAAATATAATTCTGTAATCAACACGTTTTAATTATGCACACGACCATTCATAAAACATATTATCTATTTTCTGTGGCGCGAATTGAAACTCGAGAAAAGTGGTATGTTCTCATCGTCTGCTGACTTCATTACCATCACAATTGTAGTTAAGATTGAGATGTGCGAATTGTCCACTTTCTCTTTAACGAGAAATTGTTCTGTAAACTGCACCAACAATGTAATATTACAATAAATCTTATTTGATAAATCCTTTTTGATAAAGACGCAAATCTTAACGGCTGATTGAAATATTATATTTAACATTCTTCGACCAAATTGACCGATGTTAACATTGCATTTGGTAAATATTGCGTAATTCAATTGCGGGTTTGGGTACTGCCGCCCCGGGAACCATTTATTGAATAACCAACATCTCTGCCATAGGTCACCCCAAGTGCTCCGCTTGATGACCTAGCCGGGGTGTCCGAGTTCATAGGGTGAGGTTTGTCCGGTTCTTGGCGGCGGATACGTCTGCAAACCAGCTGCACGGCAGGCCAGATCGGGAGAGAATGGTTGATGGAGTCCTTTTGACTTCTCCACCCGTACTCACCCGCAATGGGAGGGATGGATTCATACGTCCGTCACTCCTGGACATACTAACCCCCAGATTTCTACCCACCCCTACTACCCTTTTCCTTCCTAGAACTTCATTTCCTTCCTTTCCTAAAAAGACCCTCCACACAGCATCCCCAAAGATGACATAGTTCCTGAGGGGCATTCTTTTCGTCAAGGCCTCCTGTGTGAAGCTAACGTAAAAAATAATATTTCTCGAATAAGTTTTAAGTAGATATAAAAGTATTTGGAGTTATAATTGTCAATCATGATATTATTAGTATCGATAAAATAAATGCAATTTTCACAACCTATCATTCTGACAGAGATTAACAGATAGAAGCTGTTGACATATTCAAGTGCCAGAAGTTTTGTTTTTACTTCTGGTGAAATTAAGCCAAGTCTGACCTGGTTGGGTTCCTTTCTTATAATTCGTGGCTCGATTCGCGACTCGGTTCGCAAAGTAATGCAGTCTTACCTGGTTAGTTGGAATGAGCAGCACAGTAGCGCCAGAAGCAGATAAAGCCTGATGGGGGACTCCGCCATAACACTCCTCTGAAACAATACTAGTTGGGGCTCACCTGGCTAGTTGGAATGAGCAGCACAGTAGCGCCAGAAGCAGATAAAGCCTGATGGGGGACTCCGCCATAACACTCCTCTGAAACAATACTAGTTGGGGCTCACCTGGCTAGTTGGAATGAGCAGCACAGTAGCGCCAGAAGCAGATAAAGCCTGATGGGGGACTCCGCCATAACACTCCTCTGAAACAATACTAGTTGGGGCTCACCTGGCTAGTTGGAATGAGCAGCACAGTAGCGCCAGAAGCAGATAAAGCCTGATGGGGGACTCCGCCATAACACTCCTCCGAAACAATACTAGTTGGGGCTCACCTGGCTAGTTGGAATGAGCAGCACAGTAGCGCCAGAAGCAGATAAAGCCTGATGAGGGACTCCGCCATAACACTCCTCTGAAACAATACTAGTTGGGGCTCACCTGGCTAGTTGTAATGAGCAGCACAGTAACGCCAGAAGCAGATAAAGCCTGATGGGGGACTCCGCCATAACACTCCTCTGAAACAATACTAGTTGGGGCTCACCTGGCTAGTTGTAATGAGCAGCACAGTAGCGCCAGAAGCAGACAAAGCCTGCTGAGGGACTCCGCCATAACACTCCTCTGAAACAATACAACAAATCTGCTTAGATTCGTACAGTTAGATAAAAATAACTAAGGAAACAGATGAGGTCACTTTGTGCTATGCATAAAAATCTTGTCTTAAACATTAGTTTACCAATTAAAAATTATAATAAATATTTGACAAGTTAAAGTATTTCACCAAAAAATGTAGACATAATTTGTCTCGACGCCATCTAGTGAGAGAGTTAGCACTTATAATGCATTTCTCACAAAAATAAATTGGTTGTTTTCAGGTGAAAAATGTAATAAGCAGTAATTGTTGAATGAAACACTAGTATATATTGAATTATTTGGCGGGTGGGAGATAAACCGACGTAGCTCAGTTGGTAGAGCAGTTGACCAGATATCAGAAGGACGCGGGTTCAAGTCCCGTCGGCGGCATTTATCTTTTCTCGGGAGATTTTTTCAATGTTGATGAGTGTTTCAGGCTAATAATTATTGCGTATAATATTCAAATATTTGTTTGTATTGCCGACACACTTGCGCTATACTCTAGTGGCTTGGCCTATTTCAGTTTATCGCTCGCCATACATTCCCAACGGGAACGGGTGAGCGTGGGCGAACCATAATATTATACTGAATAGGCCAAGCCACGAGAGTCAAGCGCAAATGTGCCTGCAACATTACGTTCAGTAGCGTTACCTACGTCATAGCCTCGAAACGTTTATGAATTGAAGTTTTTAATAATAATAATAATTGGATAATTTGTAGAGCGCCGTTTTCGTGAAAAATCACCCCAGGGGCGCAATGATGAAAATATGAATACTTTATATTTTAGTGCCACAGTAAAGTAAAAAAATTTTACAGTAATTTTTGTGAAAATGTGGCATTTTGTGAAGATTCATCAGTTTACCGCGTGTTTCACAAGTTTTCCGAACACCATGTATATTCCCAAATAGGTAGGTAGGTACCTACAACTGTACAATTTCTACAACAAAAAAGTTAACTAAAGACTAATTTTCTTAACAACAAAAACATTTCTAGCACCCTGTTAATCATCCTTATGGACAATGTTTCCTTGTAATCTTGACTCCTCCCACTGTCCTCCCCCTCCCTAAAATCACAACTCCCACTTACCCCCTTAATAAAATCTAATAATTTCTGAACTTGCATAGTTTTTGAGTTAGTTTTAAGATTGCTAGTGAATGACACGGAAGTGTCGAAACCGGTAGCAGATAAATAAAAAAGCAGTAACAAATGTACATGTGAAATAAAACTCTTGAAAACAACTAAATATTAATAATACAATGTGGCTAAATTCTCGAGCTGCAATTTGTACAGGTTTTTCGTTGTGCCCAATTTATTATTTCCCAAAATGAACACAACGCGTTCATTCAAATATATATAAAATAACATTTTGCTCGCAAGGAAACAATTTTCTTTTTTAATCAAAAAGTTGCATCACAGGCCTCACGCACGGAAAACAAACATAAAAGCTGACTCTAATACACTGGGAAACATTATTTTTATAAGAATTCGAAGACTGATGGATTAATTTTTTTATACTTCATTTTCTTTTAGAGTTTCACTTTTGTTTTCTTGATTGAATGGGTGTATGAATGATACGAAATTCGGAAGTGGAAATTAATTCACTTCTCGACGTCCAATCGAGCTGAAACTTACCAACGGCCTTACTAACTCCGGATTTTGCCAGGTTTGTAGCGCGGTTGATTCTGATTACTGAGTAGGAAGATTAAAAAAAAGAAAATTACATTTGAAATACATTTGGAAGCGCGGTTGATTCCGATCAATGGTTTTAACAAAAATAATCCGGAAATTGTATACCAGCTTTTGATATTGAGAAATTCCAAGATTTGTAAATGTTCTTTTCGAATTTTTGTCATCGGGGATACTCTTAGAAAACAACGGTTCTTTTTGAAAAATTAGAGGGCGCCGTTTACAATCTTTAAGAAAATGTTATCTTTTTTACTAACATGCAACTACATTAAAAAAGACTGCAGTAAAACCGTTATTTTCTGAATCGATATTATTTATACTAGAGACTTTCTGATACCCTAGAATTTGCTCTAATATCTTAACTGTTACAATTACCTTCAAGCCTTTCCAATCTTTATGTAAAAAAATTCTGAATATGTTTACCTTCATTAAAATTTTTCAATGTCAACCCAACATTTATCAGTAACAACGTAACAAGTATCACCAACAAATTCACCCACTCAAGAATATAATCACTACGAAAACACGCACAGAACTCAAAACAACTTTTAAACTTTTTCGTATTGGTATGTCAAATATCACAAAATCACCGTACAAGAAAAACAAACTCAAACAATGTGACGAAACTTCAAAATCTAACTCCTAATTACAAGAAAAACAAACTTAATCAATGTTAAGAAAATTCAAAATTCGAGCACCCAAGTTTAGCACTTTAAATTAGATCGAAACTAATGAAAGTCATAGATGTGAGCTATGTTCTCTCAGATCATTTGATGTAACTTATCTTTTTGGCTAGAATTACTGACTACTTGACTTACTGACTTACTGCCTTACTGACAGCGCCGCGATCGTAACACTTACTGACGGAATGCTCTATTCCCAAATATATTTAGACTCCGACTGAGAAAAGCGGAGCGGCCGGCGATGTCATCCACGTGCATAATGTTATTATGTCTACTGTTATACCACGTTTGAGCTTGTCGTAGGCGATAATAGGGAATTTTGAAATTCTAGTTTCACGAAATTGACTTTCTACTTTGCTTTAAACCCAAAGTTAAAATGAAGTAAAAAAGCCTTTCTTGCTAGATTAATTTTTTTGTAGTTTCAACACAAAGTTTCTACATGGTGTAGGTATAAAGTATACATTATATTTTTATAGTCCTCCTCACTGGGGTTTTCTTTTCTGAGAATGCCTGTAATTTTTTAAAATTCTGTATTTGCTTTTACATCGTCTTCATGTTTGTAAGTTGTTTACCACTTTGTTTTCTCAGCCATTTTTTTACTTTTGTTTTAAATATGTTCATTTCTGTTAGAGAAGAGTTAGTTTTTTATTTCATTACCTGTAATTTGTTTAAACCCGAACTTCTTTCCTTGCTCAGGAGGTTCATTTATTTGAATTGCTTCATCACTTAGCGTAGCTTGCTTTGCTGAATTCGATCCTATACTTATGAATAAAATGGTTGACATGTTCAAGAATTTCGTCAGGATTATCAGTTTATGTCCTGGAGACATTGTTTTATTCAGCTCGTCAATTGATGCAACGTTGGTAGATTTATAACTGGTTATGTTATGTATTAGAGTTAGTGTCCTTGCGGATACGTGCTCGTTTATGTTTTCATACATACATTCGATATTCACTCACCAAAAATGTCAGAGTTTCAGTTTTCATTGGTGATATTCCCATTTCTTCTTGCTTACTTTTGATACGGTCTCACAGAGACCGTAAAACAATACTTAGATTGACGATGACGATGCTAGAACACTTTGATGTTTTGGCTGTATTATCTAAATTCAATCAACTACGCAGATTATATACTGACTGTTCATCGGATTACTAATCTCATCACTATCACATTTTACATTAGTTGGACACCATACAAACCAACACAAATAGCTTATAATATATTTAGATCAGAAGCTTGCAAGCAGTATTATAAATAGTCTGTTCGATCAATTGTTATTTTGTTAGATGCAATTTGAAATTTTGTGGCCAAAAGAATTATCGTGATTAATTTTTGGGTTATTATGCCATGTTACGCTTCCTCCTTCTTAAGCAAACTTTCGTACAGCCTAACAGTGTCACTCATCAGGATAGATTTATAGATAGTGGTAAAGCGTGTGCTTATGTAGTACATATAAGTGATACTTTAATGCTCTTCAGGGCTGGTATTTTTGATAACAATTAGTGAAAATAATATGGTTTTCGGCATTTAGTTTTGGTTGATTTGTGTTATATTTTTAATTTATTATTTATTTTAGTTGTATTATTATGTTGCTCAAAGCGACAAAAGTATGAACATTGCATGTTTATAAAAATCTCCAATTAGAAATAACCTTACTATTCGAAACTTATAAGGAAATATCTTGTATGGGGGAAGACCATTATTCAGAATCGAAAATTGACTTTAAATGTGTTTAATGATCATATTTGAATATCCATTTTTCTCTTCCTTTCTCATTTCTTTTCACATCTACGGCGCTCTACAAATTATCCAATATTTTTTTGTTTGTTTATTATTATCTCCTTCCTCTCCCCACCCCCTTCAGCCTCTCAATAACAACATACATGAGGATGCCATAGTCCCACTGACTCCGGACAAGAGGGGGAAGTTGAGACTCTTGTGCGGTATTCTCATTCTAAAAAAAAACTCATATAAAAAGTCTCTTATAATATTCATATACTTTACAAAACACAACTTGAAAAAAAAAAAAAGATTATTTTTAACTTTAACGAGTAAAATCTCAAATTGTAAAATTTAATTTAATGAAGACAATTTTAGTGAAACTCAGTCGAAAATCTGAAAACAATTTAAAAATAAAAATAAATATTCATTCTAGACTTGCAGAAAAGTCAATGTATGTCGCATTTTAAAAATAAATATGAATAAAAATTTATCCAAGACACTATCTAATTAGCTTTTAGTTCGGGTTTGAATTTTGCAATTATACATAAAGCGCAATTTGGCAGCCACTTCTGGTCTGAAGCCCCAAAATACCTGAAAAAAATCCTCGAATCCGTTCAAAAACTTAATTTGGGAGGCGGGGATGGGTACCGCCGCCCCGGGAACCTATATTGGATAACCAACACCTCGTCCATAGAACACCCCAAGTGATTTGCTACGTTTGGTGATTTAGCAGGGGTGCCCGGCTTCATGGGGTGAGGTTTGTCTAGGTCTTGGAGGCGGATGACCAGGATTCACTGAACCCCAGATTCCTACCCACCCCTTAAACCCTTTTCCTTCCCAGAACTCTCCTCTCCTTCCTTTCCCTAAAAAACCCTCCACACAGCATCCCTAAAGCTGATATAGGCCCTGAGGGAAAATAGTTTCCTCAAGGCCTCCTGTGTGGAGCTTATGTTAAAAAAAAAATGACCAAATCGGATAGGGACACATTTGCTCAGTCGGTAGAGTTGCGTCCCAGAAGTTCCTGGGTTTGACTCCCAGATGTGACCTATTTTTTTCTGATTTTTCTGTTTTCAGATTCTCGATTGAGTTTCGCTAATATTGTCTTCATTTAATTGCATGATAGATAGGTTAGGTTATGCTAGATTTATGATTTGGTTTTATTGTGTTCAGTTTTCCTTAATATACTGTTTTCTCATGGAGCCCATTTATCTATTATTACTTATAATTTTTTTCAGAAGAGCCGAGAGCATACGGGTGATAACAATTTTAAGAGATGGATCCGGTCCAAGTATTTTCCGACGAAAGATAAATATTTGTAACCGTGAAACTGCATTCTCATCCACAAACAAACCGATATTTCAAATAGTTCGAGGCGAGGTTATTTGCATTTTAAGCACCAGAACGAACATGTTTACCTGAAAATTCGCGAATCATGTACATAAAGCTTGGAGCCAGCAGAAGATTATCTGCTACTGTTAGCAGAATGAGGATAATAAGTGCATCCATTGGAGAAAATCGTAATAATTTTGAACATGGATAGGTGTTTAAAAAAAAAAAAGTCTTTTCTTTTTTTTTTCGAATGATAGAAAGTGTTGCTGTATTTGATGAATAGCAGAGAGTCTTGCTTTTTGGAGTTAAATACAGAAAGTGCCGATGTTTTAATAGATTATTATCTGAAAGATTTTCCTTTTTGATATGATTTATGGAAAGTGTCACAGTTTTTAAGATGATTGACAAAAAGTTTTGCACTTTTTTATATGAATGAGAGAAAATGTTGCTATTTAATACATTCTTGACAGAAAGTTTTGCTTCTTTTGATATGAATGATAGAAGTGTTGCAATTTTATAGATGATTTAGAATTGCTCCTTTTCATGGTTACATGCAATACTTTTGAGTAAAATTAATATATTTTGTCGTTTTTGGTAAACAAAGATAGAATCATTGTTAAAATGTTTATGAAAAATTGGACTCTTTTAAGAATTGAATTAAACGTTTGTGATTTGGTACTTTGGCTGAATTGAATTTATTGTTCAGAATTTTTAAAATACATTTTTTTAAATTTCCCATACATATTATTTACTATAATTATTGATCACATTTGGATCTAAGTAGAAAAATAAGCCTGTTATTTCGTTTTTTTCACATTTGTTACGTATCGTTTTTTTAATATTATTAAATAAATTACTATTTTTGCTACGAACACAGACATAAAACAAAACATATTTTTTGCAAATATTTCCATTAAAAGCTTTAACTTTGAGGAAAAATAAAATCATTTTCGATCTGTACGCATAATGATTATTTAAGCAATAGTGGTCCAGAAAGTTGCCACACAAGTTATCGGGGTTTTAATTTACGAGTACATCAGATAATAAATAATGTTTATCTAATAGTGTGTGAATTTTTCCTCGAGAAAATAAAGTAAATTTTTGTACGTCTGCCAAATGGGTTATCTCATAACTCGTAACATAACTAATCTCGTACCTACCCATGTACCTAATAGTATGTGTGTTCTCTAAACCCTGGACGTTTAACCAGTCTAACGAGTCTATCTTCGCCCAAAAGGAAAGATGTGTAAAACTAACTCGTAATTCACACTCGTTGCTTCAATTACTTTCATACATATTGTCATGTATACCCTTGTGTTATTCTGAATTTTGACAAGGCCCGTCTCAAGTTTTTAGATCACTTGATGGTGGCATGTCTTTCTCAGAGACCCTTGACTTCTTCTACCTTTTATGTTCACATATATCATTATTATAATTGTAGTCTCCTGAGGTTCCTTTCTTTGTTTTCCGCTCTACACACCAAAAGCGTACCTTTTTTACTTATTACGCTTACCGAATCTAAAAAAAATTCACAAGATCGTGGATAGTATTACCACACATACGCCTAATAGATCGCATTTCTACCACATTCCGTTTACTTTCATCATTCTTTTGCCAGTTTCATGCCTCAATGCCATGCGTCGGTTTCGAACGGCACTACAATTAATTAAGCAAGTCATCAAAAACAAATCAGCTGCCAAGTGGGTAAACAAAGCTAAGCGATTGCTTCAGATTATAGTTTGTTAGCCTTCAACAGGGGGCGGAAAACATGTCCCAACCCTTAGAAAGGGGTGGGGAATGAAAAAGTGCAATATTCTCTGGTTGGAAAATCTGGCCCGCAGCCAAACAGGGAAGGGCTAATAAGGAAGGGTGAGGTGTTTCCTCCAAGACGTCCATCAATAGGAAAACTCCCGTTCTAACTCCCCTTATAATTCATGCTATCCTCGTAGATACGAAAAGTGTTTTTAGAAAATATGTCTTACGATGGGTTGTCTAAAAAAAATTTAACAATTCATCAAATATTAGAAGATAACTTTGAAGTTCTGCGAAAGTTCTATACAAGTTTTGTAATTATTTCAGTTGTATGGAGCAACTGCCCTATAATGATATAATAACAGAACTTGAATAGAAAGTACCAACACAGAATGTGAAAATTAACTACAAATATTTTGAAATAACCCACCCTTAGAAAAATATAATAATGTCTTAAGATGTAGGTATCGTACGTCTTATGTGAGGTAAAAGTATACCAATGTATCCGTCGTAATATTTAATTTTTCTGACAAATATTCAACATTCTATATAAGTTTAAGGTTAGAACTGAACACAAATTAAACAAAATACATGCTCATAAGCAAAAATAATGCAGTTGACTTGAATAAAAATCGTTATATTGCTGGAACAAAATTAGAGAAGGTACAACGTATTGTACATTTTGGACTGTAATTTAAATGAAAGATGGGATCCTTCGGTTGAAATCAAATGCCGCATTGAGCAAGCTCGTGCATGCTGCCTTTATCAGTATGAAAAAATGCGAATGGTCACATAGTGCGTGTTTTCGGTATTATTTTATGGAATGGAAGCACAGACGCTTACTGAAAAACTTATAACGCGACTTGAGGCATTCGAGATGTGGATCTACAGAAGAATACTCAAAATAAGCTGGATGAACAGAGTTAAGAATAAATACGTTATGGTTCGGATGAATAAGCAAACAAAAAAGTTATTAAAACAATAAAAATCCGAAAACTTCATCTAGGACATGTGATGATACATCTAGAGAAGTACGAGATCTTGCATCTCATAATGCAGGGAAAGATTGCCGGAAGACGGGGCCCTGGAAGAAGGAGAACATCATGGTTGAAAAACCTGAGACAGTGGTTTGGCCAGTCTGCTGTAGAGCTGTTTCGGGCCGAAGTAAACAAAGTTCACATTGCCAACATGATAGCCAACTTCAACTGAACGGACAGGGCACGAGAAGAAGAAGAATGTAAGTTAACTAACCTTATATTTTTAGCTGCCATGGAAGATCCGAAAAACTGTATCGAGAAAATTGTTTTAAATTGTACCTACCAATGACATGAAATATTAAGATGATTTTTAATAAGCGTTGTCTAAAAATACATCACTGGTGGTTTCATTGTAGTATTACCCCGTTTCTCACAAATATTCAACGTTCTTGTTAACTAATCTTATATTTCGTGCTGGCCTGGTAGATTTGAAAAATTATTTCGCGAAAACATTAAAAATGCGCGAATAAAATTAATTATTACGATTTTTACGACATTGCGAGATAAAGGCGTGCCAATGCGTGTATTTTTTTCCCATTTCTCATAAATATATTTTGTGTCTTAACATCTCACTGAAAAATTTACTTTGAAATTTTTTCCGAGAAAATATTACGAGTTACGAAAAACCATCGTCTTTTCCAATACTTTTTCTTCCATCAATTTTCGATAATGAAATATGTTTTCAGCAAAATTGGGAAGCATACAATACAGAAGAAAACAGATCACCGAATAAATAAAATGACTTTGATTCGGAAAAAGTTTTATCTCTATCGATTCTGATATAACAAAAATGTTCTCTGATTTAACCACTTGAGCGCTTTTTGCCACAATATGGCACCATTTAAAATAGCTCGGATTGCTTTGCTGCCAGTTTAGGCAAATTTTCCATAGATGCACACAGAATCCATCAGGGTAACAAAATAAAAAATAAGAATAAACCAATCAAAAAAAAGTTTATGATTCAATAACTGAAAGCTCCGTTTCATCTTTTCTTTCTTGCTCTCTTTCACTTGCCTCTATAAGAGACGGTTAAGCCTCTATAATAGAATTATCGGCCACCGTGGTCGAGGGGTAAGACTCTTGACTCCCAATCCGAAGATTACGGGATCGAATCCCTGCATGGTATAAAAAAAAACGAGTGTTCTTTAGACCATACGACCGAAGTAAACTACACTGAAGAGAGAAAGAAAATGTGCGCGCGCACTGCTCTCTCTTGTTCCTACAGTGATACAGACAATAGGCATGCGCTGTGTCGATATACGAAACGTAACTGGCTAAGAGAGAAAAAGAGAAAGAAAATATGTGTTCACACCTCTCTCTCTTGCCCCTACAGTAATACGAAACGTAACTCTCTCTCTCTTTCTATCTTCACTAACTTATATCTCCCTTTAACTTCCGTTCGCCTCGCCCGATCACACTTTTCGTAACGCTCTCATCACGCGTTCACCAGCTTGCTCCCCACGTCAAGCGTGCGTAAAGACACATCTCACAATTAATTCATTTAAAAACAACATAAAATATTTGCGGCACGTTCAAGAGTGGAAGATACTCTCAGTATCGCCCTAATATAAGATCACCATTCAGAACTAAATAGTTGTTTTAATTGGCTTTAGCCATGTTTGGTGATCAGTTCTGAATAGCCAAGTACTTCCCCCATCTTCCTCTTCCCCATCTCCATCCCCTGCCTATTATCTTTAGCCTCACAACCTACCCCTATTGGGGATCCCATAGTCTCATGGCTATGGCTCCAAACGGGAGCAGCTGGGACTCTTATGGAGTATTCATATAAAAATAAAAACTTTCTGTAATATAACATACTCCCACCCAATATCGAACAAATTAAAAATCAATCCCGCACAAGATTCCCAACTTCTCGCAGCCAGTGGGACCATTGCATTCCCAATTTGGGGAAAGTTGTGATGCGGATATGGGAAGGGGAGATTTTGAAGTATCTACCTGGCTATCCAAAATCTGTTTACTAAACAACGCTTAAGCCGTTGCACGCGTCACCGCTTTCTGAGAGGGGAATTTTGTTTCAAGATTGCAAAACATTTACACCAACTAAAAAACAACTAATCATCTACAAGAGCCAAACGAATATGACTTAATAACTTCATCATAAAGTAACTAAGTACTTCAGTGCCAGATTTTATGTAATAAATTTCGTAATTAACTTCAATAAATCATGTGTCTTATTTTCGGACGATTTAATATACGAAACCCCGAAACCAGATACGTTTTAAAATAGCGACCCATTTAAACACATGTTTAACATGAAATTAGCCAACTTGGCATTTATCTTAATTGAGCCACACAAAAAAATAAACGAATGAATTATTTTCTAAACCGATGCATTCACCTTTATGTACCTAAATATCGTATAAAAGTTCCAGCAATACGGATCAAATACAATGAGGGTTATTTAACGTACGAAGATGAATTGAGTTAGGAAGGGGAGTAGATGTGGAAAATAAAGGACTGGAAGTACTTAACTATTCAGATCTGGTCACCAACAATTCAAATCTAAAGCCATTTCAAGTAACTTTTTATTCACCAGAGAGATACGGGAGCTTCTACCACTCTGAAACATTTCACAAAAGACAAAACACATTGTTGTTTAGTCATTATAATGTGAAATAAGTTATTTAATTAATAACAAATCACTTTGTTTAAACCACTTTTATAATTAACAATATCGACATGTTTCAATAACAATGTTATAATGTTAACATATCCTGTTATTGAAACATGTTGATATTGTTAATTAAAAAAGTGGTTTAAACAAAGTGATTTGTTATTAATTAAATAATCAATAATTCCACAAAGTTATTTTACAAAGTTTGAAGATGAAATATGTTATTTAACACATCCCAATTCAATAACATTTTTATTTCTAATAAATTTATTTTGAATAATTTTAACGTAAAATTAAATATTATTAAACAAATTGCAGTCATATTTATATACCATAAAATTTATTGACAATTATATGTTAAATAAAAAATAGATGAAAAAGTTTATTAGATCTTACTTGAAGAATAATAAGAATAATACTTCAAATTTAATAATTAAAAACATGCCAGATAATATTCAAAAAGATTTTTAGGCTAATAAGAATTTTATGTGTACATTTATTAAATAACAAGGACAAGGGAAGACTTCTAAATATTTTAATACTGGAGTTAAGGGGCACAAAAGGTGTTTAAATAATAATATTTACCAACCACATTTTGGAAACGAAACAATAATTTTCGATATAAATACATCATTATTTTGATATAAATAAAGGGTTTAATTTTTTTTCAAACAAACACACCGGTTTAACAATGAGATAACACAGAAATTATAAAAAGTGTTAATAATCAATTAAATATTATTGATAACGATATGTTTTTTTTAAATAGCCAACGCTTAAAATTATTTTTATATTTATACTTCATTTACCCATAATTATTTTTTTTTGTTATTTAGACATTTTGATTTTTTTATTATAAAAGTTTCTATTGTATAAATCCAATTTTTAAATATTCTAAACTAATCACCACTCCCTACAATGTTTTTTTCTCTATAGTTCTTCATTGTCTAAACTAGTTGTGTTCTTATTTTTATTAATGTTAATCCTATCCTGACGAAGAAACTTTTGGTTTGAAATATGTAGATAATTTTAATTAAATAAGTAGTGTTTTACAAAATGAATTGCCGTTGAACATGCCGCGAATCGAACTCCGGATTCTTAGTCGAAGATTAAATCCGCTCAACCAACCGTCCACCTGTTTTGATTTCACCGCTGTTACTAATCATTCAAAAACTAAGATGTAACAAAGCAATCTTTATCTCGGTGTCAAATGAACCATCGCTGAATATAAAAAGATTTTACTCTGAAAATTTCTTCTGCCAAGATCTATTTGGGTTTCTCCTCATCAGAGCCAAACCGTCATACTGACATAGGTATCTACCGTGTGATGAATCGCAGTGGATACGAAAATATAGTAGCTTCCACCTTACGAATGAATAAATAATAATTCAGAATTATAACGAAATCAACACACTAGCGACATCTAGCTGATTAAGTTTGATTGGGCCATGGAGACTGCAGAGATCTATAATTATTAAATTAATGTCAAGTTTTGATAAATAGAACACAGAGGGATCCAATTATAAACACTTAAGATTGATCTACCAATCAGAGAAGGGGGAGGTTACCTTTTTTCAAGACAAAGAGATGGACTTTGGACTAGACCATTAGTCTGAGATTTATGGGGTAAAAATCATCATCAACCCGAGAGATCAATACGCTTTAAGATAAACACAATCCCACGTTCGGTGCATTTGGTACAATGACCCTAATTTTAAAGGTAAATATTGAGTGCAACAGAGGAATCGACAACCGCAGTTAACGAACAAATAAATCCATATTATGTTGAAAAAATGATGCAATAAAATAGCAAGGAAATATAATGAACGGAAGATTAAAGAAAAGACCTGGAAAACGTGGGAAAAGCTACTGTAGGGATACTCAATTGCATAACGAGAACGTGAAGAACAAAAGGAGGCCAGATTCAGAGGAAAACGTACGTTTGATATTTAAAAGAAAGAAAAACGATGGAAATTAGGAATGTCACTTTTAAATGAAGCAATACGGTCAGGGAAAACGATTTGAAAAGAAAATCTAATAAAAAAAAACGGACATTTAAACGGAAGTATTTATTGAACAATATAAGATTTCGACTTAATTTTGCGTTTTCAGACGAGTTTAAATAGATATCGTTATATATTTGAAATAGGATGGTTATTCTAGTTATATTACGTTAGATTAATTCAAAGGAAGGGATCGTTTTTACGTCATTTGCTATGAGAAAATACTATAGACGATAGAACAAATTGCTGAGGCAATTGATGTAAAAAAAGGTTGTCGACCCCACATGTATATTGTTGATATAAACAAGGAATATTCGAACATGCCTTTTGTTTATTTAAGGCCCATTATCCATTAAAAAGGGTCATAAAAATTAACATTGCTCTTACCTAGTATTTAGATTATAGAATTTCCGTAAAATTTAATTATAAACACATTAAAATGGATTTATCGCCAAGTATGTAGAAATCGTAATGTATACACACGTCAGGGCTTGCAGTTTATGGGATTTTGAACAAGAGAGAGATGGAAAATTGGGCGGAATTTGATCGAAGTAGTTAACTTGACAGATATCCCAGGATAGGAATAGTTAGTGGGCCGGAAAACACCATAAATAATATATCAAAAAAGGAAAAAAGGGTTTTAGCGGGAGATGGAATCACGGCAAAAAGGCAGACGTCAAATTTCAATAAGGGATCATTGGGTTAGGAGTGGGGGGAGAGAACGGAAAACCGACATAACCGGAAAACTCAGATAAGGAAATGGGAAAAACTCAAAACGTTATAAGTAGAGTAGATACGGAACCAGGATATGATTCCTTATTAACAACGAAGGGAAAATCATTTAAGAATAGTTGTTAAAACACCGTTACTTGAAGGAAAATTAGGTGGGAAAATGGAAAAGTTGAATATGCCACATAAATAATGGAAATACGGTTCTGAGACATAATTGCTTACGTAGACTAGGGGAAAAGAAATAATTTTCGTGGAAATTTATACAGGACAACTAGCGTTTAAAACTAGGAGACCGAAGAATCTACGTTTTCCCTAATATTTATGCCAATTAAAACACAGTTTTAGCAGATCACTTATGGGAATGTTCAAAATTGAAAAAAAAAACAAGATTAAAACCATGTTTATAAAACATATTATGAAGACAGAAGACATGTGGAAAATGGGCAAACTGGATGGCAGCTTACTAAGTCCGGGACTAAAAACCTTAGAAAAGCGAGACAAAGTTGTGGGACGAACCGAGATTTAGGAAGAGGCAAAATCGAAAGAGCTTATGTAGGAACATACAATAACGAGATGGGGTTTTCAAAAAATTTCGAGTGATTACAGATTATAATTCCTCGTCAAGGAATATACGATTATGCCCTTTTGGAGCTGTGATGGGTATAAATTAGCATGTTTGGGATGATTCAGGGTCTTTCGACAACTGGCAAGGTTGATTAAAACGTCGCGCGTGTCGTGAGAATTACCCTGGTAATTAATTAATAGAGTCTAGGATCAGTTTTCGGTGTTAGTTGTCGTGAAGGAGTCGTCGGGGACCAATCGTCGGGTTAAAACGTGGAAGTTACGTGACGTAGCGTCTAAAACGGTTATTAGTTGAAAATTTCTTAAGTGTTGTAAAATTTTGAGACTTAGAAAAATTCGGAGTGGGAATTCTGGGACTTATAAAAATTACGGTCGTGATTAAATCTGTGGAGTGTTGAAAATTAAATAAAGTGTTTTATATAGTTTTACAATAAATTCAACTTGTCATTAAAATAAAAAGTTTATATAGTGTAGCGAATTTAAAAAGAAACAACAGTGTTTAAAGAATTTTATAACAGCAGTGAATAATAATATATTTATTTATAAATTCAACTTGTCATTAAAATAAAAAGTTTATATAGTGTAGCGAATTTAAAAAGAAACAACAGTGTTTAAAGAATTTTATAACAGCAGTGAATAATAATATATTTATTTATAAGTTCAACTTGTCATTAAAATAAAAAGTTTATATAGTGTAGCGAATTTAAAGAAAATCAACAGTGTTTAAAGAATTTTATAACAGCAGTGAATAATAATATATTTATTTATAAATTCAACTTGTCATTAAAATAAAAGGTTTATATAGTGTAGCGAATTTAAAGAAAATCAACAGTGTTTAAAGAATTTTATAACAGCAGTGAATAATAATATATTTATTTATAAATTCAACTTGTCATTAAAATAAAAGGTTTATATAGTGTAGCGAATTTAAAGAAAATCAACAGTGTTTAAAGAATTTTATAACAGCAGTGAATAATAATATATTTATTTATAAATTCAACTTGTCATTAAAATAAAAGGTTTATATAGTGTAGCGAATTTAAAAAGAAACAACAGTGTTTAAAGAATTTTATAACAGCATTGAATAATAATATATCTATTTATAAATTCAACTTATCATTAAAATAAAAAAGGGGTCCTTCGACAACTGGCAAGGTTGATTAAAACGTCGCGCATGTTGTGAGAATTACCCTGGTAATTAATTAATAGAATCTAGAATCAGTTTTTATACTTAAAAAAATTCAGTGGTAAAAATAGAGTCTACAATCAGTTTATACTTTGATAAAACAGGGAGTGAAGTGCCCGGATAGGGTTAATCGTGCAATTTAACGGAGTGTATGATCTTATAATAAATCTAAAATCAGTGTTTGCAATAATTTCCGATTCAATAAAATCTAATAATTAATTAATTAATTACAAATTCAATGCGGGAGGAGTTTAATATAGTGTGTTTGAATTGCTTTAAATTTGTACTATGAAGGTTAAAATAGAGTTATTTAGTCCGAGGTTATATAAAGAAAATTACAGTCTAATAAGTTTCATTAAATAAAAAAATTTACGTTTAGGTCGAAAGTTGGAAATTTTATTACGAGATATTAATTATCGTTAGGTGACAACGCAATAATAATAATTGATCCGAAATCTGGAAAATACTTAACATAATTAGATAGGATCGTTCTTCTTCAATAATAACGGCAGATATTAAAGGAAAACGTGAGGATTTTTACATCAGAGATCTATTCAAAGGAGAAAGGAAGGAGATGAGTAGTTACACAGGTAGTATGGATGCTCTAATAAGTTTCTCGCCGATGATAGTAACCCGGTGGAGCTGAAATTAAGACATTAGAGCTTGGTGAGTCCTTACAATATTTAAGCTTTTACAGGTTCCTGTGGATATCCTGACACTGATGGACGTAACGCCAAGAAAGGGTAAATAAATAACTAACCAATTTATTAGCATTCGCATGTCACACCTCCCATACAGAATGAAATGTTGCTAAACAAATACTTAACACATAATTAGATAGAAACGCATCACTAAATCAATTTTGGTATCTTAGCGTATTTGTAAGATAAATACCTATTGTTTCTTTTCACTAGCACGATTAGGGTATGGTTATATGACCTTCGATAGTGTACAAAAATTTCGATTTGAGTTCAAGGCCATCCATTGACCCAGTCACCTAAATTCATTAACGAATAAACAAAACAAAACTTAACGTCAGGGACAAGTTTATCAATTATAGCTTGAGATGAAATCTGCGGTCAATATGTGAAGGCGACATTGACGTTTAAATTCACTCAATTCTAAACGACTTGATTTATCTCATTTTAAAATCTTTCTTATAGGAAGTAGGTATCCAAGAACCCATAAATACCCATTATCCTAAATACCTAACACACGAGGAGCTAGTGACCTCATTTAAACAACACTGGTGTTCAAATACTCATACAGTCCTGAATCCTAACTTGTCTTCGAACGTAAACTTCAAGGCTTCTGTATGTAGGTATGAGCCATCTGGAAATGTAAGTGTCAACCTTTCTCGAACGGACGGCTTTGATCTTGTGGCGGTATTGTCGAGGTGGGCATGCGGGGAAGAGGAAGGACGTATGCGGACAGTACGCTGACGCGGCATTAAAGCCACAGGTTATTTGCATACCGTGAGTCTTGTCGAACCTGAAAGCAAACATAAGGTTCACGAGGTGAGTTTTATGTCAGCTAGTCAGAGGTGGAATGTAACGCTGGGTCGGTTACGTGGGAGGAAGGATCTGCCCGTCACAAGCTTACGCCACATTTAACGGATAGAGGCATGATAAGGGAAGACATGAAATACCCCTTCTAGACTCAGTAGAGTTAAATTCAATCCGGCGGAGATGGAAGTCGGAGTGAGGCAGAAAAACGGCATGAAGACTTGGTATTCCCCCATCTGGCGTGAAGAGTCCCTTTCGTAACAAGAGACGCTCGTCGAAGAGAGTAAAACTCGGACTTAAGGATAAGCTTAGCAAACGTACTTGGGAGAATCCAGTTTGAAATTGTTGTTCATCGGTTTTCACTTGGTTAGCGGAGGTGCCGACCTTTTAAGCAAACATATTATCCCCTCCCCATATCCCTCCATTCCTGCTCTTTCAACAATTTTGCGAATACTAACCAATAGCACTAACTATGACTACAAACACATTATGTTAGGAGAAGTTGCAGACAAGGACTTCAATTGAGAAAACTGGACCTTCGAGTTCGATCATCCTAAGGTAAGGTTTGCTTTCTTGAAATGTTTAATTTATTAACTGTTGTTTATGTTATCGATGTATCAGCGGTGATAGGAAGAATTAAATAAACACACTAAATTCCTATGGAAATCAAATAGACACAAGGTTTAGGGCGGGGGTAGTTTATCAAACTCGGTTAAATATTCTAAAATAATAATAAATAAATTGATCGGAAAATTCTCACCCTTTCTCTAAAAGAATCTATGGGTTACCACACGTAATACATTATCTTCTCTACATATGTGTGCATATTAAGTATGCAAACAGATGTAAAATCTAAAACAAAAAATTTACACAACGCAGATTATAGAAATAATGTGAACAAAAATCTTAAATCTTGATTACTGTGAGAAAATCGCAGGGATTTAAGAAGATAGGGTAGGTTTAGCTAGATTATAAGGTATAGGGGTTTAGAAATCACGAGCCTGAGGTAGAAATAAACCGAAAGGAGGGTTGAGTCAGGCCATCATACCTAGTGGTGTGATCAGTAGGACATAAGGGTAGAATTATGAGCGTGGCTACGAGACAGGAGCTACGAGATTTAAACTACGAGGTAGAAGCTTAGAAAAGTAAATCAGCTAGGTAGGGTTCATCACAATTGGAGTCAAAAGCCAAGAGTGACACCCCATTACAACTGTTGCTGCGTGACCAGGAGAGTTAAGGTTACAAGTTGAGAGAATTCTGAGATATTATAAAAATAAAATAGAATGAACAAATAAATGAAATTATAATTAATTGGAAAAAAAAAAGTGAATATTTTAAACGAAAAGTGAAAAACGTGCCATTAAAACAACTTCAGATTACATAAAACAAGTGGAATAAAAAATTCGCATCATTAAATTATACAGTAGAAATATAACAATAAATCAAAAAAATAATTTAAACGAAAAGTGAAAAACGTGCCTTTAAAACATCTTCATTAAACGTGATACAAGTGGAAAAAAAAAACGTACCATTAAATAAAACAGTCGAAAAAAAAAATAATAACTCAAAAACCAAATATTTTAAAACGAAAAGTGAAAAACGTGCCTTATACCAGATAAAAATCATAAATCACATAACGCCTAGGAATGTTGACCCAGATTTAGAAGGGTGGTGCGTATTGAAAAAAAAAAGCCGTTATATAAATAAAAGCGCATTCCTTCGGTGATCAATAAAATTATCATTCAAATTGGTTCATTGACTGAAGCCCGAATGTAAACAAGCGATTGAATAGACACCGTCGCGAGGGTATGTTTGTGTTGCCACAAACATAAGTGGTCTTACTGATAAATATGTTCGTAACAGAATAGATAAATCTTTGTTATGTTCGCATTGGAACATCTCGAGATATTACTTTAAACAATAAAGAGATACTTAGATAGTTAATAAAATGACGTTGTTTATGTTAATAGTGGTCGAGGGTATTATTGGTTCCTTCGGGTTGAAGGATTTTATAAATAAATACTTCTTTTGACACGGCGACATAAAAATAAATAAAATCAACATAACATACAAAGCAAAGGACGGATAAAAAAATAAAATAAAATATTACACATAAAACATAAAAGTGAGCTTTTCAAATCGTTGCATTCAAACATTTAACAGGGGTGGATTGGACCTTTAGATACACCATTACATAGATGTCAGCTGAATAAATTATAAATTTAGCCTTACTGGGGGTTGGCATATTTCTCGGGTGACCGGTTTATTTCCGATTTGCAATAAAGAGCAAATAAGCGGAGTGGTTTAAAACGCATACGAATTTAGGGGGGGGGGGGCTTGTTTAAAACGGGGTTTAGGTACATTATACAATTGTGTATACGTGCAAATAAATAAATAAACAAACAAAGCCGGTGTGGAAAAAAAAAAAAAAATGAGATAGTAAACGTTATGGAGTGCATTCGGATGAGTAAACATACAACATAGATCAAATAAACCTCAGATAAAAGATAAATAAGAACAGCATATGAAGAGATTACATAAAAGTTGATTCCCTCAAGAGGTTTCTAGTAAACATTTTGAAACGAATAAACATCTCGAATCAATATTTGATTCTAGTGTGTACAGTTGGGTTAGATGCATTTAGCATTATCCTTTCAGATGTTCAGATGTTTGTCGTATTGTCGATTGTCTCAAACTAATATCGCTGCAGTTGAATGCAGATAACGGATTGACGGCCGGCGTAGCGCAGCGGTAAGACGCTTGACTCGCGCACCGAAGGTCGCGGGATCGAATCCCGGCGTGGCAAATAAATTTTATTTGATTAATTTGTGTTATTTCACAATTTATTCATTTAAAATAATAAATAGTATATTTGCGGCACGTTCCAGAGTGGAAGATACTCTCTGTATCGCCCTGGTGTAAGACCACCATTCAGAATTGAAACGTTGCTTGAAACGGCATTAGCCGTGTTTGGTGACCAGATCTGAATAGCCAGGTACTTCCCCACCTTCCTCTTCCCTATCTCCTTCCACTTCCCACTACCTTCAGCCTCACAACATACCCCAATTGGGGATGCCATAGTCTCACTGTCTTCAGACGGGAGCAGTTGGGACTCTTGTGAGGTATTCATGTAAAAAAAAAAAAAAAAAAAAAAAAGATAAATGATATGTCAATTAACGTATTCAGAACTTGGAAGGCTGTCTTAAATGAAAAAAAAAAATTGCGCAATTATATTTAGTATTTCGAAGTGGAAATAGTTAGTTTGGGTACAAGTGTTTTAGGAGCGGGGATTAAATCACCTGCGGTTAAACAAGTTAAATTATACCTAAACTGTTTTGAAGTGCAAGAATAAGTGTATAGGGATGCTTATATATGTGTATATGTATGTGTATATATATGTATGTATATATATATATATATATGCGTATGTGTGTGTGTATGTATATATATACATGTGGATATGTAAATTTTTCAGAAAAAAAAAAAAAATAAGTGTAAGCAAACGAAAATTGGAAATTTAAATAAGTCAATCTCTGTCATCGGGTTTTAAAGGGAAAAAGGAATATGCCTAGGAATAAACGTTGTCCTGAGGCAAGGCAGGAGAGGGAACGCATAGAATTTGTGGCCGCCGTCGAGAATGCTGCGAGTAACAATGTTCAGATGGATGTAGGGCAAATTACCCTAATCATACAGCAGGCCTTGGGTCCGTTGGTCAGTAAGATACAAGAAATGGAGAAACAAAGGGAGGTTATGCCGGTGACAACCACGACAGGGGAGGGAAGTACGGCGCGAAACGTACTTCAACTCGTAGAAATGATGCCCACGCAGGAAAAGCCCACTTTCAGCGGGGGGACTCAGAACCCAATAGCTTTTCTAGAGGACCTTAAGGATTATGCAAAACGTACGAATCGCACTGACATCATGATGGTAGTTAAGGAGAGTTTAAAAGGAGGTGCTAAAAGCTGGATGAAGCTCTATTCTAAACGTTGGAATAATATGGAAGATTTCGAAAGGGATTTTATTGCCAATTATTGGGGTGATATATGTCAGAAAAACATGAGACGGAGGCTATCAGATGCAGTATGGGAGCCAAAAAAGGGAATCACCATGCTGGCGCACTTTGCGAAGTACTGGGAGCTCGCCAAAGCACTAAAAATCACCGACACACCATTAGGAGTAATTAATGAGATAATGAGGCATTTCCCGAAAGAAACCCAGGCATTGTGGTTTTCACGCAAGCAAGGAGATGAGTTGGACGCGGCGGAATTCCTGAGAAAACTGGATAATATGGTCTGCGCCCCGCAGGACAAAACTACAGAGAAGAGGGGTAGGGATGACAGGAATGGACACGACAACAGAGACCGTCGACACGCGATACGCCCGAAGGTTGGGGTTATTGAGGGAGCACCACAGGCGACGGGATGCAGGACGTGCTGCGGGCCAAGTACGCAACCAGCAGCTAGCAGTAAAACAGCACCAATCAGCGGGAAGGAGGTATGCAGAGTTGAAGATGCGGGAAACGACAGCGAGTCGGTCCAGGAGCTCTGAGGATTACGACTCCAGAAGAAATAAGAGCAGCGACGCCAAGACACAACGTAGCTTTAAAAATAATGTTGAAATATAATTGGGATGTTACAAAGGGTTTAGGGAAAAACGAACAAGGAATAACAGCACCAATAAAAGCATGCAAGGCGGTACGCAGAGACGAGAGTGCAGATGATGAAAAGACGTATGAAAGGGGGGAAGTGACTGCGTGTGTGAACTCTTTGCAACAATTAAGCGACGTGTGGAACGCGGTGGAGATGTATGAAAATGACATAGGAAGAGAATGCATCGGATTTAACACCGTATTTGAAGACGAGGATTATGAAGAGATAGGACGGGGAAGTACATTACCGCAATTACCAGAGGCTAGGGCTTACATAGATGAATTAAAGGTAAATTGTTTGATAGATACGGGTAGCCAAATAACGTGTATTGCACAAGAATTTTGGGAATGTCATTTGAGCGATCAATCGCTATATCCAATCATGCCGGTAGCTTCAGTACAAATTAAGGGGGCTATGGGACAGAAAAGTCAGAAAATTTCACGGTTAGTACTAGTACCATTACGTTTTGGGGATATCCGAATCAACACATCATGTCTCATAGTATCAGGGTTAATAAGATCTATAATACTAGGGGTAAACTGGCTAGATAATTACTCGGCAGAAGTAAAGTGTGGGAAAAAGCGGGAATTGATAGTCACTACTGAGCGGGGAAGAAAAAAAATTAAATTAATAGATTCCGGGGTTGTGAGAAGTGAATTAGGAAAGCAGTTGAGTGAGGAAAACACAAATAGTGCAACCCAGTCGATAAACGTCATAGAGAATAACCAACTTTCGGATTTTGCGGAGGAGACTAAACAGCGAATTGCGGCAATGGTAGCTGGTTTGGAACTGGATGACGTCAAGAAGGAAAAATTAAAGAAGGTACTAGACAAACATAATCGAGTGTTCCTAGGTAAACCGGGGCTAACAAATATGTATATCCATGAAATTAAAATGATAGATGAGACGCCATTTGTAAAGAGGTCGTATCCGGTCCCCTTCGCGTATAGGAATAAGGTGGATGAGAAAATTGACGAATTAGAAGCTTTAGGCATAATCAGCCGGCGGGCGACTCCTTTCGCGAGTCCCTTAACCTATACAATGAAGAAGGACGGTACTGTGCGTATATTACTTGATGCTCGCGAATTAAATACGAGGATGTCCGGGGAAACGGAGAGACCACCACTTACATCGGAAATATTGCAGCAATTCCACGGGGTTAAGCACGTGACTACTCTAGATTTGGACTCGGCGTATTTCCAGGTACCCTTATGTGAAAGTAGTCGTAAATACACCGGTTTCGTCTATAATGGCAAGTCATACGTCTACAACGTATTACCGCAAGGACTGAAGACATCGGTTGGGAGCTTCTCCCGCGCCATGAATAAAATTCTGGGTAGTGAGATGAAAGCGTTTTGCACTAACTATTTAGACGACCTAGTCGTGTTCTCATCTGGAGATTTTGACGAGCACCTAAACCATTTAGATGCAGTTTTGGGAAGGTTACAAACAGCCAATATGACCTGCAAATTGGAAAAATGCCAATTTTTGTTCACGGAAGTAAAAATGTTAGGCCACATTATAACGCCTTATGGGATACGCATGGACCCAGGGAAAGTTTCGGCGATTAAGAACTTCCCAGCGCCTAAAAAAGTGAAGCAGGTAAGAGCATTTCTGGGGTTGTGCAATTATTACAGGAGATTTGCAGATAGATATGGGGCTTCAACACAGGTATTATGCAATTTATTAAAGAAAAATAAGCCTTGGAGGTGGACTGCTGTAGAGCAGGAAGCGTTTGAAAACGTAAAAACTTTATTCCTTGAGTCTGTGATATTAACTCATCACAACCCCAACAAAAATTATTACCTACAAACTGACAGTTCGGGGTTCGCCATCGGGTCGGAATTATATCAATTAGACGACGAGAATAATCATCATGTGATCGGTTTTGTTAGCAAATCACTAACCGGGGCCGAGTTAAAATGGACCGTTTCCGAACAGGAGTTATATGCAATAATCTATTCGTTACGCAAATTCGAAACCTATCTGCGAGGCGCGCAGCTAATCATACGTACGGATCATCAGGCGTTATCGTTCTTAAAGACTTGGAAATTATACAGCGCTAGGGTGACACGGTGGATTTTATATTTAAACCAATTCAATTTTAAAGTCGAGTATGTAAAAGGCAAGGAAAACATCGGACCCGATATCTTGTCTCGCTATTCTCAGGATGCGGTAAATGTGCAGGAGGAAAAAGTAGTATGCCCTGAAGTGGCCGCATTTGCAGTGAGTGGGAAACAGTTAATAAAATCGCACTTAGAAAATCTAGAACAATTACAAAATCAAGATGAGTTTTTGGGAGAGGTGATAGAACATTTGGGAGGTAAGTCTCGCAAGACACCCACAAAAGGAGTGGCTAGGTATTTGAAAAATTACAAGTTAGACGGTAAGACATTATATTACAAAACGAGAAATGACGGTACGGTATTAGCTATACCTAGTAATTTATCCGGAGATCTTATCGAACTGGTACATCAGGAAATTGGTCATGCGGGCGGGTTAAAGACAGTTCAAGCGTTGAAAAGTAGGTACTTCTGGCCGAAGATGTATAAACAAGTTAAATGGGTTGTGAAAGCTTGTCATCTCTGCCAATTAGCAAAGCGCGAAATTCGGCCAACGGTAGGACCGGGTAGGTCAATCATAACGAAGAGGGTAGGAGAATTGGCCATGGCTGATTTATACGGGCCGTTGCCTAGGAGCATAGGGAGGGTGAGGTTTATTTTTGTGGTCCAAGACTCTTTCAGTAGATTCATTCAGTTGTATAAATTAAAGGTTGCCAACACTAGTACCGTATTGAAGTGCGTAGAGCTTTTCATAAAACAGGTAAAGGTTGAGGCTATGTTAACGGACAACGGGTCTCAATTTTCCTCAAAGAAATGGAACCAAGGTCTGGAAAGGATGGGGATAAGGGTCATGCATACGTCGGTGCGAAATCCTGGACCAAACATCACGGAAAGGGTGAACAAGGAGTTGGGACGGATTTTTAGAATATACTGCCATGAAAAGCACACTAAGTGGCCAATGTTTCTAAAGGACATTCAAAGAACATATAATAATACAGTACATTGTACGACTGGATTTTCACCTAATGAGGTAGTATTTGGAAAACAGCCACAGTATAGCTTAGATAAATATATGCGTCAAAGTAACATACCTAAATTAACAGAAGAAGAGATTAGGAACGCGGTTCAAAAGAATCTAGTAAGAAACGCCGAAAAAAGACAGCAATTCTACAATATAAAGAAAAGGCTAGAGACATATGAGGTAGGAACATTTGTGAAACTCAAAAAGTACACTCAGTCAAATTTACTCAGGAAGCATACAAAAAAATTCGCCCTTTTGTTTGACGGTCCGTTTGTTATAGCAGCTGTGCCCTATTCCAACAATTACACGCTGATGGATCCAAAAACAAAAGAGATACGAGGCGATTACAGTGCGATCCACCTGGCTAGATATTATTTTAAAGAAACGGAAAAACAGCAGAAGGAAATACAGGTGATAGAAATTGACTAGAAAAAAAGGCGAGGTTAGAATAGGTTCGGTTAGGTTAGGTGTAGAATAAGAAGAAGTGGGGATAGTTATTTTGCGAGATTTCGAAATTTGGTGTGATCATTTTGGATAAGGAAAAAATAGACAAGTATAAGAAAAAAAAAAAAAATGTAATTTAGAAAAATTCGAGAAATAAAAACGTTTTACTTAATCTATAATACCGTCTTTTAGGGATATTAGGAGGGATTTCACCATATTATGTTATGTTAGAAAAAAAAGGGGAAAGATAGCGAGTTTAGAGAATAAAATAATATGTTATGCTTAGGAGGGAGGGAGAGACGGGAAAACAAAGGTTATTTTAAGAAATGTTAAAATACAGATTATGGCAAGGAGAGAAATACATATTAAGATGTTTCAGCTAAATGGCAACTCAGTAACTAATTTTAGGCTTAGGAAACTATAAAATTAAGAATTCAACATTAGGTTTAGGAAAACGGAAACATAGAAAATGAAGAATCTAACCTTAGATTTAGTTTGTGTGACATTAGATTTTAGGAAATTACAAAAAAAAAAAAATGTAACTTGAGATTTAGGAGAATAAAAGATTAAGATTGCAACGAAGTTTTAAATAGCTTTAGGGTTTTCAAAGGAAAAAAGGGGGAGGAAGGAGACGTTCGAGTGGAGAAGCATGCTTGGATGATAAAAGGGTAACCCACTGAACGAAGGGGATGAATTCGGACAGAGAGAGAGAGAAAAAAAAAATAATAAGAACACAGATAGGATAAGAAAAAAAAAAAAAAAAAAATTCTTGGAAAAAAAAAAAATATCTCTACATAGTAACATGTAAACCAAATGAGGCACGGGCAAATTGCGAAGGAGTATAATAAATAAGGGTGCTCACATGAGTACAGTCAAAAAAAAAAAAAAAAAAACAACATCTAAAGGGAAAATTTTTTTTAACAACTGAATAACTTTCTGCAATTCACCGTAAATCATATGGTCAATAGGACCGCGAGATTGATTCAATCTTTGATTTGACCATGTACAGGAGGCTCTGGTCCAACAGGTTGGGGGTCACTGGGACACGCGAGTCGAGGGGCGTGCCCATTCAAAAAAAAAAAAAGGGTGTGTATGTGTGCATATATGTGTAATACGTGTATGTTCATATGCGCATTGTTGCCATTAAAACGTTCCTGCGAGAAAAATTCGTGTGGAATTCTAGAATCGCGAAAAAAAATATATATATATATATGAATAAGGAAAATCAAAGGTTGGAAACCGTCTCGATGAAGAAGAGGGAGTAAGGGTCATAGGGGGGAAGGTATAGGGGTAAGAATCTTAGGGGGGTAGGACAAAGAGTAGGGACAGCAACTGACGTAAGTTAGCCGACTTAAATAGGCCATTGGGTAGACAAGAGTAAATTGAAAAATGGTTTCAGCTCAGAGGAACACCGAACAGGATTCTACGATATGAAATAGTGAAAGGTAGGGGCGCGCAACCAGTTAGAATTTCGAAAAAAAAAAAATGCAAATAAGAATAAAGAAGACTTAAAGAAAATTGTAGAAAATTAGATCGCCAATGTTTAGTTTTAATTCCATCAACTAACACTAGGAGGCGTGTTTACCGCTGGAATTATAACTATAGGGGGGCTGTGATGAATCGCAGTGGATACGAAAATATAGTAGCTTCCACCTTACGAATGAATAAATAATAATTCAGAATTATAACGAAATCAACACACTAGCGACATCTAGCTGATTAAGTTTGATTGGGCCATGGAGACTGCAGAGATCTATAATTATTAAATTAATGTCAAGTTTTGATAAATAGAACACAGAGGGATCCAATTATAAACACTTAAGATTGATCTACCAATCAGAGAAGGGGGAGGTTACCTTTTTTCAAGACAAAGAGATGGACTTTGGACTAGACCATTAGTCTGAGATTTATGGGGTAAAAATCATCATCAACCCGAGAGATCAATACGCTTTAAGATAAACACAATCCCACGTTCGGTGCATTTGGTACAATGACCCTAATTTTAAAGGTAAATATTGAGTGCAACAGAGGAATCGACAACCGCAGTTAACGAACAAATAAATCCATATTATGTTGAAAAAATGATGCAATAAAATAGCAAGGAAATATAATGAACGGAAGATTAAAGAAAAGACCTGGAAAACGTGGGAAAAGCTACTGTAGGGATACTCAATTGCATAACGAGAACGTGAAGAACAAAAGGAGGCCAGATTCAGAGGAAAACGTACGTTTGATATTTAAAAGAAAGAAAAACGATGGAAATTAGGAATGTCACTTTTAAATGAAGCAATACGGTCAGGGAAAACGATTTGAAAAGAAAATCTAATAAAAAAAAACGGACATTTAAACGGAAGTATTTATTGAACAATATAAGATTTCGACTTAATTTTGCGTTTTCAGACGAGTTTAAATAGATATCGTTATATATTTGAAATAGGATGGTTATTCTAGTTATATTACGTTAGATTAATTCAAAGGAAGGGATCGTTTTTACGTCATTTGCTATGAGAAAATACTATAGACGATAGAACAAATTGCTGAGGCAATTGATGTAAAAAAAGGTTGTCGACCCCACATGTATATTGTTGATATAAACAAGGAATATTCGAACATGCCTTTTGTTTATTTAAGGCCCATTATCCATTAAAAAGGGTCATAAAAATTAACATTGCTCTTACCTAGTATTTAGATTATAGAATTTCCGTAAAATTTAATTATAAACACATTAAAATGGATTTATCGCCAAGTATGTAGAAATCGTAATGTATACACACGTCAGGGCTTGCAGTTTATGGGATTTTGAACAAGAGAGAGATGGAAAATTGGGCGGAATTTGATCGAAGTAGTTAACTTGACAGATATCCCAGGATAGGAATAGTTAGTGGGCCGGAAAACACCATAAATAATATATCAAAAAAGGAAAAAAGGGTTTTAGCGGGAGATGGAATCACGGCAAAAAGGCAGACGTCAAATTTCAATAAGGGATCATTGGGTTAGGAGTGGGGGGAGAGAACGGAAAACCGACATAACCGGAAAACTCAGATAAGGAAATGGGAAAAACTCAAAACGTTATAAGTAGAGTAGATACGGAACCAGGATATGATTCCTTATTAACAACGAAGGGAAAATCATTTAAGAATAGTTGTTAAAACACCGTTACTTGAAGGAAAATTAGGTGGGAAAATGGAAAAGTTGAATATGCCACATAAATAATGGAAATACGGTTCTGAGACATAATTGCTTACGTAGACTAGGGGAAAAGAAATAATTTTCGTGGAAATTTATACAGGACAACTAGCGTTTAAAACTAGGAGACCGAAGAATCTACGTTTTCCCTAATATTTATGCCAATTAAAACACAGTTTTAGCAGATCACTTATGGGAATGTTCAAAATTGAAAAAAAAAACAAGATTAAAACCATGTTTATAAAACATATTATGAAGACAGAAGACATGTGGAAAATGGGCAAACTGGATGGCAGCTTACTAAGTCCGGGACTAAAAACCTTAGAAAAGCGAGACAAAGTTGTGGGACGAACCGAGATTTAGGAAGAGGCAAAATCGAAAGAGCTTATGTAGGAACATACAATAACGAGATGGGGTTTTCAAAAAATTTCGAGTGATTACAGATTATAATTCCTCGTCAAGGAATATACGATTATGCCCTTTTGGAGCTGTGATGGGTATAAATTAGCATGTTTGGGATGATTCAGGGTCTTTCGACAACTGGCAAGGTTGATTAAAACGTCGCGCGTGTCGTGAGAATTACCCTGGTAATTAATTAATAGAGTCTAGGATCAGTTTTCGGTGTTAGTTGTCGTGAAGGAGTCGTCGGGGACCAATCGTCGGGTTAAAACGTGGAAGTTACGTGACGTAGCGTCTAAAACGGTTATTAGTTGAAAATTTCTTAAGTGTTGTAAAATTTTGAGACTTAGAAAAATTCGGAGTGGGAATTCTGGGACTTATAAAAATTACGGTCGTGATTAAATCTGTGGAGTGTTGAAAATTAAATAAAGTGTTTTATATAGTTTTACAATAAATTCAACTTGTCATTAAAATAAAAAGTTTATATAGTGTAGCGAATTTAAAAAGAAACAACAGTGTTTAAAGAATTTTATAACAGCAGTGAATAATAATATATTTATTTATAAATTCAACTTGTCATTAAAATAAAAAGTTTATATAGTGTAGCGAATTTAAAAAGAAACAACAGTGTTTAAAGAATTTTATAACAGCAGTGAATAATAATATATTTATTTATAAGTTCAACTTGTCATTAAAATAAAAAGTTTATATAGTGTAGCGAATTTAAAGAAAATCAACAGTGTTTAAAGAATTTTATAACAGCAGTGAATAATAATATATTTATTTATAAATTCAACTTGTCATTAAAATAAAAGGTTTATATAGTGTAGCGAATTTAAAGAAAATCAACAGTGTTTAAAGAATTTTATAACAGCAGTGAATAATAATATATTTATTTATAAATTCAACTTGTCATTAAAATAAAAGGTTTATATAGTGTAGCGAATTTAAAGAAAATCAACAGTGTTTAAAGAATTTTATAACAGCAGTGAATAATAATATATTTATTTATAAATTCAACTTGTCATTAAAATAAAAGGTTTATATAGTGTAGCGAATTTAAAAAGAAACAACAGTGTTTAAAGAATTTTATAACAGCATTGAATAATAATATATCTATTTATAAATTCAACTTATCATTAAAATAAAAAAGGGGTCCTTCGACAACTGGCAAGGTTGATTAAAACGTCGCGCATGTTGTGAGAATTACCCTGGTAATTAATTAATAGAATCTAGAATCAGTTTTTATACTTAAAAAAATTCAGTGGTAAAAATAGAGTCTACAATCAGTTTATACTTTGATAAAACAGGGAGTGAAGTGCCCGGATAGGGTTAATCGTGCAATTTAACGGAGTGTATGATCTTATAATAAATCTAAAATCAGTGTTTGCAATAATTTCCGATTCAATAAAATCTAATAATTAATTAATTAATTACAAATTCAATGCGGGAGGAGTTTAATATAGTGTGTTTGAATTGCTTTAAATTTGTACTATGAAGGTTAAAATAGAGTTATTTAGTCCGAGGTTATATAAAGAAAATTACAGTCTAATAAGTTTCATTAAATAAAAAAATTTACGTTTAGGTCGAAAGTTGGAAATTTTATTACGAGATATTAATTATCGTTAGGTGACAACGCAATAATAATAATTGATCCGAAATCTGGAAAATACTTAACATAATTAGATAGGATCGTTCTTCTTCAATAATAACGGCAGATATTAAAGGAAAACGTGAGGATTTTTACATCAGAGATCTATTCAAAGGAGAAAGGAAGGAGATGAGTAGTTACACAGGTAGTATGGATGCTCTAATAAGTTTCTCGCCGATGATAGTAACCCGGTGGAGCTGAAATTAAGACATTAGAGCTTGGTGAGTCCTTACAATATTTAAGCTTTTACAGGTTCCTGTGGATATCCTGACACTGATGGACGTAACGCCAAGAAAGGGTAAATAAATAACTAACCAATTTATTAGCATTCGCATGTCACACCTCCCATACAGAATGAAATGTTGCTAAACAAATACTTAACACATAATTAGATAGAAACGCATCACTAAATCAATTTTGGTATCTTAGCGTATTTGTAAGATAAATACCTATTGTTTCTTTTCACTAGCACGATTAGGGTATGGTTATATGACCTTCGATAGTGTACAAAAATTTCGATTTGAGTTCAAGGCCATCCATTGACCCAGTCACCTAAATTCATTAACGAATAAACAAAACAAAACTTAACGTCAGGGACAAGTTTATCAATTATAGCTTGAGATGAAATCTGCGGTCAATATGTGAAGGCGACATTGACGTTTAAATTCACTCAATTCTAAACGACTTGATTTATCTCATTTTAAAATCTTTCTTATAGGAAGTAGGTATCCAAGAACCCATAAATACCCATTATCCTAAATACCTAACACACGAGGAGCTAGTGACCTCATTTAAACAACACTGGTGTTCAAATACTCATACAGTCCTGAATCCTAACTTGTCTTCGAACGTAAACTTCAAGGCTTCTGTATGTAGGTATGAGCCATCTGGAAATGTAAGTGTCAACCTTTCTCGAACGGACGGCTTTGATCTTGTGGCGGTATTGTCGAGGTGGGCATGCGGGGAAGAGGAAGGACGTATGCGGACAGTACGCTGACGCGGCATTAAAGCCACAGGTTATTTGCATACCGTGAGTCTTGTCGAACCTGAAAGCAAACATAAGGTTCACGAGGTGAGTTTTATGTCAGCTAGTCAGAGGTGGAATGTAACGCTGGGTCGGTTACGTGGGAGGAAGGATCTGCCCGTCACAAGCTTACGCCACATTTAACGGATAGAGGCATGATAAGGGAAGACATGAAATACCCCTTCTAGACTCAGTAGAGTTAAATTCAATCCGGCGGAGATGGAAGTCGGAGTGAGGCAGAAAAACGGCATGAAGACTTGGTATTCCCCCATCTGGCGTGAAGAGTCCCTTTCGTAACAAGAGACGCTCGTCGAAGAGAGTAAAACTCGGACTTAAGGATAAGCTTAGCAAACGTACTTGGGAGAATCCAGTTTGAAATTGTTGTTCATCGGTTTTCACTTGGTTAGCGGAGGTGCCGACCTTTTAAGCAAACATATTATCCCCTCCCCATATCCCTCCATTCCTGCTCTTTCAACAATTTTGCGAATACTAACCAATAGCACTAACTATGACTACAAACACATTATGTTAGGAGAAGTTGCAGACAAGGACTTCAATTGAGAAAACTGGACCTTCGAGTTCGATCATCCTAAGGTAAGGTTTGCTTTCTTGAAATGTTTAATTTATTAACTGTTGTTTATGTTATCGATGTATCAGCGGTGATAGGAAGAATTAAATAAACACACTAAATTCCTATGGAAATCAAATAGACACAAGGTTTAGGGCGGGGGTAGTTTATCAAACTCGGTTAAATATTCTAAAATAATAATAAATAAATTGATCGGAAAATTCTCACCCTTTCTCTAAAAGAATCTATGGGTTACCACACGTAATACATTATCTTCTCTACATATGTGTGCATATTAAGTATGCAAACAGATGTAAAATCTAAAACAAAAAATTTACACAACGCAGATTATAGAAATAATGTGAACAAAAATCTTAAATCTTGATTACTGTGAGAAAATCGCAGGGATTTAAGAAGATAGGGTAGGTTTAGCTAGATTATAAGGTATAGGGGTTTAGAAATCACGAGCCTGAGGTAGAAATAAACCGAAAGGAGGGTTGAGTCAGGCCATCATACCTAGTGGTGTGATCAGTAGGACATAAGGGTAGAATTATGAGCGTGGCTACGAGACAGGAGCTACGAGATTTAAACTACGAGGTAGAAGCTTAGAAAAGTAAATCAGCTAGGTAGGGTTCATCACAATTGGAGTCAAAAGCCAAGAGTGACACCCCATTACAACCGCAAGAGTGATGAGAGGAAACAATTAGATTAATAAAGAGGAAAAAACACTGAGGAAAGGCGGTCATTGCCATCATCTCGTTCATTGGCAAAAGTACAAAGAACATCTCCTAGTCTCGTATGTACGAAAATGTTCATATACGAATGTACAATGTGACACATTCATAATAACATAATTCAATATTTTTCTTTCTTTCTTTCTTTCCTTCATTATTAATTTAAGAAAACAGAAATATATATTATTATGAATAAACAGATATTAGGTTGGATACAGTGGCGGTTCGTGGTCTTTTTAACAGGGGGTTCAGAAATTCAAGAGAAGATATTATATCTAATCAAAATTTACTTACTGTTGTCCTTTGTCAAATCGTCGAATATAGCGCCACTCACACAACTTAAATAAAGTTAGTGGGAGGGATACCTACATGCTATTGTTTTCGAATCACTTGACACTCAACACAATTATTAGATAATAAGAAAAATTTTGGAGGAATTAATTTGTTTTTCACAGCACTCAATGTACGTTGCTAATTATTATTGTCCTTTCAACAAGAATGATCGCGTAGAATATATAATTGATATTTTAAAACATAAGAAACACAAAAAAACATAAATAAAAGTGGCAAGAAATAAAATTCTTTTTTTTCCACTTCTACAAAAAAACCATGCGCCGACTGTTGCATTTGAAAACACTTCAATTACGCATGTATTAAAATCATGTTTAGATATTATCAGTAGTTCCTTCTCTAATCTCTATAGGTACTAATCATCGTAAAGGTAACTGAGGGATATATAGTCTTATAAAAAAAAAATAATACGAAAACAGAAGTCAAAATCTACGGTTTAAAGAAAATCGGTCAGAGCGCCCGCAGGATCTCAGTATCGCGCATCGGGACACTCGTCTCATCGGACATCGTGTTCGGATAATGTTCGGACATCATGTTCGGTTCGTAGCACCGCCATGAGTTAATTTTGCGTACAGAAAGGCCTAGTCACCGTCAGAGCTATTTGCACTAGTAGGATTTTTTTCGTATGGAGCGTTTGGTGCGGGATTCGATGCGCACAGAATGGGAATCATAACATGTTTTTCGGTGCCCGGGTTTAATGGAGCGCTATCAATAGTAGGATTTATAATATTATTATGTTGTATATAATAGTGTTTATAATATTATTATAAAACAAGTTTGTTTTATTTTATCATCTTTTTATTAGGGGTTCACCGCACAAACGTACTTTAGAGAAAACCGCCACTGGTTGGATAACATAAAAATCATGCGAAACCGCCATTTATATAATTCCATTAACCGTGAAAAAGTTATCTCTTTCCCAAATCTAAATTTCTGTGGTCATTAAGATTAAATTTGATACACGATATTAGGGGTTTATAATAAAATTAAATATTAATAGTAAAAGCCACGTTTAATTATCAACAAAGTCCTACGTCCTTCTGGTTATTACGATAATAGTATTACATGTTAAAATAATTTTGGGCGTTGAAAAATGATGCTCCGAAAACACTACGAGCTTTGTTCTTGAAAAATGAACACAACACACCCTCTTGCGGCTAAGTAATAAATGCTCTGCGGATCGTAACGGAGCTGTTAAAAGGTCTCAGAAACGCGTAATAAAGCTCTCAAATTATAATATTTCAAAAGCTGCGGCAATGTGAAGTTAGACGCGAGCTTTTCATTCCAGAATAAATACAAAGTTAGGTCTACATAGATCTATAATATGTGCGTAGGTCTGCAAGCATTGTTATAATTTATAAGTAAACGCAAGAAAGAAATTAAGGTTGCCCTCTCACAATGGCTCCATTCAATCTTCTTTTGTACGCCGTTTTGGCAGGGGAAATTCGAAAACACTCCATTCAACGCGCGTGCGGTCTACTTTTCAGTAAATTGTATACAAGGAACTTTGAGCACTTGTTCGAGTTAGCATTTAATATTATTTAATGTAAAATATTCAGATGTTTGCTCGATTGTTATCTACTATCTACTACACTATGTAAAGAGGTAAGATTTGTTTGTTTGTTTGCATTGAATAGGCTCCGAAACTACTAAACCGATTTGAAAAATGCGTTATAAAATTTGTACACTTATATAGCAACAGGTGGCGCGTAAGTTGTTTAAAAAATGAATGGTTTTCATGTAGTTTAGCGGCAGAAAGGGACTGCTAGACGGGAAGGGGAATCCGGTAGGGGTGGAGGGGAACAAAATCGGGAGGAATTCGAGGGAGGGGTGAAGGCGTGGAACGAGAGAGGAACGCGGGAGAGGGGGGGTTCGCCGGACAGACGTACGCGGAAGAGTGGAGAGGGAAGCCGGGGAAGGTGGAGGAGGAACGCGGGAGGGGAAAGGGTCAAACAATTACTTTATTTAAATGGCATTGCTAAGCATGCCGGGAACAAATGAAATTTGTAAACGATGGATGTGTAATGATATTTTAACACTTAATTATTTGAATTCTATATTCAATTGTACTATTTTTATTTTTTTTTATTTAATATAATGGTGCAAAAATTACGTGTTTCTATTTATTAAATAAAAAGTGTTTTTATTCAAAAATACATTAGTTACACCTTTTTTAAGAACAAAGCTCGTGTTAAAAGGCGGAGAAAAACTTTTGCAGGTCACTTTAAACAGTGGAACCACAGTCGAAATATGCCATTTAAGTTTTATATATATTCATATTTAACAAGAACTTGAATAATTAATTACATTATATACAAATTGTGATGTATTTCAAGATTTTAGTCCAAGGTCTTCCAATAAATTAATTAGTAAAGTTACGTCATTTTTTAGGATGTGTCTTTTGTCTCTCAGACCAAAGGAAGTTCCGGAGATGGATCATTAATCTTCCTCGTTGATTAGGGATCTACCTACAACACTTTGGTCCAGACTCCCACGGCGCAGCATCCCGGGATAGATAGAGTGTGTACGGTGTTGTATTGTGTGAGATATAACGGTGTTTCTTCCGGCTGGACCAATTAATCAAACTTTGTAATTTGTAACCTCCCTTATTCCTCTGATGTTATTTCTGTTCATCCCTGTGATTAACGGGAGATGCCTGACTATAATTTTGTGGGTAGGCTAGTAAAATTGTTGGGTGATAATGATTATGATATAACGTGTCACTAAAATACTCTAATAACACAACAATTTGTTTGAAAAATGTTATGCTTGCTTTAACACAAACGTTTTATGCTTACAGTGTTGTTTTCATTGCGTAGTATGGATCGGTTGAAGTTTTTTCCGAAATCTACAAGCAGTTACTTTCAATTATAACAATTAAACACACATTTATTTTTTTTATTTCTGACATTTAAAATTTGGAACTTAATGAGATGTTGAAATAGAATTAAAAAAATATATAGTCATAAAAGATACACGGACACGGGACGAAAAATGAAAAATAAATCAAATATTTCCAGGAACCGGGCCGTGCAAGTTTATCTTTCCTGCATACATTGGTCAAAATGACATCATTGAACATTCATGAAGATATAATAAGGTTTGCAAGTGATATAATTATTTAATAACATTGTTTATCGTATTACACGAGTTTACTTCAGAGAACACATTGACGTAATCATACTTAAGATCAAAACAGACAACTCAACCAGTGGCAATTCATGACTTTTGGGTAAGCTAGAGTGCTTATATTAAATAAAATGGCATTATTGAGGTTGTTGTAGCCGAAAACTTTTTTTTTATTTCGTTTTTGGTTTAAATTGAGATTTTTCAGAAAATATCAGTTACCAAACTACAATAACCTCAATAATGCTATTTAAACACCCTGTTTATATTTTTTATTAAACATACGTATAGGCAAAGTACAGTGTTAACATTTACAAAACGTGAGAGCATCGGTTGAGTTCAGTGCACTGCATACGGATTTCCTGAAATTCTTCATACAAAAACCAATAATGATTTTATTTTAATTTTAGCAATCCAGAACACCCCAAAGTTGACAGCCGCCCATTTACTCGACTAATCCTCTCACGTTTCGTAAATGTTAACCCTGTACTCTGTCTATACCTATATTTTATAACAAAAATTTATACTATGTTAAGGGACGTACTTGACTTACTTGAACTAGTCATTCCTGACATTATTTGGAGCAAAAAATGTAAATTTTGTTCACCGGTGACATTTCTTCCAACTTAAAACGTAAAAAATCGGTAGGTATCCGACAGTTGTGGTCGAGATGAGGGGTCTCTCGGTTACTCGACCAAGTGACCAACGACGACATGTGAAAAAAAATCTTGTTTGGTTTTGAAAAAAAACACAAGTCAACGGAGACCAAAATTTCGTTGACATTTTTTACTGTAAATAATGTCAGGAATCACTGGTTAAAGTAAGTCAATTAAGTCCTTTGACACGATGTATATTAAAACTTCTTCATTATTCGGCTCGAAAACATAACTTGTAACACATTTTTAAATTGAGTCCTTGCCCGGAAAAATGTGTTATCCAACAATAATATTTTGGTTCCGAGAAAAATGGAAAAAATTGAAACCAGTTATGTTTCATAACATTTAATATTTAAAATACAATAAACATACAAAGTTTTAAATGCAATTAACTTACGAGTTTTTTACTAGAATTTATGCTGAATTAGTAGAAAAATTTTGTATATAAATATTGCACGCACAATATTATTCCACAAAATGTTTCATTTTACCCTTCGTACCTTACTGAAATCGACACGCTCTTCTAAAAACTTGTCATTGGTATCAAGGTGTATCGAGGTGATTTTTCACAAAAGCGGCGCAATATAAATTAGCCAAATATTATTAATATTGTCTTGAGATCAACTTACAACATTATTCCACAATACTGTTTCAACGCCTAAAAGCAACCTTAATAATATTTTTTCAGGACAAATTCTACTTTCCTGCATTCTTCAGCTTCTTGTCTTTGAAGTTTTTTTCTGGTTGAAGCAATAAGTCGTGCGTTTTCTCGATTCATTCCAATGAATAATTAAACCATGCTGCGTGATTTCGATAAACGGCATTATACATATAACGTACTTCCTCAAACCAGACTTTAAAATGCTGCCCCATGTCTAAAAAAATTCTACCATAAAAGATGCATATTAATATGCCCAACATTATTCCATCAATAAATCAATATTGATAGTTTTTTTTGTATACAACATTGTAAACTCCGTAGTCCAGTGGCTAAGACTCTTGACTCACAATCCGGAGGTCGCGGGTTCGAACCCGGCGTGCGCAAATAAATTTTATTTGATTTATTTGTGTTATTTCACAATTAATTCATTTAAAATAATATATAGTATATTTGCGGCACGTTCCAGAGTGGAAGATACTATCAGTATCGCCCTGGTGTAAGACCACCATTCAGAATTGAAACGTTGCTTGAAAATGGCTTCAGCCGTGTTTGGTGACCAGATTTGAATAGCCAGGTACTTCCCAACCTTCCTCTTCCCCACCCCACTACCTTCAGCCTCACAACATACCCCAATTGGGGATGCCATAGTCTCACTGGCTCCAGACGGGAGCAGTTCAGATTCTTGTGCGGTATTCACTGTAAAAAAAAAAAAAAATCTGGGCAAGGGCTCAATTCTTCACTATTTTCAGTCATATATATTCTTCAATTCTTGGATCGAAGTGTCTGTTGTGTCACAACTTGTGACAAGGATAAACAATAGGTTTGCAAGTGAATTTTCTGTTAGCGACTTATTCTAGGATTTCCACGGGGACTACTTTGAAATGCGAATGAGAAATTAATGTGAAGAACCCACGCAAGAATAGTCAACATGAATAATTTACACATCACAGACAGAAATGAACATCATTTTGATTTATTTGCTTCTTGGTGTTCATTAATTTAATAATAAGCAATGTTAAGAAACGGCCACACTTCAAAAGTTGATTTTGATAATGTAATAAAACCAATATGAAATTTATTTCCACTTAATTTATTTCCACTTAATTTATTTTTGACCGAAACCGGTTTTCACCTGTTAAAGCCGTCTTCAGAGTGATACAAATAATTCTTAATCTACAGTTTATACACATAACATATTGGGGAGAGGGAGGGGGTAGTCTACAAGGATTTTATTCAATTTATATGGTTTTTCCATATTTGTTTCCAGGTCGTCTTTGACGATTGGATTTTTGGTTATTTGACTATTAGCAGTAGACATAATTATCTCGGGTTTGTAGATTACTTTAATATTGTCTATGGAATTCTTTACTTATAAATAATATGAATTATTATTATGAATACGAACCCATATTATTGTTTACATGTCCAAGGGCTATTAAAATGTTATTATGTTTATGATATTATAGTGATTTTAACTTAAGAGGCCGGTATTCGAATTTCTACCGATTTCTTGCAAACCTCCCTTAAACATTTGAAGTTTTCAAGCTCTTAAAAAATATATGTTATTCTTGAAGATAATATCTAGACATTAGTCGCGCCCAAACGCAAATTATATAAAATTCCCTCGATAGAAAAAAATCGCAAAGTATGCTCCAAAAATTATTATAAACACATTTGTTTCAGTTATTTTACAAGTTACATGTATGAATACAGAATTCGCAGTGTTTCTTTAAATGCTGTTTAAGACAATTATCGCGAGATTTTTGCTCTATTTTAAATGAGTCGTATTTTATTAAAGTTTTTCATGATTTTTGCATCGATTTTATCGTTGTAAATGTTAGCGCTCTCTTCTAACATTCGTAATTTCATATCTCTCCGTCTTATTCTTGTTTGGGCCGGGAACTGAGTCTGAAACCTTGATTTTATTTTAACTTTATATACACTGATTTTAACTTTAACCAGAAAAAAATTATAAAACTGTGGTTCTCGGTGACATTTTTTGTTTTTTTTTTAAGAACAATGTCTCTTTTTTTATACCTCAAAATAACTCAGCAACGGAAAGGGTTACACAAGTTATTCATAAGTCGTCGTGTAGATCTTGAGGTGCTCTAAAATGAAAGCTGAGCAGAAAAACATGAATTATATCCAGTGACGAACAAAAGACGTTTTTGCGCAAAAGAGTGGTGTAAAAGTAATACCCACCACATTTTTTACACCAAATGATATTACATGGTTAAAAGAAGTGTGCAATGGGGAAAGAGAAGAAAAATATAAAACTAAGCATTTAAATATTGTAGCAAAAACTTAATTTTTAATTATGAAGTTAAATATAATATTGTGTTGATTGGTGTGGAAAAATTGTTACGAAAAAATATATATATAAACTGAAAATTTTAAATTCCTCTTCTTGAGAGTAGAAGTGAAATTGTTTTTTTAAATTCCGCTGTAATCCTTGGAGGGTGGGAGGAAACGCGGGCTTAATAAATTGGCTCTGCAAATGACAAGCTTAAATTAATTAAAATGTTCATTGTTTCCAACATCAGTTATAACCCTTTTAAAGAATTAAAATATAACTGCCTATGTTTAATGTTTAATATATAGTTACCGGCAATGTATGAAATCTAGGAATTGTATACAACTCCTAAGAAATGCATACAATTCCGAAGCTATTTAGGAAATGTATAAAATATTGTTTTAAAAATTATTTAATATATACATATCCTGGGAAATGTATACATTTCCTAGGAATTATATATTATTCCAATATCGTATTAGGAAATGTATAAAAAGAATGCTTTCCGTAATAAAACACGTTGTTTTATTTATTATATTCTTATAAAGTTAAACTTTCATTTGGTAAATAATCAGTCTGTTATTGAAGTAATTATAAATGTCACAATATTAAAGTAAAATTCTTCTATTCTTATACTAAGTTAAATGTAAACAAGGCAGTCCATATAGCTATTTCTTTTTGCAGGGTAAGCTGGAATGGCACTTGAAAGTACACAATAGTATATTTTTATAGCACAGACATCTTGCTGTAATACAGTTCTTCTTGCAAAGGCACTTTTTAAAACTAGGTTAGGTAAGGTTAGGTTAGGTTAGGTTAAGTTAGGTCAGGTTCCCTTCGCCCCGCTATCCCCGCGTATCCATTGATATCTTAAATGTTTTACATTTCCGATTGCTATTTAAGAAATGTATAGATTTCCTAAGAAACGTGTCTAATATAATTGATTTCACACATTTCCGGGCGATTTTAGGAACTACATACATTTCCTATGAATTGTATACAATGACGGATTACGTACATTTCCGTTAACATATATATTTTTAGTGAATGCCGCTAAAATACTTTGTTCTCTATAGACCTTTGAGAGACAGTAGAACGGTATACGTTAAGGGCTGAAGGAAGTGGGGATGGGGAAGAGTTGGAAAAGAGGATGAATGGAAAGTACCTAGTTATTCAGATCACCAAACATGACTAAAGCCATTTCATGCAACATTTCGATTCTTAATGTTGACTTTCACAAGAGCTATACCGATAAAAACAATACGATAGTTAGAAGTAAGATTGTAGAAATGTATTATATGTTTGTACAGCACCCTTGAGATGGTTTTTCACAAAAACAGCGCTATACAAGTCATCCAAATATTATTATTATTATCATTAAACATTTTTGGATACTAATAAAGAATAAATAAACAATCTTCTACTATTTAAAATAAGGTAACCAGATAAAACAATACAGAACAAGATAAAATATCAAGTTACGTTAGGTTAGGTTTGTTATGTAAGGATAGAAAAGAGAGATTAGGTTAGGTTTTTTTTTCACTTCACTTAAATTTTTTACAATATTCCGTTTAGTCGTGGGACCTTAAAATAATTTAATTAAATTAAGAAAACAGACACATCCAGGACTCGAACCCAGGACCTTCGACTTTCCTGGCTGCGACTGTACCATCTGAGCTAATGTGTCCCTATCCGTTTCGATCATTTTTATCTCATACTTCGACTAATAAGTACCAACATTATCTTCATTTTCGTTAACGCGTATTTTATTGACTGCTTTATTTATGTATGATTGCAAGATTCAAACCCGAACTAAATGCTATCTAGATAGTATCTGGATTATTTTGTATCCATTTTTTTTAATATGCGACATCTATTGACTTTTGTCTTGGTAGAGTCTTGTCTTCATTTAAATAATTATTCCAATAAGATTTCACTCGTGAAGTTAAAAATAAAAATACACCTAAAATAATTACTTCGCGTTAGTGATATTTTTGTAAGTAGCTACATCGCGGTGGTAAGATAATACACAAGGGCGTCTCGTGGTGTGAAAATCGTTTAACGAAATAAATAAAGTTTTCCTGGGTACGAAGCGAATGTATAACAATACCTTGAGGTGGTGCGCGCCTAAATTTGTTTTTCAAAAGTTCTAATAAAAGCTTTTAGGACAGAAAACAAGATGGCGGCTCGACTTCCGGCGCCATTGTGCCTCAGTCGGGGGCGGTTTGTCAATTTACTTTGACTGAATTCTGAACAGTAAACAGAATTATGAATTCTTTGCATAATATGTATTACGAATTTTATCTATTAAACCTATACCTACTTGATAATGCATTATTATTTTCATAAAAATTAACGAGAGACTGTAGATCTTCTATACTTTTGTTATCAGCACCGTTAATAATACCACAATAACAACTTCAAACACTAAATATCCTTAGAACGTAACGTAGAATTTTTTTGGATGTATGGTGTTTTTTTTTAAGTGAAAACTCTTTAGCACCGTTGTGATTTGAAACTCGATGATACGGAAACGACACTAAAAAGAGACAAACACATACATTTATAGGATTTCGCCTGCGAGAGAATGAGAAAGAATGAAACCGTACCGCATTGGCCGCTTTGATCATGAGCTCACTTTTCAAGGCTCCTATTGGTTAAGATTGTTAGGTTTCACTTCTACCGTGTGAACTGCACTCGATTTTTTTTTCGTTAACTTCACACAGGAGGCACTGAGGAAAATAGTTTTCCTCAGTGCCCATGTCATCTGAAATGCTGTGTATAGAATCTTTTTGAGGAGAGGAAGGAATGAACATTGGTCTTGAATAGACCCATGTTGTAGGAAGTAGGAAACGCAGAAGCCGTCAAATCGTTCAACAGCCGAGCTGTTGAACTCAAGAATGAGTCGAAGAACCGACCCGTTCCCGTGTGACAAATGTCAACCGTTTACATATTTTGGGCGCACACCGGTGCCGAGGGTAGTAGCTCGAAGCACATTCAATTGAAATACCGGTAGAACAAGGATGGCATTCCCACTCGATTGTGCTCTAAAGATTGCAATTCGTTTGTTAAAATAGGAGAATCTATCAAACGGACCGCTCGTTTCTGTACAGAGTCGAGTGTTTTTTTCAGGTTTTTATTATATCAGTAGGACAATAAATCGGAACAATTGGTCAATACCTATAAAATCATGAAATTACATAGAAAAACTGAGGGGATTTATTTTCCTCAGGGCGTCCTGTGTGAATTTAATGTTATAAAAAAAAGTAACAAATCTTAGAAAACTCTTACATGTAGTTGAATAAAATCCTTGTAGACCATCCCTCTCCGCCCTCCCCCAAATGTTATGTACCTATATAAAAAGTAGATTAAGAATGATTTACACCAGTCTGAAGACGGCTTTGACAAGCTGAAATCGGTTACGGTCAAATAAATTAAAGCGAAAATAAGTTTCATATTGGTTTTATTATATTAAAACTAGCTGACCCGGGAAAACGTTGTTCTATCATACAAATTATTTGTAGTGAATATTTTGGTTATTAAATAAAAAATAACTTTATTTATTCTCTTGAAGGCGGACGTAGCGCCATCTGTCATTCAACAACATAAATAATTTCGTTATATTTTAAATACGGACGACGGTTGAATTTTTTCACACAAAAATACAAAAATCGAGATTAAAAAATGTGAGGGTGGAGGTAGTAGGGTGAAAATTTGGGGTTACCGGTATTTTTTGATGCCAAAAAATAGGTAATTTTTTTCTGGACAGGGACACCCCAATCGCCTAGCGGTATGAAATATATTTAACTACCTACTCTCATACCTACCAAATATACATAAAAAAATCATAAAAATCGGTGCATCAGTTTCGGAGGAGTGCGTCCACAAATAACATGACATGAGATTTTTATATGTTTAGATATTGTAGCGGTTCATTTCAAATGTATCAGTGCAATCAAGGGCGTTGCTACTGTATAATACTGTAGTAAACATAGCAAAAAAGGTTTTTCGATTGTAAGTGTCTGTTTTAGCCGCCTACACAAACAACTGTTTAAATTATTGAACATTTAGAAAAAATGGAGCCAACTTGATGTCTTACACTTTGTTATTAGTTAAATGGTTATTTCAAGCTTCCATATCACATTTTGCTTTGATTGTTGCAATTTCCATAACGTAAGAGCTTACGCTGCTTCAGAAAATAGATATTTTGCTTTGCAGTTAAAATATTGTTCAATTAAATACCACTCTTTACACGCTTACAAAAACTTATCGTCAATTGTTTGAAATTAGTCAATCTTAAATTCAGCAATTTTATTTTGGCGGTTTCATTTCATACCCCTTTAACCTTTTTTATCTTTGAATAGTATGGCCCAAATCTTGAATAAAATTTACATTTATGATTACAATTTTTTTCATAAAAAATAAAAGAATGCGAAGTCATCCGAATACATAGTTTATAAACCCGGCCAAGGAAGTTTGTATAAAAGTTTGTCGGCCGGAATTGGCGACTTAGAGCCCTACTTCTTCCATAGAAGACTTTCATTAACATTAGCGAGCAAACGTGAACCCATTCTGTATTATTAAAATATTACAATGTTAAATTAGGTAATAATCTTGCTTTTACTAATATAATTAAACGTCTTTAAGAGGAAAACGGGCGACGTTTTGTCCAAAGAAACGTGTTCCCCAATTTCATCTCTGGATTTTGACACTACTGCAAATTTTTTCTATATAATGTAGATATCGACCACTAACGTAGGTATGCTCCAGTTACAATCTGAAGGTATTGCACCTAGACGCATAGATGCTAGAAACAATGGAGATGGGCCATGAACTATTATTAGTATGAAATCGCGAGCACAAAAGTGTCGCCGATATCGTTCATCCTACTCTGAAGTTCTACCCTCATTGGAGGGGACCCCACCACTTTCCCAATGGCGTTATAAGGAAACTTTTTTTTTTACATGACCTCCACGCAGGAGGTCATGAGGAAAATAATTTCCCTCAGGGCCTATGTTATCTTTGGGGATGCTGTGTGGAGGTTTTTTTAAGGAAATGAAGAAGAGGAGAGTTCTGGGAAGGAAACGGTTGAAGGGGTGGTAGGAATCTGGGGTTCAGTGTATTTTGTTCATCCGCCTACAAGATCTAGACAAACCTCACCCCATGAACCCGGGCACCCCTGCTAAATCACCAAACGTAGCGAACCACTCGGGGTGACCTATGGCAGAGGTGTTGGTTATCCAATAAAGGTTCCCGGGGCGGCGGTACCCATTCCCGCCTCCCAAATTGAACATTTGGTTTCCCCCTTTAACGCACATTTCAAGACTCTACTTTTTTTTAACGAAGTTACATTTATTTGAACGATTCTAGACCCTCCAATGTCCATGCATACGGCTTTAGTAAGAAGTATGCAAGTACTTAAATTAATATTATACAAAAGATAAATAATAAGATTAAAATGTTCTACCCTCTCTTACTATCTGAAGCTACTGTAGCTAGACACATAGATAATAGAAATAAGAGAAATGGAACGTGAACTATTATTACAGAAGAAGTGTCGCCAACATCGTTTACCCATACTATTGCAAATCGCCTCTACGCACAGCGGCGCCCCGCCTTTGTTTCAACCTACACGCCAAACGCACAACTTTCATTGTCTCCGCTGCTTTGAAACTTCGTGCAGATCTATACTAGCTCGACGACAGCCCATGTCGTACCTCCCTTTGTTTCTATTATATGAACAATATAATTTTTACTTGTAAAAAAAAAATACATTTTTAAATAAATTATTTGCTGTTTGTGTTTGTAAAGCAGTTATAGTAAAGCGCATGTAAAGTGTATATGTATATATAACCCTCTGTGTTGTATTCCGATAAACATCAGAATGTGATGTTGAACGGACATGCTAACTGTCAATCCTTCGATTAATTTCACCGTACTCAAATCGGAAAAATTGAAGGCAAATCACGAATAAATGCAACCGATAAATTCTAAAAATGAAAAGTATTAAGTTACTCTATTTTCTCACCAATAAACTTGGGAAAAGCATGGGAAAACAAATATTTAGACCGTTACATGTAAATACTGTAAAAATTTTCCAGGACTATAGCATCTAAAAATGGGTTATTTTGTGAGGCGGCAGGGAGTGGAGAAAGAAAGGAAATAGAGAGAAAGAAGATGGAGAAGTACCTAGCTCATTAAGCACTGTAAAAGTCATTTGAAGCAACGTTTCGATTACGATGAAGGTCTCTCACAAGAGGCGTACGGGAGTATCAACCATTCTGATGATTTTAAATCTTTTTCATACCTTTTTTTACATTGCTTCACACAGGAGTGCCTGCCCAATAATTCCTCTCAGGGAATTATAATATCATCAAACCTGTAACTAAATAGTCACTAATAAAAAATAAAAAAATAAAAAAATTGATAATTGTCAATTGTCAATTGTCAAGTGTCAACTGTCAACTCTCAACTGTCAATTGTCACTTGTTAATTGATACTTGTTTATTGTTAATTGATTAATGTTAATTATTGCTTGTTAATTGTTAATTGTTTAATGTTAATTGTTAATTGTTAATTGTTAATTGTTAATTGTTAATTGTTAATTGTTAATTGTTAATTGTTAATTGTTTAATGTTAATTGTTAATTGTTAATTATTAATTGTTAATTGTTAATCGTTAATTGTTAATTGTTAATTGTTCATTGTTAATTGTTAATTGTTAATTGTTAATAGTTAATTGTTAATTGTTAATTGTTAATTGTTAATTGTTAATTGTTAATTGTTAATTGTTAATTGTTAATTTTTATTTGTAATTGTTTCCCAAATTGTTGTAAAAAATTTCCCTCGACCAGGTTTACCGATTCGGCTTGCAGTTGGTGGGCAGACGCATCCGCCGCTAAGACAAATAAACCACACCCCATGATCCTCTACTTATTCACCCAACGTAGCGAACGACTTGAGGCTGAAGCTATGGCAGAGGTGTTGGTTATTCAATAAATGGTTCCCGGGGCGGCGGTACCCGCACCCTTCTCCCAAATTTCAAACCTTTCAAGAAAGAATCATCTTATTGAAGTAACAGACAAACATTCTATTAATTTGTTTGAGTAATATCTATTTATGTAATGTGAAAAACGAGGGAGTTGGAAATGAAAATTCTGAAATTAAATTAAACTAATCGCTTCTTAATGGCTTTCTACAGTTCTATAATAATAGGTTGTTTGTAAAGGAAGATAAAACAGCTGATTCGCTTAAATATAGATTAGTTCTTGTTCTTGTCTTAGAACCTCAAATTATTACTGTAAGGAACGTGCGACTAAATTCTTGTCTTAGATTAACAAAATATTATTATACGATTATCGTTACCGACTTTTACTCGCTTCTATGTATACTTCAGTCGAACGTTTAACCAGCAAATTAGGAAATTCTGTGAAGCTGAAGAGAAGGAAATAGGTAGAGGAAGTTTGGAAAGAACTTAGATGTTCATATCTGATTATCAAATACGGCTAAAGCCATTTAAAGCAAGGTAGTGAACAAAATTGTCAAAAAGAAAGTTTTCGTAATTATTTTATGAAATTTGTACCATTATTGCATTTAAAAACTTTGACGTGGGTACAGTAAAATTTTGTATGTATTAAATGGCACTGGTCTGTGTGAAAGTGTTGTATGCGAGCTATTAATAATAATTGCACTACAGCGCTGCGGACCTGCTTCTCATATATGCTCTATATGACCACAACAGATAATGGAAAATTACCCCCATTTCGCTTTAAATCGATCGATTTAACATTATTACCTAGTTCAATGCACTGGATGTACTGCGTGGCTTTACGAAGCTCTTTCAAAGAATCAAAACATTTGTTAAATATTTTACAAAATCATTTGATTGAATACATTAATCACAAAATGTTTTGAATGATACAAAACTCATTTGATTGACGTCACAAAATTAAGTATTTTATTTATCGTATTTGTTACCCGGATGAAAACAGTTTTTATATACCCACACATGTATTGCTATTTTTTATTTATTTTAGGAACACCTTTATCTTTGGGGAATCTCTGTGAAGGGGGTCCTTTTAAGAAAAGGAAAGACTGAACTTGCCTCTCAAAAAGTCCCACATTAGCGGGGAAGAAATACAGATGCCGAAAAACCATGAATTGCTAAAAATCCGAAGCAAGGAACGAGTCGTGAAAATGATCAGTTCTCAGGTGGAAAATGTTATTCCTGTCAAAGTCCCAAATTCAAATTACAATCATATTCAAGCTTCACATTTTTGTTAAATAGGCTGTGAAAAACCAGGCATTTAAAAATATATAATAGTCTTAAGAAGGAATAACCAGACAACAACGGAAATAGGTAATTTTTAAATCAAATTTAAGACGTATTGACGCTTTTCCAAGAAAAATTATAAATTGATTTCGAAAGACTGTTCTAGTAAAGCTATGTTATGTTGTTTTAAATTTTGAGAAAATATTATGTTTATTTTTAGTCCAATAAAGGTTTACGAATAAAATAAAATTTTGTATTATACAACACACATTTCAAATCATATAATCAAGCAGTAAAATAAATCAATAAATTATCTGGGAAAGCTATATTTTAGAATTTTAATTTTATTTTAAATAAAATCATTTAAAAAAAGATCCGCACACGTGTTTTGTGGCTAAAATACTTCAGTTTGTCTATTTATTTACGGCCTTACAAACTAATAGATTTATTTTTTTTTTACATTCTTATTTTGGTTAGACATTATTGAAAAATTATAAATACTTATGATCAAAAATTAATTACAAAAAGTATTTAATTTTAACAGTTTTATCATCATGCCTTTCAGCATTTTTGAATGTAGGCATTAATTAAAACAAATTTTGATTGAAATAAGATATCAAGTTATAATTTTAAATAGCTGGTACGAAGAATAATTCATCTTTCTCATTGGAACCGCCCTGTACGATCGTAAGAACATCTTTCGACGAAATGTGGATTTTCGGTCGCTGGCTGGTTAAAGGCCCTTAACACAAACGATGTTGGCAGAATTTTGAATATAGTTCGTGACTAATAAATTAGCGGAGCAAATCTGGTTGCTCGTTTAATAGAAAGCTTTAAAGTTCATAAATTTTATTGTTCTCGTGTTAATATTGTTAGCACGGAGCTGCAAAAGCTTTGTTTTGCACCTCGCTTTTTAGTTTCGTTTATTGGTGTAGATGGAAACCTTCAATGAAATGGTGTTAAAAATTAGAAGTGTGAAGGGGTTTCGGAATTTCTTAGCCGGAATATTTATTGCCATGTGAAACACTGGGATACTCGGATTTCTTGATTCTTGACAAATTAGTTAAAAGATTATATTATAGGTAGGTACTTTATCGCATGTATAAATTCTTCACACGACCAACGACTACGGTACCGCAACGGCACAATAAAACCTGAAACTATGTATTTTTTCTTGTCATGTCTCAATTGTCTTGTTTCCTTTTCTCTTCTTTTCTTTTCCATTTATTTGTAATCATAATCATTCACATTTGTATAATCTTCTTGTTTCTTTAATTATTTTCTATTGTTGTTTGCTCACTCAACCTGTTTTTTATTTATTTTTAGTATATGTTGTATGTGAAACTTATATTTTTAATATCCAATTTTTAAGTAAAACTGTAACTATTTCCTCACACCCGTGAATTTTCCTCCTGTCCTAAAATGAGTTCTTTAACTCATCGGGATTGCTCTAGCAAGTAATAAAAACAATAGAAAATTTTTAAAAAAACCTCATTATGCTGCAGCTCTTTCTTACAAATTAATTAATAGTGAGACACACAATATACGAGTGTCTGTTTTCTCCAAAGTACTATTTTTTTCCTTTGGATGAAACAGACATATCTTATTACGGCTCAGCTACGCGAACGGGAATTACATTTAATTTTTTTGTACATGTGAGGGAGATGTATGATAATGATTGGATGATTCCTTTGGGGGGTGCAGACATACGTTCACCATTTGCCAATGACGTTATATTATAAATAGACTCGCCATAGTCTCACATACTCACAATATAATGTGGAAAGCAGGCAACACTCTTTTGTTTTCAGCGGTTTTCAAATATAATTTCTAAATTCAAAACTTTATTCCCGTGTGATAAAGATAGACAATCAAAGAATTTACGTGTGTGAATGTCATAGATATACTATAGTAGGGCGGCTTATTAATTTCTTCGCCGAATACTGCTTTCACATCACGGGTGTGACTGAGATAACAAGATACTCTCACTCGGTTACACAATGGACAGGGAAGGGTAAAGAATACAATGACGTATTATTATAAAATTAACTGTCATAATTATAATAATTGATAATAATAAGTAATTTGCGTGTACTTGCTAATGAAGTGTTATTCCTTCGCCTTTACGACTATTTGCCGTGTAATTTAAGCATTTTCTCATCACACAGGAGGGCATTTTGGCGCTTTGCAATGAAATTTACTTACTGGTAAGACACGACCTCACTCGACGCGTAGCAGTTTAGTACTAAAGTACTAGGAATAGAGACAGCTACAATCGTATTGTGTTTGGCTTCCCACTTTGAGATTTCTACCCCGCGTCCAGTATTAATGTCTTTGCCATTTGCCTCTTTTTTTCTGTTATTAATTAGTGTAAGGAAAAGCTGCAGCATTATAATATATGTTTAAGAACAACAGCAAAACCATCAGCACTTTGACGCTTGAAGTTTTTGAATTTTTGGAATTCACTTACACATCAATATCCTTTTTACATAATTCCACACTTTCAAAATTATCGTCACTGTTAGTAGTATTGTAGGGGTCTATGGAGACGTCGCGGTGCGGTGTGTGATAGAGATGCAAGAAAATGATTACATTGTTCCTTTGCAGGACGTACGCTGTGAATCTCATCTTTTGAAAGAGCTGAACGTATGTTTATTGCCTTTTTGGTGCCGTCACGGTACCGTAATCGTGGAACGAACAGTAAAAATAAAATCACTCAATTTGTGAAAAAATGACACTTGAATTCAAACTAAATTTGTCAGTTTTATCACACCCGAAAAATAAAAGTAAATTTCGTCCATGTGTGATCAACAACATAACCTAGGATCTAAGGCTTTAGCCTCTAGGCGTGCTGGTGTCCAGGGCCTACTTCTGTGGCTGGGATTATAATATAAATGCACTAAGTAAGATTTGCATCATCAATGTATCATGAAAAAGTATATTTAATTTGCCAGCTTGTATATTGAGTTATTTATTTATTATTAAAGTGTATGAATACACAGGTTTCGTACAAATTTCAATAGTTTTTTATATTTTTTTCACTAAACAAACTAAACGGTGAACATTTAATGAAAATTTATAAACTCGGCTGCCTCGGACGGACAAAGTGTATATAGGTCAGATAGAACGGACCATCTCCAAAAGGATATTAGAACACTTTCAAGCGTGCAAACTCGGCTATCCTGACAAATCGGCAATTGCCGAGCACGTATTGCAAAACTCAATGCTAATTTTTTTTTTTTGATTTAATCTTTACTACAAGTCAGTTTATATTATGAAGAACAAAAATATGCTTTAAATAAATTAAAACTTCTTCTATCGTTTAGCTTAAGTAGATTAAAATTAAAATTATTAATTTCTTTATAAAAATTCAAAATAAAAAAATATGTTTTTAATTAGAAATGTATGAATGCGTATAAGCAATAACTTAAAAAAAATTGTTTTATGCCTAAGATTATTTGCGACAGTTTCCCTTGATGAGCTTTTCTCTTTCTTGTAAAATTTTTCATAATAAATTAAAAACATTTTTTTCGCTAAAATTGTCCGTTTCTAGATCCTTTCAAGCGATTTGTTATGCCTATTACCTGTATTTGTGGTGGTATAAGGCAAACTAATAATAATACACATTTTTGGCTTGATTCTGAAGTCTTGGGAAGACCTAAAACGCACATCTAATTACGGAAGCAATTAAAATCTTGAAAACCCCATTTACTCGAGACGATGGGGCCAGTAAATCTCTACTGAAAAAACAGTTACGGGAATCATGAAATTCGATCATTTGTAACTATTTTCATAATGAGATAGAGACCTTTGACGTATCCACTTGTGCTATCAAAAGTAAGACTAGGAGCTACATATATATTATTATTTGTTTCACATTATTCAATAATTGTGAACAGAAACCCATCGAAACATACAACACCATTGAAAGTCGAGAGAAGCCAGAAATAATTACAGATTACAAGTTGGGTCTAAATGTTTTTTAAACAATTCAAGATGTCTGAGTTCCTCGCCACGTGGTCTGATTGATTTATTTATTGCATTCCCAGACAAGAAGCTGAAATTATTATTCTGAGGTGCCGTTTATCTTACCACTTAATAAAACTAATCGTAAAAAGACATCGACCAATTTATTGGAATGTTTATAGAATTTGACAGAAAACTTGACGCCGCAGTTAAAACTGAAATACGTGGTTATATAGCTACATAAGAACAATATTAAGTACCTACACAGGTTGAGGATTAAGACTCTGTCTTGTATTGTAATCCAAAGGTCGCGGGTTGGAATTCCGGCGTGCGCAAATAGATTTTATTTGATTAATTCGTGTTATTTCACAATTGATTATTTAAAAATAATACATGAGATATTTGCAGCACGTTCCAGAGTGGAAGATACTCTCAGAATAGTACTGGTGTAAGACCACAATTCAGAATTGAAAAGTTGCTTGAAATTTTCTTAGTCGTGTTAGGTGACCAGCTCTGAATTGACAGGTACTTTCCCACTTTCATTTTTTCCACCTCCTTCCCCTCCCTACTACCTTCAGCCTCATTACATACCCAAATTCCGGATTCCATAGTCTCACTGGATCCAGACGGGAGCAGTTGGGACTTTTGTGCGGTATTCACATTTAAAAAAATCCTTATCTGAGGAATTTTTAGAATATGGAACAAAGAAAATTATTGCTTCTGGTTGGATACTACTTTATTATGAGCAATAATTATCAGTCTGAAACACTCGTCTATATTGAAAAATCTTCCGAGAAAAGATACATGCCGCCAACGGGACTTGAACCCGTGTCCTTCTGATTGCCGGTCAGGTGCTCTTGACCACAGAGCTATTTCGGATTATCTAATACCCGCCAAATCTTTCAATATATACTAGTGTTTCATTCAACAATTACTGCTTATAATAATTAATATTTGACAAGTTAAAGTGTTTCACCAAAAAATGTAGACATAATTTGTCTCGACGATTGAATATTAAAAATGCCTCTCTAATAAAAATAAAGTTGGTTGTTTTCAGGTGGAAAAATGTAATAAGCAATAATTGTTGAATGAAACACCAGTATATATTGAATTATTTGGCGGGTATTAGATAAGCCGACATAGCTCAGTGGTCAAGAGCACCTGACCGGCAATCTGAAGTACACGGATTCAAGTCACGTTGGCGGCATGTATCTTTTCTCGGAAGATTTTTCAATATAGATGAGTGTTTCAGGCTGATAATTATTGCTTACAATAATTGTTACCCTTTGTGCCATGCATAAAAATCTTGTCTTAGAAAACGTTAGTTTATCAATTAAAAAATAATAATTATATACTACTTGTTAAATTATATGGTGTAAAAAATCTTAAGATGTAAAAAAACATTTATTTTTCAAGACTTTCTTAGACAAATTTGATTTCTAGACGAATAAATACTATAATACGGAATACTAATAATAATACGGAACAAACAACATGTTCACTTTTTTAATAGATGGATATTATTTCAGAGATGCATAACTCACGATTCAAAAACGTGCCGAAAATAGTTGCATCAAACTAAAAATTTAAGACAGACAGAGTAATGAAAATATCATGATGCCATAGCTCACTATTTGAAAATTCTCGATGCTTCGATATATCACTTTGTAGTTGAGATTTTTGAATGATGAAAATTTAAAATTTAATTATTTATTCACATATTGTACGAGATTGTCATTTTAAATATAGAATCGAATTAACTCAAACATTTTTCTTAAATATTGTAAAAATACTTGTTAAAGTTAACATAAATTACGTATAAATTAATTAAAAACATGATTGATCGACGTTACACGTGATCTACTAAAACCAAAATGGCCACAATTCAGTCTGGTTAGAAATTCTCACAAACTAATAATTTTTCAATTGTTCTTTCACTTTTTATACATAAATAAATATGAAGCAGTCATCTAAACTTTACGGTAGTTCATATTTGTTTTCAATTATAATCAAAATGAACCTAAAAGAAAAAAATGGTCGATCACCCATGATAATAATTGTGCACACATAAAATATTAGGGGTGTATAGTTGATATAACTTCAACTTGACATTGTCTCAATATTTTTTAGTTATATGTGTGATTACATCAAGAATATAACATGATTTAGTAAGATTCATCACTAGTTAGGATGAAAACGAAATAAGAAGAAAAATAATGGCTGATTTACAATAATTATGGTACTAGGATATAACTCTTGACCAGCACGTGCACAATATTTGCTTCTAAATTATATATTTATATCAAGAACATAACGGTTGTAATTAGATTCACCACAGTTAATATCAAAATGAAACAAGAAGACAAACAATGGCTGATCAACAATAATCTCACACACATATGTAATTGATAAATACTTGATATAACTGTTCAATATTTGCTAGTCATTTTTATGTTTGTATCAAGAATACAGCGCCTTTTAATTAGATTCATCACTAGTTACGATTAAACATAAAATGGCTGATCAGTAATAATTTTAAACACATTTAAATAAAATAGATATATTTTATGTAACTGCTCCGCGTTTGCTAGTTATTTTTATGTTTGTATCAAGAATACAGTGTGTTTTAATTAGATTCATCGCTAGTTAAGAGTAAAATGATTTTTTCTTACCTTAAACATCAAGAAAATGATCGTTGTCAACCCGGCGGTATATTATTTAATTGTATAAAATCAATTCACCACATTTCTGATCCTGGCTAGCTCTAGGATCTTTAAACGTTGGTCTTTTCACTAAATCACTACTGACACTACACTAGGGAAGAACGGGGATGTGAGGCTGTACCATGGACCGAGTAACGCTTTACGGAGAGACCTTTCTCGTATTTCCACGAAAATTTATCTCAACACACCTTAAAAATAAGGCGCACTGCAAAAAAAAGAAAACTACATTATTTAACTAGCCAGACATGTTAATAATTAAAAAAAAATCTACACAATCTACATCAATTTACAAAATGTGTGATAAAAACGATAAAGTCAGTATGTATAAGTTAAACGAAATTATTATTTTTTAAAGACAGTAGATAATTATTTAAGAAGATGTCATTTTGTGTCATGAATAAAACTAATACATTCAAAAAGTAACAAAATTTCTTTAAGAAAGTGTTATGAGGAAGTAAGAAAAACCAAACAAATTTTGATTAACGTAATTAAATGTTTGCATTTAAAATCAAGTTTGATGAAATAATTTTTTTAAATGAGGTTAGTTTTAGGGTGTCTCAGGTGGGGTTGTTTTGTATGAGTGGTGGGGGGCGAAGGGTGTCGCAGGACTCACCTGTACCGAGGGTCCCGCGCTACTGCCGTTGCCGCCGGGCTGGGACAGGGGGGGGAGGGGCAGTCTCAGGCAGGGGGCGGTCTATCGATCATAGCGCACAGCCGCCGAGCTGATCTGTAGCCGGGGTTTAATAATAATGGTTTGATGGTCGTATCTCACAATTATTAAACGTTTCCGTTTTCAAATATGAAAAAAAGAAATATTCAAAATCAATGATATTAATAAATAATTGAATATTTTTTAACGGGCCGTTTTTTTATGTATGTATGCGCATAACTTCCGAACGACTGCACCAAATTGGATAATTCTTTTTTTTGTGTTCGTTATTATGAGGACAAGGTTAGTATAAAATTACTAAGGAGCTCTGGAATTATGAAATTTGTATAATAAAATTGCAATAGGTGGCACGCGAGCTGTTTGAAAACAACTGTATGTACAGGGAATGAATGTGTGGAATGCGGGAGGGGGGAACCAGGGATGGGGGAGGGGTACCTGGGAGGGAAAGGGAACTCGAGAGGGGGGTTCGCGAGACGGGGGACGCGGGAGAGGAAGGTGTGGCGGAAGGGGAACGGGACGGCTGGGAGAGGACATGCAGGGAATAACAATTTCTTTATCAAATGGCGTAGCAACGCATGCTGGGTACTAGCTAGTTTAAGGATAAAATAAAACTTTTAAAAGCGTTTGAAAACTTTTTAAGAGATCTATTATCTTTTGATGTTCTGCAAATATGAGATAATACGACTGACGTGTGTAATCTTAGAAAGTAAAATGTATAGTTGTGTGGATTAACAATAAATTTATGGAGGACTTAGATCTCAGAGAATTCGACAAATAATGCGACGATAAGCCGCTTGCATAGTTAAAAAACAGGATATTATTTCACAAATCCCATTAACCATTTTTAGAAAATATAAAGAATTTTCAACAAAAGTTTGTCAATTTTATACCTATATATGCACGTACAAAACATTTTTTCCTGAAAATAATCTTTCAGGAATGGAAGCTTCTTTTGCACTTAAGCGTTGTGAAAAACTGTTAAAAAATATAGTTATTTTATTAACGGGTAGACCAATCTGTATTTCCAGGGTTCCGGGTCCGGACCGCTGCAGCGCTTGCGTCGCGACGCCTCCCAGCGCCAGCGTCTCGGCGCCCGCGCGTCTCCATAGCGACGGTCCGCGCCCCCCCTCCCTCCTCCCCCCACCCTCCGCCGTACAGCCTCCGCCACAGCCTGCCAATGCGCTATTTATAGCGCTGCAATTATTTATTACAACAAGCAGCCGAGCAAGGGGCAATATGTTGTATGGAGAGATGAAAAAAGCAATACGCACACGTGACCGCTAATGGCATTTCTTTTGTTGACTTCGAAACACGAGCGCAAAAAAAATAATAATATTTTTTTCAATTTTTTTTTCTTTGATCATGTTTCTAAGGATGTTTTTTGTAAGAAAGTTTCATAAAATACTGTTCGTTTTCATGATATAAAGCAATTTTCGTGGTTATTTTTGGCACGCATTACGTATGGTGTGGTTTTAATTCAAAATAACGTTATCTAGGTACAAAATATTTTTATATTTTCACGGGTGTTTTTAATATTTGGTTTTTACACAGGGATATGTTACTCAGATTTTTAAAACAAACCGTATAAAAAATACAATTTAAAGTGTACATAAAAAATGAAGAAATTCAGACAGCGAATTAGTTATACACCTACTATTATTAGTGGAAGATATATACATATATTAGAGTACAAGATACTACCAGTATCACCCTGGTGTAAAACTATCATTCATATCTCCATATGCCACATGGCTATAGCAGTGTTTGGTGACCAGATTGGAATAGCCAGGTACTTCCCCATCTCCTTCCCCTCCCTACTAACTTCAGCCTCACAACATACCTCGATTGGGGATGCCATAGTCTCACTGGCTCCAGTTGGGACTCTTGTGAGGTATTTCCATTTTAAAAACATGTACAACGGTTGATTTTTGTATAGTCTCCGTCATATTACAAAATGAATACAGAAGAAATTAAGTAAGAAAAATATATCAAATAACATATTAACTGCAAATGAAGGTTCATTACAAATCAGCAATATCTTAATATGAAATCATAATATACCTCACCAATTTATAACCCGCAGTACAAAGTATACACATATAGATAGCATAGATCATATTCAAAACAAATTTATAAAATATATAACATCCAAATTCAACAATAACTTCGAATGCACATTTGAAACTTTGCAACAAATAGCTAGAGTAATAGCTGATTTGACATTTATACACAAAATTTTAAATAATAACATTAACTGTACTGAACTTCTTTCCCTAGTTAATTTTAACATACGATTAAGACGTACACGCTATACAGAACTATTGCCAATGAATCGTGCTCTTCATATATGTTCAATAATATTGGTCTAAATTCTAACATCGACATTTTCTCCGATTCACTGCCCAACTTTAAAAAGAGCATCATGACTATAATATAAATTGTTCAATGCGCATACATACATACAAACATACTCACACACACACACACACACATCTTACCACTTCACACATCACCCGGTAATTACTTAATATGCATACCATAAATAAGACACTACAATAAAACACATAATAGGTACCCACCATGAAATATATTTATTAATTTTAAATAGTTTTCACCAATGCATCTAATGAACTGTTTTTTTCTGTTTATAAATAAATAAATCTCTAGAAAGGTAAGCTCTGGCTTTTAAAAATTAGCAAAATATGTCTGGAATATTTGAAGTCATAGCAAATATTTTCTAATCGTTACGTCATTTCCACCATGACCTGTGGAGCTTTGGAAAACTGATTTAAATGTTAATATAAACAAAGTACATACCTAGATATAGCTAATTGAGAATTAAGTACCTACTATGATGTACACTGATTTTTTGATTAGGTTATCCATTCAAAATCTTAACATTTCATTTGATATAATATAAAATAACACGATAGAACGAACTACCGGTATTCCTCTATCCTTTATTATTAAATTCGAACTCATCCACGACCCTTATCAACAATTTCCTTCCTACATCCCTTTCTTAACCCGATTCAAAACATCACCCAACCGGATGACTGGTTTTACACAGTAAGAGCAGGGGATGAGCAGCGAATGTTTCAACAATTGTTTCGGAGTAAACTATTAATAACGTTCAAATTCACTTTAATAATGAAATATTATACATAATTATTTATTTTTAACGTGTTTCCGTAATAACTTAACTTAACTTTACTTGACTTAACTTGACTTAACTTGACTTAACTTAACTTAACATAACTTAACATTTTTTGCTAAAACAAGGATAGATGTCTAATTTTATTATGAAGGTCGACATTTTTTCTAAACTGCTTCTATTACCGTTATTTGTATAATATAGTATGTCATATTATTTCATTTATTGGGAGGAAAACATCATTTTATGAGCAATTATTTATTTATTTATTTATACTGGGTTTTACAGATGTTTACATTTACATGAGAACAATTCAGTTATAAAACTCAGTTATTACACAATTATAAAAATCTACAATTACGTACAATTAAATACAAATAAATACAATTAGAAAAACAAAAACATCACATAAAAATACAGAATTATATACAAGGTCACTCAAGTAACACATTACAATGAGTGGTAAAGACATATGAAATACGCGAGCATGCATAGAGAGACAATTCACACAATATAATTAGTTAGTACTTTTTAACAGCGCTAGAACTTTTTTTTTAAATTTGTACAAATTATTAACGAAAATATCCACATCAGCGCACTCTATTTTGTTATACAGTCGACACATCTGGGTCAGAGGGCTGAAGTAGGCGATATTATTTTTAAATGTATTAATATGGAAAATGTTATGGCGTCTTAAACAATGGGAATTGGGGACATTAATTTTATAGTATCAAGATGGCCGTGAATAATTTTATGTAAACATATTAGATCAGTCAATTGCATTCTAGTTTTAAGTGTATCAATCTTGAAGTAATCACGACGTACATCGTATGATCTGAGATGGTGGTGTATTCCACATTTGAAGGATAACATTCTTAGTAATTTTATTTTATTTTCATTGTGAAAATATAATAAAACTACTAGATACATTAATAATAACTAGACATCGGATTATACGCATTTGCATATTTGCATATTTGCATATTTGCATATTTGCATATGCAAATGCATATAACTCTCTAATTACGGCGTTAATGCATATTTTAGCCTTTTTTTCCAATCGTGCCTATTTAGCGTTTGAAGACGCATCCATTATACAGAATATCGCCCTCATCTTAACAAATTTCCACAAGTTACCAGATACCATAGAGAAATTGGAAACAAAAAACCTTCATCTATTTAAATCAATAGAAATACTGGAAACAATGATTGAACTCGCCAACGCTCTCCCCAATTCAATATCAGAAAAGATTCGTAAAAAGTTAGACGAGAAGACATGAAGAACATTAATGCCTACATCAACGGCACAGGTCATACATACCCTGCATAAACAGGTATCTCCAGAAATGGCGCCAATTTTTTTTAATTTTGTCGGATGACGTCAGTTGACGTAGAGAAGTCGTTTTCGGCGCTTTGAATGACAAACATCAAAAACTTTTGCTCGAAAATTTGGAAAAATACTTAATTGTATATTGTCACAAAAACTATGCATAATTTTAAGAATATTTCGCTGTTTTTGTATCGTCTTTAATTAAAATATATAAAAATAAAAATGGTTTTTTCGATTTTGCATTGTGCATATTTTAGGCATATCAAGAGTTTTTAGTGCATATTTCGGCCTTTTTTAGTGCATATTTGCATGCATATTTTGGCACTATGTTAGTGCATATAATCCAACGTCTAATAATAACACTACTACTTACTTACTGTACAACTGTTAAGTGTAATTCGCCGGAATTGAAACATGAAACCTAACATTTATTTGTACAAAAATTGGTGTAAAATAATGTACCTACCAATATAATCACGCACAAAATAGTACTTGCTGTATTATATAATTAAATACCTTTGTATTCTTTCATTATATATTATGGTTTCTATGTTTTATACTTTTCATACTATTTTATGTTCTACTATATTCTTTCTAACTCTTTTATATTTACTCTATAGTAATTTAAATTCTTTTATATTCTTTTGTATTCTTTAATATTCTTCTATTTTATTATTTTATGTAAATGCTTTCTTAATATTCTCTCACATTCTTTATATTGCAAATTTTAATATACTGTATAGAAAATCGACCACCACAACAAGGGCATGTGCCTAGCATGGTGGTAGAAAAATCCCCAATTTATGTAATAAAAAATTCAATGAATAAAGAATACTTAAAACTTTAAAAAAATGGTTTTAAGAACAAATGCAGGAAGTTGGTTTCTTATCCCTATATTTACTTTCAGTAAGATGCCTGAAATGTTTAATATTATGCACATAGCATGATGTAAAGACAATTTAAAAAAACAGCTCATTAATATCTCATACTACCCATTTTATTTATTTACGTAATACATAATTAAAATATAATATAATCACATGACCACATCGTCAACATAATTCACACAGAATACACCAATACATATAATCAAACATATTTCGGTCTGGATAAAACAAAAGGTACAAAATTTGTTAATAAATTAATAACACAAAATCAAACTCATCATCCTCTCGATAAGTTGTAAAATTAAGTGTCTATATACATACGGCCTTACTAAAAAACCCCGTGAAAATTTTATTTAATTTACAAACGGCCGCGGATGTGAAAACATTACTAATTAAAAAATTGTTCTTGGAAAAAAATACACACCGTTTGCACAGCCCGGAAGGGAAGTTTATCTCTGCTTTAGTGATGATGTTTGAACGAAATTTGGAAGTATTTTGAATGTTCTATATATTTCTTATTTTTGAAGATGTCGTTAAAACAAATACCATTTATAAAAACCAGATAAAATTACCTTTTAGATTTTTGTATTTGAAATGCACTTTAGTTTTAAAAAACTGCCATATTTTAAGATTTAAACACGGAAAAAAATGTAGAATAATTTCTTACCAAAATATTTTTGTTGAAAGTATACAGAAATATATAAAAAATTAAAATTTAAAAAATACAAACCTTTTATTTAATGAATTTGAAATACAACTGTTACCTCACTTTTTCCACGTGCACACAATAAAAAATAATAAAATAATTTTAAAAAAATTATAGCCAAAAAAATAACCTTAAAATATCTCTGACATTTCAACACATTTCTTGCACCACTAAAAATGTTAATTTCTTTGATAAGTTTACCACCACTGAATTTGATATGAATATTTACAAAAAACACCACTTTTATGAAATTCTCATAAAATAAATATCATTAAATGTAAATATGAATTTTTACGTATCATATAAAAAAACTTTTAGACATTTCAACTTTGAAAGTACAATTATTGTTATTATAACTTCACTAAAACTTATGAAAAACCACAAAAAACACGGTAAATATATCAATTATATGAATATAAGAGTGAATTAGTCATATTAATAAAAATTATGATCACTTTTGTAATATTACGAAACACATTGCCGTACCCAAAAAATCTTTCGCGGCTTAAAATATGTTTTCATTGTGAACAGCGAATGCGCTAGCGCCCCCATCTAGCGGCTATGAATGAAAACGTTATAAACAACAATTTAGTATGAGCATTACTAAAAATTGCACTGTTGCCAGAATTTAAAACCTGTTTTAGAGTGAAATTCGTTATTAGTAGTATTTCGTGTTTTAGTGTAAATTTGTTTTATTGATGTTGCTGCAAAAACACAGGTTATCGGTCGTGCTGTAGTTTTTTTTAGTAAGTCTAATAGTATATAAAAATCAACATATGTTTGCTTGGGGATATATGAGTTTATTGAGATGTAATAATAATAATATAATAATATGTATTAATAGATGTAATAATTGCTATATTAAGCAAATTAAATGTTTGAAAATTTCAAAATACCTTTTTTATTAAACCTCCGCGAAGGCTTTTACATTATTACAACCACATGACAATACATCTTAGATGTTTTTAATCACAACAATATTTGAGAATGATATTTTGTAAAACAATGATTCTTAAATCAAAATTCAATTTTCGAAACTATTAAATTACTTAATTCGTTTGAAGTACTCGCCATACCTACTTTGAATCGAATCAAGAATTATTAAGATTTTAAATATATACCTATGTTAGGTACCAAATTAGATTCATTGTTCTTAAAATATACAAAAATGAAAATTTGTAATACTTATATGAAAAAATAAAATTTGAATAAAAAAATTTTAATAGGTGGCACGCGAGCTGTTTGAAAACTGAGTGTACTGGGACTGAATATATGGAACGTGGGAGGGGGGTTGGCGGGACGGTGGAACGGGCCAGGGGCGCAGAAAGGCGGGGAAGATGTAGGGGGAACGTGGGGGGGAGACGAGGGGAACGCACGGGAAAAACAATTTATTTCTTTGAATATGGCATTGCAACGCATACCGGGAACCAGCTAGACCATTATAATAAATAACCACTCGAAAAAGAAAGAAAACTCGGCTAACTTATTCGTTATTTTAGGGCTAATTTTCACAGGTTCGAGAACCGAATAGTACACTGGGGCTTTATAAATATATAAAACGAAAATATACATTATAGCACCTTTGACAGCCATCGAGAAGATGATGGAATGCACCCTAACATTAATAATTATTAAATTTATTTTTTTGCTTTTTTTATAATATTTAATAATATTCCTTAACATTATAATAAAATTAATTCACATTATCAATACCTACTATATAAAAAAAATACGTGATCACCCCCAGCATAAGTTCACCTAGGAGGTGTTAAGGATATGAAATCGCCACAGTTCATTCTCTTACACGTGTCGTGACGAATCATGTGATACGCGCTCTACCTCGTCTGTTACCGCGCTGCTGGAAGGGGACAAAGTGCGTATCTGACCCACTAGGCTGTATCCAACTACCCAGTTGTCATTAAAAATATATATTTTTGTTTTTATTGAAAAAATATATCATCTGGCAGAAAAAGCGACATCTACGTTTTATAATACTCTGGGATCGGTAGTACCTACTTTAATTGATGAAATATTATTATTAAAAAGAGGTAAAGTTTGGCTTAGTAACTCCAGAGACCGTGCGAGGAGAAGAAGGTCGCTGAAAAAGGCCGCCAGAACAGGACCGTCTAAAAGCATCTTTTCGACATAGAAGGTCGCTGAAGAACTGACCCGAATATAACAAAGGGAAGAAGATCAGATGATAAGATACACTAAAAGGTCACCCTCTTAATTGCATTTAAATAACTAATGGTTTAATTTACCTCTTAAAAACGTAAAGGCGGGTCTTCCGCGATAAGTTTCCACAAACATTAACACAAACAATGAAAAAAAAATGTTTGTGTAAGTTTGAGAAATAGGGCGTGATGTACTCATTTTCAGAATTACAGAAACACCATCTAGGTTACAAACCAGTTCACAGAAAAACTTGTTTCCAATGAAAAAGATAGCTGCCAATATATGGAAAAAATCAGTCAAGTTCGTTTATATTGTTAATTTTGAAATTTGGCATATGAGATTGACAAAAATGACATTCAAATAAGAGGTTTCAGTAGCCGAATAAGTAGAGGAGTTTGTCCCAGTAAGACGAGAGCTTCTGGGTTCAAGTCATGTTTGAAGGGGCCATCCATAAATTACGTCATACCTTAAGGGGGGGAGGGGAGTAGGGATGTGTGACATTGTGTAACAAGGGGTATTGGGGGGGGGGTAATGATCTTTGTGACGTCGCATGCAAAAAACGACTGCGACTGCTACAAAAATATTTTCCCTATCCCATTACGCCACTAACAATATAAAATGTTGTCGAAAAACTTTAAGATATTACCAACTATTATTTTTACATGTAAAATTGCAAAATATGTGATGTCACTCTGAGGGGAGAGGGTCTCACAAATGTGACGATGTATGACAGGAACGGGGTGGGGTCAAAAAAATCATGAAATTCGTGTGACGTAATTTACGGATGGCCCCGAATATGAGAAATAGGGCGTGTCTATACACATTTTGAATGCAGATGCAATGTTTGTGCAAACATTTGTTTCGATGTTTGTGGAAGCCCGTCTCAGGAGACCCGCCTTTATACAAACATTCAGAATAATAATACATTATTATTTAACCTGAATTATATGAAATGAAGGTAAAAATCTAAAAACCTGACGGAGAGATTATTGTTTGAAGTTTCGCGTCATGAGAGTTAACGGGACGATTGTACAACTCATTACTGTCGCGATTTATTTTTGGGATACGCTGTCTATTATTGGGGTATTGCGCTACCTCCTTATTTAGCCAACGTTTCGGACATCGTTTCAGTGTCCATCTTTAGGGCAGATGTGTTGACTAAAGAAGGTGGTAGCGCAACACGGCCTAATTCCCCAAAAATAAGGCCTTTTCGCCCTGAAAATCTCAAGTCATAACTCATTATTGGGTTAAATTATGTAAAATCATCTGGATGATGAATCATTTTCTTGCCTCTATAAAATTACAATAAACGTATAATTTCTTCGAAGCATTTTTAACGCTCGTCACAAGTCATTAAATTGATTGATTATTACGCTCTACCTCGTTTTGGCTGAAAAATTAAATTATTCCATTCCTTTTCAAATTCAGATTTTTCATAATTTTCATATTTCATAATTCTTGAAAAGTCCTACTGCCTCCTAGTTTAGAATTCTGAATAGTAACGAACCAGAAAATATTACCCGATGGGGTGGAAACTGTCAGGCGGAGAGATATGTGGGAGGGAGAGGAGTTACTTCTGCTTGAGAGAGTTGAGCTATGTACGAAAGGAGAACAGGAAAGATGGTCAGGGAAATGTGATAATTGGACTGGGAAAGATGTACTGGCAAGATTGACGGGGCATGATGGAAAGAGAAAGATGGATATTGTTAAATTATATTATTTAATTATATTATTAAAGTTGATTAAGCAAGATGGATTAAGTTAAATAGAGAAAGATTGAAGGGGAAGATGTAAGGAATAAGATAGATGCATGGTGCAAGGCGGATAAGGAAAAATTGGCTGAAAAGTGGTCAGGGTAAGATGGATGAAAGTCTGATGGGGAAAGTTTGACGGTGCAAACTGAACAAGATAAGATGGATGGAGTAAAGTGGATGAGGCTAGATGGATTTCTGAAAGATGATAGGAAAAGATTGACGGGGTAAGATGGACGGGGTGAGATGGACGGGGTAAGATGGACGGAGTAAGATGGGCGGGGTAAGATTTACGGGGTAAGACGGACGGGGTAAGATGGACGGGGTAAGATGGACGGGGTAAAATGGACGGGGTAAGATTGACGGGTTAAGATGGACGGGGTAAGATGGACGGGGAAAATAGATGGGGAAAGATGTTTGCGCCAAGATGGACTAAACACCAGGCAAGATGGATAGAGATATATGGACAAGTCAAGAAAGACAAGAAAGATGCAGGCAAAATGTGAACAGGGTAAGGTTTACTAGGTGAGATATATTATCTAGTTATGTTATGAAAGCTAGACGGACAAGGTTAAGGAAAATGGGTTAAGATGACCCAAGCCAATTTGACGGGCAAAGACACACGGGGCATGTTATCTTCCTTCATCATAATTAGTTCCTTTGT